>CM049397.1:2727500-3327500 GCA_026929865.2 Hyperoplus lanceolatus
AACCTTCTCCTCTACGTCTGAAGCTGGTGGTTGAGTTGCTCCTGTATCTCCAGATGGGACTTCCTCTGAAGGAGGTGGTGGTAAGGCCTCCTCTGTAACCTCCTGGACCATGGGCTGGCTGTCATCATCGGTGTGAAGAGAACCTGAAAACCATAATTGGGTTAGAGTAGCCTAACTTGACAAATGACTCTGTAACAAGTCACCTATTACAGTACCACTTGAGTAAAATAACAAAGGTATCTGATTTTAAAGCTATAGTGCATAACTTCCTTTATAGAAATGTATGTCAGTCACATTCAAGCCATTGCCAATGAATTGACACAAAGTCGATTAAGCCCATCAGCTCCACAAAACTTTTAGTAAACTTCTCAGTAGAGCAGCGTTCACAAACTTGGGGTCGCCACCCCACACTGGCACAGGAGCTCAAGAAAAGCCCCAAGACATTTTTAAGTTGTTGATTTTACTGCCGAGAAAAAACCTTGATTTACAGCAGAATGTATAAAATCCATTAACGAAGGCTTTACCTCATGTAGATGCGCCGGCCGTGTTGCTGTAATTACTCAGAATTCCTCATGGGCACACCAAAAGTTACGCACTTTAGCTTTAAAAGTATAGAGTATCAAGAACATTTGGCCCATTTCTTCCTTACCCTTCTCCTCTATGTCTGCAGAACTTTGTTGAGCTGTTTCTGGATCTCCGGATGGGACTTCCTCTGACTGAGACAGTGGTGGTGGTGGTAAGGCCTCCTCTGATACCTCCTGAACCATGGGCTGGTTGTCCTCTTCCTTAACCTTCTCCTCTACGTCTGAAGCTGTTGGTTGACTTGTATCTCCAGATGGGACTTCCTCTGAAGGAGGTGCTGGTAAGGCCTCCTCTGACACCTCCTGGACCACGGTGGGCTGGCTGTCCTCTTTCTTAACCTCACAAAGGTGTTCCTCTATGTGTGGAACACCTTTGTGAGTCTCTACCTTCAGTGGGACGTCTTTCTCCTGTGGTGCCTCTGGTCTGGCTTCCTCTTCCTTCAAGACGGAACCATTTGACAGGTCCAGAGGTTTCTCTGAAGCTTTGGGACTGGCAGATCCATTCTGCTCAGGAGACGTTTTGCTATGGGAACTCTCCATCTTAACATCTTTGTCCTCCTCTTCTTCTTCTCCGTCCTCCTCTGGAATGTCCTGGATGCCTAACAGGCAGGACTCGTTGGGCAGGACCGGAGAGCCGTCCACCTGGATCATGGACACCACCTGCTTCATCCGCCTCTTTTTCTGATGCTCCACACCCTCACCCTGTGCCTGAGCCTGGTTCTCTTCGCCTGCCTCCTCCTCCTCCTCCTCGGGGGCTCCACCGTACTCTCCGGCCCAGTCGATAGAAGGGTTTTCTCCCAGTAGGTGCAGGCTGGGGTCGCTGTTGCCCAGAACAATGCTGTCCCTGTACAGGTTGTGTCTCCTTTGGACTGCCGCCTCCTTCACAGCTGTACAAACAGAGAGAATTGCACATTGTAAATATAAATATTTATCATCACATTGCACATTTCAATTGAACTTATCTACTTTCTATTCTATTTTATATATACTGCTTTATATTGCACAGAAAATTCCTTTGCACTACTTAGTATTTAGAATTTATCATATGTAAATAATGTTTATGTTTATCTTATTTATCTCTATATTTTTTTATTGTATCGTTCCAACTGCACTGTGGGTCAGAGATAAACGCCATTTGGATTCTGATGTATGTCTTGCATATATCAGAACTGACAATAAAAGACTTTGACTTTGAGAAAGAGCTTGGAGTGTGAGTGAGTGAGTGACCGGTGCCTGAATGATTGTTTTTCTGATTTCCTAAGACTAAGATATTCCATCTTCCAGTGAGAAATAAGCCCATAATGCAGCATACAGACACATGCAGGTTGATTTAAGTGTAGAGAACTACTGACCCATCATGATGTCCTTCATGACTGAGTGCAGCACCACCTCCTCAAAGATGTTCTCCACCAGGATGAAATGAGAGAAGTCCTCAAAGATCAGCTCCTGGAAGCGCGGCAGCTCCTAGTGTTCACAAGCAACAACAACGGTCACAACCCGGAAATATCTCCATTTGAATAAACATCTCTTCAAATGCCCTCACTTCAACCTGTGACTAGTATTATATAGGAGGTCCATCAATATTTAGGAATCGGTTTTTTTACGCTCCTTCCATCTTCCCATCAGCTCTGACCAGCTTCCCTCTTCCCTGCTGAAGAACAGGACCCCCACAGCATAATGCTGCCACCACCATGTTTCACAGTGGGGATGGTGTGAATAGGGTGATGTGCAGTGTTAGTTTTCCACCACACATTGCATTTTGCATTAAGTCAAAAACTATAATTTTGATCTCATCTGACCAGAGCATCTTCCTCCAAGCCTTGCCACAAGCAATGTGGTAGGCACAGCATAGTCAGATTAGACCGAACTTGAAGTTTTTGGTCTGAATGCATCAATGTGGTGCACTTTGAGAATAAAACTAAGGCAAAATCAACTGTGTCCATGTGAGCTATTTCGTACTTTTTTCTTGAATAATTTTTGGAAGCACAGAATTACCAAAAAGCAGAAAGTACAGGTTTAAAAAATTCATTCAGCTTTGGGAATTTTTAAAACAATTCCTTATCCTGAAGCTCCTTCTCTCTTTGAAGTCTTTGTTTTTTTTAATGACTCAATATAGGCCTCTGATCTTTGTGGCCCCGAACAATGTTCTTTAAAAAATAACTACAATTTACTGCCACATGATAGGCCCCTGATCTCCGTACGCCCCCCTCTACGAAGATCAGGGGCTTATCATGAGCCAGTCAATAGTTTATTTTTAAATAATATTTTTTGGGTTCTTCAAAGATCAGGGGCCAGTATATTGAGCTAATTTACTAGCATTTTGATCCCATGTAAATTCCAGACGACCCCACATGGGGTCGCGACCCACAGGTTGGGAAACGCTGACTTAGAAGGATGGAGTACATTAAAGGAATACTTCACCCATAACGAACCAGCGTAGTGTCATTATAAAATCGCTATTATAACATAATGAATGAGGTTTGTCTTTCCTTGGCCCAGCTGTCCTGTTAATCCTAACCTTACATTTTAGTATGCGTGATGTCACACATGGGGAAATGTAGGGACAGTGAGACCATAAAACACTCTTTCTGCCTTTTCTCAGGCTAGGATGAACCGATTTCTAACATTTTTGCACATTTATAGTACATAGGATCTCAGAGTTCAATACACCTTTAGCTCTTTAAATGACTGAATATTGTTTTAGGTTTAGGTGATAAAATGTTTTTGCGACTGACCGGGGCACAGGTAGGGCTGAGCTGCTTCAGCATGTAGGGGATGAAGATCTGGAGCAGAGCCTCTCGGAAGAATCTCTTCCTCACCGTGCTGCTGTCATAGTCAAATTTCTGAAGTCAAAGACAAAAAAATTAAAAATAAGCAAGAACAAAGAAATGATACCAGTTCTGTGACACTACATCTAAATCTCTGAATAAGTGATTATTGACACAAGAACATAAATATAACTATAAATACATTATCTACAGAACTGTAGTTATGTACAATTTTGAGCTTCTTCACTTTTAATGCTTCTTTTCACCTCCATTCCACTACATTTCAAATACATTTTTACACATAATTACTAAGAGAGAGAGAGAGAGAGAGTGTGTGTGTGTGTGTGTGTGTGTGTGTGTGTGTGTGTGTGTGTGTGTGTGTGTGTGTGTGTGTGTGTGTGTGTGTGTGTGTGTGTGTGTGTGTGTGTGCGTGTGTGTGTGTTTCACCTTGATGACCCGGTCCTGGCAGCGCTGGATGGTCTTACAGAGCTCCTCTGTTCCCTGGGATTCCAGACTCTGGTGAAGGATCTGCTCAAAGGTGTACACTGCATCGTCCATTTGCTGTGGGGAGAAAGAGGGTGAGAGGGAGGAGAGGGAGACAGAGAGATTTTTAATGGAAAAAACACATTATAAATAGTATGTTCTAGTTCAAGGTTTTTTTTGGTATTGATAGTATGTTTGCATGACTATTATAATTTGTAGCTCAATCTTTGCAACAAATTCAACTGGTGATTGACTGGCTTGTTCAAAATGTTTTGAAATATTCATGCATTTCAAGTTTTAATATAACAATGTATACTGCCCCTAGTCGTGGTTGTCCAATGATGTACCTGAACACATACAGTATATCCTCTATTCAAAAGGTCCCACTCACTCACTGTTCCATCAGAGTTCCTGAGCCACCACTAGGGGGCACAGTAAAACTAATGCTTGTCTCAGTAACAGCACTTTTGAAGACAAATTAAATGATCTTCCACCCCCATGGAAATTCCTCTTTCTAACCCTGCGTTCCAAATCACATACTTTTTCTTTTTACTAAACTACATACTAAAGTACAGAAGAGTTTTAGGGCCACAGGAGAGACATTTTTTATTTTATTATGTCAAGAAATGTCAAGAATAAAGACGAATACTCCAACATTCTATTGGAGTTAGTGGGGCATCCAGGTATTTTCAGCATACTACATTTGACTTGCATGTATTAGGACATCCTAAATCTTTTTCTGGCATACTAAATAGTAGGGAAGTATGTGATTTGGAATACAGGGTTAGTTCTAAGATTCATCTGCTTTAAGGCCCAACCCTAACCTGCAAGTTACACAGAGGTTCAGATGTCATTGTACCACGCCATGAGTGAGAATGTGGATTTTAGCCTGAGAGCATAATCTTTGGAATTCAGACTAGGACAACTAAAAGAACTCCACCCAGCTAATGAAGCACCATTCTGTATTGGATAATGTAACTAAATGATTCCCTGCGGCAACGGAACTCAAATATATTTGTTCGCTTTTCTAATGTGTATTATGTGTTTTAATCTTGCCCATGTAAAGCACTTTGAATGGCCTTGTGTCTGAATTGTGCTATATAAATAAACTTGCCTTGCCTTGCCTTCTTAGACAATTTTCTTCTATTGCCTCTGGCTGGTATTGTAATTGTAAATCCCATACATGCTTTCACAACTGCATTGACAAGATTAAAGTGAGAGCAAGTTATTTTGATGAGGACTTTTTTATAGATCCACACAGGCTAATTCATTTTACAACCGTCATTTATATGTTGACTTGACAGGATAATAATTTCCTAATGCCAGAAAAAATTATATTTGGAAGCTGAGATAAAAGCTTGCTGGTGACCTTTAAAACTGGAACATTCTACAGTTCCATGGGCAAGACTGTGTGATACCATCAAACGCTATCACTCTCCCTTTTAGCGTTTTATTGTTCTTAATTGAAATTTATTTTTTTCTTTGATGGTTCTGCCCCATTATCAGCCATTATGAGGACAAATAACTGTCTCAAACAAGGCTCCCGCTCCCCTTCCCTCACCTGGAGGGATAGGCTACTCAAAAATTGCGTTGCTGCGCTAAACTGAAATCTGCGACCAATACGAATATGTGACCATATGTGAGCATGCAGGCACAAGCCAAAAATCGGACTGGGTGTGCGACCAGACCAAAGGCATTAATAAAAACTATATAAACACTGCTTTCTTTGCACTGATGGTCTCGTTTGCTGTTAAAGGTAATTTATGATCATCAGAGGAAATATTAGGCTGTTTTAAAGATATTTAAAAGTTCCTCTTAGCCGCTTTAAGACTATGGACTTGAGGAAAGGCCTCACAGCTTGAGAATATGTTGTTTCTAAACAGTACTTGAACTCTGAATGACCTTGTGTTAAAGTGTAGAACCCCGCCCCCACTGAGGAGGTCATGATAAGTGTTTCTCCATGGGGGGCGGGGGGGTTGAATGCCAGAATGCCTGCCCCTTGGATCTCTCCTCTGGGGCTGTGCATGTCTGGATACATGGGAGACTTAATACAATTATGTTGAGCGTGAATGTTGGGTGCCTCAACATGGACAGATTTCTCTTCAGGCATTAATACAAAGGACCAATCTGTTTATACAAAGGACACCTTTCTGTATTTTCAGTGTTTTAAATCTTAGAACAAATGCCAGATGATAATTTAGCTTCATGCCCAATGTAGTAACCTGATGTGTGTTTATTCCTATTAAACCGTCTTATGCTACACTGTCTCTCAACCGCCTGATTTACCTTCTGTCTGAACTACTAGCAACAGAATAACATTGCAGGCTTTTTTTTCAGGCCAACAATTTTTTTAAAAGGGTTGGGTCAACTAAATTACAAAACAAACAACTTTCTAACAGTAATGGTATATGTCCATAGAGATAGTTTTGCTAGTATTTCTCCAGGTTTTTTTGGACAACCTTCTGTGAAGTCTGTGCATCGACTCCAACCCGACACAACAAAGTCGTTTCTTGTCTCTTAGAAAAATGAAATTGTATATGTTCACACTTTCCAGAAACAGTGTTCTTGTCAATGTAGATAATCCATATAACTAACACACACACACACACACACACACACACACACACACACACACACACACACACACACACACACACACACACACACACACACACACACACACACACACACACACACACACACACACACACACACACACACACACACACACACACACACACACACACACGCACGCGCGCTTGTTAAGGGAATGTTTCTTTGATAGATAGTAGTTCCTCTGAAAAAGGCTGGTGGGGCAAAATAAACTTGAATATAGAACTAGAAGAAAGCTTCTATGAATAGACATGTTTGACAGTGAATAATGAATGTGCTGTGAGTGTTTAGACCTCCAGCCACAACAAATGGGAAGTGTCTTATTGTGACGGACCGCTATCTAAACAGTGGAGACAGTGGCCCTCAGGGCAGCTTCTCATATCACTCCATTTGCAATTTTTTCTTTTGAGATCGTTGCCAAATGAAACCCAATACCAAGTTTGTATTATTGTTAAGGCCTCCTCTCCCCCTATCAACCCCCCCCCCCTCCCAGGGCCCTCAGATCCTCCTCAGCCAGTCTCCTCTCCACCCACACATCAAACCTCCACAGCCTTGACGACAGAGCCTTCTCCAGGGCAGCTCCCAGGCTCTGGAGCAGCCTCCCCCAACACATCCGTGACTCTGAGTCCCTCACCATCTTCCAGTCCCATCTCAAGACCCATCTCTTGTCCTCTGCCTACCCCTAGATCACCCACCAACCCAAGCCCCATCAACTCTACATTTTCCTTTTGTTTGTTTACTGTTCTGCTCCTATGTAAAGCGCTTTGACTGCAAGAAAAGCGCTATATAAATTAAATATATTATTATTATTAACCCTTTGTTATCCAGGGATGACAGACATTCTGAATGACGCATCACATTGTCTAACACTGTAGAGAAGGCTTCTCTACAGTGATGACAGGGGCAGATTTACCATCAAATGACAAAAGCAGATTTTCATTTCCAGCCAGCGACTGTCAATTTGCCAAAACTGAAAAAAAACTTTTGCTTGCCAATTGCATTAGCTGTAGCTAGCAAGTTGCTTACAACTAGGCTGCAAATAGCTGTCTTTTAATGGTATTGCCTTGCAAAAGGGTCTTCAGTTTTAATCTCATTGAATAAATCATATTATGTCCACTCTGTAATGATGAAAACAAAAAAAATCTGCTTTTTGGCCCGGTTACTGATCAAAGATGTAGCCTTAGAGTACTGAGTTATCAACACAGAGCACGAACAGTGATGTGATTCCTGTGCAATGAGTGATGATTGCTTGTATTTCATGCACATTCACTTTTGGTTTGACCTCAAAATAAACCTGTATTTTACCTATGTGTCCATATGCTGTCTAATTGTCCAAATTGATGTGTATGTATTGAGACATCCTAAAGCTTTTCCTGGAATACTAAATAGTAGGGAAGTATGGGGATTGGAACTCACCTCTCTCATGAGAATCTGGGCCCTCTGGACGAACACTGAGGGGCTGGACACGTCAAACCTCTGCTGGAGACCCTCCAGGCTGAGAGGCTCCACCTTCTCATAGCAGCTCTGCATCTTCACCGGGTGGAAGGCCAGCATGGAGATCTTCTCCATGTGCTGAGGAGGAAGCACGGAAAGGGGGGGGGGATTATTTGGAATAAGAAAACAAGGATATGAGGTCATTGGGGACAAATTGATTGACAAAGGGGTCCAGGGTCCAAAAGACCCGAGTTGGTAGGAGGAGGGTCAAACTTTGCACAAACGCCCACTCTGACTCAAGGATGAACCGATTAGATTTTGGAGGTCAAAGGTTAGTGTGACTTACATACCCTGCTTTCCAAATCAGGGAAAGAGTTGATGCTGATAACAGTTCAGTGTGTAATTGTATAATCAATTCATTTTGCCATTAAAAAAACAAGAGTGATAGTCCACAGTCTGTGCGTTTCCATGGGACAGCTAGATTGGATTAAGACATATACCGAACTTGCCACACGAACAGACCGAGTCACTTGTTTGAGTATACATGGCCTTTCAGAGAATCGGATAAATGGCCGGAGCATAGCTGACTCCGCTATGCTTTCAACAAGTGGTTATAGAGCCACCTCCGGTTCCTTTCTGGCAACAACCCTACTATTCATTACGTCATCTACCCAGCAGGGATTCCGAGCAAGCGCAGAACGCAAACTCTTATGTGCGATATGCGATCCTGTATACATGCAGAGAGAATGCAGACTATGAACAAGTTATCTAGGTGTTCTAATCTGACTTCGCTTGTCCGTTAATGTTCCGATTTGTGTGCGAAGTATATCTGATAAAGGTGTTTACATGCATTTTACAAGTCCTGTTGAAGTCTTATTTGTTTATTTACCCGATTATGAGTCTGCATGTAAACGCACTGACTGAGAGCTTCTGCTTGTCTAGCTACATACCTGTGCCACTGTCTCCTTGGTGCCCTCGTTCAGGCTGTTCTTGCTCATGTCCACCATCTCTCTGAAGAAGACGTCTCGCACCTCGGAGAAGCCTCGGCTGGTGGGCTCCATCAGGGCGTCCAGGATGGAGCTGATGTAGGGCTGGATGCTCACCTTCAGGAGCTTCTCAGCCTTGGGGAGAACCACCGCTATGGAGGGAGACATGACGGTTATTTGTAGGAACTTACCCTGCGTTCCAATCCCCATACTTCCCTTCTATTTAGTATGCCAGAAAAAGATTTAGGATGTCCCGATACATGCACGTCAATTGTACTACACTGAACATACATAAATGCCCCACTAACTCTAATAGCATTTTGGAGTTAGTATTCGTCTTTATTCTTCACATTTCTCGACACAATGAAATAAAAATCTTCCTTATTTGATTTTTTTTCCTCTCTCATGGCCCTTAAACTCTTCTGTACTTTAGTATGTAGTGTAGTTAAAAGAAAAAGTATGTGATTTGGAACGCAGGGACAGTTTCAGACAAGGATTACTTTAACCATTCAGATCCTTACAGAAATGTTAGAATTTGGACATTTGCTGCCCCCCCCCCCCCACACACACAGTATTTTTCAGCAGATAAAAACTGTCCATTCTCCTACTAACCTACCTCTGATCTTGTTGGTGACGTGCTCCTTGGAGGTGATGATCTGGTCCATGTCTGTGCGGATGGAAGCCTCCAGAGAGGAGCCACCCGACACACACTTCTGCAACACCGCCGAATAGTGGGCCTGGCACTCGCCCTGCACCAGGCTGTACACCGCATCACTAATCTACACACACACACACACACACACACACACACACACACACACACACACACACACACACACACACACACACACACACACACACACACACACACACACACACACACACACCCACCCCCCCCCCCCCCCCCCCCCCCCCCCCCCCCCCCACACACCCACACACACACACACACACACACACACACACACACACACACACACACACACACACACACACACACATCACATCACTTATATAGTGTGCACGTTTCATTAAGCCCGCTCTGCATGTAATCGGCAAATAAACTGTTTTTTTTTTGGGGATCCCACTACTGATAACCAATCAGAAGAGAGAATGCTACAAACCGGCACCCGTCTCACTGCCGGTGCACGTGCAGAGCGACAGATGGGTGAATGTGTATGTGCCTACAATGGCGGAGCAGATAAAAATCCTCCCCAATGTCTGTTTTGATGGTTTTTATCATGTTTTATCACACTTATGGATCTGAGATGATGCTAGATAACTCACTGCTTGAAGACCGCAGTGCATTAATGTGGTGACGAGGGAGGGGACTGCTAACTGCAGTAACTGACAGGAAGTCAGCTAAACTGACCATTCCACTTACTGAACCTTTATTGTTGATGGAAGTGTATGGAGTAGTCTCTTACCAGTATCCAGGTCCTCTGTCTGTCATGTAGTTTGCCTTTGAGTCGAGGGGAGATGAGCTCCCTCAGCTCAGGGAGGAGCCCCTCCATCACTAGGTTAGACAGGATCTACAGGGACAACAGGACACTCAACTCATAAGAACATACTCTAACACACACACACACACACACACACACACACACACACACACACACACACACACACACACACACACACACACACACACACACACACACACACACACACACACACACACACACACACACACACACACACACACACACACACACACACACACACACCTAACAGACAAGCACTGAGAATTGTTTTGCCTCTCTGATAAAATATCCAGAGGGGTTTCAGTCAGTGGTGTTTGTAACACATGTACTGGGTATAATATATTTTTTCAAATTAAAACGGCATCAACAAATGTATCAAGTACAATGAAGGCTTTAAATAAGTTCTGGGTAAAATGCTAATTTTTCGTCACCATATTTAACATGTTTTTCTATTAAAAGTCTATTCCACGGATTCATCATTGGACACTATTGTTTAGTTCAAAATGGCCAGTTAAAATTGATTGATGCAGCAGAGCCATCTTTCTTTTGCCATGTTCTTATTATTCCTCTACTTCCTCAGTAAACATTCTTTTGAAATGACACAGATTGAGTTTATTTTCAGACTTGTAGTGTTTATATCCAAATAGAATTAAATGAATTAAAGTGACATCACTATGACACTTTGCATTGACAAAATATTGGGATACAGATACTGTGTCATGTCAAATCAAATACATCAATACCAATATGAAATGATATAATATAGTTGTATGTGTAAATAAGAAACTAAATCTAAAATAATTTGCATTTCATTCATTCTTTCTAATACTAATAACACTGATCTATCACTATAACACCCAGAAAAGACAACATTTGACATATCTTTCTATGTATTATTGCCTCACTATAGTGTAACCTAAATGTAGTATACACCTGTTGGATCGATGAAGAAGTGAGGATACGGTCATAAAAAAACACATCCGACTTCCTCAATCAACAGCAGAACAGTGTACAAACTGCACTGCTAAAAAAGAAGCCAGTCTGTCACTTTACTCAGCTGGCAATGCTAGAGCACATTTTGGAATGCTTAGCTCATATCAGTTGATAGATACTTGGCTGTTACAGATTAGCACGTCAGTTGTTAAGGTTGTCCTACTGCATACTAGCCTGGCACCGCCGCCTTCATACTTCCGCTCAATTTTAATTTCCCTTCAGTAGTCAGTCTGAGTCTGCGGTATATTCTTAGGTTTTCTACGGACAGATTTTTGGAGGTCCAATCAGCGAACAGAGGGAGTGGCTCAGAAGACGATGCATAACATAACGTCACGACCAAACATTATGCGATTGGTTGGCAGATCCAGAGTGGCACTCACTGGGCAAATCCAATAGTTTTAAACTTGAGCAGACACCCGCCTTCAAGTGAGTTAATGTTTGTCAATTGAGCGATTCCAGACCTTCTGTACAAATGAAATGATGAGTATGATGGTCTGGTAGGACCAGGCTAACTGCATACATCACTTAGTCTATAATGTGCTGCCTTTTGTGGGTGTACAGCATCCAGAAAAACCTGCTCAGTGCTGCTAGAAGTAGAGAAACTTAGGCCACGTTTACATGACACTGGTCTCGCTAAAAACGTAAAGGTTTTTTCTTTACGTTTTCAAAAGCAAAAGTGTTTGGATGCAATCGTTTTGGAAACTTTCATCATGCACACGGTTTCACGAAAAAAGGACCGAAATAGTTGTAGTACGCATGCTAGCCAGAAGTCGGCTGTGACACCTGTAGCCTAGTAGATAGCTCCCTCAGTGCCATTTGGTGCATGTAAACAATCTGTTTACTGTAACCGAAAATGAATGCCACTAACGTTCATGAAGCTTTTGGTGTGAGCTTAGGTGACTGGAGCGCTGCTGGGCTTTTAAGGGGCTGTGTCAGCGCTAACTTCCCGTTTATGCAATAAAATAAAAGGCTACTCACATTTTTCCAGTGAAATGCTTTTAATGTGAAGCCACAGCCTCAGAAATGCTCTGTTTGTATCAACGAAAACCTAACTGCTACGCTCTATAGATAATGTTTTTTTCTTAATGTAGAAAGCCTTGTCCCGGCATTAATGTTGGCGACACAAGTTTATTAGTCGCTAGAAAAACTAGTCTCAATAACTTACTACTACTACTACTACTACTACTACTACTACTACTACTACTACTACTACTACTACTACTACTACTACTACTACTACTACTACTACTACTACTACTACTACTACTACTACTACTACTACTACTACTACTACTACTACTACTACTACTACTACTACTACTACTACTACTACTACTACTACGTTTCCATTCATACACCAATAAGAGGCTAACTATTGTATCAGGAGCAATTTGGATAACTACAAAAGCAATATCCTTTTGTAGTTATTGCACCGTGGGTTGGAGAGAAACTTATTTTCGATTCCTCTGTATGTCTGGCACATATTGCAGAAATTGACATTAAAGTTGACTTGACTTAACTTATCATGCGCTGATCAATAACCACATTTACACATTTCATCAATGAGATAGGCCTACTATATGATGCCATTCAAACTTGAAAAGAAAAAGGCATAGCACAGTGCTAGATGGTCCTATGGCCGGCCACATGCTTACCTGTGCTGGTACACCACACATCATCTCCCAGGTGCCATAGTTCCCTTGAGCTTGGCGGTAGAGTCGCACTGCATCAGTAAAGGCTGGTGTTTGGACCTTATTCTCCTCTGACAAACCTGAGATTACAAGATTAGCTGTTAGCATGCAATCCATTGGGCAGTTTGGAAGAATCTTCCTCACAAAAAAATGTGTGTTAATATGTGTGTGTGTGTGTGTGTGTGTGTGTGTGTGTGTGTAGTGGTGAAATGGTGTGCGAGAAAGACTGAGAAAAACAGAGATCTTTAAACATTCCTAAAGCTGTCTAGCTTAAGACCATTACATTCTGCTCCAACACAGAACAACATGTTAACACTGTGTTTAGTAAAATGCTGTCCAGCCTTATTGGACAGTGTGTGAGAATGCCAGACCTATGACAAAGCCAGGAAGTGTGTGTGGGGGGAGGGCAGCGGCCGCACCACAGTTTATAGTAGTAGCAGAGGCAGGAAGTCTTAATTATTTTGTCTTTAGTCTCAGATGGTATAAAGGGGATTTGAAACTAACCCTGCGTTCCGAATCGCATACTCTTTCTTTTTTCTATTATACATACTACATCCTAGCCTGGCTCCGCCCGCCTACCTACTTCCGCTCAAATTTAATTTTCCCTTCAGTAGTCAGTCTGGGGCAGTGGTGAATTTCTCAGCTTTAGCTCAGGAAGATCTCCGGCCGTCCAATCAGCGAACAGAGCGAGTGGCTAAGGACGATGACGTTGAAGTTGCGCTCCAGTTTCAGTTGAATGCTGCGTTCCTTTATAGGGGAGAGTAGCCTAAGTTGTGCAACTTTTCACTCAAAGTGACTTTAAAGTAAGGCCTTGAAAGTAAAGTCTCCAACTCAAATATGGACATATATTTCAGGGTGTTGTGCATCCCTGGCAATAAAAACTTTGGATCAGGAATAAATTGTTGAAGAAATATAGCTTTCGGAAAAAAAGTTGTCTTGTTGCACAACTTGCCCCCGGTGTGGTGTAAGTTGTGCGGTTGGAGAGAATACCATGGGGTAAATTGTGCCATTGCTATATATCTCATAAACTGTAATGCAAGACAAATCCATTAAATAATCACTTATTTAAGGTGTATTTAAAGTAAATAAAGTAAATAGTTGACAAAGATTGAAGGACAATTTTCTTAAACAAGGCCTAGTAGATCTAATGGTTTTACCTCACAATGACAAAGTCACCATCATCATCTTTCTGGCCATCTGAACTCTCATCAGTGGTGTCGTTAAGTGGAATTGAGATGTCACTCTCTTCTGAGCTACTGTAGACAATCACTTTCTTTTGGTGACCAGCGTATACAGCCATGCCACTGGCACAACTCTCAGAAATGTACTTTGCACTAGTTGCTCCGTGCTTGTGGAACCAACTGCCACCAGACAAATGTGATTCCCCTACATTTCTGCCTTTAAATCAAGGCTCAAAACCCATATGTACACCCTGGTGTTTCCTCTCCATTAACTATCTTACCTCTGCACTACTATCTGTGTTTATGTGGATGTATGGGCTTTACGTCTTTTATTTTGGTTATTGTTATTTTACCTTCATTGTTTACCTACTGAATGCACTATGTACAGCACTTTGGACAGTGCAAACTGTCATAAATGTGCTTTTATAAATACATTTTACTTACTTACTTACTTATAACTCACCTAGGCCCTTTGGCACAAATCACCCCAATCCCAGAAATTTGGATAATAAGCATGATGCAGCAATTTAGGGCTGACATTGTGCTAACTGTATAGACTCAAAATGTAGCAAACCAAAGCACTAAAACATGTGGCAAATGTTTTCAAACTTGTCTATAATTGTTCAGACACAATAATCAAAAAACCTTGATCATGGAAATGTTACTTTGAAAAGCAAAACACAGTTTTTTGAGCTTAAATGTGCTTATATCTTATTCCTTGTGTCTCCCTTCTTTACAGGATGAGTGAAATGGATGGCTCTTCTTAAATATGTGGTCACATTTCCAATTTCCTCCACGGTTTTCTAGAAACAAGGGGTGGCACAACTTCCAAAATGCACAACTTAGGCCACTCTCCCCTACTCAGAACTCGGAGATTTCTGACTTGGTAGTTCAGACCTGTCTGTGTTGCAGTGCATCTGCTCGCGAACGTATGGACGCCTACAACCTTTCTCATCCAAATAACTAAACGTTAGGCTCTAGCACGTTACCGTTGCCAGGTACCGGTAGATCCAGAGACTACAATATGTAGTGAAGTCGGAAATGTCCGAGTTCCCAGTACAACTGGAACGCACCGTCAGAAGCCGGCTCATACGTCACGACCAAACCATATGCGATTGGTTGGCTGATCCAGAGTGGCACTGGGCAGATCCAATAGTTTTAAACTTCAACAGACATCCGCCTCCAAGTGAGTGAACGTTTGCCAAATAGAGCAGTTCCAGACCTTCTGTACAAATGAAATGGAGTACGATGGTCTGGTTGGACCAGGCTAACTACATCCGACAATAAAAATAATCTAGTTAGTATGCAGTAGGCATACTATTTGGACATACTTTTACTTATTTATTTCATCATAACATTGCGCCTTGATCTTGCCTCTGGCTTTTATATCCTTCGCATCATCCTTTGTTTTCATATGGAGGCTCCTTCGATGTGACGTCACTTCAGGTTCGCACTGGATTATGGGTCAGAATTGCCCAAATAGGATGCTGTTTTCAACACTAAAAATCTTGGCCGGATGTAGTAGGACATCCGGGTACTTCTAACCATGCTAAATCTGGCCACAAGTCGGGACATACTAAATAATTTTTCTACCATACTAAATAGTAGAAAGTATACGATTCGGAACGCAGGGTAACTCAAAGTTAGGATTTCTATCCTCTTCCTCTATCATAGCAACCCTTAAAATAGCTTCTCCTGGGCATCACTCACACCTTATAGTTTTAGCCAAGGCTTCCTTATAAGAGTAACTTAAGCTCTAACCAAACTACTAATCAATGCAGCTCATACTAATGATATAATAATAATAATCACCCATTACAAATGACTTGACCGAATCCTGCTGAGAACTGTAGTCTATTTAGAGATGAAGAAAAACAAAGTAGGGGAAAACGGGGTAAGTAGGCACACTTTTTACTCTACTGAGAATTGCTCATCACCTAAACATCTTTCGATAGTCATTCCTACATTACATTGAAGCTTAAAGTGTTGGCTTGAAATGTGTACCCCTCATTTTTTCTATCTTATTGTAACAAAGAAGAAATTAATCATCAAAGACACCCTAACACATTGTGACAATCAACCCCATCAAGGGGTCGGTTGTCATACACTATGGGGTTGTTTGTCACAATGTTATCTTAATGGGAATAATTTTGAAAAGAAGGAAAGAAAGTAGAACTAAATTTGAAAATGCAATTGCATTGTCAAGTTGACAAATAGGCCTATATAACTTAATGTAGCCTTGGCAGCTGGTCTAGTTTGGGATGCACTGGGTTGTTTTGATTTTGTTGCCCTTATTTCCTTTGTATGCTAGCTGCCTTTTCCTGCTCTATTCTTTCCTTCTGTGGGGTGTCAGTGAGGATACAGCTTGACAATTTATTTCGTTATTGGGTTCCTTTTCTGGCTGTAGCCTTTGGATAACTTGTGACAACCAACCCCCCCCAAAAAATGTGACGACCAACCCCAACTTCAATTTTTTGCTAGCATCAAGGCCAACAACCATCTGACAACTAATTAGCTTGCTAACCACAATCTAAACTATAGTTTACCCTTCACACTTTTTATGGGTAACAAGTGTTTTGTTATAAACCCATTCTGTAAAAGCCTAGAAGAAAAATACTGAGGAGCTAAATATTTTCAATTTGACATGAAAAACACAAACAGTCCTCTCACCTCAAATTCAGCAGTCTAAAGGCGTTTGCACACCGGGCGCGACGCGAATAAACGCAACGTAAAAGCGAATGTTTTGAAATGTGAATTTTGTCGCGTCTCACTTTAAGAAGCGACGTCCCAGAAAAATTGAACTCAGTTCGAAAAAATAAAAAACGCAAATTCGCGGTGCGAAATGACGGCGCTGGTGTGGAAGCTTGTATTGACTCTGTATACATTCGTTAATTAACGGATAAATCGCACGAATAAAACGCGCCCGGTGTGCAAAGGCCTTAACTCCAAGGAAGACTATGTACAGGTGAAAAATTAGAATATCGTGCAAAAGTAAATTTATTTCAGTAATTCAACCTAAATGGTGAAACTAATGTATTATATAGACTCATTACATTCAAAGTGAGATATTTCAAGTCTTTATTTGTTATAATTGTGATTATTATGGCTAACAGCTTATGAAAACCCCAAATTCAAAATCTCAGAAAATTAAAATATTACATAAAATCAATAAAAAAAGGATTTTTAATACAGAAATGTCGTCCCTCTAGAAAGTATAATCATGCATATGTACTAAGTACTTGGTATGGGCCCCTTTTGCATGAATTATTGCCTAAATGAGGCGTGGCATGGATGCTATCAGCCTGTGGCACTGCTGAGGTGTTATGGAAGCCCAAGTTGCTTTGATAGAGGCCTTCAGCTCGTCTGTATTGTTGGGTCTGGTGTGTCTCATCTGCCACTTGACAACACTCCATAGTTTCTCTATTGGGTTCAGGTCAGGAGAGTTGTCTGGCCAATCAACACAGTAATACCATGGTCAGTCAACCAGTTACTTGTGGTTTTGACACTGTGGACAGGTGTCAAGTCTTGCTGGAAAAAGTAATGCAGCATCTCCATAAAGCTTGTCAGCAGACAGGAGCATGAGGTGCTCTAAAATCTCTTGGTAGACAGCTGTGGTGACTTTGGACTTGATAACACAGTGGACCAACACCATCAGATGACATGGTGCCTCAAATCCTCACAGACTGTTGTAACTTGACAGTGGTCTTCAAGCCCCTTGGATTTTGTGCCCCTCCACTCTTCCTCTAGACTGTGGAACCTTGATTTCCAAATGAAACGCAACATTTAATTTGGATCAGTGATGCTTTGAGGTATCATGTCATCTGCTGCTGTTGGTCCACTGTGTTATTAAGTCCAAAGTCACCACAGCCATCAACCAGAAGATTTTAGAGCACTTCATGCTTCTGTCTTTTGACAAGCTTTATGGTGGTGGACAATTTTCATTTCCAGCTAGACTGGGCACCTGCCCACTGTACCATAAACTGGTAACTGGTTGACTGACCATGGTATTACTGTGCATGAATGGCCAGACAACTCTCCTGACCTGAACTCCATAGAGAAACTATGGGCTATTGTCAAGAGGCAGATGATACACACCAGACCCAACAATACAGAGGAGCTGAAGGCCTCTATCAAAGCAACCTGGGCTTCCATAACACCTCAGCAGTGCCACAGACTGATGGCATCCACGCCACGCCGCATTGAGGCAAGAATTCATGCAAAAGGGGCTCAAACCAAGTACTTAGTACATATGCATGATTATACTTTCTAGGGCGCCGACATTTCTGTATTTAAAAACCTTTTTTTATTGATTTTATGTAATATTCTAATTTTCTGAGATTTTGAATTTGGGGTTTTTATAAACTGTAAGCCATAATAATCACAATTATAACAAATAAAGGCTTCACATATCTCACTTTGCACGTAATGAGTCTGTATAAGATATCATTTTCACCTTTAAAGTTGAATTACTGAAATAAATTAACTTTTGCACAATATTCTAATTTTTCGAGTTTCACCTGTAGGTGACCTCTGATCCCAATTCTGGATATGTACATACCAAAATTTCACAGACAGCACCTTCTGGTTCCGAGATATAACGATTGTGACAACCAACCCGTGTGACAAATTACCCCGTTCTCCCCTACATGTAACTGTGCGTGCATTTTTGATTTAGAAATGGGCAAAGGTTGAAAAAAAAAACAAGTTCCAACAAGCACACAGGAGCATTTAGTGATGTTGTAAGTTGTATCTTTTGACCTGCTCCCATTGATTACTAGTGTTTGAGCTAAGCTAACCTGGATGAGAGACCTTTGCCCATTTCTATATAAAAAAAATTAGAAAGGTAAAAAGCAAAACAATCTAAATGTTGAATTATTCCTTTAAGACAGAACTTAAGTGTAGAATCATGATGCCAGCAGATTAGAGCTTTCTAGATAAGAAATTAAAAGTCAAAACTTTGACAAAGGGAAAAGGATTTTAAGCTGAGCTCAGGTAGTAAAGTTGGACTTCTCAAAAGAAATGAGACAGTAAATCCCCAATCAAACCTGTTATATATATTATCATATTCTAAGAGGGAACGTTTCTATTTGGTTTCTGTCAAAATTGCTCAATCACCTCAATTACCCTTTCCATTACGCCACCTCTCAGATCACTGTTTTGGTTAGATGGCCTGTAACTTGAAATACAGGTTCAGTGTATTCACTTGGTTCCCAGCAGCATTAGTTGTTTTAGGTGGAAAAGCTCTGAAATCCCACTGAATAATACAATACAGGGACAGACACAGTGAGAGATAGCTGGTGATACATAGTGGAGCATTTAGCAGCACTATTTCTCACAGGACTTGGTTGAGACCAAATAAATGAATTATTTCCGTTATTGGTTCTGCTTCAAAACGTGGAGTCAGCGACTCTGGAGAATGCTTGTAGAAAAAATCTATTTGTCAAAATCAGTGATTATGTCCTCACGGTCCGCTAACATACGTAGTGTGTGTGTACTGAACAAATACATCTGAAGTAAGTACTGTTTACAGAGCCTAGGCTGTGTATTAACATTTATCAACACTGGATTTTTTATTCAGCACACGGCACACAGTCAAACTGGTAGTGAATCATGAGGAAATATTCACTTATTTTGACAAAGTGATTTTGACAGCATTCTCTAGAATCGCTGACAACCAAAGTAGTAGCCTCCCTTCAAAACATAAAGAAAACAAATATCCAAGACCAAGATAGGGACACATTACAAATCTACATGTTTCCAACACGGTGTGCATGTATAAGCTGGCCCGGCCCTGCATTACACCATTACACACTGACAGAAATCCCTGTGTTTGAATGACGTGTTGACCCCGGGCTGACATGACTGATGTGTTGCACAATGTGTGACCACAGAGACTTGAAATGACTTCCACCCAGGGATGTTAGGAAGTTCTGTGCAGGTTTGTGTTGCCATGTGTGTGGCATACACAGAACATATGGAGTCACTCAGCCCGCCCATATGCCATACAGCTGGCCCTGTGTCATGGTTCAGGCCTGCAGCATACTATTGCTTTCCATTGCCAGGGCTCTCTTCTCTTTCTCACAGCCTCAACCACTTCCAATCTGCACTGCTGACATACCAAACGGCCAATACAAATCTACTGATGAATGTTCTCAACGTGCAACGTCACACATTTGTTTTTTCGATTTTGTGGATTTCATAGTCATTCATTATTTTATGACTGAAAAAAGTACAATATTTCAAACATCACATGATTGTAATGAAGAGAGCTGTAGAGAAGCACATTGAAATAACAAGGAGTAACTGTCAGAGCTAGACAGACTAATGGAATCTAAAGCGATTAAATACGAACAGAGAGCATGCTTCCAGTGCAGTTGAAACAATGTGCTCTTGTTAAGCCTCGCTCAGTCCCTGCCAACAGATACACGTTACTGTTTAACACAGCTCTGAGTCAAAGCTGTACTACTATACGCTTGTTTTAAAACAACAGTGCGATTCATGACATAAATTATCAAGTGTGGTTTCAAGTTGACAAAGCCTTTTGTGAAAGAGTGACAGTGACTCAATACAATCCAATTCATCCATTTTCAGTGAGAAGAAGGAAGCAGGCTTGGGTTAGTGAGGTCTGTTGAGTCTAAAGTAAAGAGTTTTCAGTGTCATAAATAGGTCTCTCTTCTTACCTGGCTAGATCACCATGGTAACTTAGGCTGCACGGCTAACCTGTTCGGAGGAGGTGATGTTAAGACTCTGTCCCTGCGTTCAAATCCCCATACTTCCCTACTATTTAGTATGCCAAAAAAAAGATTTAGGATGTCCCAATACATGCACGTCAATTGTAGTATGCTGAAAATACATAAATGCCCCACTAACTCCAATGGCATTTTAGAGTATTCGTCTTTATTCTTGACATTTCTCTACATAATGAAAAAAAAATCTTCCTTATCTGATTTTCTTTCTCTCTCCTGTGTCCCTAAAACTCTTCTGTACTTTAGTGTAGTAAAAAGAAAGAGTATGTGATTTGGAATGCAGTGTGTGGTTGAAATCAGCTCAAAAAAAAAAAAAAAAATCTACTCCCCTGCTAACTGGGTGGACTGGACCTGAATCAGCAAACTTGTTGATCCGTACATTAATGAACTGTATGAAGCAATTGCAGCAGAGTAAACTGTAGCATCGCGATGATGTGGCTTTTTTTTGCCGCATGCATTAAGTTACAGATGCAGAAAATAAAAATAAATACTGTATGCAGCAGCAGCAGAGGAATTTGCAAAGTTTCTCTTTGGCTTACTGAACTACTCAATGCATTTGGAATGTTCCCTGGCCATTTTACACACACTGGTTTTTACAGAGGCCTTCTATAAAATCACAGGTTGCAACATTAGTTCACTGTGGGCTTTTTCACAACAGGACTATGCATGACGTTCAGGCTACCTTGATACCAAATGCGGTGAGCTAGGTTATAATATTCTTTAGATTATCTTTAAATTTTTTATTTATTTTTTAATCTGTAAAATTTGTAAAAATCTGTAAAATGTATCTGAATGTATGAGAGTCGTGAAAGGCACCTTTAAATAAAATGTATTATTATTATTATTATTATTATTATTATTATTATTATTATTATTATTATTATTATTATTATTATTATTATTATCATAAAAAGGTCTAGTAGATCACACCCTAATATCACAGGAGTCTCATGGGAACATGAGGGAGATGAGATCAATGTTAAACTATTTGAGACTCATTCTTTTTTCAGGTGACAGCTACTGTCATAAGGACATTGCTGCAGGTTGACTAAAGCCGACGTCAGAAAGATTCACAGACAGCTCAGGCTTTGTAATTAAATCAGCGTATTGGTATTTATCAGACATAATATTAAGTTAAAATAAGTTCTACTTTGATGTAGATGTAGACCAAAACTAAAATGACTCCTTCATGGAGAGTGTCGGATCTCAATGCAATACTTGAGTAGGAGGACTATTTTAATATAAATATATAGAACTATAAAGTGTTCAAATCAGTTCAATGCTGAATCCGCTGCAGAGTTTAAAGGCCTACTTCACCGGTTGGAATATGAAGGCGTATTGAACTCGGAGATCCTATTTAGTATAAATGTGCAAAAAAAAAAAAAAAAAAAAATCGGATCATCTTGGCCTGAGAAAAGGCAGAAAGAGTGCTTTATGGTCTCACTGTCTAACCCTACAGTTTCGTTCTTGTGACATCAGAGTAAGGGTTAGGATTAACAGGACAGCTGGGCCAAGGGATGACTAAGGGAAGACTGAGTGAAGAAAAACTCATTCATTATATTATAATAGTTATTTTATAATGATAGAACGCTGGTTCCGTATGGGTGAAGTATTCCTTTAAAGTTGAATTGCTTCACAATGTCTGACTGAGGCAGACACACAGAGAGAATCAGTGAAGTCCACCTTTTGACAGCTTTCCAATCTCTCCTTATTTGCAGCAACAGTTTTGCTTTCAGCTGTGAATACTTTTTGAATTCTTGCAAGACATACATCAGAATCGAAATGGCCTTTATCTCTGGCCCACAGAGAGGTTGGAACGATAAAATAGAAAAATATTTACATAAGATAACTTCTAAATACTAAGTAGAGCAAAGGAGTTTTCTGTCCAATATAAAACAGTAGGGGAGAGTGGCCTAAGTTGTGCAACTTTTCACTCAAAGTGACTTTAAAGTAAGGCCTTGACAGTAAAGTCTCCAACTCAAATATGTACATACATTTCAGGGTGTTGTGCATCCCTGGCAATAAAAACTTTGGATCTGGAATAAACTGTTGAAGAAATATAGCTTTCGGAAAAAAAGTTGTCTTGATGCACAACTTGCCCCCGGTGTGGTGTAAGTTGTGCGGTTGGAGAGAATACCATGGGGTGAATTGTGCCATTGCTATATATCTCATAAACTGTAATGCAAGACAAATACATTAGACAATCACTTATTTAAGGTGTATTTAAAGTAAATAGTTGACAAAGATTGAAGGACAATTTTCTTAAACAAGGCTTAGCAGATCTAAAGGCAGACCTGCAAAGCTCACAATGACAAAGTCACCATCATCATCTTTCTGGCTCTCTCTTCTGAGCTACTGTAGACAATCACTTTCTTTTGGTGACCAGCGTATACAGCCATGCCACTGGCACAACTCTCAGAAATGTACTTTGCACTAGTTGCTCCGTGCTTGTGGAACCAACTGCCACCTGACAAATGTGATTCCCCTACATTTCTGCCTTTAAATCAAGGCTCAAAACCCATATATACACCCTGGTGTTTCCTCTCCATTAACTATCTTACCTCTGCACTACTATCTGTGTTTATGTGGATGTATGGGGTTTATGTCTTTTATTTTGGTTATTGTTATTTTACCTTCATTGTGTACCTACTGAATGCACTATGTACAGCACTTTGGACAGTGCAAACTGTCATGAATGTGCTTTTATAAATACATTTTACTTACTTACTTACTTATAACTCACCCAGGCCCTTTGGCACAAATCACCCCAATCCCAGAAATTTGGATAATAAGCATGATGCAGCAATTTAGGGCTGACATCGTGCCAACTGTATAGACTCAAAATGTAGCATACCAAAGCACTAAAACATGTGTCAAATGTTTTCAAACTTGTCTATAATTGTTCAGACACAATAATCAAAAAACCTTGATCATGGAAATGTTACTTTGAAAGGCAAAACACAGTTTTTTTAGCTTAAATGTGCTTATATCTTATTCCTTGTGTCTCCCTTCTTTACAAGATTAGTCAAATGGATGGCTCTTCTTAAATATGTGGTCACATTTCCAATTTCTTCCACGGTTTTCTAGAAACAAGGGGTGGCACAACTTCCAAAATGCACAACTTAGGCCACTCTCCCCTATATATTAAATAGAATAGAAAGTAAAAAATATAAGTTAAATTGAAATGTGCAATGTGATGAACAATATTTACAATGTGCAATATGTATCTGTTTATATTCTGATTTAATTTGGTTTAGCTTT
Source organism: Hyperoplus lanceolatus (assembly GCA_026929865.2). Classification (NCBI taxonomy): domain Eukaryota; kingdom Metazoa; phylum Chordata; class Actinopteri; order Uranoscopiformes; family Ammodytidae; genus Hyperoplus; species Hyperoplus lanceolatus. The sequence goes on from CM049397.1 coordinate 2,751,719, forward strand.
TGGCGAGCAGCTAAGGCAAAGAGAGCCAGGCTCTGTTGAACTTGCTTGGTAGTTTACAGCCCTCTAGGGAGCTGTGTGTCCATGACAACACAGGCAAACACAAACGGAGGAAAAAACAACAACAACTTCTCCCACTGAATGTGTCATCTATTGGACAATGCTGGACACCATTCTCCATTCTAGTTTGTCCATATAAAAAAGAAGCATGTTGCACAAACAACTTGCTAGGGTTGAGTGTGTATTAGGTTTACTCTGCTTTGTCACATGACAGTAAACCGACTCAGACGTGACCATTTTAAAGCAATACAATATGCCTGGAATTACATATATTTAGATTGGAAACGTATTGTATTTTGTCCCTTGCCACCTGACTTACATTACCTGTAACCAATTTATATAATTGAATTTGTTCATGAATCCAATTGTATTAAAGCCTGAGTGAATGTCATGTTCTATGTAATAGCTATTGTGGTATGACGGCCCTATATCCAGACTGGTATGTTGCATATGATTACAATGTATGGTGGTAGTGTAAACCTTACTAAGCACAGTCTGAATCTGAGGAAACACACACAGAATGTCTCTCATGCAGTTTCACTAGCTTTGTCTGTGTGTAGCCTCTCTCATATCGAACAATGTTTCCAATTGGCAGAGGAGAGATAGAAGAATTAATCGGGCGGATACAAAGGTAGACTGTGATTCTAGTGTATGCTTGTTTACTAAAAATGGCTTTTTTCAAAATGTCTGAACATCTCCTCACAATCCGCTACCTGTCTGTACTGCTCTCAAGCCTTCTCACAGGTTTGCAGTTCCGTCTGCAGTTTGCCTTATCTAACCCCTGTTTCCTTCTGACACAATTCTCCCAGCCTGACTACAGCCCTCAGCTCCAGCTCACACACTTGCCCTGCGTTCCAATCCCCATACTTCCCTACTATTTAGTATGCCAGAAAAAGATTTAGGGTGTCCCAATACATGTACGTCAATTGTAGTATGCTGAAAATACATAAATGCCCCACTAACTCTGATAGCATTTTGGAGTATTCGTCTTTATTCTTGACATTTCTCCACATAATGATAAAAAAAAAATCTTCCTTATCTGATTGTTTCCCCCTCCTGTGGCCCTAAAACTCTTCTGTACTTTAGTATGTAGTGTAGTAAAAAGAAAAAGTATGTGATTTGGAACGCAGGGTAAGATTTCCCTGCGTGCCTGGATCCCCCCCCCCCCCCCCTTGCCCATTTGAATCTCCTTGCCTGCCAGCCCACTGTGTGTCAACCGTCCAAAAAGGGGGTTTATTAGAAGTTAGTGTACTGTTTGTGCACAGAAAAACACAGCATAGGCTCTGTAAACTGGTATGATGCTAACTATGGTGCCCCCACGTCTGTTTACATACCAGTTAACAGAGCCTAGGCTGTGTATTGACAATGGATTTATTTTTCAGCGTACACACACACACACAGTACGTACAGATCAGCAGGTCGTGAGGTCATATTCCTGAGAAGAGTACCTGTTAATCTTCACTAAGAGCTAATGTATTTGTAACCAGGGTGAAACAGCGTTTTTTAGTTGTATTGAAATGTCACCAATGCTGATTTAAATGTACCAGTATGTGTTTAGGTACATTTGGTAACCTGTTCCTGTTCCTTTGTTGATGTGTTTTTGTACCTGTACTGTAGCTTTAAGAGAGGTCCGTGTCTTGTGACGTGTGTGTGGCGCCAAAGCTCAGAATGCTTTTTACTGTCTGAGCGGAGGTATGTTTGTTGTGTTTCTCGTCATATTTTAGCATATAGGTCGTTTTGTGTACAACGAAAATGTTTAATGTGTAACTTAGTGTGTAGTGAATTAAGTATGTGTACATGCTACAGCGCTGTTTTGTTAGCTAGCACTTAGTAAATGCACTTTTTGAGAGTTTTTGTTGTGTACATGTGTGTCCGGGTATTACAGTGTTTCCCTGTGTGTTTGTTTGTTAGGAGGGAATGTGGTCCCGGCTACGACAGTTATATCTAGTGACACGTTATTTTCTTTTGGCTCATACAGGTATGAATGTTTTATCTGTTTATGTTATTATCAATGCTGGTTATGTTTATGTTTGTGTATATGCAGTGAAGTGAATCTAGTATGTTATTTTATTTATTTTCATATTATTTTATACATCGTCAGAATGCTTTTTACTGTCTGAGCGGAGGAGGGAATGTGGTCCCGGCTACGACAGTTATATCTAGTGACACGTTATTTTCTTTTGGCTCATACAGATCCAAATAAATGAGAGGAAAGCCAGCCTCCTTTGTGGTCCAGTTTCCCGTCCTTCTTCATCCTCCCATCCAACATTCACCCCCCCCCCCCCAGAACACAACGCAGACATTATACCGTTAACGGATGTGCACTTATATATATATTAACTTAAGAACATTTGCACACCCGTTACATTGGTGCCGTGACCTTTCAAGGATTGGTTTAAAGGACGACATCACCTCGTTCGCCGAGGAAGCTGCTGCCACTGGCCTTTAGTGGTACTGAGGTATTTCCGTGGAGAGTGCTCAGGGTTTTATTTTATTTTGAATGGACAATTTATTTTTTTATATAGGCTTATCCACATGTGTCGATGCTGAATGAAGTAGGTGTTTGCACATTGTGGACTTTTTGTACCATCTCAGTGAACTGATTGAGTGCTAAAAAAAAAAAAAAAAAAAAAAAAAAAAAAAAAAAGGCAGTTACAGCACGTTCGTCAATTGTAAAGTACTGATTTAATGCTGTATGTATGTTTGCCAGTTGATATGCTCTTTAGTACTGTCATTTCGTGCTCCCGATTTATCCATTGAGATTTCATTTAACATTTTTTTTTCATTGTGTTGATAAAGTGGTGTTTAATATGGCAGAGGGCAGAACATATTCACTGGGTAGTGGGGGTGATGAGGCTGAGCGCGTTTCTTATGAGTGCCAGTTTGGTGTGGGGAGGGGATTTTTGAATCAGCCCTCAGAGACCAGAACACCAGGGCCTGGAGTCACGGCGTTGGGCACCCCCCAGTTGACCTCAACTCGGTATGTAGACCGTGCCATGCCGAGCCATTTCAATCAGGACCCAGACTTAGGTTCGCTCATTACACAGTTAGCTGAAAAGCTGGGTGAGTCCATTACAGCTCAGCTACAGGCTGATAGGAGCACAAACCGCACAAGTATTCCTCTGCCAACAGAGACAACACTGCCTAATGTCAGTGTAGTGCTACAATCAGCCGCAAAGGAGCCTCCCTTATTCAGGGGTGATGGCTCAGATAAATTTACAGTTCACGAGTGGGAAAATCTCATGACGCTGTATTTAAAGAGACGTGCCATCCCAGTTCACGAGCAATCACAAGAGATTCTGGCTAAGCTTATGGGCAAAGCAGGAGATGTGGTGAGAGTAAAGCTGCGTAACACATCTATCAATCACGCTACAAATCCACATGTGATTTTTGATACTCTGAAACAACATTTCAGTGAACTGTCATACTCAAGCATGCCCCTGTCAGATTTCTATAACACGCTGCCCACACCAGGTGAAGATGCTATGGAGTACTGGGTTAGGCTAAATAAAACGGTGGATGTAGCTAACGAGTGCTTGAAAAGGCAGGGTCGTAGCATTGATGACCCGGGCCATGAGGTCAGCATGATGTTTATCAAACACTGCCCGGACCAGTCTCTTTACAGTGTTTTCAAGTTCAAGTCTGCTGACAAATGGTCGGCCTGTGAAATTCAAGATAGGCTCGATGAGCACATGCAGGATAAGAAATCAAGATCTGCAGCTGCAAGACCACTAAAGCCAAGTGTTGTGGAGCACAGAGCTCATTCGTGCCACGTACCTATGCTTGAAGAGGCACCTCTCTTGAACACTGCTGCTCCACCGAGACAGCCTCCAGTCCCTTTGACCACTGCTGGTGTCGACAGTGATTGCATGAAGAGTTTGGTAAACCTGTTGGACCGGCTGGTCACAGTGCATACCCAAGTGCCTTCTAATCCCGGCACCCAAGCTGCCATCCCACGCTCTTTTCAGAGAGTGTGCAGGGTCTGTGGGGCTCCTAATCATTCCACTTTGTCACACTGTAAGCAGGAGAACCTGTGTTTACAGTGCTTGTGTCCCGGTCACTGGAAGAGGGACTGTCCTCAACGGACGAACCAGCACCACTTTCAGCACAATGGCCGTGCTGGTAACCACAACCAGCAGCCTAACCAGCGCCGCTCTCAGCCTGATGATAGCGCTGGTGGCCAGTCTCAGCAGTTAAACTGTTAAACCCACACCTTGAGGGGCCCGGTGTGGGTAACGTAAATGGAACCCCTTCTGAAACCTGTGACCTAGCTCAGTTATATGAGGAGAGCTGTGCCAATGCACCTAAGGGTACAAAAATAGCCATTCAAGCTACCCAGAGAATCAAAGCTTTCGGAGAGCTGTTCTATGCTCCAGTCCTCGTCAACCACAGTGTGCAGCTTAAAGGCATGTGGGACTCTGGCTCTATGGTATGTAGCATCAGTGAGGAAGCAGTAGAGAAGCTCAGATGTGCTGATGTTTTGCCAGAGAAGCAGTACCCCGAAGAGAACATTGTCTTGGTTGGTTGTGGTGGTCTGCGGACCCAGCCTGAGGGCTTTTATGACTTGGAGATGCAGCTGTATGGTGTTCCATGTATTGTATCCACTTTGGTTGTGTCTGGCCAGCAAGATGATCTCATATTGGGCTCGAATATCATCAAATATGTAACTCATGTCCTGAAAGGTGGTGACGAGTACTGGGATCTTGCATCTTTTCATGACCATCAATCTGACCCCGAGGTCGGTCACTTCTTGTCCATGTTCACAAATGTCGAGCGCTGGAAGGGGAGTGCAGTCCCTGAGAAGATAGGAACGGTTAAGCTCACCCAGGCTGTGACCCTCCTACCCAAGCATGAACACTTGGTTTGGGGCAGACTCCCTGCCAAGTCGCCTATGTCACCTGGCAGCACTGTTGTCGTGGAGCAGACCAACTCAAAAGCCATGCCACGAGGTGTCCTAGTGGGTCGTCTTGTCACACCTCTCTGGGGTGATAGATGGGTGCCAATGACTGTTGTGAACCCATCTGACAAAGCGATTACACTGAAGAGGAATTGCAAGTTGGCTGATGTGTTCCCGTGCTTGGCAGTCGAGGATCTTGATGTTTTCCAGGGCTCACAGGCAGCTTCGGAGAAAGAGCAACCCGACACCGAGAAACGACAGCATGATGCTTCTTCCGGTGCTAGTCTTTCATCCCAGTCCGGCAAAAGTCTGTCAGAGTTGGGTCTAAGCGACGTCGATGTAGCCTCATGTCAGGTTAGCGAAGCTTGTAGGTCCCAGCTCAAGCAACTGATAACTGACTATCAAGACATCTTCTCCAAGCACTCGCTTGACTGCGGTGAGGTCAAGGGTTACGCACACCGCATCCGTCTCACTGACGATCGCCCGTTTCGCCTACCATACAGGAGAGTCCCTCCAGCCCACTATCAGAAGTTGAGGCAGGCTCTCACTGATATGGAGGAAAAGGGAATAATCAGAAAGTCCACAAGCGAATATGCGTCTCCTTTGGTGATGGTGTGGAAAAAGGATGGTGGGTTGCGGGTTTGCAATGACTTCAGGTGGTTGAATGTCAGAACCATAAAGGATGCACATCCCCTGCCTCACCAGTCAGACTGTCTCGCTGCCCTTGGTGGCAACTGCTTCTTTAGCACGATGGACCTCACCTCTGGCTTCTTCAACATTCCGATGCATGAAGACGACAAGAAGTACACAGCTTTCACGACCCCTCTCGGGCTGCATGAATACAACCGCATGCCACAAGGTCTGTGTAATAGCCCTGCTTCCTTCATGAGGGTGATGACTGGTATCTTTGGCGACATGAACTTCACAAAGCTTCTGTGTTATCTCGATGACCTTCTTGTCTTTGCCCCAACGGAGGAAGAGGCCCTGTCCAGACTCGAAGCAGTGTTTCAGAGGTTGCGGGAGAACAACCTGAAACTGGCTCCTAAAAAGTGCCACCTTCTGCAGAAGCAAGTCCGGTTCCTTGGCCACATCATCAACGGTGGGGGTGTGTCCGTCGATCCAGCCAAGGTGGAAGTAATCAACAGCATGCAGGTACAAGACCTCATGGATGCAGATGGATGCACACCTTCTGTTCGGAGACTCAGATCATTCTTGGGCATGGTGTTCTACTATCAACACTTTATCCCCAACCTGTCTGCCACTGCAAAGCCGTTGTTCGCACTTACAGCTGGTCAGAAGAGGCGAGGGAAGTCAGCTAAGGGTAGAAAGCCCCAATCGGCCTACCGTAAGCTCACTGCTGCGGATTGGACAGAGGAATGTGCGAGCGCTTTTGAGCACATGAAGGCCAGGCTGTTGGACTGCGTCATGCTGGCTCATCCGGACTTCGATGAACCATTTATCTTGTCAACAGATGCGTCTTTGGATGGACTTGGTGCGGTGCTCTCCCAAGTGCCCCGAGGAGAATCCAAGGCCAGGCCGATTGCTTTTGCGAGCAAGACCCTCAGCGCATCACAGCGGAAATATCCAGCTCACAGGCTGGAGTTCATGGCCCTGAAATGGAGTGTGTGTGAAAAGTTCAGTCACTGGCTGAAGGGTCATAGCTTCACCATTTGGACGGATAATAATCCGCTTACTTACCTACTGACGAAGCCGAAGCTGGACGCATGTGAGATCCGCTGGGTGTCTAAGCTGGCGTCGTACACCTTTGATCTCAAACACTTACCTGGGAAGAAAAATGTGGTGGCAGATGCCTTGAGTCGCGATCCCTTTGCGAGAACCATTGGCCAGAGGCTGCTTAAGGAGCCATATTCCACTCTGACCCAGGAAGCCGATGAGGTGGAAGAGGATTCTGTGCAGGATGTTTTCAGGCTCAGCTGCCAGTCTCAAACCCTCAGACTGGAAAACCATCCACTACCCAGGACGGGGGTATGACACAGCCGAGATCAGAGCTCTCTGTCAGGCCCACAGTGCCTGGCATGACACAGCAGAGTCCAGGGCACTCTTCTTAACACAAAAAGTCCAACAACTCTCAAGTGGTCAGGATGCACTGCCCATGTTCTCTACCCAGGAGCTACAGCTGGCTCAAGAACAAGATCCAGTCATCTCCAAGGTGTTGCCCTTTGTTTCTGCCAGGAGACGACCGTCTAGGCGAGAAAGGCATGGTGCTGACTCAAAAGTCCTCAGATTGTTGAAGCAATGGGACAGGCTGGAAGTCCATGATGGAGTTCTGTATCGGGTCTCAAGAGATCCTGTTTCCAAGCAGCGACGATCCCAATATGTGTTGCCTCAGAGTCTAAAGGTCAAAGCATTGTCCGGCATCCATGATCTGGCAGGTCATCAGGGCCAGGACCGTACTCTTTCGCTTGCAAGACAGCGTTTCTATTGGCCTGATATGGAAAAGGATGTGAGGGCACATGTAAAATGCTGTCAGAGATGTGTGTTTGGGAAGTCACCGGAACCAGCTGCTCGCGCTCCTCTGGAAAGCATCAGGAGCTCAGCTCCAATGGAGTTAGTGTGCATGGATTTCTGGACTGCCGAAGACAGTAAGCAGCGGTCCGTTGATGTTTTGGTGGTCACCGACCACTACACCAAACTTCGCTCATGCCTTCCCTTGTGCCAATCAAACGGCAAAGCAAGTCGCAAGGAAGCTTTGGGATAATGTGTTCTGTGTTTATGGTTTCCCGGCGAGGATACATTCCGACCAGGGCGCCAATTTCGAGAGCAACCTGATTGCGGAGCTCCTCCGTTTGGCTGGTGTTGCAAAATCCCACACGACAGCTTACCATCCGATGGGCAATGGGGGAACCGAGCGATTCAACCGCACCTTGGGCAACATGCTCCGCGCCCTTCCCCTAAAAGAAAAACAGCAATGGCCACAACAAGTCCAGACCCTCACGTTCGCATACAACGCCACCGTCCACGAGACAACGGGTTACGCTCCATTCTTCCTCATGTTTGGGCGTGTCCCTAGGCTGCCGGTGGACGTCATGTTCAGGCGGGTTCTGGACGACCCTGAAGTTGCTGACTACGACACATATGCAAAATCCCTGCTTTCTTGCTTGAAAAGTGCTATGGAGATCGCTCAGAAACATACTTCCTCCGAGCAGCAGCACCAGACCCGGCAATACAACAAACGAGCCAAGGGCACCTTCCTGTCAGTGGGAGATCGTGTGTTGGTATCAAATAAAGGGGAACGAGGGAAGAGGAAGTTAGCCGACAAATGGGAAGATGGCGTGTACACAGTGGTTGGAGTGAATCCAAGTATCCATGTCTACAAAATACAGGATGCTGTGGGACACACTCGAGTTGTGCACAGGAATCTCTTACTGGAAGTGAACTTCTTGCCTCTCCTTGGATTGGAGCAAGCCGAGTCTGCTGATGCAACTGATCAGTCGTGGGCTGAAGAGGAGTTTGATGAGGAAGATGGCGTCTCTGATGATGATGCGATGGCTTCAGTGTCTGGAGAATTGACTCAGGGTGAACATGCCCAGGACGTGTCAGATTCCAGAGATGAAGAGGAGCTCTCAATCTCATCACTTGACGACTCACCTGAGTCAGAGTTGGCTGTTGCAGAAGAGCATGCTCAGCCTAGTCCAGCACTCTGTCCTGCTGCTGTTATCAATGACTGTCCATCCATCTCAGTCGCTCCGCACAGAGACACACCGCCAGCTCAACATGCTGACACCTCAGGTCGCACTGACTCTCATGCACACGCTGAGGATGATGGCACTGTCAGAACACGTGCTGGAAGATTGGTGAAATCAGTGAACAGATTGATAGAATCTATGGTTCAGAAACCATTGTTTGAAAGGTCCAAGTTTTTTTATTGACGGCCGTTCCCAGCTGTTTTAAAAGTTGGGCGTGACTAAGTGTTGAAAGTGCTTATGTGATACATTTTCAAAAGGGGCCAACTATGAGGTTTTATACACCTGCAAATGTCTATGGACTATGTATTTTAGGCCAAATGCTGTGTGACGTACGAGGCGTCACGTCAAACTAAGGGGAATCTAGAGATTTGATCAACCTCTTTCTTTCCTAAACCTTGTATTAAGGTAGCTTTCAAGTTGACTATGTGGACTAGGTCCATTGTTCATTTGTGCCAGGTTGTGTCAGTGATAGACTTTTTGTATGCCTGAGAAGACATCCTTAAATCAGGATGTTGGTGAATTTCAGGAGGGGTGTATGTAACCAGGGTGAAACAGCGTTTTTTAGTTGTATTGAAATGTCACCAATGCTGATTTAAATGTACCAGTATGTGTTTAGGTACATTTGGTAACCTGTTCCTGTTCCTTTGTTGATGTGTTTTTGTACCTGTACTGTAGCTTTAAGAGAGGTCCGTGTCTTGTGACGTGTGTGTGGCGCCAAAGCTCAGAATGCTTTTTACTGTCTGAGCGGAGGTATGTTTGTTGTGTTTCTCGTCATATTTTAGCATATAGGTCGTTTTGTGTACAACGAAAATGTTTAATGTGTAACTTAGTGTGTAGTGAATTAAGTATGTGTACATGCTACAGCGCTGTTTTGTTAGCTAGCACTTAGTAAATGCACTTTTTGAGAGTTTTTGTTGTGTACATGTGTGTCCGGGTATTACAGTGTTTCCCTGTGTGTTTGTTTGTTAGGAGGGAATGTGGTCCCGGCTACGACAGTTATATCTAGTGACACGTTATTTTCTTTTGGCTCATACAGGTATGAATGTTTTATCTGTTTATGTTATTATCAATGCTGGTTATGTTTATGTTTGTGTATATGCAGTGAAGTGAATCTAGTATGTTATTTTATTTATTTTCATATTATTTTATACATCGTCAGAATGCTTTTTACTGTCTGAGCGGAGGAGGGAATGTGGTCCCGGCTACGACAGTTATATCTAGTGACACGTTATTTTCTTTTGGCTCATACAGATCCAAATAAATGAGAGGAAAGCCAGCCTCCTTTGTGGTCCAGTTTCCCGTCCTTCTTCATCCTCCCATCCAACATTCACCCCCCCCCCCCAGAACACAACGCAGACATTATACCGTTAACGGATGTGCACTTATATATATATTAACTTAAGAACATTTGCACACCCGTTACATATTCACACACACACACACACACACACACACACACACACACACACACACACACACACACACACACACACACACACACACACACACACACACACACACACACACACACACACACACACACACAGGCTCCCAAACAACTATTTGTCCGTTCCCCGTACAGTACATACAAACTGTGTCTGAGAATGTAAGTGCAGGTGTGTACTAGCAGCTGTAAGGTAATGAACCCTCTCTGTTAAAGCTACCCTTACCTTTGATGCATTTTTACACTTTTTTTGGATTAGGTTAAAATGGTATTAATAAGGTAATGGCACTCTAAAATGCAAGACAGACCCACCAGGAGTAAAAACAAACAATGATTTCAATCTCATAATATTTTGTGAAATATCACATAAAGTCAACTAATTGGCCCAGACCTGTCTGTTTGCCGTCTGCTTCTGTATTGCGCATTCTCAACTAGAGGGTTTGTTTTGATTCTACGGCAGACAGTAGCGACCATTGTAGAAAAGGCCCCAACGTTCATAAGTTACGGTGTTGTTATTTCTTACAGTGTGTTAAGACGTGTTTTGTTCAGTGTGGATAGCAGTCAGTTAGGGCCGTGACGTCAGTCGGCTGGAGAGTGTTTAGTAAGTTTCCTTTCTCTTCTCCCTCGGTCAGATGTGTAAGCATGCAAGTTGCCGCAGTAAGCGATCATTCCACATGGAAACGTGTTTATCTGAGTTTAAATGTGAATCACCCGTGTGTGAGTATGTACATGCAGTCCCGATCGCTGTTATAATATAGTTTGCATGTTATTAACGGCTGCGATTCGGGGGTCGCAACAGCTGTTCTAGGGATCTCCTCACGAGCGGAGTTTAAGCCTTTGTTCTTTTCCCTCGATCTATATGCTGCTGTGTACGGTGGCGCTGAGCATTCACCAAATAAAAAAAAGTTTCACAGCAGGATCTTGTAATTACGAGAAAATATATCGTATTTACGCGATCACCCTCTCATTCATCAATAACGATGTCTGTGTGTTTGTGTGCAGACGAGGTGAACCTAGCCATAGGAAAACGTAGGCAATAGCCTTGGTTTCCGGACTACAATGGGCCCCATAATCAATAGAATTATTTTAAATATTTGTTTACTGTTCATTCATTAATCATTTCCCGATGCGATCGCTGATTAATGAATGAACAGCAGGCACGGCGCCAGGATTTTTTCTCTACTGGGGCTAAGGAGGGGCTTGACCAAAACGTGGGGGTGCTAAGAAAATAGTTGAGTTTCCATAGCTACAGTTACATTAGAAGGAATATCTTCTTTTATTCAATAAAAGCAGATATGGCACATACTATATTCGATATAAATGTAGTTTTAGATTAGTTTTGCTAAATACTTTTCAACAAATAAGTGTTATTTGGTAGGTTGATGTTGTCACATATTCCATGATGATTATAGACGCAAGGCACGCAACACAAAGGCTAAATGTTTATGTGTTTTGAAGGCTAATGTCCGGTTGAAATCAATCCCGCTGCACAATTTGAATTGTGTTAAAATATGCTACAGTGATTATCAAATATTCAATTCCACTGAAATGATGAAAACCCATGTTTCATTCAATTAAAACAATGACTGTATGTAGACTGATTTTTCCTTTTACGCATACGCTACACGCTACAGTGTAGCGTATGCGTAAAAGGAAAAATATATAAGCCCGTTTGTTTTAGGCATATGAACAACTCATTATTTTGCATAGACGTGTCAGAGGCATTTAATCACAAATCGGTCGATTAACTGTGACTTTTTGCAGCGGCAGAGCAAAGACATTGCGATCTTCCTTTAAGCACCACAGACAGCGACCACTGTAATGATCAGAATTTGCACCAAAGCCCTAATGATAACAATGAAGAGAATCTCTATTTAAATGCTGTCCATGCGACGGTGGTGACTGATTGCGGCCGTTTCACTTTACATGTTCACCCTACCGCGCAGTAAGTTTGGCAACATGTCGCTGTGTTTTTCGGGCTTTAGAAATGCCACAAGATCGTGGAAGCCGCAGCCCTTAAGGGGCAGAATATCCCCGTTTATCATTTTAGCCGTCAAACCACAGAGTTTTTATGCTGCATACTTTTCACTGCACTATCTCATTTAGTTTGAAAACAAATCTCCAAACCATTTGTCTCGCCGCAGCAGCGGTATATCGATATCCCATTGCCAAACCTAAAAAGTGTTTTCCAAATAGGCAGGGACAAAAAAAACATCAAATGCTCGGACTGACAAATGCTGCTGAATTAGGCCATTTCAGCAATAAACGTCCGACACCGACAGCGTATTGCATTTTATACAACTTAAACCTTGAAGTAGGCCAATTAAGACACAATAGGCTTGACAGCTGATGCAACTGTTTATTAACTAGTCCAGCGGTTAACTTATTTGAACGGTCTAAAAACCTCAACAACAAATTGAGCTATAACTTATCAAATACAACACATTCAAATAGTTTAATTCGTAGGCTAACCCTTAAAAAAGGGAAATAATAAATAAAACAATAAACAAATAAATAGCCTATATTATTCAAAATATAAGCCTAAAAAATAGCATTACAAATTAAAAGAGCAAAGAAATTAGCAAAAGAAAAAAAAAGAAAAAAAAGCGACATAATGCGAATGCAATGGGCGGATGTATTGTCCAACGGTGGCAGACGTTTCACATGGATATTTCATATTTGACAGGTAATTTACACAGTACACATTGATCGGGTCCGATTGTTCTGGCCGGGGAACATAGGACCATTTTCCCGGATCGAGCGGGGAAAATAGGTTCCAGCGCTGCCCGACTCGCTGGCTCTCCCCGCGGGGAGAAGCTCCAGTGATGCCCGGCGCAGTCGCCCTCCACGCCGAGCAAATCTGCGGCCGCCGCCCGCCACCCTCGCTCGCTGTGTTAATAATATGTTAGTTATTTTCATATATTTCATTCTACTGAAACCACGATCAATCAGGTTTAATTAATTTAAAACATTTTTACAAACAAACGGTGACAAGCGAGCGGAAAAGCCCCAGCCATGGAAAACAAGGAAATAGCCTATTGCAGTTTAAGAATTCATAGCAGCAACAAGCAGCAGCCAGTCTTAAGTAATAGGCTAAATACATTCATATAGCTCTAATGATTTAATAATAAAGAGAAGCTTTATTTAGCCTGCCCTACTGTAGCCTATAACTAACACTATGTGACGGAAAAAGGTAAGACACCCGTAGCCTAATATGCAATCAAACATTCTCCGACGTTGCGGGCATTCCTCTGCTACTTTAAAAAAAATAAGAAACACTTGAATAGAACTCTAGGAGCCGAAGTTTGCACTTTTTCGTTCGAAAACAATTTCATTTGAATTATGGACTGCCTTTGAATCAAGTTTGATCGGATTTTAAGTTGATAGGAGAAAGTTTAAAGATATAAATTGAGACAGACATTGTTGCCCATGTGGAAGTAGGCTATAGCCTAATTAAAGAACGGCGAAATATATATATTTTTGAAGGATACTGTGGTATGTAGCCTATGGTCGTTTGTGTAGCCTATTCTTACATGTCTTTTTTGGCCTATATCTTGAGTTTATTTTTGTTATTTTTTTCGGGTGGAACACTGGCTGTCCCGGAGGGAAGCGGCATGCGTTTGTGCGCTGGGAGAAAGATCCCTGCACAGAATTCAACTCATAATGTTGCGAGTCGACGTGTCAGAGAGAGACATGAATCGGCAGAGCGATCGACTTTTACTGTGGCTTTTTTTGTGGGGTTTTGAGGAGAGATTGCCAACTGCGCTGTCGCTTTACGCACCACTACTGCCACCGTCATTTTCAGATGTAAGCAAAGCCCTCATAAGCCCACAGTAAAAAGCGTTTACGAGCAATCCCTGGTAATCATTTCAGCCTTAAACCACAGTTTTTTTTCTGGGCGGCGGCTCGCGGTGCAGCGAGGACCCTCTCACATCATTCAGGTGGCCTGGCAAGTGCGGCCCCTTACCAAGTGGACCGGCCGAGACGTATCTACAAGGGTTATCATTCATATTGCATACTACAAGTAGCAGCCTACAGTAGGCTATATAAAGCTATAACGTGAAAACCATAGTGCCTATCAAACAAAAACATGAAGTTAAGGAAATGGATGAGCCCGATATTTTCATATAGGCCTATCCTACAGTTTATGAAACTTAGCCTGGGGCGGGGACTGAATCGTGGGGGGGGCTGAACCGGGGCTAACCAGATTTCTAACGGGGCTATAGCCCCGGTTAGCCCCGGTGTAGCGCCGTCACTGATGAACAGTAAACAAATATTTAAAATAATTGTATTGATTATGGGGTCCATTGTAGTCAGGAAACCAAGGCTATACGTGATAGGCTACTTATCTCGTAAATACGAGATCTTTTCTCGTAATTACGAGATCCTTATCTCGTAATTACGAGATATTATCTCGTAGCCTAATTACGAGATCCTGCTGTGAAACTTTTTTTTATTTGGTGAATGCTCAGCGCCACCGTAGCTGTGACTGTGAAAGAAAGAAAATAAAGAGCGGATAAAACCCTACTCCTCCTCTCTTAGTTTCATGCTTATAATCTGACGCCTTTGGCCATAAGTGCTGTTCTGGCCGACACCTCAGAAGTGAAACCAGTGATACAAGCAGATCAGCGCGTTACCGGTGTTGCACCGAAAGCTGTGACCTGTCAGAATGTGTGACCCTAGAGGGCGCTGTTCTTATTTCTTAACTGATTTCGATAGACTGTAGGCTTATAACAACCCAGTCTCACTGTGAAATGTTTTAATAATTATGTTGGTCCACAGCTGAAAACAGTTTCACAAAAACAGCCCTGCAATTGAGATTATTAAGTTATTTGCTTCCAATTTAAAATGATTGCGCAGTGGAAAAAGTATAGCCTACATTTCACTGTGATGGGTGGTTATTCACCTAAAAAAAAAACAATCTGACCATTTCAGTGCCAATTTTGAGAAACTTCTACGATTTGCGCAATGGTCCAACGTTTTCACATAGCTTATATTTCACTATGAGACTGGGTTAAGAAATAAGAACAGCGCCCTCTAGGGTCACACATTCTGACAGGTCACAGCTTTCGGTGCAACACCGGTACAGCCACCAGTTTCCTCCGCTACAATATAACTCACGTGCGTGCGCGGAGGCAGTAGGTTGTAAGTCTGCTTGTGTAAATAAAGTTTCTTCAACAACAAAAAATAAAACACCGGGGATGGGAGTGAGGGGAGGGAGGCGGGATGGTGTGATAGTGCTGTAATTCTTAATTGCAGGATCGGTAAGAGTCCCTTTAAAGCAAACAGCGGTTTGAATAAAGCTTCTGTTAGAATAGATAGACACTTCCTCCTGGCTCCTACCTCTAGCACTATTAATCTTCATCTGAGCTCAGCACCATGGCAACCTGGTAAATATGTCATGGCATGATGTCATCATGCATTTACTCTCAGCCAGTTTCACATTGACCTCTGATTGTAGCAGCCAGCCAGCCAGCCAGCCAGCCACACACACACACACACACACACACACACACCTGAAAGAAGACTATGAAATCAACCTAAACCACATGAATGGAAAAACTATATTTACTCTGCAACCGTAAGGTGACTTGTGGTCAACTAAAGTATTATGTCAGACCTAACATCTATGGCTGTCACAGTGAAGGAATTCGCCTTGTGGTGATGCGTTTACTTGTTTTACATGGATCTTTCTGGCACAGAATGTTTACAAATTGCTTTATCTAAATCATGAGCTGGTTCCTCCTTTTTAAATTTGCCTAAAAGGTCAATACTCCTAACAAACCAAACCCAGTGTAGTTGACCTCGGTTTAGGTACCAGTGAAGTTTCCATGTGTTTCTGTCTAAACAGGAGGCAAGGTGAGGTCACGTGAGGGGGTTGGCAGTAGCCTACCGTGCTCCACAGTTAGCGTGTTAATATTGCTGTAATTGATTTTTGCGGTTACTACCATAGCCCAACTCACATCATAATCCAACATTATCTCAACTGTGAGGCTGGTAAGGACTGAATCAAAGCCCGGTTCATACACAGTATACTTCTTTTTTTAAATTGTAGATCACTGTAAAAGCAGCAGGGTTGAACAAACCTTTCCAGTTTGTTGTGTTTTTTTTAGAGCCTGCTGCCGACCTTACTGACCAGCCTGATATACTGCCTCAACTGCTCATGTGCTTAATAGCAACCAACGCTCCAAAGGAATGCAGGATGCATGGCCATCAAGCACATGTGAACACACATACAGTGGGCTCCTGCTATGCAGGATGAATACAGATGGTATTCTACTTTCTCTGCCCATGTTTTACCAATACATAGGTTCATAGGTTCTGATTCAAAATCCTGAATGCCAAGAAAAGCATGATCCAAAATGTTACTTTTAGGAATGTTTCCCAACATATATGGTTGCTTAAGGGCTCCATTAAGAGCTGGAATTGAACTGGTTGGCAATCTATCAGAACATGATGCACTGAATGAAAGCAAACTGATCCTGGGTCAGAACATTTAAGACGAGAAGAGACTTGCTACATCGAGGGAACTCTTTTTGTATTGTTTTGCAAAATAAAAAAATACGCAGTTGATAGCTTCAGAAGTTGAGATTTTTGATTCAGAGTGTTGAAAAAAAAACTAATGTTGAGGTAATAGGCCATTAAACATGGTTGAATAGGAGAAATATACAGACGCACACAGACAGGTTTTAGTCAAATAAACACCTAAATGTACATTATGGACCTTATATTTATACTTGTATAACAGAACAGACATGTTTTGGAATCAAAAACACACACAAATGTAGAAATTAAGCAATGCTTGAAAAAACACTGTTATTGCCTACAGTGTCTTGCCTTGAAGCAGTGTATGCTTTCTCATTTAAACAGTGACACGACATCAGCATTAATATAGTTATCAATTCAAATACTTTAGGACTGCCAATATACTAGTCATAGAAAAGTCTTCATAGTAAGATCATGGTGATTAGTCATTCATCAGTGAGTTTATAGAAATGTGTATGGGTGCGCGTGTGTGTTCGTGGGTGTGCGTTTGTGTGTGTGTGTTGCAGGACTCACCATCGTTGGTGTGTCGGACACAGTCCTGGAGGACAGCGTGCCACTTGTGCTGCTCCTTCTCCGTCACCACACAGAAGTAGTAGTGTCGGGCGTACGGGTGCCACAGGATCAGAGGGAACTGGGTGGCACACTTTAGGAAGGGTGCATTTCCAACCTTGGCTTTAACATCTGGAAGGAAGGAAGGAAGACACACACACACACACACACACACACACACACCATTTAGTATGAACTAAACAGCATGTTATTGTTCTCATACTGAACATAGAATGAACATGCTCTTGTAGCGGTTTATGTAGTCTGCAGCAGGTCCCATCTTACTAATGTGTGTGGTAAAGTAAAGCATTCATCATGCTTAAGAAAATATTATTGTGAATAGCATAGCAGTCAAGTCAGTAACCTGTCATTCGTTAAAAAAAGCAAAGACACTTATATTAATAATCTGAATGTAATACTCAACGTAGACTTCACCAAAGTAAAGGACAAAGATTATGAAAGAAATAAGGTTGAATACTGGTAGTAAAGCGGCACCATTCCAAACTATTACATGACAACATTCATAACAACATAACTCAGAGTTTGACAACCACTCATAAGGATCCATTTGATACCCAAGTTACTTCATAGCGGGGGTTAAATCAAGGCTGTTCTAAGCAGCCGCGGGCAGATTCAGACACAACCGGTTTGCTCTCATGTTGTGTAGGATAAAATATGACATTTAAGGGAGCAGCAGCTTGGTATGGGCCTCTCTGCCCTAAAAACACTAGCTTTTTCTTTTCCTCTTTCCATTTATTATGCTACATGATCCATTGTTTCACTTCACCCTAAACTCCCAAACTCAAACATCTATAGAGTATAGTACACAAATGCACATCCAAACTGAGCAGGACTACACTGCCATTCCACAGAACTGAAGTTGATGTGGTATAAACTTCATTGATTGTTGTCAAAATCACCTTGTGTCAAAATCAATAGAAATCTCCTCATGATCTGCCACCTGTCCGTAAAAATCTGGTGTTAATACACAGCCTAGGCTCTGTGAACAGGCACGTTGCTACTAACTAGGGTGGGCCCCTTTGTTAACATATCCTTTGTTTACAGAGCCTAGGCTCCAACACTAGTTTTATTAGCAGATGGTGAGATGAGATATATTCACTGATTTCTCTTTAAAAAAGTGATTTCTCCCCCAAGCATTCTCCAGAATAGCTGACTCCAGGGCTGTGTTCGAAAAGCCATACTACTCATCCTACTCGTTTTGACATCAATTTGAGTGTTTGACGGTTGTGTATGCGAGTTTGTGTAGGCGAGCAATGCCCGGGTGAGTACTAACTTCCGGTAAGATTTTGTGTATGGATCGATAGGAAGCTTTTCCTACTGAACCGCCCCACAATGCATTGCGTCTTTTTAAACGGCACAGAAGTTTTATTTTTTTATTCTTTATTGCTTCTGTATACTTCAGTGTAAACAGTCCGATGAACCTCGCATACACAATCGATCGTTAAAGTAGACAGTATGTAGTATATACATGTTGAGTATGTAGGAGGGAGGACGTTAGTAGGGCTTTTCGAACACAGCCCAGCTTAACAGACATCCTATCATTTTCCTCACCAGGCAGGCAGTTGCTGATGAGATCCAGGTATTCCTCCATGGACGTCAGCACTTTGTAGCCAGCACAGTTGATTGTTCCTTTGGGATTGAGGCGTCTGTCGTGGGACTGGAGATTAAGAAAGGCATAGCAGAAAATAATTAGCATGTCAGCTAAACCAAACCAGCATCTACACTACAGCAGGCTGTGCAGTCAGTTTTTCCCCCCTCACCGCTTTGTTGGTGTAGAAGTTGATGTTGTAGGAGTCTGGAACGAAGATGAAGCGGTTCCTCCATTTCTTGTTCTCCTCCAGGTACTGAAAGAGTGACCCTGAGAAGATGGACTTGTTCTCCAGAGGAACCTGGGAGCAACAACAAATAATAGAAAATCAGTTTTATTTGTATAGCCCAATATCACTCCTACCCTGCGTTCCGATGGGGTTATATGTCACACGTGTTGGTTGTCACAATCGTTATACCTCGGAACCAGGCACTGTCTGTGAAATTTTGGTATGTAAATATCCAGAAATGGGATCAGAGGTCACCTACATAGTCTTCCTTGGAGTTAGACTGCTGAATTTGAGGTGAGAGGACTGTTTGTGTTGTTCATGTCAAATTGAAAATATTTAGCTACTCAGTATTTTTCTTCTAGGCTTTTACACAATGGGTTTATAACAAAACACTTGTTACCCATAAAAGTTGTGAAGGGTAAACTATAGTTTAGATTGTGGTTAGCAAGCTAATTAGTTGTTAGATGGTTGTTGGCCTTGATGCTAGCAAGAAATTCAAGTTGGGGTTGGTCGTCACATTTTTTGGGGGGTTGGCTGTTATCCAAAGGCTGCAGCCAGAAAAGGAACCCAATAACGAAAGAAATTGTCAAGCTGTATCCTGACTGACAACCCAGAGAAGGAAAGAATAGAGCAGGAAAAGGCAGCTAGCATACAAAAGAAAAAAGGGCAACAAAATCAAAACAACCCAGTGCATCCCAAAGAAAGTTATGTAGGCCTATTTGTCAACTTGACAATGCAATTAAACTTTCAAATTTAGTTCTGCTTTCTTGCCTTCTTTTTAAGATTATTCCCATTAAGATAATGTTGTGACAAACAACCCCATAGTGTGTGACAACCGACCTCTTGATGGGGTTGGTTGTCACAATGTGTGAGGGTGTCTTTGATCAATAATTTCTTCTTTATTACAATAAGATAGAAAAAGTGAGGGGTAAACATTTCAAGCCAACACATTAAGCTTCAATTTAATGTGGGAATGACTATTGAAAGATGTTTAGGTGATGAGCAATTCTCACTAGAGTAAAAACTCTGCCTACTTACCCCGTTCTCCCCTACTTCCATACTATTTAGTATGCCAGAAAAAGATTTAGGATGTCCAAATACATGCACGTCAATTGTAGTATGCTGAAAATACATAATTGCCCCACTAACACTAACCAAAAGGATTTTGTAGTATTCATATTTATTTCTCGACATAATGAAAAAAAAAATCTTCCTTATCTGATTTTGTTTCTCTCCTGTGGCCCCTTAAACTCTTCTGTACTTTAATATGTAGTGTAGTAAAAAGAAACAGTATGTGATTTGGAACGCAGGGATAGACATTTGCCTCAGTGGGCTTCACATTCAGTACACAGTATGACCTCTGCCCTT
Organism: Hyperoplus lanceolatus; assembly: GCA_026929865.2. NCBI lineage: Eukaryota > Metazoa > Chordata > Actinopteri > Uranoscopiformes > Ammodytidae > Hyperoplus > Hyperoplus lanceolatus. Next base: position 2,772,125 of record CM049397.1, read on the forward strand.
AACAACACATTTCAATGTATCTTATACAACACTTCTGCACACACACACATTTTCATCTGCACGGTGGGACACAGTGTTAGTACTGCATTAGGGCTGGGTTTCACTTTCATTTTTTCGATAGTAGTGCCAGGACAGATCTATGTCGGAGTTTGGAGTGAATAGCATTTGCTACTTTACTTTGAGAAGTATTGACTTGTTTTTTCCCCTTACAATAGAAGCTATTCTTCTCAGGTGTTAAATGTGTAAAGATAAAGAGCTGTATAAGCACTTTTTATAACAAAATGTAAAATACGCAAGATTTAAAAAAACTTTTAATCTTTCCGATCATAGAATAAATGAACAATATTGTAACAGTAATCTTGATTATATTTCAGCTATTCAGCAGTTATGTTCATGCAGTGACAACAGAACAAAATAAATAACAGAGTTTTTCATGCATGGTGCACTTCTTGCCACAGCCAACAAAGTCTTTCGTTACTGGAGGTAAAATCTACGCAGTAAAATTGTCTTAACTTTTGTATGAAAGCCCATGTCTGCTTCAAGGGAAAAATCTTAGGAAATATAAAATACTTGTCAAAACATTGATTTCTAGGGTAAAATAATAATCACGATATTGCCTGACTTGTATATATATTTTAATATTACAGATATATTCATTTTCCTGGCTAAACTTGGTCTATATACTGTTTTCAGTTGTACATTTAAAAAAACTAATTTTAGCAGGTTGTTTAAAAAGGTTTTAATATCGAGTAAATATGCCGAATATGGAATCTGTGCTCAGTATAGGTGGAGGAGGATGTTTTACCTTGCGGTGCAGTAGCTGCGGCTGCGGTCCGGCTCCTCCCTCTACGTCAAAGCGCACTTTGTTAAAGAGAGCCACCGCATACTGCTGCTCATACAGATGGCCAAACTTCCCCATCGTCTCCCCAGTCCGAGCTGCAACACACACACACACACACACACACACACACACACACACACACACACACACACACACACACACACACACACACACACACACACACACACACACACACACACACACACACACACACACACACACACACACACACACACACACACACACACACACACACACACACACACACACACACACACACACACACACACACACACACACACACACACACACACACACACACACACAGAGAGTTAGCACAGTAGTTGCACTGTTCAGAAAACGGCCCTATATTGTGGTTTTAGGCATTTCTCATATTTACACTATGAATGTAGAACGCATGTGCTATGGGAATATTTTGCTCACTGTGTGTTTTCAAATTGTGTGTCCAACTGTGAAAATAGGCTATACATTAGACATTTTAAATCAGGGTTTTATCAATGTGATTCTTAAAAGAATTGGTTATAAAGTTGGATGTTAAAGTTCGAAGTCTGAAGTTGTTAAGCATACTATATGATGTAACACTCTTCAGATTGGCACTTTTGTGTTCCAGTTTTTCAATAATTTACTTCCCTCTTCTTTCAACAGTTTTATTTAACCAGGTCACAGATCCATAGTCATCAGACCAGATCTGTAGATCATCACCAATCATCAATTTTTAGTGAAAATAAATAATTTGGGGGAAAATTAAAAAATAAAAGATAAAATGGTATAGTTATTGGTAAAATGATATTCCATCTGGCCTTGTTGGGAAACATGTCGAAGAGTTTCATCTGCAGCAGGGCATTGTGGTTATCATATTTGTTTTTTTTTGCATTTGGGTAGACTCAGTATTAAGTATATTATTAATATTTCTGGTAAAGTCATTAGGGAGGTAGCCACACACCATCATGATTCTAGATATGAATAGGGGAACGCACCAGAGAATGTCATTTGGTTTAATCAACAACTGGTTCCTTAAAAGGGGCAGTGTGTAATATGACATCATCAAGAAAGTTCTACAAAGTTCTAGAATGCAACGCTCCCTGGGTAGCCCCACCCCTTTAGAATAATAACAGAAGCTACAGTAGCCTTCAAGGACAAGAACAATTCTAAATTTTAGACAATGCACCTGATGACATTCCAAAAACATGGATTCCTCCATAAGACTTACCCTCTCAATGTACAAAATGTAATATTAATATTTGTAATTCTCCGCTCAGTAGGATAATTCAGATTATTGGCAGAGGTGATTTTACACCAATGAGGACATATTTATGAATGAGGATATTGATTTTAGCTAATAAATTACTTAAAATGTTACACAGTGTCCCTTTAACAATGCTGAATACTAAAGAAAAATAAAGCTCACAAATGATATGCTGTGTGTTGTTGAGATAAGAAATTCTTGGATTAAAGCTGTTTTAGAGATAGTTTAGAAACATTAGAATGTTCTCCAGTGTGATTGATTGTAACTTAACTGCTGCAGGAATTTGTGTCTAACTGGATCTTTGGGAAATAAGTATCGAGGGAATGTGAGTGACCCCCTGAAAAATAAGAAGTTTGAACATTAAAAAAAACACACTGCGCTTATTACATCTCCATGTAGCACTTACATGTGGCACTTTGTTTGGTTTATTTGAAGCTATAGTACTTGCGGGATTCTTGTTGTTCTGAGTTTGTACCTTCATGGTTGAATGCACTTAATGGAAGTCGCTTTGGATAGAAGCGTCAGCTAAATAAAAAGTAATGTAATATAATGTAACGTAACATTTGGAATAAAGAAGATTGCAAGAGAAAGTCCTGTGAGAATGTTTGTAGACTGTTTTTCCTGCGATTGATCTAACCCGAGGAACAAAGGGTCTTTGCGTTATGAATGCGGCCTAAACAAAAGCAGCTGTACAAGAACCTTGTCTAAAAATACAGTCTAGAATTGGAAATTCTAATCCGAGAACACTCTTAATGTCATCCTTCAGTACGTAACATATGTCAAATCTGTATTGCTCATTACGCCGTGGAACACAGCCACATTGTGACACATACTGAACCGTATCAGGATAAAGACACATTTCAACCAGTCCAAAATCTGAATAGATAACAAGAACAACTCCAGAGAATGTTCTGTTTTGTAAATGGTATATTTCATCCCATCAGTGATCATAGGAGTAAACAGTATCTCTTAAACATTAGTGCACGTTCATGTTCCTCCTTTTTGGATGGGATGGGATTAGGCACGACTGTGGGTGAATGAATAGAACCTGGATCCCTGTAAAGCTGAACAGTTTAATACGTTGCTGAAGACTCACTTTTGTTGCATTGGCCTTTAACACAAGTTGAGACTTTGACACTCCTAACTTTTTTCTCATGTATCTTATATGTTATTTTGTATTGTATCTTGTACAGCACTTTGGTCAACTGATGTTGTTTTTAAATGTGCTATAGAAATAATTTTGACTTTGACTACAGGTTTCATAGGTGGGTGAGCCAGACAACAGTGCCAGGACTGACTCATTTTAGAACCAACATTAGACAGTTACAATGCAATCTGCATGCTGACACACATCTTAGTCACACACAGCACTAAGCTCTCTGTGGTTATGACTACACATGAGAAATCTTGTGGGAGACTTGTGAACCACACACACGCTTCCATCTCCCGATTTTAGGAATCGCTAAAATAACATTACTTGTAGGAGTTAACATGTGGACCTTTAGCATCTTCTGTTGAAAAAAAAACGCTTTCAGCCCTGACCAGACTGCCTGACATGCTGTTTAACTTAACACTCATATGTATACCAGCAGTACTAATATTTGTGACAAGAAGCACAGCCTTTTAAAAGCTCATGCGCAGAGCTCTGGAGTTTAGTTCCATCCATCTGGAAAGACTGACATCAAGCTGTTCTAAAGTGGCTCCATTGAAAGCCACGGTTGACATGTTTCCTTTGGTGAAGCCCCTCCATTGTGATCACATGATGATAACCAGACCGCATCAAGCCAGCTGAGGGCAATCAAAAGACCTCATTCATTTGACACAACTGAAGACAGCAGGAGATATAAATTGGTCATCCTTGGTCATCCTTATTCATCAGTCCTTGTACAAATCTAACAAGTCAGCAAACCTTTTCAATATTTCCACTGACCTCATCCACTTCCTGATAGAGAGAATCCCCGATTAGACAGATGTCATGGTCAAAACAGAGAAGCTCCAACCAAAGTGGCTGTTAACAACAAAATGAGGATGTGCAGGAGACTCAAGTTATTTCTTACCAGGCAGCCCTGGTAGGGCCAGTTTACCAAGCCTGGGAAAAGTGGAGTGTGTGAAAGCCTGACGTTCCTCATTGTTTGAGGGTGTCTTTATCGACCATTTAGTCAAGGGCTAGTTATAGATCTGGCCATGCTTGTCTTAAGCCCTATTCAAATACGGACATGGGTTCTTTCATACAGACATTTACTCACAAACAACCCATTGAGAACTCTTTATATGTAAAAAAAACACACAAGGAAATAGAGGGATAAGAAGAGAAGGACTCCTAAAGCTAAAAAGGTGGAGGTTTTACCAGATCCGAAGCATGGACAGTTTTATCACTTATCCTCCGTACAACAAAGTCTCCACAAGATCTATGATTATGCTTACAGCAGTATCACTACTCACCACCTTAAGTAAATAATAAAGACAAATGAATAAGACTGCCTACTACAATCACCTACTAAGACATACAAATCAGAACGTACTGTTCGTTTGAATATCAACTGCTGGGCCAGGCATAAACACAGCGTTACAATGATTGGAAACACATCCGACAAGGGTAATCTACCTTATATATCTGCCTGGGTCTCTAATCCTTTCTTACATTTTGGAATGGGCCATTGTATTAGCCCTTTGGAGTCTGTCACATCATTGTTTACCTTTATTTTCTAGAATGCAAAAGTAATGGACTTCACATTAGGGTATTAAGCCTACTGTTAAGGCAATATGCAACAGTTACCTTAACGTGAAAACCAATTGTCCTGCAGACTCAATGTGACACATCTTAGTTTAAACACTACAAAAAATGACAATAACATTTTTGTAAGGAACAGACAATCAACAAACTGCAATAGCATGAAACTTTTCTACATTTTCCCCTTCCTTCATACAGAAGTCACATGACTACAGCTGATCAACTTCAGTGATATAGGAACAAGTGCTTTAGAATTAATGGAGTATTTCACATCTCCGGACTTCTTTATATGAAACTATCTGATACATTTAGAGGGTCACAGAAAACCTATTTAGTATCTGAATGTCTCAATGGTGGAATTGTTAACAACTCCTGAAAGGTTGCACATGTCAGACTGTTTTATATAAGGGTTCACGATCCAAATGGTTGGCAACCACTGGTTTTAATGTGTTGTATTTAGCAACTATGTATGAATAGTATTATATTTCCCTCTCAATTGTAGTGTAGTATAGCAGCAGTACATAGTAGCATGAAATGGACAGTAGAATAGAGTTGCAGTACCACCGACTTTCACTTCATCACAGTTCTTAAGTAAATCAACGTCCCACCGCTGACCTATGGGTAATGTAGTTTTCAGAGCCATCCACCACCAAGCTGATGGCACTTTCATGAACATAGCATACTACTGTAACATTCAAGATAGCACTAGAAAAACTACTCGACACAGTTGGGCTCACATTCCACACAAAAATCTTTTTTCGTGTTATGCTATGAAGTTGTTAAAACATATTAAGGAGCTGTACGAGCTGCTGCAGTTATTTGAGCGATGCCGCAGCCAACTAGCTAGACTTATTGTCCAGGGAGGCCTCTGGAGTGCTGACTGAGGCCAGCCATCAGCTATAATGATGATGAGGACTTCTCTGTTGTTGCTAATCTAATCTAATCTAATTCAACCAACACTGCATGTCGTTTACATGTCAGCTGGTCTTATCACTGACGTCAGCTCAACACATCTTGATCACGGAGGGCCGAGCTTGAGAAGAGGCTGATATTTTAATAGACCCACAAGACAACTCCCCCCTCCTCCTTTCTCCACAGTGCCTTAACAAAAACATTCCACTGAGATAGACCCATAGGCTGACTCATAAATTTTACACAAAGTTCCCATCAGAGCTGAAGCAAGAGCAGCGGCTGTGTGCTTGTGCAAGGATCTAGGGTAAAAGCAGATTGAGTTTGAACATGTTTACTGTGGTCATTGGAGGAAAGGCCAAACATTTCTGCAGAGAAGGTTTTCAGAGGGTGTGTTAGGCAGCAGACCAACGATAATGATCTGCTCTAGGCTTTATCCTGAGCTCAGGACCACACCACTGCTCAAAGCGGCCAAGTCTCACGCTTTGGCCGTGAGACACACGCATATCAACCAGTTCACACGCTCACATGCCACACCTCCAATTTCTCACGCAGAGAAATTAATCCCCGTAATATATATATATATATATATATATATATATATTTTTGGTACTTTTACTTTGAAAGTCTTATTCTGAAAAGCTAAACGGACTGAGTTCCGTGACATCCTCTTTCTGCCATGCTTTCTACACGCGAGGTTTCTTTATAGGTCCATGGCCGTGTGCAGCCCGTAGCCGCAGCAGCCACTTGGCAAACCACCACGGCCACGCCCCCCTGCGTTACACTACAAAACTAATAAAAGACCGCCGCCTCCCAGTCCCGCCCTTTGTTCAAATTATATGGAAAAATAATGACAACAAGGACGCCGGTATTAAATGAACAAAGAGGTAAGAACACCTTAATTCAAATCAGTCACTTCACTTGATATATTCAAGCTTGTTTTGCATTATGTTATTGGGCTGGTTGACACACCAACACATTTTTGTTCTAAAATGTTGTCAACATTAATTGAATGAATGTATTGAGTAACTAAGCTTAGAGGTTACTGTGGGAAAAATATGTTCTGAGAAGACATCAAGTGTCATAGATTTAATATAATAATGGTGAATTGAAATTGGATAATTGGATAACCCATACAATGTTGAATACATATAGAATAATTACCTTTATTACAGTTTAACCAAATGTTTTAACAATAGGCTACAGGAGATATTTGAAAGCACTACACATGCATTGTAGGCTATTCAATTAAATTTGTGTCAGCGAAACCGTGAATGTTCTCTTTTACTTTACATAAAAATGAATGCAGAAAAGGCACACATTGCTTCATAAAAATTCACCAGAATGCAGGAAATGAAGTGTTTAGTGCTCAAAATTTTCTGGGGGGGAACCTCAGACCCCCACTTACAATATGTCCACACCCAATGTTTAATTAAAACCTGTCCTACGACTTTGCAATTCATGAATTTGTTTATTTTGATAAGATTTTTGATGTTTTATCACATTTTCGAATTGTCTTTTATTTGTGATTTATTATGAACAATATGTAAACTTGCAGGACACTAGCAGAAATGATTGGGTGGGAAAGAGGACACGGTTTTGGGTCCCTCGGCTAAAAAATCTCACTCCAAACCTTTGGTGAAACTTGGCAGCCCTGCCACTGCTGATCCGTAGGTCATGCAGGACTCAAGGATCCATCGGAAGTTCTTGCACTGTCCATACATATACATACATACATACATACATACATACATATATATATATATATATATATATATATATATATACATATACATATATATATATATACACATATATACATATATATATATATATATATATATATATATATATATATATATATATATATATATATATATATATATATATATATATATATATATATATATATATATATATATATATATATATATATATATATATATATATACATATATATATATATATATATATATATATATATATATACACACATATATATATATATATATATATATATATATACACACACACACACTAACACATATCGCTTATCAGCCAATCACATGGCAGCAACTCAATGCATTTATGCATGCAGACGTGAACAGGACAACTTATTGAAGCTCCAACCGAGCATGATAATGGGGAAGAAAGGGGGTTTAAGTGACTTTGAACGTGGCATGGTTGATGGTGCCAGACGGGCTGGTCTGAGTATTTCAGAAATACTGATCTACTGGGATTTTCACTCACAACCATCTCTAGGGTTTACAGAGAATGGTCCGAAAAAGGAAAATATCCAGTGAGCGGCAGTTGCGTGGACGAAAATACCTTGTTGATGTCAGAGGTCAGAGGAGACTGGGCAGGCCAGTGCGCGATGATAGAAAGGCAACAGTAATAGTAGTAGGGTCAGAATTTGGCGTAAACAACATGAAAGCATGGATCCATCCTGACGTGCACCATCAACATTGACACGTTCAAAGTCACTTAAATCCCCTTTCTTCCCCATTCTGATGCTCGGTTTGAACTTCAGCATGTTGTCTTGACCACATCTACATGCCTAAATGCATTGAGTTGCTGCAATGTGAATATCACAACTGTCCTTTCTGAGTTGATTATATGTTCATAAAATGAATAATACTCTTTTTGTCTTTTAAAATCAGTTACTCTGAGCTACTCTCGTTAACCTGGTTGCCAGCAGTAAAAAGGATCTGTTTTTAGTTATATAATAAATCCAATAAAACCACAGTATACTGCCTGCCCAACACCACACTGCTTAACCTAATGTAACATTTAAAAGTTTGATAGAAACATGGCTCCAAATGAAGGCTTATGTTAAGGTATAAGTGTGTGTAAATAAACAACTGTTAGGGATGCATTCACGATATCAACTGAATGAGGTGATAATGTATCATATTTAAAGACAAATCAATGTAGCGTCCAAGCAAACTATTTTATAAAAAGGCAAAAGCCCAAAACTTCCCTTCGGTGCCCACTTCAACAATAACTATTCAGGAAAAACCCTGCTCCATTTTCTCGGCTATAGTAGCAACAACATTATAAGACAATAAACTATTGTCAAAAAACAATCTTGACTGATTTCTATGGGCCTACAATCTTTAGTTTCTTAAATGACAATATGAAATGTCCTGAGCAGGAAAACCTATTTTAGGTGGACTGGGCTGTCTGATATGAAAGTCGGTATCTGAATTATGGTGCAGGGTACTGTACATTATGAATTCTATTTCATGATCTTGATAAAAGGTCAGAATTCTGGATAACTGAACTTGATGGTAAGTTATAACAACTCTCTTTTCTCTGGGTTTGACTGTGGGGTAACCTCACCAGAAAAACATATGGCTCAGTTTCATGAGATCATTTAATGCTTTACCTCCAACAAAAGTGTTTGTGTGTGTGTGTGTGTGTGTGTGTGTGTGTGTGTGTGTGTGTTTGCGTTTGCGTGCGTTGCAGGGTCCCATCAGCAGGTATTTCCGCTATGTGAACCTGTTTAGAACAAGGCTGTCTATGCTGAGCGGGTGGGGTGTGTGTGTTGAAGGTGAGAGTGCCACACCTCGCCCAGGCCACAGAGCGTTTGCTTGTTGATCACCTATAACACTCCCTCCAGAGCCTGACCATTTAACAGAGCCAGGGCTGAAAACACTCTGTTAGGATTTCCTGTTTCCTGGCCCCCTCACCCACTGACCATGTTTCTATAGAGGGGACTACATAAAGAAACTCTTTTTAAAAGTGGCAAAATGGATATTTATTCTTAGGGATTCCTGTCAGGAAAAAATATTGAAACTTCACTATATTATTAAAATAATAATTTAAAAGTTGTTTGTTCCTTTTGGGGATACCTCTAAACTTACACCCCTTACCAGTAATTATTGTAAAAATAAAATAATAATATTAACAATAATAATAATAATAATAATAATAATAATAATAATAATAATAATAATAATAATAATAATAATAATAATAATAACTACAAAATTCCCGTCCAAAATTTTGAGTGTGGCCGAAACTTTGCACGGGAGTGAATGTGTGAACAATGCAATTCCTGCAGGAAAAGCGTGTGAATGCTGGATGCTGAAAAGCTGACACTAAACTGGATTGTTGAAAGTAGTTGAATGATAAGAGAGTATAAAATACTGGAGTGGGATTGAAAAGTTGAATGATGTTGCATGTAAAATAATTTGAATTCAATAAAAAAACAATTAATTAGGTTTGTATCTGAAAATATGAGTGAATGATTATTAAAAGGTAAACTGGATAGCTGAAAAGAAAGCTCCTATATTTATGAACATCATAAAACACCGAAAATCTCCTGAAAGAATTAACCTTGACAAATATATTCAAGGCATCTGATTCAAATATATAATTAATAAAACCCACATCACAATTAAACTTCCTGATACATCAAACCGCATCCTATCAGAGGAGGATGACACTGACTGGTTGATCTTCACAAATAAAAAAGGAGCAGCTTCTCCAAGTGTATGTGTACAGCCTGACTTGTGCACATGTGTGAGTTCATGCCAATTTCTAAAAGAAAGTGTGTGTGTGTGTGTGTGTGTTTCTTCTATGGTTTGATTTTGTGTTGGTGGAATAACAAAAATAAATAAATTATAAAAAAGAGGAAATGAGAGGTTAATCATGTGATTTTGGTCAGTTCCATCCTCTCTACACACCCCCACATCTCCCTCCAGAGCTGACCTCATGGTGAGGTTAAGAGGGAAGTGGGAACACATTGCTGGCTGCTCACACACATGACCTAGTACAGGGACTCCCACAGTTATTCTTATCAGAGTTACAAGGCAATAAGGCTTCTCTGACTGTGTGATGACAACCAGATAGGTGTGGCTTATCCATCAGCTTTTCATAAATCACTCTCTGAAGTACAATGGCACCTTGTGATGACGCAATCATTCAACATGAATTACTCAAGAAATCATGGGAAACACAATTTGTTTTACCCATTCTATTTCTGGCACAGTGGTTTATCAACTGCTCTCAATGCATCAGGAAAAGGGCTAAATGAGTGAACAACATGTGGATGTGTGTGTAGTAAACTATGGCCTTCAATGAGAAATCTAGACAGCTCTGTTGAGCCAGGCACTGGGCTTGTCTTGGCTGCAGAGAGACTGTGTGACGCTGGCTGTGCAGCTCAAGGCCTAGAGGAGACACACACACACACACACACACACTTTTTCATGCATTCCTCGGATTCCAGATGTGATACGTGTATGTTCGTCTTACTCCAAATTGGCTAACTCGCTAAGATTAAAAATAAAAGATGACCTAGCCTGGCCTGTGACATAGCTTTCTCTCTATTTCTTCCAGAGAAGTAGCCTCTAGTCAGCTGTATGTGTTTTAAAAACCTCATGAAGAAATCACAGTGAAGCCAATTGATCACAGAAAGGTCATTGGGTCTGCAGGATCGAAGGAAGGCCATTAGTTGAAATGGGATAAAGAACTTATTTCCCCATATGATTTTGCAAATTGAGAATTGTTAGTATGTAAAAGTTAGCCCCCTCCCCCAAAAAATTCATCTTTGGGGCTCTGTTGAACCCCCAGTGCATCCCTCTGTTTATTGTACTATAATCCTGTTGCGTTCACATTACCATAAGTTACATTGCAGACATGGCAACTTTGTAATATTTTGACCAGATGCTTTTCACTCTACTAATAATTCAAACATACAGTAAACAAGGGACCTTTGGGGCCAACATTCTGCTACCAATATTGTCCAGGAAGTAAATCAACTATTTGGGATGGGACCCTGGTACTTTTTTGCTACAAACCAAAATATATCCAAAGCATCATCATGTATTGATTGATGTTTTACCAATGTATAGTGTTCATTAATATCTCTTTGACGAAATATCTGAATTGAATCACATTTGAGAAGTTAGAACTTATTTTGCTTATTGAAAACAACAAGAGGAGTTCACAGGGAAGACGGCAGCTAAATGCTCAATTTTAGCAAGGCAACAAACAAACAATGACCATGGTGACATATAGCAGGTTCCATCGTTCACCAATTAGACACACAAAGTGCAACTGAAGCTGATTTTTATTGTCATTTGTTGTTCAGTGTATTTGGTCATAAACAACATAAAACTTCCTGTGAGTCAGAATGACAAGAGGCAGGACCATTGCATTTGATATACAGTGAAGGTTAGCATATCCAGTTCTATCCTCAACACAATGCACAGTACCTTATCTGCTACAGTCAACTCTGCTCAATATCTGTGTGTCTTCACTTACAGTATAAATGAACAAGTTTCAACAGGCCAAATAACAAGGGCAAACGCTCATTTAGAAGAGCTGGAGTTGATAAGGGTGAAGCAGCCTCTATCTCTTCAGGGTTATTTCACATCATTATTGTGTCTGCCAGTCACTGTCTATAGAAAGTGACAAAGCTTAACAATATGCACAAAAGGGCGATATAATTCATATTTATGTATTTTACTAAAAAGGAGAACAAAGTCCAAAAGCTGATGAAAGTGAATGGACCTGACTGAGTTAATCAGCTGTGATTAAGTCAACAGACTGGTGGGTGTGGCTCCAACCTTTTCCCATATTAATCAAGCTACCCGTTAACTATTTCCACCTCATTAGACCACATTTACACTGAAACCTGAGCTGATTTTCAAGTGTGGTATAGCCCAACACAGCCAAAATGATTGATCGTTGATTGATTAGATTAATCAATTTAGTTTTACAATATAAACTTGTTCATTGCCTGACACATTCAGAAATTTCAATAAAACAACAACATGTTGAGAGTTAGGAGATTGTGAGAAGTTTGTAAACACACAACCCTCGTGTAGACAACACATATATTGACTAATCAAGATAATAATCGGTTGATAAAATAATAGTTTTGCAGCTCTAATTATGATGATTGTCAATTAAAACATTCCAAACCTTCTCTATTGTTTTATTGTGGTGGGACTTTTTTTTTTCTTTTTTTTCAATTTTCTGACATTTTTACAGTTTCGTAATTAAAACAACAACATAATAGGTAGATTGATAGATAACAAAATGAATCATTAGTTGCAGAACTAAAAGCCAAACACACACCATATAGGCTACTAGAACACAACGTGTATATTAACTTATATTCAGACTTAACAAATTGTAACAAATCTATACTTCCTGGAAACGAGCATGATACTTAAGTGATACTGTAGTATACAAAAAGAAACAGCTGGAATCAAAGCTGTAGCTACTGCATATGTTATGTCAAGGGTGCAACATGCTTTTCCTGAAGATTTGAGGACTTCAATGCAATTTATATGTTACAATTTACAGTTACCCTTGGTTGATTTGTTCAAAGAGAGATTAGATATTTTTTAATAGTGCCAGTGGCCTACTTTGTGAAAAATAAAGAAGCTAAGCTTTTGGACAGGCGCACAGGGAAAAGTCACATTAACCGTGTTATAACGGGGACCAAACTGACAGAAGAGATGAATGAAACAAAAACAGACATTATCCTAGTGTTTTCAAAGTGTTTTTAGGCGATTATCTGCAGGGTGGGGAGGGGATTGATCAGAATTCTGACCCTGTGTTCCAATCCCCTCTGCTTACATCCAGACAAAACTCGACTTTAATGCAACAGTAGCTCAATATTGATAACGCGGGCGATTACAGCAAGATACAAGTAGCCTTTACTCTATTAAATAGACTAAAGGTTACTTGTAAAAGCGCCAGAAGTCACACTCACGGCATGGCAAACAAACAAAACAAAAAAACACTCCTTGGCATTTCCCTTAAATCATGTACAACCTTTCCCGTAGAGCGAAATTTCTGACAGTCAGTGATCACTGCGTAAAAACGCACACGTGCCAAAACAGCACGCACCAAACAAACGTCCATAAAACGCGCCTCTCACCTGTGATAATCTCCCGCTTGGCTTCATCCAGGTGACTGGAAATCACGTCCCCCATGGTGGATGAAACTCAAGAGTCCCCTATTGAGTCCACTGGTGTACAAAAGGGTCTTTAAGACAAACGTAGGAATTGAGTTGAGAGAGAGACGTTGACTCCAGTATTTGGCCCCCTCACCTCCTCTCCAACATAACCTGAACGGACTGAAGTTAATAGAAGAGACGTCGGTGATAAAAACCAGGGACAGGGAGGTATAGAGGGAAGGAGAAAAAGTTACTGCCAAGTAACAAACTGACGGCTATTTCCCAGCGAGACACACCCTCTTTAAAGTAACAGGAGAACTCCCACCGGCGGTGCGTTCAAATCACCTGGAGAAAAATGGCACACACGAGCTTCCGAAAAGAACATACTACCTCCATAGCTAGAATTTAAGATATAGGCCTATTGTAATGAGTCTCTCACAAACTGGTCAAAACCATGTTCTTCTTCGTTTTTTTTGCTCTATGAATTATGTTTTCAGTTAACTGTGCAGTGTGCTACTGTGCTGACCTCGGCTACTTTTTGTAGGCCTATTATAGCATAACCTAATCATTTCCTAACATGTATACTGGTTCTTATGTCCGACGCAATGGCATTTTATTGGTAAAGAAGAGTAACATTAAACATTTTAGCAGATGGACCATAAAAAAATCTATTTAGGAGATGACTGGAACACGTGGCACACAAGGAAAACAACTGAATTAGAGAACCCATCTGTACAGTTATTTCCATGCGGTTTCAGTCAATCAAGGTTGGTGAGTTAAAGAAGACGCGCATCACAACCATCAGTTTTCTTTTTTTGCCCTGGAACCACAACTGCATGCAGTAATGTGGCGATGCTGCAGCTCCAACCCTACTGATGACGTACTACTGTATTTTACAAGTAAGCTATTTCAAGTCAGTGCATTCATAAAAAATAAATTAAAAAAAAAGCCAGTGCATCGATACAGTTCTCAAAAGTTCCCAGCAAACGACAGACGTGTTGGCACATTATGTTCTGGTTCGTTTTCCTGGAGTCATTTATCAGACTTCTCCAGGAGGAATTTGCTAGCTGGGCCAATCCGCCTGCCTTCTATAATGTAGCTAGAGAAGACTGTGTTTCACATCAACACACACGTAGTAGCCTACGTGCGTATTTCATTAGAAAAAGAAACATGGTGGAAACTTAACATGCCATAGCCTATAGAAACAGCGTGGACACAAGTTTGTGATTAAGTTTGTCCTCATTTCTTTTCTCCTCCTCTCTCTTGAAGAGCTGCTGCTATTTACTTGTCCTCTGCTGCCCTCTCATGGACACAAAACACTACACTCGCTCGCTCGTAGCTCGCACCAGCTACTGCAAGCGCTCTTTGACGACGTCATACGCACGAGACACAAACAAACCTTCGCAGATAGCTAGCGTTTATAAAATGAGTATGATAGCTAGCATTAAATGTAGTCGCTCTCAACCATGACTGGCTATCTTATGAGGGTTACTGTAGCGTTTCGAGGGTGACAATGATTTCGGTCAGCTACATTCTGTTGTGTGGACAGTTCCTGTTGCTGTTGACGGTGATTCTGTTACAATGTCTGGAAGGAATTCACTCCCAGAACTCCACCTCCACCACGGAGACTCCCAATGCGTCCACTGGCCCCGGGGCTACATCGCTCCCGTTCAGCGAGCAGCCTCCCCAGACGGTGAAATATGAAATACCGGCGGAAAGTACGAATAATAATACAGAGCCGTTTGAGTACAGACCCCCGTCACCAGTCGTCCTCTGCAGCTACCTGTGAGTTACACCGCTTTGTTGTCGTTAGCTTGTTAGCTCACCGAATGCTCTAGTGACTAGAATTATGTCAGGTCATTCTCACATATTACTTGGCTGTACATCAATAATACAGTAACAAAGGTAGCGCTGTTTGACCAACAGTTCTTAAAATATAACCGTGAAAACTAGGCCAAATAAAACGTGCCAGTCTTTCACTTCCTCGGTGTTTGAACATCTGTGAGCAGTTGTTGTGGACCTGCATTTTTGTTTAGGGCGACTACTATACATTTTGTTCCTGCGTTGGCAACATGTAGTCTATGCCGAATTTGCTGTAAGGTAGAAATTATTATAAATATGCCTTAAATCTAGCTCTAACTGGTTTACATTACTGCGAGTGGCTTTGGCGGACTGTGTATTAGTCATCTTCACATCACATTTGTGGCTTTAATACATTCTTCACTGTCTGTCTGCCCCTCTAGACCGGAGGAGTTTATATACTGTCAGGACCCAGTGGATCATGCAGGCAACCTCAGTGCCTACCTGGAGATGGGCCATGGCTGTGTTGGGGTAAGTGTTGGTTAAACAAAAAACATATCATGCCATTAATTAATTGGCAATTCATTGATTTACTGCTTTTTTCCTTTCAGTGGGGTGGCCAGACTCAAAAAGACGTGAACCACACACCAGTTATTTGTACCGCACTGGGCGATATAGAGTGTGCCGGACCAAGAGAATTCCTCAGAGGAAACGTACCCTGCATCAAGTAAGACACAACACTATATATCTACTAACGCCAAAACATGGCGGCAACTTCATGAAGCATAGTGTTAATGAGTTGACTATTACTGGATAGATGCTGGAGGACTTATGTAGCATAGTCCAAGTTAGGCTACATGGTAGTGCCAGCGGAAAGGTCTTGAGCTCAATAATTCAGTGGGCTGTTTCTTCACAAACAGTGTTTGTGTGAGAAATAGGCCTGAGGGGTCGTACTCTCATTAGCAAAGGGAAAGTTGAAACTGATGTTGGCACTGGAGGAAAAGGCTGTAGAGTCACCAGAATCAATAGCTTACTTTCTGTAGGGGGGCAGGATCCAATTCATACCAGTTCAGCCATGAGGCTTTGAGATGGGGTTGGCCACAGAAAAAATGAGGAAGCAGACAGTTTGGAAATGGCATGCCCTTTGCGATTTGGTTGTGATAAAATTGTCATAACATTGTAAATGTCTTAAGATTCGTGCACTGGTTTTAAAGCTAAAGTCTAGCCTGGAGCTGTTCCAATTCCAATGAGATATGATAGAGAAACCAATCAATCAGGTGTGATCCCTGTCTGTCACATATTTCTATGGACCATTTAAAATGGGATACATTTATTGATGAATTTTAGGGTCCTAAGGTTGATGCTATCCGTTCATTTGAATCTGTTCAAATGTATGGGGATTGAGCAGTGTTTTCCCTACCATTATACAGGCCTGGATTAAGTGGAAAGATTACACTAGGCATACCGCATTTTTTGGGCCCACTCCAAACGGATACTTTATGATTTGGTGAAAAAACTACATACATTTGAACTGCAACAAGAGTATTATGCTCAGTTATTTATTTAGGTATTTAATGCACCTTTCAGGCTTTGTTTCACTGTTTATGCAAATTTTATTTTATCTTTATTTTTATCTTGCAACAATATTTGAAAGCATAGCCCTACACCGAAAGTTCTGCCACCGAAATGGCAAAATAAATCATGTTCAGTTACCAAATATTGACGAACTACTGACGAAACATTTGTTTAAGAATTGCGCGTTTGTAAACGGGAGTAAAGAGAAACGTAACCGTGTATGCGAGCTCACGTCTGTTTGTGAGCTCACTGCAGGAGCATTTCTGTAAGGTGTGTGCAGAGTCCAGTGTGGGAGCAATTTTTCAAACTGGATGAAAAACAGTGCAGTGCAATGCTTTATTCAGCATAAAGTTAAAACACTCATACAAACCTGATCTAAACACAAAATCCTTGCTTGAGCGAAGCAGCGATTCACCTGGTGAAACCTGGCATGGAACTCTGTGGTGGGTGGGTAACGGCGAAATTCACAGTGAGACATCGCCGTTGTGAGCCGCCGCACAGAAAAACTCTGGTTTGACGACTAAAATAATAACCGGGGAGCAGAGCCGGCCCAAGCCTTCATAAGGCCCTAAGCCGAATTTGATTAGGGCCCCCCTCTCCAATGTTATCGTGGCCAAATGATTGACTATTGTTAAATGTGATTCACACACCCAGTTCATCGCTAGTGCCTCCAAAGTCCAACTTATTGAAAATAGTAGCCAGCCAAGATCCTGACTCTCCTAGGGGGGTCCGGAGGTTTGCCCTCCCGGGGAGAATTTTTTTCCATTTTAAAGTAAAAAGCATGAATTTGGTGCACTTTGAGAGGGAAATTAAGAGGCTAAATCTAAGGAATTTTGTGTGAACAAATAATTTGGAGATACTGGCTCGGATGAAGTAGACAAGCTTTTGAAGAAAGACATATGGATTTTCCATAAAAATATTAATATAAAAAATATAATTCAGGGTCCTCTGGGATGGGCTTGGTGTTTTTTTTTTCTTTTGTGGGACATATTTCTCTGTAATATAATGAATGCATTTAAATGCAGTGAGAGGAACTAAGCAGAAGAACTCTGTTGTCCAGCTATCTTTTTTTTCACAGACGAGGCTGAAATAGGCTATAGACTATACACAGTGCATGGGCAGCTGAGGGCAGCCCCATTTCCACATTTTTTAAAATAAACTCAATACCGAGTGATAAGTTAACTTCGGATGAACTGATTCAGTTATTAGGCTGTTAACTATCCAGACCAAAACATTGTATTCCTTTTTTTGTATGATAACTACATTTACATAATATGATGTAAATATCAAACACACATAGGCCTACAAAAAAAAAGGCACGTGCCTAGAATGCCTATGCCTAGATCCGGCCCTGGATGCGCGTGTGCATTCGGAGCGCACATGTCACACAGGGAAACTGACGAGAAAGAACCGTCCTTTATAGGGCCATGGCATACACTGGAGATATTTAGGACTCAGTAACAGGGAGTTGAACAGGACAAAGTGCTGAGCAAAACTTAGAAAGTTAAAGTCGCTACGTCGCTGTGGCAACCAATCTGTATCAACAGCTGAGACAGTGCAGCAAGTTATCTAGAAAACAGCAGGCTATTGTAGCCATACAAGCTTTATTTTTTGCTATTTTCAATGCTACTTTATTTTTAAGTTTTAAATTGAGAACTACTAGGCTACATGAAATATTTGGCTTATTTTGCACACATTTTGATTGACTAATCATGATGTGTAGCCTAGGTTAATTCATTTATTTTAAATTAATATTTGATAAATTAAAGAAAATGTTTCATGATCCAGATTATTCCAGAAATAAAAACGAGACAGGACATACCTGTCTATATTAGGTCTTAGTGTTTATTGTATTTTATTTTCATATCCATGTGTTTTTCTTCAATAGTTTATATGGCTTGTGTCTCCAAATTATTCCAGAAAATTGTTTTAGGCAGGACATACATGACAGCTGTTTACAGAGCAAAAAAAATAAAATCAGATTTAGCTTCTCAAAGTGCCATTTAACTTTAAAAAGGTAAAGGTTTTCTTCCGCAGAGCCATGCCCCCAGACCCCACTAGAAGGTCCATTCTCCTCCAGCAGTCTCAAAAAATCCTGAGGGAAACACAAAATGTACAAACGTACCGAATGTGAAGGCATAACCCTTTGCCCTAATTTGTAGCGGGCTGTCAAAAGAGGCTCATCCATAATACGGTTAGTTTTGGTCAATTTCTGCTAGAAATTTGACACTCACGCCGCGCGCATACTCTTTATCGGCTTTTACCACCGGGCCTAAGAAAATTCTAGGGGAATCACTGGATTGAGTGATGATTGAGACAAGAACTGATCCTGCTGCTGTAGTTGAAGGATCTCACCACTAGAGGACAATGTTTACAATTGTATAGAAGCTCCACTTTCCTCTTTTTATTTTCACAGTACACCATGGCTGCGTTCCGAATAGCATACTCTTTCTTTTTTCTATTCTACATACTACATCTGACGATAGAAATAATCTATTTAGGATGCAGTAGGCATACTATTGGGACATACTTTTACTCATTTTTATCATCATAACATGATGCCTCTTGCTTTTATATCTGTCGCATCCCTGTTCGTTTTGATATGGAGGCTCCGTCCTACATCTGGCCACAAGAATCCGGACATCCTAAATCTTTTTTTCTACCATACTAAATAGTAGAAAGTATGCGATTCGGAAAGCAGGGTGTGTTTTCCTAGCATCTCTCTGCATTCACCAGCATATGAGGTTCATTTCTGTAGGAACTGCATAGAGATCAGACATTCAACAGCGTTTAATTGACATTTCTCATAACTTTTCTTTATTTGCACAACAGTTTTCTATATTTCATTCCAGCTGACTTGACATTTTTTTCTTGTTGTTTTTTTTGTGCTCTTCACAGATATACGGGGCACTATTTCATCACCACGCTGCTGTACTCGTTCTTCCTGGGCTGTTTTGGGGTGGACCGTTTCTGCCTGGGCCACACGGGCACCGCGGTGGGCAAGCTGCTCACCCTGGGAGGCCTGGGCATCTGGTGGTTCGTGGACCTGATCCTGCTCATCACCGGAGGCCTCATGCCAAGCGACTACAGCAACTGGTGCACCTACTACTGACCCCAGGAACACGCATACATGGTAAATAGACTTGATTATATAGCACTTTTTAGCCAATTTTCTCAGCCCCAAAGCGCTTTACATTTCTTACCACATTCACCCATTCATACAAACATTCATACACCGATGGTAGAAGCTGCCATGCAAGGCGCCCTCTGAACCATCGGGAGCAATTTGGGGTTCAGTGTCTTGCCCAGGGACACTTCGACATGTGGCGGGTAGGCGGGGAATCGAACCTCCCACCCTGCACTCCAGAGGCGACCTCCCTACCCACTTCGCCACTGCCGCCCCAATCAGTCACATGTTGATAATTCCAGTGATGTGTTTGCGGCCTGCCCATGGTTCTGAATCTGTGTGCTGGCTTTTCCATAGGGGAAAGTGGAGTCCAGGGACCTTCGGAGGACCTCCCTACAAGGGTTCCCAGGAACTCCAGGACGGAAAACAAGCGATGATTTCATTTCATTCTAATTTCACATCCCCCCCATTTTGAGAATGCATAAGAAATAACTTATTCTCCTCCATAAGCTTTCACCGGAGCAACCATGATAACAGTACCCGCTTTTTTTTTTGCTTTTTTTTTTTTACTAAATTGTCAACTTGTCCCTTATCACACCCTGTAGTTCAGCGCATACGGTCTGGATCAAGGCAACTAGAGTGAGTGATGCATGGTTGGCATTTGGTTCTGCTTCACGTTGACGCTTGACTGACAGGTTGACAGTTTTCACTCACAAATGAACGGGAAATCACTTGACAAATGTGTTACCATGGTTACCAACTGATTGGCATAAATGACTTCCTTGTGACAGTGGACACTCAGTCAAGATATTTTAGTCTGCCTGTCTTGTGCCTTTCATTCAGTGCATTTAGACTGTGTTAAAGCTGTCAATTGATCTGTGCTACACACATAACAACTGGACCACCTGAAGAGGATCTTAGTTAGTGTAAAAGCAAAGTAAACCAGAGGGTCTTGTTGATATGACACACATGGTCCAGTGTCAGTTAATGCTAGCAATATATATCACAAGTCATTTAATCAGGAGCTCTTTGTGACACCAGATACCATAAAGAAGCTCAGTAAAGTACAGCAAGACTTACTGTCATTTTTCAACATTGTATTCCCCAACGTGGTCTCTAGTAGAAATACGACCCCAGTCTGACACCTAAATGTCAAGCCTGTCGTTCCATGCTTTATGCTTACAGCCCCTTGGTTTAGTTGTACAAAACTGCGATTGAGTCTCGATGTTACATTGTAAGTCTACATATCTGTAACTCCAGTACTATCCTGTTCACACACTGTAGGATCACAAAGCCTATTGGTACACCAACAATAACTTGCATAATCTTGCATACTGTCCCAAGAATCTTCCATTCCAGTTGAACAGTGAGCAATGATCTTATAAGTAAGTTTCATTTTCCCCCAAGGCAAGATGGACAGTGTTCTCATAAGTCAACGTTGACAAGCTCATGATTTTAGTGCTTTTCAGTTTTGACTGAAATGTTTCGAAACATGCCATGCAGTAAATTCCTCTTTTTCGAGGGAGTCCTGGCCAAGAGGCAGCAACAAGTTACATGCATACACATACACTCACAGCATAGAAACAGAAATTAAAATGATTAAAAAAAAACAATTGGCAATTAAAATAATAAAAAAAACTGTTACAAGTGAATTCAAATTTAGAAGGAACATCTACAAGTAAAGGAGGTGGTCTCAAGTGCTCTCAGCTTGGATTTAGCTTTCCCCTCAAAGAAGAAGAAGAAGAAAGAAAAGCCCTACTTTGCATTCAGGTGTGGAGACTCGACCTTGTTCAAATGTCTCAAAACTAAAACAAATGTTCCAAGTCTTTATTGACTTTCTCCGTGCGAGGCTAAGGTCTCACATTAAATATTCAAATCCCCATCTTTCCCTTTGTTAAATTCCTCATCTTTACCTGAACGGAAGGTTTATGTGCTCGTTCATAGATGGATCAGGTTTCATTACTGAGTGATCCATTAAAAACCCTTTTTGAGGTCGTAAAAAGTTGCAGAAGACGGGATCGTCAACGTGTCAACTCTTCTCATGCAGCAGCAAGAAGCAGCAATATATTTTCAGCAGGCTCAACATCTTTTTTTTGAATGGGGAAAGCATTAAGACACGGCTTTACATGTGGTAATGTTCCACTTAATAGCAAGCGTGGCAATTTAATATGCTGTTTAACACACCTGTCGTATATATAGATAAAGAGTTTTTTTCAAACATCCATACATCTTTGATTTAATCTGAATGTAATTATATGCTCTATTTCCTTCTCAAATCTAAAGCCAGCTCTGCAGAATTGCTCTAAATCAGCATGTAATGATCCTTAAACATGCTGTGTGAATGCCTCCTTTAATATTCTGGCGTCTCTTGGCTTTGTATTATACTGTATATAATATTGATCTCCCAAACAGACACTTTCTATTGGGAAAGGGTTTTTATATTCTGTAACTTTAATCCACTCCATTTATTTATTAGCTATGAATGCTGTATGTGTTGAGTGAGAGAAAAAAAAAGAAAATGTTCCAGGTAAATTTCCGCCTGGTCTTCTGTTGATTTGACAATGTTTCCTTTTCAAATGTTCTTTATTGGCTGGTTTCTCCTTAAAATAAAAAAAGTGCTTAAAGCTGTACTATGTTACAATGTAACAGGAATGTGTGGTCTCTTTTTTTTAATGCTCTTGATATTTCTAAATAATTGTCTGAATAGTTCTCCAAAAGTGTTTTTGTTTTTTATGGTATGGAGGATTCAGTAAACCCAAGTTGTAAATCAATCAACTGTCTCTTTATCGTTTGTCAATCCACACTTCAGCATCTGTATCTACCTTAAAATAACTGAATAGATAGTCTTGACTATTAAAAAGGACCATAAGTCTAGTCAGACCATTTCAGTGGTTTGAAGGAGAAGTTGATGGTACTTGCTCTATTCTGCTCCTGCTCTGACTCAAGGAAGTCAGAGCAAGGTTTAAAAATGCAGGGTATTGGCTCAAGGCTATGCTAGTGGCTGCTAGCATATCACACCCCAATATGTGCCAAGTTAAGGATAATCTATGCAATAAAAAATAATGCATTATTAACCAAAAAACGATGCGTATGACAATGTTGCCCAGAGATGGACTAAGGGCCAGTTTATGCACAATGATTATTACTGTAGTTCAAAATATTGTTTAGCTGTATTTCAACAATGAAAAAATGGTGATGACACTTTGTCTGATACTAATGTAATGCAAGTTTGGAAAGTGACTGTAATGAATCTGTTTAACACAGATATTAATTTGAACAAGATTGTAAAACTATTGACATTCAGTAACAGTGATGATAATGGCCGCTGCAAGCAATCCCTCTCCTGAGACACTTTGTAACACTTTAAATGGTTAAATCTTTATTGTTCCATCTTCATCTTTAAAGTATCATTTCATTCATGTACACAGTTGATATTCACCAATATCAAAGAAATACATCAACTACAATGCAATGCAATGCATAAGTATACTATATATACCAAACACACACAGGATCAGTATGTTAACACTGGCCAAATATCAAGTAATATCTGTTGAAATTATTTTTTGAAGTATACATACAGATATACAGATTGATAGAAGTGGGTAAGTTCCCTTAAGATCCTTGTTGGCTCAACTATAGTATCGCCAGGCTTCAGCATTTTTCAGTGTATTAGACTGTAAACCATTCACTTTACCATGCAACCATGCAATTTACATGGTTTCACCTGGAAAATGAATCAGTGGTGCCCTCCAGAGACTGAGAGTTCTTAGTAAATATTCCAAATATTCACTGGCCTTAAAGAAATACAGTCAGGAATTGTTAAAAAAATATCATAGGCTAGGCAAAGTAAACTTAACATGTACAAAGGAAGTTAATTTGACAGCGCATGTACGCATATCATTTGACTTTATGATTAGATTATCACATGTAATGCAGTACAAAGTGTGCAGTGTGTCAAATGTTTTATGTAACAGTAAATATGCACAGAGCTTATGAATGTAGCCATTAGTTGCTACAGATTTATTTTATTTATTTAACTTTGATTTATCCTCGAGAGATCAATTGAGGGGTGACCCTCATTTTCAATGATGTCGAGTCAAAACAAATTCAAAACAACAATACATACAAAATATTCAATGCAAATACATCAAATACACAGGTGAAGATGGCAACACATGGCGGGGTTCCCACTGTGCATCTTCTGAATATTTTGAATGATGATACAAGGCCAGCCCAAGGCTTTAAAAGTTCCCCTGTGAAATTAATCTTTCAAAATGTCAGATATTTATACCACCGCTGACACTGCTAATTGTGTCATGTTTTCCTCTGTTGATTTCAGACAGTGGGACTTCTCATGCAGTTTGGGGACATCTCTCTGGTTATTGTATATGGGTAGAGGCATACATCTTAGAGATGGATTTATTTGACGTGGGGAAACATTTCATTTTCATTTAACTTTTATTTATCCTCGAGAGACCAGTTGAGGGGTGACCCTCATTTTCAATGACGTCGAGTCAAAACAAATTCAAACAAAACAAAACAAAGCCATTACTTCTTTATCTATATGGATTTGGGTATCCCGACCCTTTAAGCAACAGTTTGTGATATCCATTGCAGGATTCCCCCCCCCCCCTGTGACTATGACTGCTGCGCCGACATTGTTGTTGTTGTAATTACTCAGACTTCCACATGTGGGCGCCAGAAGTTACGCACTATAACTTTTAAGTCATATGTTTCTTTTGATTGCTGACCTTTTTAGTCATGGTACTTGTATTAGTCCGTTTCTTGGGGAATGATAGTTAGCAAAACGTCCTCGTGGTTTCGCCTCACCCACACTGAGAGCGCGGTGCCGCTCTGGACAGCTTTGCTCAAGTCCTCCATGGTGCGGACTGGCCGTCCGTCGATGGCTACGATGACATCACGCTCCATCATGCCAGCGCTGTGGAGAAAAAGCAGTGCCATACATCACTCACACATACAGCCTCAGTGGAACAGTGTTCATTTCATCCCACACCCTAAGGAAAACATCATTGACCTTTAGACGAGTGTGTGCCTGTGTCGGTTTTTCTTCCCCACTTTAAGACACAAAGGAAGCAATGGGAGTCGTTGTGGCCATGGCATTCTCATATGCACTTCACTGCACTCCTTGACATTTACATTTGAGCTTTCTACTCTACGCTGATGATCTGATGCAGACTGGTGCTGACAAAACACGCGACTCCATAAAGTGAAGACTACATAGTGTGGCAGCAGTGAGGGGGTTGCAAGGAGTCGACTTCTCAGCCTCACTGTGGTAAATTGACATCCATTGCTGTACTGGATGTATGTTAAGCCTCCAGTGGTCCAGTTCGGTGAGGTGCGTTTCAACACACATTTTATTTACATTTCCACTGTCAAATGTTGGAAAGCGTACCAAAATAAGCGAGTGGTGTGCACTTATTTTTTCACCGTTTTGTTGGGGTACCAAGCTACACAATGCTGTCTGTTGATTGGTCAACACAATCATTTGAGCGGGAGAGGTAAACCGCTGTATGTTATCACAGCAGTGAAGAGGCTTGTGTTTAAAGAAAAATTTCAGCATGCATCTTTGGTTTAGTGTGTGCCTGTTTACCTGTTCATTGAGTTAATCCACGGGCCAAGGCTCTGACCAATAGACTGTATATACTCTGACCGCGGATATCACTGTATCCGGCAATTACCCCCACCTGCCAAGTAAGGGTAATGTCGGCTGCCATGCCGAAATGTGCCGTGCCGAAAACCAAACTTTGGTGCTCAGTGGAAACAAGGCATTAGACTATCGCTGTGTGTTGTTCAGAGCTTCAGGCTTCACTGTTACTGGTGCTGGCGTTGCACTATTGGGAATATAGATATTCTAAAGAGTCAGAGAGAGTGCCTGTCTTCAACTAGAGAACAATATCAGAGATTTGCCTGTGGGAAGCACAAGTATAATGAGCAACCAGAACACAGTTCAATATGCAGCCTTGCCAACTGCAGGGATGCTTTCATTCCACGCCTCAGAAAATATATCCAGAGGACTCTGAATGCCGGTTCACAGCAATCCTGTTGCATTTTTTAAAACCTAGCGCCTGAACGAGCTCTTGCTGAACATCACACTGAAACAAGAAAACGTAGTGCTTTGGTATCTTTCTTTGAAACTTACATCTATGGGTAACACACACGTTTAATCTTTTAACTATATAACGTCTCGTAAACAAAAGCTGACAATTTAGGTAGCTGTGGGTGAATACCATTGCCATGAGCATGTGTCTGTTAAGTGTTATTATATTGCGCCCTTACTCTGAAGGGACAACGTGATGATGTCATCAGGGAAACTGTAACTGTAATAATGGAAGGGTAACTTTGGAATACTGTCCTGAGCAAATGATTGCCGATGTGTTGACAAAGCCAGCCACCAAGCTAAAGCTAAATAAGTTTGCTCAGGATATGTTTGGCACTTAAAAGTGCAGAGTATATTTGTGTGTTAAGCCAAAGAGGGAAACCTTGTTATTGTTCTGTTTTTGAGGTAACCCAGTGAGCTAAGTACGAGTGGGGGTGTTAAGTGTTATTATATGATTGCGCCCTTACTCTGAAGGGACAACGTGATGATGTCACTATGTTCTAGGGAAGTAACGCGCAGGTCAAACTGTCACGTATATTGTTGTTGAACTGACTGGACAGTAGTCAGTCACGTATTCAGGAGAATAAATACGCCATAAAGGCTAAAGAGAATCTACCGCTTTGCTTATTATCCACCACGCCAGAGACGAGGAGTCACCGCTCCATCTCAGCTTTACAGTGTCAATTATTATCGATCATCATTATCTAATTACTTATATATGACTTGCAAATAAGTAATAAATGAACATTATTATAAAGGGTTAACGATTTGGAGAGACAGAGCTGCAATGTGGCAAAGAGGGGACGACATGCAGAGGCCTGAGCCTCTAGGGGGGCGCTCTAAACACTTTGCCATGACAGTTCTCTGCTTGAATATTCTATAAAAACAATGACTGTTGCCATGGAGACAGTTTGATATGACCACACCCGCACAGTCCACTGTCAGAAAGCCATACTAACGTCCTACTCATACTAATTTTGATGTCAGTTTGAGTATGTGACGGTTGTGTATGCGAGTTTGGGTAGGCGAGAAATGCCGAGATGAGTAGGCTACTAACTTCCGGGAAGATTTTGGGTATGGATCGATTGGATACTTTTCCTACTCAACCGCCCCACAATGCTTTGCGTCTTTTCAAACAACAAGGAAGGTTTTTTTAAATTCTTTATTTACAATTCTGCATTTCCTGCACAACACAGGACTGTATGAATTAGTTCAATATCTAACCTGTGGAGGGCGGTAATATGCTAAACAGCGTCTAAACGGCCAGAATCTTATAAGAAGAAGAAATTCTTTATTGCTTGAGTATACTTCAGTGTGAACGTTTCGACCCACCTCACATACACAATCGATCTTTAAGTAGACAGTATGTAGTATATAAATGTTGAGTATGTAGGAGGGAGGACGTTAGTATGGCTTTCCGAACATAGCCATAATTTCAAGCCCCAGCAGACAGCTGTCTTCAAATGAAAACTGCTAATAAACCGACAGCCCAGCACCAAACGATAGACAGACAAAGTGAGGGACCAGCCGGTGAACTCAGTGGCAAACCCATGTGAAAATGATGCAACTTTGGCTGCTAAATCTAATGTCCACAAGCTAACTAGTGGCTAACTGTTTCTGCCTTCTGTGTGGTGCAGGGCAGGTGGTGTACAATGGATCGTTAGAGCCCATATATTATAATTGGCCCCTTCTTGTATAATTACGAGCTTTAATGCAATGAGGTTTCACAAAATATAGTAGAAGACATAGTGGTTCAACTCTTACCTGGATGCAGCTGTTCCAGGTATGACCTCATAGACGTAAACCCCTGAGCTCACATCTGGAATTTCACCATCACGCTCCTGCAGTTCGCGGATGAAACTAGACGAGCAGAGGCAAAGATGGATCAGAGAAATTGAGAGACCGTTCTATTCTAACTGGACTCAATTCAAAATGTTCTTCAAAGAGACACATGCCAATATGCAGCCTGAGAACTGCAGGATGTTAAAAAGTGAACTAGATGTCTCCAAAAGCCAGCTCAGAGCTGAGTGGATCCAGGTGAAGTTTTCTAAATACAGCCGCGGAAAAAATTAAGAGACCAGTCTGGATTTTTCTTCAATCTTCATCTCTACATTACTTCATGGAAATGCTCTTATTGGCAATAATTCTATTGTGAATTTGGTAGAAATGTTGTCAGTAGTTTATAAAATAAAACCAAAATGTGCATTCTACTCAAACATATGCCTATAAATAGTATAACAAGAGACACTGAACATTTGGAGTGGTCTCTTAATTTTTTCCACAGCTGTGTGTAATATTAATATTTCCATGTGCATTTTCCAAACAAAAAAATAATCACATGTTTGCATGTTGGCAATTATGGTAGTGATTGATATCATGTTTTCCAATAAGAAAAATACTTATAGGAACAAAAATAATACAGTCAACCTCACATATCTCAACAACTATTTGGATGGATACCATGCTATTTTGGAATGACATTAGTGTCCTCCACAGAATGGACTATAACATATTTTGCTGATCCTCTGCCCTTCACCTCATGCCACTTGCTTTTTTAAATAAGGGTCGATTGGCAGTAACACTTATAATACATTCCATCGGACCACACTAGGTAAAATGTATATACAGTATACAAAGATATAATCCTCAAGATATTGACACTTTGGGCCCAATTTGGACATTTTCACTTAGGGGTGTACTCACTTTTGTTGCCAGCACTTTAGACATTAATGGCTGTGTGTTGAGTTATTTTGAGGGGACAGTACATTTACACTGGTATATAAGCTGTAGACTGACAACTTTAGATTGTATCAAAGTGTCATTTCTTCAGTGTTGTCCCATGAAAAGATAAAATTAAATGAATAATGAAATATTTGAAGAAATGTGAGGGGTGTACTCACTTTTGTGAGATAGGGGAGAACGGGGTAATCTGAGGCATCGGGTAATGTGAGCCACACCCTGTATCTAAGCAACGGAAAACATTTGTGGTCATGTGAGATATATGTTTTCAAGCCCCTCTCATTTCCCCATGGCCCTGAAAGAGAGGACCTCATGGTGCTGTGGTAAGCATGTTTTTTTCACCAAAATAGGTATTTTGCATGTAAAAGTAAATTTTCTTGCTGTCAACTTAATCAACTGTTGTGCCAAAGCAAATGTATTCACGTAGAAAAACTTCTATCATACGTGTTGATGAACTACCAACATATGAAACCATGTGATGCTGATAACTGAAGATTAGCCTGAAATGCTAAGAGAGGTAGTTTTTTCTCAAATTGTGGTGGTGGTTGGGAAGTGAGCCAAATGCTGTGGGGGAAAGTGAGGCACTGTCTCACTTTCCCCCACCATGAGGCACAAGTTAAGTTTAGTCTTAAACATATTTTAATGTAATATTACATGACATATGTTTTATTTTAATGTCATACACATTGTAGAAAAGCCATCATGCCAAGGAAATACACCAGGAAGACGACCTGGGGCAACCACACAGAAAGAGCACCTTCTCATCTTTCCCTGTAACCTTCAGGGATGGAATGTAGAGTAGAGTAGGCCTAGTTGTAGAGTATGACAGGCTGATGTTATAATCCAGTTGGGTCTTCTCCTGTGTTCTGAGTCCCAGGCTGTTCTCACTGGTTCTGATTTTCCTATGCTTTGACCCCCAGACACTAGCTGACTCTAAAGGCTCATTTATGCTCTACGTTAGATACGCATACGGATACGGACGGAGCCTTCTGTCCGTACTCTGCGTACATTACATGTGTATTTCTGCACGTATCCTGCAAGCTTGCGGATGCGTACCAAACGGACAGAACGGAGCATTACTACCGAAGATCACGGGGGGCGCACAGCCAACAGATCATTTTCACACTGTACAAACGAAAGACATAATACTTTAGAAAAGGTCTTAACTTTTGAGGAGAGGTTTGTGTGAGTTGGTACGAAATGACATAGACATTTATCTATCTATAAAGTTACACGGCCGGGGCACAGAGACATAGGCCTACAACTACAACAGAGTGCATGAGAGGGGATCGCACGGAATGTCAGCTAGACGGCAGGCTGTCAGCTAAACGGCAGGCTGACGGCAGCAATAGAGAAGTACCGGAGGTCCGTGCGAGACTAGTTTGTTTGACATGTCGTGATTGATGTCCTCAGACCCCCGCTGTCTATAATACAGCCTCCAGTTTAGCCTCTTCCATTAGTATATCGCTAAAGCTGTTTCTTCCATGGACCTATTATAAAATATGTATTCCAGTTAATTCACTGTTTGACTCTTCTTCTTCCTATTTGAGTAACTTTTTACTCTGAGCACCGCTGCTGCCCACTAATGGTTGATTTGCTTAATGTCCATTCCAACATAAAGGACGCATGGAAGTATGAGGGCAGTGACGGATATAACGTTGTGAACGTTCGTCTCTATATTCGCACGGAATTGGAGCATAGAGTAGCCTTAAGGGTCCTGTGTTCTGACCCCCAGACTGTGTTCTAATCTAACTGGTTATACCTTTCATTTGAAACTTATTAAAACCTTTTGAATTATAATATGTTGTATTTGATTTTGTTCAGAGTTACTTTCAAGTGTTTAGAAAATTTGCTTTGCTTAATTGACCAAACCCCATCATTCTTTGAGTAGTCCGACATTAGCTCTGGAATGTGTGGCTAGCTTTCAGGATTCTTACTGTTACAATATGTGTTGTTATGGTAGTTTCAGAGTGGAAAAAGTAAGTGGATCAGTTTACCCCACAGCTGGGGTAAAGTGAGCCACATGACAACTTTTTTTAAAACAATCATATTTTCACTGCCCTTTGTCTTGAAAAAATTCTGCTAATGCCCATTTCTAGGAAACATCCTGAATTAATGGGAAATGTGTAAATTTGAGTGATAAATCATTTTTGCTCCCTTAGAGGGGAGCAAATGTAAAAAGTGGCTCAGATTACCCCGTTCTCCCCTACTATATTGCTAAATTGAACAATTGGATTTTGGAAACAAGATGTTCTGATGTTTACTTACGATGGTGAGAGCTGCAGCATCCGGACACCTATGTATTTTGTTTTCTGTGCTGTGTTTCCTAATGGGAAATGAATGAACCAATCAATGCATGAGTTACAGCATTTGAACAAATGAATGAATGAATGACTATTCTATAGTAATGCACCAGAGACTGTCCCTGCGTTCCAATCCACATACTTCCATACTATTTAGTAAGCAAGAAAAGATTTAGGATGCACCTCAATTGTAGTATGCTGAAAATACATAAATGCCCCACTAACTCCAATAGCATTTTGGAGTATTCATCTTTATTCTTGAATCTTGACATTTCTCGACATCATGAATAAAAAATCTTCCTTATCTGTTTTTTTTCTCTCTCCTGTGGCCCTAAAACTCTTCTGTACTTTAGTCTGTAGTGTAGTAAAAAGAAAGAGTATGTGATTTGGAACACAGGGCAGGAATACATCCAATAACATTAGATCACCGCTCACACCGTTAACTTGTCTGTTGTAGGACTCAGCGAGGAACTGGCGTATTCTGTCCGCAGGGATCGCAAAAGAGATTCCTGCCGTCACTTTCAGAGTATTCATGCCGATCACGTCTCCATCCTTTTTGAACACAGAAAGGAAAGAAAGCAATGAGATTTTGGCCTAAAGTGTTTCATTGATTGTGTCACTTCGCAACTGTATTCAACCTCTTATTATCCCACTGTATAGGTCATTGTCTATTAAGTGCTCATTTTACCTTGGATAAAAAAAACAGCCATCCTGCTTATTGTAGTCACTTATCTATGTTTCATGGCGAAGGAACAATTTGAAAAAATGCACGGTGATTATGGCAACTCTGGCCAAGAGCTGGATTTTACGGTAAGGAAGCTTGGCGGCAGCAACCTTGATAAATGAATGTATCATTTGTATGATTTTATTCCACAGTAGTAATGTAAAGGCCTCCATAATCATGACTGTGAGGGAAGCTTAATGTTGAATATGAGGGAGCAGACTGAGGACTTTGGGTATTAAATAAAACAAAATCGTGACCTTAGTCCTCTCACCGGCATAAATAATACAAGAGAGAATCACCTACATAGCAGAAAGAATAACAAACATGCAAATGGCAGTGGCATTATCTACTATATGATAACAGCATTCTAAATCCTCTCACCAAGTTGATGAGCGGCCCACCAGAGTTCCCGTGCTGTGAATCGACAGAGCAACGAGACATTGTTCTTAGTCATTGTTGATTAGTCAAGATTGATCAAATGAAATGCAGAACCCAAGACAATAAAATGATTGTGTTAGCAATAGCATAGGCCGGTAAGCTGTTTCAAGGTATACTGCGGTGTGAACAAGTAATGGTTTTAGAACCACTATCTTCCGTCATACCATTCTCAGGTATTAGCCCCCCCCCCTGCCCCCCACACACAGGATGTTAACAAACAAGTTTATTCCCACATCATAACTTTTTGTGGCATTTTTTTGTTGCTTTTTATTAGACAGTTTGGAGAGACACAGATGAAATGTGTCAGAGATGGGAATGACATGCAGAGAATGACTTGGGCTGGATTCCAACCCGAAGAACTGAGCCTCACTGGGAAGTATTCTATATACTGCTTCAAAATAAAAAGATTGTGTTCAGCCGAAATTCTCTTTTGTTGTTTTTAACCCAGACATTTGAAAAATAACACATTTGAGAGTTGTGATACACCGCAATAGCGTGATACAGCGTTATTTTGTCTTAAAGTTACCATATATACAGTGAGAATATCCTACCGGCACTATGCCTAGTTTGCGATGCTAAAGGTGGTGGTTCTACTGACATTGATCATGGCGTCAGTTTGGATGTAGTCCATGTCGGAGTCCTTGAAGCCCAGCTCCAGGCCCTTTCTCTGGGCAGTGCTGACGATGCCGGTGGTCACAGTGTTCTGCAGGGAGAACGGACTTCCCACCGCCACCACAAACTCCCCGGGGCGCAGGTCAGAGGAGCGGCCCAGAGCCAGCACAGCCAGGGGACTCTGCAGCAAAGGCACAGAGAGACAGTACCACATTCAGACCCCATAATCCACTTTCGACTTGCACACGTCGATTATTTTGATTTGGGCCCCTGATTTTCTTTTGCACTTATTCAGCAGGGATTACTTGACTTTTTTATATGACATTTTGAAATTTGCTTTTGCTTATTAAGTCCGTCTGCAGTTGCCCTGTGTAGTCACTCTCACTGATCATAGTGGGAATGTATCCTTTACGGCTTGCAGCTACAGTATGTTCTGCTTATTTGCTCAGTGTGGCAAGGGTCACCATTGGTTGGTACGGAAGACTACAAGTTTGAAAATAATAACACAGAATAAAATGACTTTCTATTGTGAGCCTGACAGTAATACAGGACTGCAGTGCTAAACCGGTGCGGTGTGCCATTAACACAGTTCACTTCAAACAATAAAAATGGCTTCTGCCCGCAGCTTTGCCTGAAGAGAATTGATTGTGAAACCTGAAGTTCTAAAATACTGTGGGTTTTTATGTACTTGACTTTTCAGTCTAACTTACTGTACTTTTCTCTGGAGGTATAGGTTTTATTCTTCATTGTTACTTCTCAGGCTGAAAGCATGGTAATGACAGGTGCTCTGCTTCAATCTCTGCATGTGTTCCGTAGACCAAGCATTATGCAGGAAATAAGTGATTCTTTCTTAACATCAATCTATGTGATTACACCATGCGATTTATCAAGTATGAACTACGCCTTTGCATGTCTCTGCTTGCCTCCCCCTTATTTCAGACTGAGGCCATTTGGAGGTTGGATAGTAATACTCAGTCACATTTATAGCCACATCTCCCGGGGGCGTCGAGCCTTATGAGAAATTTACCTTTTAGGCAACTTTTAGAGCTCCTTCTACGAGGAATGTAACAAGAAAGAGAGATATAGAGTGGTGAAGCTGTCACTGCTCCCTAGTTGTTTTAAGACAAATTTACTTCACCAGTTGTTTACTCCTGGTGATCCCGAGGCGTTCTTGCATTCGGATCACTACTAAAAATGTTAATCCTGATGATTCATGCTGACTTGATGCGGTCGGGAGTGGAGTACCTTTTACAATACAAAACAGCTGGCAAAAAAGTAAAAAGGAAAAAAACTTGCAGATCCCTTCGAATTTACTAGACATGAACAATTACCGCCCCCAAAGGAAGTCGGATTACAAATTGACCATGTTTAAGAGGTTAAACTAATTTTGGAGATCAACTTTTCCATAGACTATCCACCACACTTTTTTGCGCAGGATTAATACACTTTGATGCTGGCCATTGATGACAAGCAGCCAGGCAAGAGAAAAACATGAGACAGAATTTGGTCTCAGGGCCGACTCACAGTAGGCATTCGTACTGTGCCTAATAGCAAGATTGATGGCAAAAGTCTAGTTTGTTGACCATTGTGAGTCATCAGTCCATGCGTGCAACGGACATAAAAAAAACTGTTTTCCGAAGGGTTGGTCTGACGTGGAAGTAGAATGTTTGATGCAAATTTTGTTAGATAAAAATATTCCAAAATAATTGGATACAAGTACCCGTGTATTAAGACTTATGGTGACGTATGGCAAGTGGCAATCGTGGATACTACTGTAGGCCTGGTTATTTTGAAGCAGTGAAAGTGCAGCCTGGGCCTGGCCAGGGGGAGGATTAGGGAGGGGGGCACAATCGCGCCTGAGCAAGGCACGGATCAACTCACATCAAAGTGTGAGTGTGCCCTTTAGACCGCTCGGGGAGCTGGGAGGAGGAAACAGTGGATACTCACTTCTGGTTTGATTTTTATGAGTGCGATGTCAATTTTCTGGTCCACGTCCTTCACTGTAGCGTCATACTGTGAACCACTTTTCAGTTCCACTTTGATTCGCTGCTTGTTGGCGAGTACGTGAGCATTGGTGACGATCCAGCCGTCCTCCGACACTACAAACCCAGAGCCGCTGGACACAGAGACCACCTCCCCAGAGAATGGTACTCTGGAAAGAGGGGGGGGGGATGATGGGGAATAAAGCCTGCGTTCCAAATCACATGCTTTTTCTTTTTACTACACTGTACTACTAAAAAAGTACAGAAGAGTTTTAGATCGATCCATAGGAGAGAAAAAAAAAATCAGATGAGGAAGTTTTTTTTTCATTAGGTTGAGAAATTTCAAGAATAAAGACGAATACTCCAAAATGCTATTGGAGTTAGTGGGGCATTTATGTATTTTCAGCATACTACAATTAACGTGCATGTATTGGGACGTCCTAAATCTTTTTCTGGCATACTAAATAGTATGGAAGTATGGGAATTGGAACGCAGGGATAATGTTGTAACGGTAGAAGCATGACTGTTTAAATGTGTTCATTTTCTTTGCTTTCAGTTAGTTAATTTTTACCTTTGTAAAAGCTCCAGATGCACCACAGCTGGAGCAATCTTGTCCACCACGTCTGCAATGAAGTTGAACTTGAGGCGCATACTTCTGGGACGTTGCAGTCCTGTGAGGAAAAGAGGATAATAGATGACAATTAACTCAAACAATTCAATTGACGAGCGATAGTGGTGTTACTCTATGGATGGCAGTCTGCAATGATGTAGGCTACGGACATCATTTCTTCTTTAACAACACAAGGCAAGGCAAGTTTATCTCTATAGCACAATTCAGACACAAGGCCATTCAAAGTGCTTTACAGGGGCAAGATTAAAATACATAACACACATTAGAAAAAAAGTGAATGCATAGAAATAATACATTTAAAAGCTAATGAATAAAAATAGAACATTTACGGTAAATACAATAAAATTACAGGTTAAAAGTGAAACAGAAAAGTCTTCAGACTTGATTTAAAAGAGCTGAGAGTTGCAGCAGACCTCAAGGTTTCTGGGAGTTTGTTCCAGATATGTGGAGCATAAAAACGGAAAGCGGCTTCTCCGTGATGAAAGGTCAACAATCTTTACAGGTGTTTGTCTGTAGGCTATTTAAACTTGCTGTGTGTGGGCACCACTTTTTGTATCACCTAAGGGCAACACATTCCCATGATAATATCACCTATGTTCTCCTCCCCTGCTCTCAGAAAAACACTGCCGAAAGCCAGACCCCACTCTGACTGATGCTGTTTACAGAGTTGCACAAATGAACTTGTCTCTGCAGAAACCTTGCCTTTATATGCAAAAAGCGACTGTGGCAGAGCTCAAACTATTTTGGCCTGTCAAGAGAGCTCTACCAACAAATCAACATCATGCTTCCCGTCGGCAGGGATTTAGCTTTGACTATACTCTCAATTACCCTGTATGGCTCTATGCGTCCTTGTGCCTTTGTGGATCATCCATCAGATTTATAGCACTAACTTGGCATGTCATGTTATCTGTTATTGAGTCTCTATATTGTAAAACGTGTAAAAAGTGTAACTCTGCTTAAAACACAAGACCACCAACTAGATTATTGGCTATTTCAAAAAGAGAAACATGTTTCTTTGAACCTTTAACGGTCTTCTTAACCATAGAAAGAGCACATTTTTAGTTGTGATATCATATAATAATATTTGAAACATTTGTTTTACATATTTATAATAATGCCTCTTTATTCAGCTGGGGAATTGAGAGGGCTTGGTTTGCAGAATACTGTTTCCCAAAGCTTTTGACAAATAAGAATGAACAAGGCAAGGCTTTTAACTTAAATACTGAATGCATGTAACAAACATAAGCAGTTTTTGGCGAGCCATTGGCGAATAATCAAAAATCAAAAGATTACCGACAGACAGAATAGTTGATATGGCAACGTTCTTGGCCTGTCTGGTTCCAGTTTCCCTAGTTACTGAGCAGCACTGGGCTGGTCATGAAATATCTTGACACATATAGTCCTCATTTAACTTTCTCTACACTTATAGCAACAGTTCAGTCTTCCCATTTGAAAAAAACAAAACATGTTTTTTTTTTTACCCTTAGAGCGTTGTTTCATCCAATTGATTATAAGTGGTATAGGTGTTGGTCAAATTCTGCGTGACTGGATGCTGTATCACCATAATTAGTAGGCCTACATATAGGTTTATTATTGCGACGCTGCGCCAATACTGAGCGCCAATACAGTACATTCTGACACATGTAATCAGCATGCATTATGAAACCCATTAAAAGAACAGAAAGCTATCAGCATGCTAATACACCCATATGCATTATGTAAGAATCTCATTCAGTTTTTCATTCAATATTGTGCAAGAGCCCTAGTGGCAGCTGTTACTTTATAAGTATTAACAGTGTGGGGGGGTTTGCTGTAGGAAGTTATCATTGTAAATAACATTGGTGTCATTTAACAAATGGATCTTGATTTGATTTACATGGACATAGAACACACTAGCCTACACGCTATTTATTGGACATATACACAGAGTAATTGTAACTACAAAGTGACAATGTACATTATGTTTTCCTATTTGTTACATGTTTAAACTAGCTTTAAACTGGGCTGTCTTTAGTTGTCTGTAGTTGTGAACATGAAGTTGTAAAGCAGTGAAATAGTGGTGGTCCAAAATTGGCTTTAACACTTCTTTCTTTCACTGTTGCTGAACATTGGCAGTGGACATAAATTGCAAGGTGCGCAAAATTGTCCATTATTAAAGTAATTTCAAAGCAAACTGGGCTGCATGTCCTCTTAGAAATGACTGGTGCATTTTTAGATGACAGCTACAAGACAGAAAACACAAGAGATTCGTTCCCATTTGGAAAAGGTCCTGCATGTTGAGACACTAATGGACTGTTGGGCTGTCAGGCAGCTGATTTTCTGCTTTCCCTGAGGTGAGAGAGCAATTTTTAAAGGAATAGTTAAACCCTTTGGGGGCAGATGCTTTTCACTGTTTTGCTGAGAGGTATATTAAAAGATTGATACCACTAAGCTATGATGACCAGCTGCCAGTTAACTTAGCTTAGCTTAGCATAACTGTACATGGTTTGAAGCGATGATGGGCGATGATTATTTGCCATCCTGACTATGTTTTACAGCAAAGGCCTATGCAGTCCCAAGCACATCAGACCACCACTGCTTCATATGTTGAGTCATGCCACCTGTTAGTTGAGCGTTAATGTTGTCTTAGCATTGACATCTCTATTTGCAATGTAAAACAAATATTTCTAAAATAAATCAGGATGCCTGTTTGTTATGTGAACAAACCAGGTTGATCCAACTAGGTGGAACTATTCAAAGATTTACACATTGGCTTCACTCCAATAAAAAAACATGTTAACAAGGAAGTTTCTGTTTCTTATGACTTACTATTATTTTATATGTTATGCCCGCCCCCTCTACATCATATGTCTGTGAGCATTTGCATATCTATTGCATGCATCTTTTTTTGTGCATACAGTATATGCTTGAATAGGAGGGACATGGGAAGTTGAATGACGGCTGCTGCGGTATTAAAACTGCACTTTGTAACTTTGGGTGTGTCAGAGAAGTGAAACATTTTCTAAGGTTTATTCTCATAACTGAATAAACAAACTTTCCTCACAGGAAAATGTTATGAAACCCATTAAAAGAACAGAAAGCTATCAGCATGCTAATACACCCATATGCATTATGTAAGAATCTCATTCAGTTTTTCATTCAATATTGTGCCAGAGCCCTAGTGGCAGCTGTTACCTTATAAGTATTAACAGTGTGGGGGGGTTTGCTGTAGGAAGTTATCATTGTAAATAACATTGGTGTCATTTAACAAATGGATCTTGATTTGATTTACATGGACATAGAACACACTAGCCTACACGCTATTTATTGGACATATACACAGAGTAATTGTAACTACAAAGTGACAATGTACATTATGTTTTCCTATTTGTTACATGTTTAAACTAGCTTTAAACTGGGCTGTCTTTAGTTGTCTGTAGTTGTGAACATGAAGTTGTAAAGCAGTGAAATAGTGGTGGTCCAAAATTGGCTTTAACACTTCTTTCTTTCACTGTTGCTGAACATTGGCAGTGGACATAAATTGCAAGGTGCGCAAAATTGTCCATTATTAAAGTAATTTCAAAGCAAACTGGGCTGCATGTCCTCTTAGAAATGACTGGTGCATTTTTAGATGACAGCTACAAGACAGAAAACACAAGAGATTCGTTCCCATTTGGAAAAGGTCCTGCATGTTGAGACACTAATGGACTGTTGGGCTGTCAGGCAGCTGATTTTCTGCTTTCCCTGAGGTGAGAGAGCAATTTTTAAAGGAATAGTTAAACCCTTTGGGGGCAGATGCTTTTCACTGTTTTGCTGAGAGGTAAATTAAAAGATTGATACCACTAAGCTATGATGACCAGCTGCCAGTTAACTTAGCTTAGCTTAGCATAACTGTACATGGTTTGAAGCGATGATGGGCGATGATTATTTGCCATCCTGACAATGTTTTACAGCAAAGGCCTATGCAGTCCCAAGCACATCAGACCACCACTGCTTCATATGTTGAGTCATGCCACTTTGTGATTAGTCATGTTACCTGTTAGTTGAGCGTTAATGTTGTCTTAGCATTGACATCTCTATTTGCAATGTAAAACAAATATTTCTAAAATAAATCAGGATGCCTGTTTGTTATGTGAACAAACCAGGTTGATCCAACTAGGTGGAACTATTCAAAGATTTACACATTGGCTTCACTCCAATAAAAAAAACATGTTAACAAGGAAGTTTCTGTTTCTTATGACTTACTATTATTTTATATGTTATGCCCGCCCCCTCTACATCATATGTCTGTGAGCATTTGCATATCTATTGCATGCATCTTTTTTTGTGCATACAGTATATGCTTGAATAGGAGGGACATGGGAAGTTGAATGACGGCTGCTGCGGTATTAAAATTGCACTTTGTAACTTTGGGTGTGTCAGAGAAGTGAAACATTTTCTAAGGTTTATTCTCATAACTGAATAAACAAACTTTCCTCACAGGTAAAATGTGATCCCTGTTTGAAGTTAGAAAGCTTCCTGAAAAGTTACTGTTTACCTGTTGTTGTTTGCAGCAGCAGGGCCCACAGTTTGGTTCACAAACATATTCTAGTCTTACATTTGGATCCAGGTTCCTCACAATAATTTTGTTTTGATTTATGATGACATAATTATTCAACACTAAGAATTACATGTAGAGTAAATATGTTTTGTAAACTAACTGCAGGCTCTGAAAAAAAAATAGACAAATCCCCCTCAACTGAAACAGCATAGTGCACCTTTAAATACACATGATTAAAATTACATAGGATGGGAAAAATGAGGAGGATATATTTGCATAGAGGGTGTAGTAGTGCTGGGATTCCCCTAAGGAGAATTAAACACCATTATTGGAGAATTTGTGAGCACATTTTCTCCCCTAGCAAGAAACATGCAGAACACGGCATGCACCATATATCAAGCATTCTGGGATGACACATTCTCCAGATATACAAGACTGATATAGAATGAAAGGGCCCAAGTGACGAGTTGGAGTTTAGTGCCACACAGCCCAGGGATATATGAACATTTGTTGAACCTTAATTTGTTCGAGGAATGTTTTACAGAGCACAGCTGAGGCTTAAAAAGGAAAGACAGCAGTTTATTCTTCCATAACACACTGTACACAATTGAAGCAGCAGATGCCCATATAGTCTCTAGAACGGGTCAAGCATATCTTACATTCACCACAATGCCACTCAATGGCCTCTTTTATTAACACCTTACATGTATGTCAAACTCTCACATCGTTAGCCTAATAGCATAATTGCCTAAATCATATTTACTCTACTCTACTTTTAATCTACATTTACTCTATTCTACATCTACTCTACTCAACATCTACCCTTAAAACTTAGGCAATTATGCTATGAGGCTGACGACATGCTTTTTGTTGAAAATGTGTGTAGTTTCTTAGGACAAGCTGAGATGAGAGCTGACATACAGTAGCTCCATGTTTAACTATTTAACTGCCAAATGTTTTGTTTTTTTATATGGCATTGTACATTTTGTAAATATCAGAGTATTGTATAAATACAAATAATTTGAATGTGCATTATGATAATTAAGAGCAGTTGAAAAAAGGGTGGGAATACATATGGTTTGGCTTCCCTCTATTCTCCAGGCTGAGTATAGTACGCCTCTGACTTTAAACTGACTTTATGTGGAAAATTGGTGCGGCCGTTCTTTAAGGGCCTTTATCTGACAATCATTCAGACTCCTACTCAAGGACCTACTGTTCATTCTTTTAACAACCTACTGTATATACAGTAGCTATCTGATGAAAGCAGCAGGAATACTATCAGTATCACTATGTTTGATATTTATACCATTCACTTATTGCCAAGGTTCTTGATGATGTTCAGATTCAGTTAACAGCTGACTAATTAACACATTTGATCTCAAATGTGATAATTGGGCTACTGTTGCGTCTAACATGTTGGCAGCACATTGATGTAGTGGGTCAATAGGGAATTAATTTTTTTTTAAACAGTCTACAGACAAGCAAGTAGTAACAGTGTTAAATGCATACATACAGATAGGGTTTAATATGCATTTTCCAAGGCACCCTACAGGGTAATAGCTAGTCCATGGTATTTAATACTGATGAACTCGGGTCCTGAGGGTGAATATGTTTACGCTGTAGCATAATAAAATAAGGATTTTGTTATTTGCAAAAAGAAGAAAAAAAGCACAAAACAGCATATAATAACATTTCTATCACTCTTTGTCATTAATTTAATTTTTCTATTTATTCGAATGTGTTTATTTTTTCATGTTGGTTTTAATTTTTCGCCTTGGTTGGGGGTTATACACATATTTTCTTTGTTAAAATGTTCATGTTCACATTTTATATGTAGCCTAAAACTCTGTAGGCTAAATCAATGATTTAAAAAACGGTATAGGCTATAATAACAGTAGCCTGGGCGCCTAAGTAGCCTAGCATTCTTATTAATAATATTGATCAACAAGTTGTCTGAAATAAAGCTTATTTTATTGTTAATGTCAACAGAAATAACTTGAATAAATAAACGAAACAAGGACAGAGAGATATAAAAGTTAATCACAATAGCCGACTCACCTGAGTGGCACCAACCCCTCTGGATCATGATGACCGCGGGGCTGCTGCTGTGACCGTGCTCTGCCCTCCTGTTCTCTGCCGTCAGGCGGCAGATGCTGGGGTACGTCCTGCCGTCGCTGCCGCACACCGGGCCAGAGACGGCGCACACACACGACGACATTTGGAGCCCCGTGAGCTTCTTCTGCAGCGGGCCAGAGTCGCACCTCAGCCCGTCACCACAGGGGAGACCACCG
Organism: Hyperoplus lanceolatus; assembly: GCA_026929865.2. Taxonomy (NCBI): domain Eukaryota; kingdom Metazoa; phylum Chordata; class Actinopteri; order Uranoscopiformes; family Ammodytidae; genus Hyperoplus; species Hyperoplus lanceolatus. The sequence continues at coordinate 2,814,653 of CM049397.1, forward strand.
CCAACACCGCTTACCTCCGCACAGACATCCCCCTCACCTGCCGCACACACCACGCAGCAGCCGCATGCTTCCTTGGTCCGGCCGTAGTTACAGGCCTGCGGAGGGACGCTGGGGCACTGCGAAGCATCACAAACTTGCGGACACCTTTGTCTTTCTCTCAGCAGACCGGTGTGAACGGCGGAGCTGATGAGGGTGAAGTAGTAAGCCAACAACTTCATCTTCATGTCACATTAATCTTCCTCTTATCTCAATCTCGGTGGGCGTCTCTGATGTTAATTATGTCTGCTTTTGCATAGATGGAGTTCATCCAAGTAGGCTATAGCCTATATTCATCCACACTAAATTCCCTTGCTGCAGTTTTCATTGACTAGTAGCCTACTAATAGGGCTGGCTGAGGGCCACAGCTGATTTGCTGTTTTGATGTGAACACCTAAAGGCAATGTGTGGCCACAGTCTCTACCTGCACGTTCATGTAGAGACTGCACCTGATGATTAGCAGTGCCAGGGGGAGAAGAGAACTGCACATCAGCGGAGGCTCGCCCGGAGGGCGCTAGGGCACCGCCCCCTCCCCCCAAAAAGAAAAAAACTTTTTTTTGTGTGTGTGTTAATTTGAGGCAACTAAACTATTTAATTTTACTTAAGAATGCACACTGGATTTATATTCTGGCACTGTATTTACATTTCATGGCGAAATTCAAGCTCTAAACTGACTCATTTGGCTTCTACGGGCGCCAGTTCATGGCGCCCCAAACCCTCGTTCACTCAGAGTGGCCCTATCAATTTCTATTGCCATTCAGTTTTAACGGAGGGTTTGGGGCGCTGGGCATTGGCGCCCAGTAACTGGTTACCTGGCTGGCAACAATAACAACGTTCGGATCTACTAACGGTTGCTCGCTGCTCGCAGAGTCGCGTGCAGTGTTGCCAACTAGGGCCCGTGTCCACGCCTTTTTCCAGCGTTAAACGCTGGCTGTGCGCTCGGGAGTGTCAACACTGGTTTAACTGTTTAGGTTTGCTGTTTTCTATTTAAATCGTTACATTTTAATATGAGTAGTCTTATGAAACAGAGAATACTTTCCACCATCCTCTGTTTGGATGAGGAGTTATCGCGGCTCCTGCAAAACACACGGAGCAAGTTGTAGGCTGACGTGTGCACATGAAACGATCCGTAGGAGATAAAAAAATACAGCGAATCAAGTGTTCGCCTAATCTGCTCCCACAAACGGGCTCTCCTCCCTCTGTTCTGGTCATTTTAAGTCACTATTTTCGTACAGTTTCGGGTAAACAGAGACGGAAAAAGCAGTTTCTCTTCCGTCTTCTTTGTTGCTAAGGCGACGAGTCCCGACGATCTACTATCTGATTGGCCCTTTGAAAAAAAGCGGCGGTGACGTCCCACCGCCTTTCTGAAAAGTTGAACTTTTTTCAATTTGCAAATCTCGAGGCGGCCGCACAAAAAGACAAAAAACGCTTGAAAAAAACCACTGGGCGCTGCGCCTTTTCTCAGAGCGGCCGCCTTTTGCCGAGGCGGCCGCTTCTTATTGGGAATCAATTGAAAAAAGGCGCTTGCGGTGGGAAAAAGGCGCTAGGTGGGCACGGGCCCTTAGCGATGTTGTCACTATATTTAGCGACTTTTCAGCCCCCCTGGCGACTTTTTTTCTTCAGAACAGCGACAAGCGACAACTCTAGCTTTTTTACTGGTGTTATTGGTGACTTTTTCGCCAAGGCAAGTATCACTTTTAACTCTTCTCAACGAGCAGCGGGAGACTCTTCAGCACCACCTAAAAGAAAATTCACCAGCCGCCACTGCTGCACACGTTAATTCAACTGCATGTTGCTGGAACTATAGAGATTAAAGTAGTTAGCCTACATTACTTTTTTTTAACCTATTTTGCAGAAACTGAAACTACAAACGTCAAAAAAGGCTTGATAAAGTGCTTTTTCTGAACTTTGCATTGCACTTGAGATTCAAGTGGGCTTCTTGACAATAGGTAAGCTCTACACTGTAAACCATTTATGTTGTGTTCACAGTAATATCACTGTAATGTCATCAGTTTCTTACTGTAGTTGCGTTATGCAGTAAAGTACTGTCGATTTGGTTGTTTTCACAGTAATATTAATGTTATGCCACAAGTATCTTACTGTATTTTAGCTATACAGTACATTACTGTCGATTCGCAAAGCTTTCTGGGAAATATTGCGCTACTGTCAATCTAGGTACAGTAATAATAACCGGTAAAAACAACTGCAAGCCTCCATCTTTAAATCAGACGGTCCAGTGAATCCTGGTGGAATCAGCACTGAGTTGAATGGACCTGCTTTGTTTTATGGTAAGTTTTTAAATTTCCCTTTCAATTTTCACTCAGTGAGGTTATAAGGCGAAGGTGACAAATTTGAGCTTACTTTAGTCGAGTGTCTGAAGTGTGCTATAACCATGGGGATATGAGGATGTCTAACTGACATGATAAAGATACGTTCATATCAGTGGCTTTAATTTATCTTTCACTTTATTCATAAAACAAGCAAGGACAATTATAACGAGTGAGGAGCCGTTCAGGCAAGATAATGAAATGTCTCTTTAACATTAAAACAGTGTTAACATTAAAAGTAGTGCTTGTCTGTCGAGTTCGGGTTAGTAACGTCCCAAACCGAGAGCCGTTACTTCCAGAATACAGCCGTTTACTTTCTGAACTGGCTCTCAAGCTATAAACTACGCCTTGCCTCTGTGTTTGATATTCAACAGACATTCAGCAGCGACTAAATCTGTCAGTGTGGTCTGTGGTGTAAACTAGACAGTATTTGATTGACGTCCCAGTGTTTCACCAAAAGCTGTGACCCATCAGAATGTGTGGGTGTGTCGGTCGAGGGCTAACCTCCTCCTCCCGCTGCTTACTGCCGGTAAAACTAACCGTCGCTGATTAATGTCTGTCGGATTTCCAACATAAAACGAACTAACTTCTTCTTGTTTTAATCGGGATTACTGGGAGTGTCTGGCCGTGGCCAGCTATGAGGTCCGGACCTCGGTAATAACTTATAAAACATTTCGGCGCTACATCTCATGTTGGTGTGTCCCTGCCCACTGTGCATCTTCTCCTCGGCTGGGCTGACAGTCAGTGTCTCCGACGAGATCGGCGTCATTAACATGTCTTTTACACTTCTCCCCTTCATAGGGCGATCATGTAATGTCCGTAGCTATTTGATTATGACTTCTTTTTGTAGTGGTTTGGTGTATTTTCGGCATTTTTTCCATTTAATTTTGTCATTTTCGTTACTACCCACTTCAAGCGGCAGCCTAGAGCATGTCACGTGACGCCTTTTAGCGAATCACCTCGTCATACATGTGCATTAGCCAATGAGGCTGCGTTCTTAGCATTAAATCCCTCCTCACACTTCCACGATTGGTTACTGATACAAAGGGAATGTCAATATTTGGATCCGATAACGTTATTCTTGAGAAAGAGAGAATATCACAGATACCACCCTGTCAGATTAATAACGTATAATAATAAATAAATATAATAATAGGAAAATAACTCTTAGATTTTCATTCACTCAGCCTTTTAAAAATGCTTGTTTAGTGTGATCAGTGCAGAGCAGTCTCCCTGTGTCTTCACACTGTTTTAATAATGTAGTTTTGCATTTTAAATTTATTCTTGCCTCCTCAACTTTTTTTTTTTTCCTTTACAGGACCACTTTGAGAACTCAACAGGGTTTCAGCCTGTAGCTGTGCCTAGAGCTCCTGTGTCATCGACCCCCTTCCACAGCTTGGATAACTTGAGAGGGAACTGTGCCATACACTGTAGATATGTTTTCTATGTACCTGGACACATGGTCAGTGGGTCAGCTGAGTGTGGGATAAAACCATACTTTTTAAAAGAATATTTACAGAAACATTTAGAAAAAATAAGAGTGAAATAATTTAAGACAAACTGTATAAGCCTGAAGATGGACGTTCCCTCCCGGTGCCCATACCCTCACTTTGTTTTTCTTTATCCTTCCTGTGATGGAAAGGAACACCCTATGTCCTGTGCTTGTAGTCTTCTGAGGTTGGTGGTCTTACCAACAGGTAAGACGTTAGCGGTTTATTTTTTGAGTATCAATGGTTATTTGTAGAGTGTGATATTGAATGTGTTTGTATATTTTGAAATGTGGTTGTCTCTTATACATATGAGCACTCTTATTGGCAAAGATCAATGTTTCTGTCACTGTAGCAATTGTTTTTTTCCTCCTCAACTGCCATTCTTTTAATACAGTGAATTATTTGTTTGATTTTAATATTGTTGTTTATTGCTATTTTTTTAAAGATTATATGATGAATTGTTTGATATTGCTGTTTATTGCTATGTTTTAAAGATGGCGTGGCATTTTAAATTATGTTTTAAAACTGATTAATTAACATTCATGATTTTTTTTTTTAAATCAGTTGTTTGATATTGTTATTTAATTAGTGTGAATGCTGGAGCATGTATTTGTTATTTTAAATAAAATATCAGCTTTTTTTAAATCAAGCCTTCAACTGTCATCTGTCAACAGCTATAGAAAAATTTATTTTATTCTAAAAAATAGAGTAGGTCATACTGTAATATAAATAACAGTAAAGGGAATACTTTAACAGTATAAGTAGTAGTGCAATACTGTACTTCGTTTTACAGTATACTAAAACTACTGTCAAACAAATTACAGTACCAATGTACTACTGTAATTTGTTTGACAGTAGTTTTACTGTGATAGGAAATACATCAAGTACTGGATAATTGTTGCCAGTAAGTTACTGTTAATTTTAACATTAGATCGTTTACAGTGTACCTCACTCTGCCCCGATCTTCTTTGCTTGGACGTATAGACGCCATAATTACCTGTCTGCTCTGGTTATGACTGAGAGAATAGCCATCTATTGATCAGAGGCTGCTATCTCTCTCGCCTAAATGACACCTGTTGGAGGGCAGTGTCTGCTGATGGAATTCATTGACTAACCGTCATCTTTAACCCTCATCCTACCAACCTGGTAGTCCATATCACATGGACTACTGACGGGTGTGAATGAATGGAACCTGGAACCCTGTAAAGCGCTTTGAGGTTGATTAAAAGCGCTATATAAATCCGATCCATAACCTGTTTGTAGTACAGCACAGCAGGGTTTCTTTTAACAAGGAGCTTTTAATAAGAAATTAGCCAAGTAAACATTTTTAGTTAAATTGAACTATGCATTCCAACAGACTCATTTCATATCTGACAAACCGTAGATCAATGATATATGGCTGATATTGGCCCACTGATATGATGGATATGGTGCAGTTAGATGTTTTAGGCATCATGTTGATTATACTGTAGAACTGATCAATACTCTGGTCATACATAGGGAGCCTTTTTTAGGAACTGATTAATCACTGAATGTGATTAGGTTTATGACGTCAATTCTCCTGTTATGCATTAGCCTAGACTTTCTCCCATATATAAAGAGAGACCTGTGGCAGCAGTTCCAAGATAAAGAGATACATTGTTCAGTCATATACATATTGTGTTATTGGATTATTGCTACTGTTGCATGAATGTTTAAGTAAAATGTAGAGTTGTTCTCCCTAGGTGGAGCTAGTTTTAGCAATTTTAGACATCACTGGGCAATTTCATCTGTAACAATGCATCGCATATTATGAGCTAAAACGTCACCATGGTTTATCAACAATATAAATATGTGTCCACGGTGTAGATACTCCCAAATTAGAGGAAAATAAACCATCTCTCTCAATACTGTGTCAGATTTCCCCCCATATAATGTCACTAGGGTAGAAGTGTGTCATTTCTGTGGCCCCCATGAGGAATTCTGAGTAATTACAACACTGTCAGCGCATTCACAAGGTTTTTTTCATACCTTCTGCTATACGTCCAGGTTTTTTCTTTGCAGTAGAATCAACAACTGAAACATGTTTTGAGCGCTTCTTGGGATTTTCAGCCATTGCACCATTGTCAGGGGGAAGACACTAGTTTGTAAATGCTGCCATACTGAGAAATACAGAGAGTGTTTTGTGGAGCTGATATCAACCGAGTTCGGCAATGGCCTGGAATGTAACCGTCATTCATTAGCATGAAAGAGTTACACACTGCAGCTTTAGTCAACTTTGAAGACCCTCAATATTATTCTCACTTGTGATGGCAAAGCAATGATATGGTGTGTGGCAGATTGGCTGCTCAATGTTTTTTTAGAGGACTCCATGTATGTGTTGATTGCAAACGACATGGATTGTCCATCTGTGTATTTATCTTTCCATCACTGTGGTTAATGACAGTGTGATTGCACGCGGTGGGAGTCCTCTCAATATTCTGCTCAATAAGAGAGATCTTGATAATAGCTTCAATAGCCAGGCTCAGTTTGGCTGTGTGTGTATCCGTGACACACACTGTAATGTGTTTCAGTGTGGAGCTCTTTGATACCACTCACTGATGTTGAAGTGATCCCAGGAAATTATGAAAAAAAATGAAAAGGGGATGGTACTCTATATCCTGTAGTATGCTCACAGTGTGACTACCATGTTGTTTGTGAATCCTTATCATTTTGAAAATTCAACTGACACTTAAGTCATTTATTTGTCTCCAAATATTAATTTTAACAATTTTAACATTAACATTTTATTTCATTTAATATGCTTAGTGATCTTGAAATGGCCATGCAACCTGAAGCCTACCCAAAGTTAATCTCTTTGCCAATAGTGTGCATTGGAAAGGCTATACATTTTGGATTTAAAGAAGGTGATGTAGAGAAATAAGACATTACTTTTTAATCTAACCTTTTATTATGTAGATCTGAAAACATGTTATCCCCTTTAGCTCTGTGGTAGTGCCATCATTTCATTTTCAAACATCTTGCAAAACAACCTGGGAACATAATGCTTTAATGCCTCTGCGGTAGTTGTAATACAAGGAGGATGTCAATTTTTTCCACTAAAATGTTAAACAAATTCTCTTTCTGTCAGATTGGAGAAGATATGTTTTCATCCAAATGTAGAGTTACTTTGTTGAATACTGTGTATGATAACGGAGCCTACATTGTGGCAGGTCATTTTGGCATGTTCTGTATAGGACTTGGAGAATGACTGTCCATTGGTGGTGTACTGATACAAATGTTTAACTGTATCAATTAAACAATCAAAGTCATTTATCATAACAGTTTTGTATTATTCTTTAATGTCAGCTCTTGGAACATCTATCTCAGATGTCCCTCAGGGGGCTCACTCTGTGATAGGACATTGCACGGGTTGATTAAAACATATGGAGGAGCGTTTGCTTTTTAATGAGGTCCTGATGATAATGCTAACAGTTTGGGTAAAAGTAATGATACTGGCATCACAAAATGCCTCACCCCTTTGGCTGGAGTTCAGTCACATGGCGTTATGTGATGTGTTGACTGCCTTCCAGGGTCCATTATGTGCTGATGGAGAGCAGATGAAGTACAGAGTATAGCATCTGGCTCCTTCTGCCTGGGAACAAGCCTTTATTTGTCTTGAGGACAGTTTCCGTCAAACATCATTCTGGTTTGAAAGAGGAAAATTAAAACCGGGTCGAATTGAAAAATCCGAAATGAAACTACACCTTGTGTTAGTCTTGAGTGACTGCTTGTTGCAAAATTCATTTCTTAGAATGTATTTGATATTATTATGTGCTATTATATATATTGTGTTTCTGCAGCACTTAAGAATATTATGTGATGGTGAGGACTGTTCGACATGGACCTTTCAAAGCATGACCCACGTCACATTTCTCCTGCATAATGGCCAAAGTGACACACAATAATGACAGTCTGTGAAAGAATTCAATTTCCTGATTATTTTGTCATGATTGTAATTACAGCCATGTCCTCCCGGTAAATGGATCACATTTAACAGAGTGCAGTAGAGAAGCCCTTACATCACACGCAAAAGAAATGACCTGACATTTCCATAATAGCTGACTGTAACTGCATGGGTCTTTTTTTTTTTTTTTTTTTTTTCATTTATAGCAGGCTGTCATTTGGTGGGGCTGCTCCCTCGGCATACAAATCCATTATTTACCCCGGAAAAACTCATAATTCATAAGCTCATTAAAGATGGGTGTGAATTAAAGAGGGCTGCGCCACGCAGTTCCCTTTGTGCCATTTCCTGATCGGGGGGGGCGGCCTACTTTTTTCTTGAAAGTCAGAACAGTTTCAAAAGCTTATTTTTCTTCCAACTTTCAGAGCGTCTTTCATTGACTTTGAAAGGCGTCGCATTGTCGTGGGTGATGGAAAGTTCACATCGCACGAAAGTGCTTGTTCGCAGGGTGTATTTCTGCGCACTCTCCTTAAAGCTGGAGTGGATAATTTGGGGAGAAAATAGCAGTTGGGATAGAGATTTGAATTCAAATACCTCAACCGCTCGACTTGTTCTCTTTGGTCCCTCCCCTATGGTCACTCCCTGACACGCTCTACACCAACAACGCCGGTGCCAAAGTAAATGGACGGTCCCAACAGCCAATAAGAACAGAGAATCGTATTTTATTTTTTTTAATTTTTTTTAGAATCAGAGCCTCGCTCTGATTGGTCAAAGTGTACCGCTCATGTTAATTTTGACCAATCAGAAATCACATACCCCAGCTTAAACCGTGACTCGTGGCCCTGCTTGTTATAAGCCAGAGCTGTGCACCGTGACATTGGTGTGCTGGTTGCTATACTGCTGGTCTCTGGGAAATGAGCTGAGGGAGTTTAATATTGACTTTGGTGCCAGTAGGGGGCAGAAGCGTTCCATATTTCATGCTCAGTGCAATCTAGTGTCCCTTCCAATTTGGGGCAGAAGGTGCAGCAGAATGTCTAGAAGCTCCAGTGCATGTGTACTGTGTTGGCCCAGCCCAGATGCACTGAGCAGTCTGCTGCTGCTGCTCCCAAGGTCAAGCCATCTGAGGACCGGGCGTCCTGACCGCAGTGCAGCTCCTCTTCCACTGATGATGACTGCCGCACTAATTGGATATGTGGGTTGTTTGCCTTTTGCGAAACGCTAGAAAAATAAACTGAAGCAAAATCACAGCCCCTATGACTATGTGATATCCAGCGTTTTTAAAGGGCTCCCATGTGGCTATTGTCAGAGCTTGGGGGGCTGTTTGTGTGTGTGTGGGGAGAACTCTCCATATCCTCTTTCATTAGCCTTGTCTGCTGTTGTGGATGAGATGTAATGTGGTGGCAAAGTGCATCTCAACAGCCCCCCCCCCCTCTTCTCAGACGGTATAGCTGTCAGAAACACCGCCCCGGGCAAACAAGCTTAGTCATGGATATTGACTTTGCTCCTTCACTCTTCTATTGTGTGCGCTGATTGATGGCGCGTAATCTATTAAGAGGATTTGGCACGAAGTTTGAAATTGAGGGCAGAGAAAGTGTCTGAGTCTGAGCATTAGCTTTTTCTTAATGTCAGGAAATGCTGGTCGGAAAAAATACGGACAAGAACAAGAGGTGAGGGCAACTAGAGTGTTGATCTGGGAGAAGTCATTAGCTGTGGAAGCTGTTTAGTAGCAACAACACACACAGTCTGTTTTTCTAAGATAGGCCTTTTCATACAACCTTTTAACACTGGGATGGACAGAGTAGACTTTCTGAATCAACACCAAGCCAAATAATATATACTGGCAGACATCTTTAAATTGTCTTGTATTATTATACACATCATATCATTCAAAATCTTCTTTCAGTTTGAACTGCTGGAAATGACTTTGCACACACAAATCTAATGTGTGTCTAAATGGAAGAGATTTCTCTCACATTCGGACTTTCAAATACTACAGGTGAAACTCGAAAAATTAGAATATCGTGCAAAAGTTCATTTATTTCAGTAATTCAACCTAAATGGTGAAACTAATATATTATATAGACTCATTACATTCAAAGTGAGATATTTCAAGCCTTTATTTGTTATAATTGTGATTATTATGGCTAACAGCTTATGAAAACCCCAAATTCAAAATCTCAGAAAATTAGAATATTACATCAAATCAATAAAAAAAATATTTTAAATACAGAAATGTCCGCCCTCTAAAAAGTATAATAATGCATATGTACTAAGTACTTGGTTTGGGCCCCTTTTGCATGAATTATTGCCTAAATGCGGGGTGGCATGAATGCTATCAGCCTGTGGCAATGCTGAGGTGTTATGGAAGCCCAGGTTGCTTTGATAGAGGCCTTCAGCTCGTCTGTATTGTTGGGTTTGGTGTGTCTCATCTGCCTCTTGACAATACTCCATAGTTTCTCTATTGGGTTCAGGTCAGGAGAGTTGTCTGGCCATTCATGCACAGTAATACCATGGTCAGTCAACCAGTTACTTGTGGTTTTGGCACTGTGGACAGGTGTCAAGTCTTGCTGGAAAAAGTAATTCAGCCTCTCCATAAAGCTTGTCAACAGACAGGAGCATCAAGTGCTCTAAAATCTCCTGGTAGATGGCTGTGGTGACTTTGGACTTGATAACACATTGGACCAACACCATCAGATGACATGGTGCCTAAAATCATCACTGACTGTTGAAACTTGACAGTGGTCTTCAAGCCCCTTGGATTTAATGCCCCTCCGCTCTTCCTCTAGACCGTGGGACCTTGATTTCCAAATGAAACGCAACATTTAATTTGGATCAGTGATGATTTGAGGTATCATGTCATATGCTGCTGTTAGTCCACTGTGTTATCAAGTCCAAAGTCACCACAGCTGTCTACCAGAAGATTTTAGAGCACTTCATGCTTCTGTCTGTTGACAAGCTTTATGGTGAAGACAATTTCCATTTCCAGCTAGACTTGGCACCTGCCCACGGTACCATAAACCACTGGTAACTGGTTGACTGACCATGGTATTACTGTGCATGAATGGCCAGACAACTCTCCTGACCTGAACTCCATAGAGAAACTATGGACTATTGTCAAGAGGAAGATGATACACACCAGATTACAAACCAGTGACTCTAAGACAGGCTGCACATTCCAGCGCCTAGTCTCACTCGCAAAACAAATTTGCAATCTCTCAATTCGGCTCCCTGCACCGACCTTGGTAGGTGCTATCTATACTCTCTCCGGGATGTTTATGCAGAAAGACGCTCTACCCCCTCCCTCCCATGACCTAATCTCCCGTGAACTCTATCTCTGGCTGGGCCGCGAGGTCGTCTCCATGGATTCGCTCATACCACCTGGCGCATGAAGACTCCCGTTATGTCTGGACAGATTTAGATAAACGGAACACACATACACACACACGTAGACACATAGCACACATGACCCTGACCACTCAAGCCTTCTTGACTCCGTGCCCCCTCTCCCTCCCTCGTTGCAGACCGGATGCTGTGGGCGGGGCGCCCCTGTCGGCTGCGTACGCCCCCTGGTGCCTGGGCTGTGACACTTACCGTCCCATAAACCCTTAACCCGTTCCTTTAATGTGCAATGTCTACGAGTCTTATTGTTTGTGGTGTTTATCATGTTGCTTATTATGCTAAGGTGGTTTTTCACTAATCACACACTGCGCTCCCATAAGGAATGTGGTTCGTGATTGGCATTTTTTTAACCTGTCTTTCCCGGTTGTTCTCCTTTTCCTTCTATGATAAGGAGGGGCGTGGCGCCGCTGCGACCCTGCAGTTGCACTCTCTCCTGTCCACCCATGTTATTGTCACTGTCTTGTATGTTTCTTGGCGAGGTGTAAACTGGAAGGCAAATTTCATTGTTCTGTAACGGTGCATATGACAACAAATAAATCTGACTTCTGACTTCTGACCCAACAATACAGACGAGCTGAAGGCCACTATCAAAGCAACATGGGCTTCCATAACACCTCAGCAGTGCCACAGACTGATAGCATCCATGCCAAGAATTTGTGCAAAAGGGGCCCAAACAAAGTACTTAGTACGTATGCATGATTATACTTTCTAGAGGGCCGACATTTCTGTATTTAAAAACCTTTTTTTATTGATTTTATGTAATATTTTAATTTTCTGAGATTTTGAATTTGGGGTTTTTATAAACTGTAAGCCATAATAATCACAATTATAACAAATAAAGGCTTCACATATCTCACTTTGCATGAGTCTGTATAAGATATTATTTTCACCTTTAAAGTTGAATTACTGAAATAAATGAACTTTTGCACGATATTCTAATTTTTCGAGTTTCACCTGTATTGTTTGCTAAAAGCAGCTAAGAACAGAGGTATTTAATAACATATATTATAATTTAATACATATATATATCTAACAAATAACTTCATTCAGCACATTGCATTTAATTTGGACTGATACTCACCACAGCATGACCCCATCAGAAGAACCTCCACTAAAAAATACCCCCCCGGAAGTCCTGCTCAACATGAATTATACTCCCCTTCCATTTGTGCTTCTAACCCTTCCTCCAGCTCTGGACATCACACCTGACTGTCCTCCCTCACCTCCAACGGCCCATACACCTGCTGCTTCTAACGTTGGCTCCCTCTACAGGCACAAACCTGTTTTGTATGACCCTGAAAAACAAGCAATGCTTCCTAGCTGTAAGCTAAATTCACCACAAATTCTTAAATCAAGAAAGGGCTTGGGTTTTCTACATTTAAATATTAGAAGTTTATTGCAGCATGATAAATTAGACCACGTAAAGATTTTAGTGTCCCAGGCAGATCCAGATGTTTTGATTCTGACTGAATCCTGGTTAAAGAAGAGTACAGATGACTCTATTGTGGCAATAAATGATTATAACTTATTCAGAATAGACAGAAACACAAGGGGTGGGGGAGTGGCTGTATATGTTAAATCCTGTTATTCTGTAACACTTTTACATGCTGTCTCTGTTTCAAATGGCTTTGAATTTCTTGCGCTAGAATTATCTTTATCGTCAAATGATTGTTTTGTTGTAATTGGTGTGTATAGGCCCCCTTCAGCTGTAACTAGCTCCTTAAACGATCTAGCACATATGCTCTCCAGTTATGTTAATAGAGAGGTAATTGTGATGGGTGATTTTAACGTTGACTGGCTTTCTGGTGCCTCTGAATCTTTCAAAGAAATCTGTAGCAACGTTAATCTTACACAATTAATAACTGAGCCCACAAGACCCAATCTAAAAAATCCAGCAAAATCAACTTTAATCGATTTAATCTTATCAAATAAAATAAATAAAATAGCCTCAGCTGGTGTCTTTGAGTTTGGGATTAGTGATCACTGCCCAGTGGCCTGTATCAGAAGTATTCATTTAAAAAGATCTCAACCTAAAATCATAATTAAGCGTAATTTTAAAGGTTTTAATGAGCAAGCCTTTTTAAGTGATCTCCATCATAGTGACATTCAACTGACTACGCAAATTTCGGATGTTGAGTTAGCCTTAGACCATTTCATCAATACTTTCACCTCAATTATAAACAAGCATGCGCCCCTAAAAAAACATAAAGTAAAAAATAGATCAAACCCCTGGTTTACAAGTGAACTGTCTGATTTATTTTCCGAGAGAAATAAAGCATGGTCTCTAGCTAGACGCTCTGGAGATAATACCAATTGGACAATTTTTAGACACCTTAGGAATAAGTGCACAGCCATGGTCAGGAAAGCCAAATCTGAATATTACCTTGAATTAATCTCAAACTGCTACTCTAACCCTGCACTATTTTGGAAAGCTGTGAACTATAATAAAAACAATTCTAGCACAGTTCCCACTCAGATCAAATTAAATGGTCACACTCTCAATGATCAAAAAGAGATTGGCTTAGCTTTTAATGAACATTTTGTAGCTGCTGGTCAACTCTTTCAGAATGGAGGATGTACACCTTCTACCACCAGTAGTAACGTACCGCCTGTCTCTCAAACTCCTCTTTTCAGCCTTGATCTTCTTCCCACAAGTGTTGTTGTAGATGCGCTCCTCGCCATCAACCCCAAGAAGTACATGGGAGAGGACAATTTGGACCCGTTTTCAATCAAGCTCTCTACTCATATAATATCAAAACAAATTACCCATATTTTTAATCTTTCCATCTCCTCTGGAATAGTTCCTAAAATTTGGAAAAAAGCTCATGTAATTCCTTTACATAAAGGTGGTGACAAAAATAATCTTAATAACTACAGGCCAATTTCCAAACTCCCATGCCTCGCATAAATTCTAGAATCACTTATTAATAATCAGTTAAAAACATTTCTAACTAGTGCTTCCATTTTGAGCCCATTCCAATCTGGTTTTAGGGCAGGTCACAGTACTGTCTCTGCTGTGACTTTGGTTGTAGACAACATTGTTACAGCATTAGACAAGAAAAAGCACTGTGCAGCACTTTTTATTGATCTTTCAAAGGCCTTTGATACTGTTGACCACCATTTGCTTTTACAGAGGCTGCATGACATTGGCTTTGATCAGTCTGCATGTAGCTGGTTTAGGGATTATCTCTCTGATAGACAGCAGTCAGTTAAACTGGGAAGATACCAGTCTGAGTTTTTAACTGTTACAAATTGTGTCACACAGGGCTCAATTTTAGGTCCAGTTCTTTTCACAATTTATATAAATAACATTGTTTCATCGCTAAAAAACTGTCACGCCCATCTATACGCTGACGACACAGTACTGTATTGCATTTCCGATTCGGTGCACCAATCTATTGAGAACCTACAAAGCTCTTTTAACACCCTGCAGGACTGTCTAGTGGACCTCAGGCTTGTTCTTAATACAGACAAAACCAAATATATGTGTTTCTCCAGAGCAAAAACTACACATTTTAATGATCTTATTATTCACACAAATAATGGATCTCATATTGAAAGAGTCACTGAATATAAATATCTCGGCATCTGGATAGATGAAAAACTCTCTTTTACATTTCACATAAAAAATCGTGTCTGTCGTCTGCGACAAAAGATTGGATATTTTTATAGGAACAAAGCCACCTTCCCGTTGTTCAGTAGGAAAAGGATTATTGAGGCAGTTTTTATGTCTGTCCTTGATTACGGTGATGTGGTCTACCGGCATGCATCACATTCATGTCTTAAACTCCTAGACTCAGTTTTTCACTCTGCTTTAAGGTTCATCACAGGAGATGCTTATGACACACACCATTGTCTCTTATATGAAAAGGTTGGGTGGTCCTCCCTTAAAGAGAGACGTGACGCACATTGGCATATTTTTATTTACAAAGCCTTGACCGGGAAGCTTCCTCGTTATTTAACAGAAATGCTGCTTGTTTCAGATGGGCTTTATCAGACCCGCTCCACTGACATGCTTATGCTTTATGTCCCACAAGCCCGGTCTGAGCTGGGAAAGACAGCTTTTAGCTTCAGTGCACCTGACTCCTGGAACAACTTACAGCTAAAAATTAAACTAAATACATTCATATCCTTTGGCCAATTTAAACAGACTATCTTGGATCTGCCAAACTCTACCTGTAACTGTTTTAATTAGGCTATAGTGTACTTTATGCCTTTTGGTTACTGCCACTCTTCCCCACTCTGTACATGTTTCAATCGTTTTGTTTTCTCTTCTCTTCACTTGTTGTGTATTTGATGTATTTGCATTTGCAGTGTTTTGTTTGTATTGTTGTTTTGACTCGACGTCATTGGAAATGAGGGTCACCCCTCAATTGGTCTCTCGAGGATAAATAAAAGTTAAATGAAATGAAAATGAAAATGAAATATTAAACATACTATACACAGTAACCATATCGAGACATACAAAGTGACTTTCTATTTTTTATGTCCTGATTTGCTGTAATATTTTTTGGAAGACAAACTCGGAAGCTCCGTTTTCTCTCCCAATCTATTACTAGAACGGCAGAAGCAAATCATGTAGGTGACATTTCTGTTTTTCACCGGAAGGCAACCAAGGTGTGTGGTGGTGGCTACTTTTATATCTGCCAGCTCGACTGAGACACAGCAGGGCCACAAAAAGATATACTGGCCTTGTATCTCACAGCTTGCCTTCTGGAAATTTCCAAGAAAAACAGTGAAGCCATTTACAGAGAATTTATATCCGAAATCATTTTGATCGGACAAGTCTGAGAGAAGATTCATCTTTGTTGTCCTGCTTCTTATTGGATTCCACTTTGTTTTATGTGGAGGGGGGGAAGCTGTTGACTTTTTCCAGAGTCCGCTGGCCTTTTGAGAGAGAAGAGAGAGATGCACTGTAATGATTTGGCATCACAATTACCCACAGGGGTGTGGGCAGCTGGGGAAGGACAGCAGTGTGTGTTTCAGTGTGTGGACATGGGGGTAAATGTCAGGCAGATGTAGAGGGAAAGACATAAAAAAAAATGCAGCTGAATGACTTGTTATTTTCATGCCAACCCCCCTCCCTCCCCCCAGAGGCTTTAAGGACATCTCCAACTTTTGGGCACCTGATCTCATCTGTGGCAGCCAGACAGGGAATCAATACTTTGATTGTAAGACGTTATACAATGAAATAAACAATTTGCAAAGTTTCACTTTTTAATTCCATCTCAAAGTTTCTATCAGGCATTAAATGTGTCTCTGTGCATTCAAACAGCTGTCTAAACTTTGGCCCAATGTAGGATGTGAACATTTATTTTTTTGAAAAAAGTGATCAAAATGAGTTTCATCTCAGTACTTATGCTCACATTGGGATTAGCTACGTTTTGGAGGTTCCGCCTTGATGGATCAATAGTAGCTGACATGTCCATCTTGTTGACACCATGTTTAATCAATATGTCATGGTCTGTCTTTGTCTTGTCTTGTTTTGGTGGTTCCCTGTGTTTCCTGTTTTATTTTGGTATGTCTGTCTTGTTCCTCCCCATGTCCTGTCAAGTTTCCCTCCTGTGTGATTACTGCTCCCTCCCCTAATGTGTTCAACCTGTTCCTCGTTGTCTACCCTGTCTTGTGTGTGTGTGTATTTAACTCCCTGTGTCATTGTTGCGTGTCTTTGCATTGTGCGTGTTGGTGAGTTCTCTGTGGCCCTCTTGCCTTCCCTGTATTTTTGCATTTTAGCTTTTCTTGTATTTTGGGACTAAATAAATAAATCATTTTTTTGAACGGTCTGTGTCTGGGTCCTCCCTGCCTGTCTGCCTGCTAACCACCCCGTAACACAATAAGGCTCATGAGCAGTTGCTAACACTACACACACAGGTCTGATTTTGACAAAGTGATTTTGACAACAGACATTCTACCTTTAGAGTACACTGCAGCAAACCCTGAGGCAGAGCATTCCAGGCTTTAGGGCCGACCACACTGAAGGCCCTGTCCTCTATGTCTGGTGGTGGGAGTTTACACTAAGTGGGTACCAGAAGGTAGTGTTGTTTTTGTCAACGAAATATATGACAAAATATCGTTGTCAACGAACATTTATCACGTGACAGAAACGAGACGAGACGCAACGCAACGTAAATGGTGGTCATGTGATGAAGACTATAATCAAATATATTATGCTTTATTGTTGACTAATAAAAACGGGACTAAATGTGGTTTACAAAAACTTTGATAAAATCAAGCATGCAAACTCGTCACCTTTCGGCAAAATTCGCCGTTTTGGATACGAAATTGGCCATCTATGTGATTCGTGGAGATCCGTTGAGAAAATATTTTTTGGAGGGGGGGGGGGGGTCTGATGGCCAGCAGTGTGTGTGTGTGTGTGTGTGTGTGTGTGTGTGTGGAGCGGAGCATGGACATGGAGTGACCATAGTGACTAACTAACTATGATTGACGCATGTTAACTCCTATCATATGAGCTTTGACGGTCATTTGGCCAATCAGAAACAGTGTTTGTCATTGAGGGGCGGTGACATCAGTCAGTCAGAGCGTCTGCAGGAAAGTTAATAGGCTCGTTCGACCTGTCGCCGTCTTGCTAAGACTTGCGCAATTATGACGCTCGTCTTGCTGAGCGCACTGCATTATGGTTAGACTTTTTGTCCCACTTGCACCCGCGGCTGGCTGCGGCTCGGCTGCTTGAGACTTTGAAGTCCCGTGGTATCAAGACGGACACAGACACTGGAGCAAGTCGCTGCAGTTGCTCCCCACGGGCTGCGGGAGCGAAATGTCTGATGGGAAACGTCTTGCTGACAGGCGGAGCTGAGCGCTAATTGGGAGTTTAAACCCCGTGCCTTTGATGCGTTTCCCCAATTGGTTAGGCAAAAGTCTGACCGCTCAAAATTAAATTACGATCCATTCTTTTTGATTTTAATTTATGTTTAATCATTAGGCCGCCACAGTATATGCATTTAAGCAGAAATGTACTTAATCAGAGTTAAACCTCCACTGATCTGAACCCTTGACATAGAAATAATTTGGATGTGTAACTCTCCTGTATAGATTTATATAAAAGTGAACACAAACTTGAGTCACATAAGATCTTGGTGAAGTGATTTTTATACCATTAAGATTAAATCATAGGCTTATTTCCAGTGATCTAAATGGTCTGGGAATTGTATTTTACATGTAGTGTCGCAAAGCCAGACCAAAACTACAACAAGTAGTTTGTTTGTTGTTACACATCATAATACAGTTCATCATATCCATCTCTACAATAATAATAAGGGATCTTTTCTTAGACCTTCTTTAACTTTATTTAGGCCGATCATATTCGTTATGTGAAGGGAGAAATACTAAACCTCCTTTATTTGGATTTGTAAATTATTCTTTATCACTTAAAAGTAGGTTTTCTAGTAAAGTGACAAGAAAGATAAAGATGTGTGGGGAATGGGGATATTATATCTCGTTTCTTGTTTAGAAAATGCCTCTCGCTTTTAAAGTGTTTACTCGTCTTTGTGTTGTGTTCTGCTTCTAATCGGTTGTAGCATGTGTGACTCTCCTGCGAATATGTTTCTAATGGACCTTCAAAATAAAACTAGAAAACGAACTGCATCCGCAACAAGGACGCTACTTCCGACGTTCGAGCCGACTCGGAGCTGTCCGGCTTCAGTCAGGCTTTTTCGTCACTCCCCCGACTGCACTCGGCTACTCTCGTCTACTTTCCAGACGAGCTGAAAGTGAGGTCGAACGAGCCTAATTTTTTTCTCTCTGAGTCATCGGGGCGTTCAAGTAGCCGCAGCCGCTGTACTATTATTTTACCGTGTTAATATGCCTACTAGTGTTGCCACCCGTCCCGTTTTTCCCAGAATTGTTCTCTTTTTTCACCAGCTGTCCTGGGAAAAAATAAATCTCTCCCGGGACACAATTTGTCCCGTTTTTTGGGGGGAAATGCAAAAACCTCATTTGATTTCCTTCGTTCAGTAGTTCAGGCCGTTTCACACGGGCCGAGGCATTTGTTGCGCCAACTAATGCATTCTCAATGGAGAGGCGAGCGGGGCCGGGCAGAAAGAAAGCGCACGGCACGACAAGCGGGCAGGGGCGGTCTCAACGATCTCGGGGCCCGTTTCAAGACCCAGTGTGGCCCCCCCACTTTTTTTTTAAATAAATAATGCTTGTCCATGCTCATCGCGAAAATAGAAAAAAAAGATTGTGGAAAGACTCTGAAAGCCCCCTCTCCCCCTCCCCCACTCCTCCCTATCCCTATTCAACAGATAAAAGGTGGATAGCTACTTTTTATGAACAGTATAGAATTTACATATAGAAAGCTTATTACTGTATGTGTGAGGGGGCCTTCAAGGCCCCTCATGAAGCCCCTAAGACAGAGCTAATAATGCTTTAGTTTTGCACTTGCTTTTCTATTATTCACCTACTAGTTGAGGGGCCCATGATGATTTATTTCCTTATATTAGGCGATTCCTTTTTGGACCCTGTTATTGACATGAGTGACTGAGCTCTTTGACAATGTGACATGTAAAGTTACTGTCAGTATTTCTGGCTTAGGGCCCCCTTGGGCCTGGTTGCATGCAATTTTCTTCTCAAAGTGCACCAGATTGATGAATTTTACTTTAAAAGGTTGCATTTTTTTCTTCCGGGGGAGCATTCCCCGGGATCCCCCTACAAGGTCCAGGGTTCCCACCTCAGTCTTCATGGCTGGCTTCAGATTAAAAGCATTTCACTGGTTTAACATGAGTATTTAACTAGACAAACGTGAGTTGGCTTTTATTTTGAAAGAGCAGGAAGTTAGCAGGCGACGTTACTTCCTCAATCCCCACTCGCGGCAATATGGAAGATGCAGCTGCGGCGGTGGGTTAACTTTAACGACTAACCAGCTGCAGCCTGAAGTTACTGTATAGGCTAACTGTCAATATGCGGCCAAACTTACTCACGTCATCTTGACTGGATTCCTGTCGGACATCAACCATGACTCCTGTGTTCCCTGCTCTCCTGAGTCATGTCGAAAAAGTATCCCATTGTTTTCTGAATGAGTAGTAGCCCTGTTTGTGGACGTCTATCCATCAAAACTATGACGTAGGTCCTTAGCAACGGTCATTATACCCTTGACAGAGGTCTGTCTTGCTGGAAATAACAGACCTGTAGAATGCCGTGATTTACATAGGATTTTCGAAGTGCCATGTAATAAGTTCTGTCAACGAATTCCACTGTATGCAGACTGTGCTTCCAATCTCATGGTTCAAACCATTTGTGTTATATCTTGTAATACAAAATCTGACTTCAGTTTACAAGCAATACAAGTCATACACAAACATTTTATTTGCACTTTGTTATTATGTTATTGTAGCTCTAGCATTCAAGCACCTTGTTTCTCTTAATTAAACTTGAATGTAATGTAAATTTTTTCTGGCATTGTCATTTGAAGCTATTTTATTTAGGTCTATTTATTTTATGTAAATGTATGTCATTAGACAGGAGATTTTGATACCCAAAGAGAAGCTGTCTGAGTTCCACCAGACTGCTGTTCAGGTTGAGGAATCCGGCATTCTTACATGTTTGGTAGCTCAAATAAATATGATGTAAATTCAATCAGAGCGTATTCTGTGTCTGGAATTGCATGTATTCTTGAGTCTATAAGGTAAAAATAATATAATAAGATAAGATAACCTTGTTTGGCTTGTGAAATGGGGGACTTAAAGAACATTTTGATTTTGGCTGTACTATACTAGGTACTTGTACTATATTAACTGGGTTAAATATAATTGCATTACTAAAAAGACTAAAATACAAATGTCATTGACTAAGACTAGACGTAAATGTCATCCGTTTTTGTTGACTAAGACTAGACAAAAATAGTCACAGATAATTCTGACTAAGAGAAGACTAAAAAGCTCAAGACTTTTAGTCAACTGAAACTTGACTAGACTAAAAAGAGTTTAAACGTGACTGAGACAAATAAAAACTAAAATGACAGTTTGACACAAAGACTAGACTAAAACTAAACTTAAAACAGGCCGCCAAAAACAACACTACCAGAAGGAACGTAGTGGACCAGTAGAGGTGCAGGGATGAGGAAGGTTTGGAATATAGGGAGGTGCCAAGCCAGGAAGAGATTTAAAAAATTAGAAGTATAGGACTTTAACATCAATGCGGTATTTGACATGGAGCCAGTGTAGTTGAGTGGAGTGTAGGAGTGATGTGTTCCCAGTACCGTGTGTGACGTGTAGCCTACATACTAGCAGCAGAGTTCTGAACATGCTGTAATGGTCGTAAAGCACGGGGGTGAACCCTGGGCATTGCAGTAGTCCAGTTTGGATGTGTTGAAGGCATGAATGAGGCTTTCAACTTTAGAGAGGGAAATATATGGGCTATTTTTGTGTCAACGCAGTATCCCACACATCAACAGCATCAGAAAAAGTGTACACGGTGGGCTATTCTGTTATTGACTTTGATTATTATGTATAATTCATGATAAGGAGTTACAAAATGAGTTGCGATAAAGCTCTACCCAATATTTGAATTGAATGAATTGCTCTCTCAATCATATTACAACAACAACAAAATGTGTGGTTTTTCTAAACTATACCGAACCTTAAATAATAAGAGATTCTGTTGGTTGAAGGCCAGAGTCACCTTCATAAGACCACCTGTCTAACAGAAAGGACTTTTATATATTTTGTATATGCAAATAAGGTAATTTATTTAAGTGTAAAAATGTGGGAGCATCTTCAAAAAGTCTAAGAAATAGCTGCTGGGCAGATGCTTTCAATCGTTTTTTTTTGGAGTATTATTTGCTTTTACCTTGACCCTGATAGAGAGGGCACTCACACCGCAATCTGTCTCTAACTACCATCTGTCATCAAGTCCATCCGTACATTCAACCCCCAGGATTCTCAGTGCTTTGCCTTGCACCAAACTGTGCAGCACTACTATACCTTGGATCAATCCATCTCCAATCTCCCTCACAGGAAATGTGTACAGTGTCAACGGCTGTCTGTCATAGCATTCCTATCACTCTGAAACAGTCTCTCATAGTAAATGGTCTTCATGTAATTAATTCCACGTTGTCATTACAAATGGCATATTGGATTTCTCTGGAATTTTGACAGTTTAATATTATAGAACGGCCTCAAAACCCAACACCTATGGATACACTTACATCATTTTGTGTTGTGATTTTATTTGAATTATTGCATGATAAATTCATGTCCAGAAAAAAAAAAAAAAAAAAGCTAGGGCTGTTCTCGATTCTGAATCTGGACCTTCGGATAGGAGAAAACGGAGCATTTGGAAATACATATAATGATGTGTATTTTAATTATGTAATTATGTTTGATTTGTTTTCATTGTAGCATTTTAAAACGGTCAATATGACACAGAGGTTTAAGAGACAAGAAGAACATTATGGCCTCTCTTTGAATCAGAGCAACAAGCTATATAACAGGGACGTGTCCTCCTGTGTGTGTGTGTGCGTGTCACCAGTTTTACCAGAGAAGCTGTGAATGCTTTTCAGACCAGAGCCTAACAGGCAGTAGGGAGGGGGCTCTGCTGGAGGCTTTAGCACAGGATACAATGTCATGAATATTTTATGGTTCATACCTTTAACTTTTTTACTGCTCTCTGTCTGTGTATCCTGCCGGTTTCTCCAGTCACATGCAAAGTGCACATGCACAAGAGGGGAAGTGGTTATGGGGACATTATAAGGACAACCCAAGTCTGCCTCAGCATGACATGGCTATACGGCGGGGGGACTTGATGCAGAGAACGCTATCCTGCAAATTCCTCGCTCTGTTTATCAGGACTAAAAAAGGCAAATAGCAGCTCTTCACAAAACACAGAAAGAGAAACGGTATAGAGCATGTTTGAATGTCCTCCTCCAGCTCTGTTAAGGGAGAAAACACAACAAACTGAGCTCAGCGTAGTGAGAATCTAAACTTCCAAGACGAAGGTTCTAAGGTTTGTTTGGATGCTTCAAAAAGCCTCAACCTATTTCAGAGGAAAAATTAATGTCAATTCAGGTTCAGATCACATCTCCGGTTAGCGGGAAATCTTTTTTCAAGGCTTTGATGCATGGAGCCTTTGAACATGTGCATATAGCTTGATATCTAATTAGTCAACGTTGGCTTCTTGTACCGTTCACCTTGAAAATATCTGGGGTCTGTGTGCACGTGCAATGCCAGTCATATGTAAAGGTAACACATGCCACGTGAAGTCATGAGTAAACATGTTAGCACTCATACACTTCTTCAACATACTGTAAATTATCTTGAATGTACTGACACTTACCCTGTGGACGTCTGTAACGTGCACACTAGTATTGTGGCTATGATCAGGTTTTTTTAAAGGTCCTGACCTATACTATGGATGCGTTGCGCATGTAATAATCATATTTTTTTGGAACAGAACACTGTGCATAAGTGATCACACTTGATACACAACTGCAAACAGATGGTCAGAAACACGGGGATATGAATAAGCAGCTTGTTCATTTTCCATCTAAAAATGAAGCTTAAAAACCATAGTAATGTAGTGCTGCACATGTACATAAAACTCAATGCAATGTTCTTACACCTGGGTTCAGAGGATTTTTCGTCATATCCATGGTTACATATCACATATCAATGCCAATTTTAAATAGGGTTTATTTCTTTATGGCCTATATGATATTTCCTTGATAGTTTCACCACTGATCTTTTAACGTTCAGGAAGCTGCATTATGATCCTTAACTCAAGTGAAAGCCAAACTGTCTGTGCTCCTTCCTGCAAACTGACAGGCAAGTCATGCAATGTTATTTTAGCTTCCCATCATTGGTTACCCATCCATGCCAGATCTGGCTTTAAGGTGCTTCTGTCTGGCCTTGCCACTTTATACCCGTCTGATCTTGTTAAAACTGTATATTTTGTAGTGCTATTAACAATGTGAAAACTGTTGTGGAAAAGTATTTTGCAGTATTCATCAGATGCACGTTACCAAGGACATTAACCATCCTTCCCCCTCGACCCTGAATGCAGAACGAGACAGCAGCTTAGCAGATGCCATCTCTTTTGGCGGACCGTATTATATCCTTTTCTGCATGTCCCCCTCATTAATGATTAGCCCGTGATGATGCAGAAGGCTTTAATCACGAGAGAGCAACAGATTGTGATTGATGGGTTGGCGTGCCTGCTGAGACGTGGGTTGTAGGAGACAGGAATGGCACAGACATTCTCCTCAGCAGATGGTGGATGATATAGAGCAGCAGCCCCACACTAGATAGGTTAATTAGCGCGCTAAGTAAAAAATGTGTTGGATTTGGCACCTTGTCTGCAACTCGCTATGATATTTCCCTCATATGGTCCACCGCTTATCTTTCAACGTCCGGGGAGCCGCAAGACCATTCCTTCCTTCTGTCTGTTCAATCCAGAGCCAAACACTAGCAGGTGATGTCTTCCCAACATATAGGAAACGCAGAAAAGTACTATGACGATATAATACCGTCACTGTCCAAAACATGAAAAATACAGGGACATACATTTTAGGTCATATTGCCCATCCCTTGCTGTGGGCCGCTGGCCGCCTATCAAAGATACTTTCCACCATGCCCAACAACTTTGTTTTACAGTATAAAGCTTACTATGATTTTAGCTGCTTTTAATACTTTTTTCTACATGCATGGTTCTACAGGGTTTAAAACACCTTCTAACCTCTTTTGTATTAGACTCATTGGCCGGGTAACACATGTTATACCTGTGAATCCTTCTGTCAATTCAGATCAAGGAGGGATTTAGAAGAATAACTACAATTTGACTGGAGGAAGGATTGATGTACATAATTGACACCAGCACCTATTGCCCTGATGACGTCCAGGGGAGGTGGCATGGGGACCAAGCGGAGGCCTTTCCTGGACAAGGTGTTTTTGTTCAAAAATTATGCTTCACAGTTTATTTTGTTATTACTTGTATCTAAATAGAATTGTCTTTGTTTGACTGCAGGAGTATGGCTGCAGTGATGCCACCCAAAACATAGTGAAGATCCTGGTGGTTGGACAGGAGGATCCAGTGGGTGTATCCATCCTTCTTTATGGCAAAGCGACATTGCCAGGTTGTGCCCCAAACACTGTTTCAGAAACGTTAAACTGTTACCAAAAGTAAAAGCTTTAACGGTGAAGTTGCTATCTTTAATGAAAACACCATGGCAAGTACTTTACAACCTGTTTTGCTGCTACACCCCAACTCAGTTTTCCCTCTTCAAGTGACTAACAACAAGTTGCACTGACACTGTGAGCTCCACTGGACCCTCTGATCATAAACAGCAGCTCTTCTTTATATGGACCTTCCACTGTTCAAACACAGACCTACTGCAAGTCTATGTCAATATGGAGAAAAACCTCTGAGGAATGTTTCCAACACCTTGTTGAAAGTATGCCATGAAGAATGAAGGCAGTTCAGAAGGCCAAAGAAGGTCCAATCGGTTAGCAAGGAGTACCTAATAAGGTGGCCGGTGAGTGTATCTTTAAAAATGTACACCCAAACACTATATTTTTAAATGGTAGACAAGAGGGGTCTTGGGGTGAACTGTCCCTTTATCCTGAATAAGCATTATTACTGAGCAATACAACAAATTGATTGAAAATGTCTACAGAAAACAATTCATTCAATCTACTTAGTTACTTCATAATAGTAAATAAGTAAGATTTACTTCACATTTTAATAATGGCAACATTGCTATCTATGAACAAATTAAGTGAACTTTACTTGATTAGTTTAAATGATATAACATATAACTTCAATATATCTAAGTAACATTTACTTAATATTTTCATAAATGTTATGTTTAGTACTAAGTCAATTTTACTAGACACTGACAAGTGAGATACACTGCAATCTCCCAATACACAAAATAGTCACACACTCAAATATCTTGTTGGAACATCTTTAGCTTTGATTAAGGCACATATTCACCCTAAGACATTTTGATAAGCTTTATTTGGCACATAAGGTTGCTTAGAACCTAGACCTGACCAACTGAAGCAACCCCAGATCCTACTGCACACTGCCACACAGGCTTGTACAGTAGGCACTATGCATGATGGGAGCATCACTTCATCCACCTCTCTTCTTACCCTGATGCACCCATCACTCTGGAACAGGGTCAACCTGGTCTCATCAGACCAGACAACCTTTTTCCAATGCTCCAGAGTCCAGTCTGTATGCTCCCTGGCAAATTGAAGCATTTTATCCTGATAAGCCTCACTGATAAGTGGTTTTCTTAAGGCTACACAGCAGTAAAGTTCATATCCCTTAAATTCTCTTTGGTGCATTTGGAAATGCTGGTACTCAGAGCCGGCCCAAGCCTTTATGGGGCCCTATAGGCAAGGCAAGGCAAGGCAAGTTTATTTATATAGCACAATTCAGACACAAGGCCACTCAAAGTGCTTTACAGGGGCAAGATAAGAATACATAAAACACATTCTAAAACATTTAAAAGCGAATAAAAGAAGCAAAAAAGCAAATAAAAGAAGCAAATAAAATGAAAATTGCAGGTTAAAATGGAAACAGAAAAGTCTTCAGACTCGATTTAAAAGAACTGAGAGTTGCAGTAGACCTCAAGTTCTCTGGGAGTTTGTTCCAGAGATTTGGTGCATAATAACTAAACGCTGCTTCTCCTTGTTTAGTCCTAACATAAGGACTGTAAGTAGACCTGTCCCAGACGACCTAAGGGCTCTGGATGGTTCATAACGTATCAGCATAGCAGTAATGTATTTTGGCCCTAAACCATTTAGTGCTTTATAAACCAACATCAGTATTTTGAAATCAATTCTTTGAGTGACTGGAAGCCAGTGTAAAGACCTCAGAACTGGGGTAATGTGATCTACTTTTTTGGTCCTAGTGAGGACTCGGGCAGCAGCGTTCTGAATTAGCTGAAGCTGTCTGATAGATTTTTTTGGAAGGCCAGCAATTACAGTAGTCAAGTCTACTAAAGATAAATGCATGGACAAGTTTTTCTAAATCTTGCTGAGACATAAGCGCTTTAATTCTTGATATGTTTTTTTAGGTGGTAGTAGGCTGATTTATTAATTGATTTTATGTGTTTCTTGAAATTCAAGTCGGAGTCTACAACAACACCAAGATTTCTGGCTTGGGGTGTGGTTTCTAACATAATGGATGTAAGCTGTGCGCTGACTTTTAAATGTTCATCTTTGGCACCAAAGACAATTACTTCAGTTTTATCGTTGTTTAATTGAAGGAAATTTTGGCACATCCAATCATTGATTTGTTCAATGCACTTACTCAGTGCCTGTATCGGACTGTAGTCTCCTGGTGATATGGTTATGTAAATTTGTGTGTCGTCTGCATAATTATGGTAGCATAATTTGTTCTTGTTCATAATCTGAGCTAGTGGGAGCATGTAGATGTTAAATAGAAGAGGGCCAAGAATGGAACCTTGGGGGACCCCGCATTCAATATTTGTCCACTCAGATGTGAAATTGCCTATTGACACATAGTAGTCTCTATCCTTTAAGTAGGATTCAAACCAGCTTAGTACAGTTCCAGAAAGTCCAACCCAGTTTGCTAGTCGATCTAGTAATATGCTGTGGTCAACTGTGTCAAAAGCGGCACTGAGATCCAGTAAAACTAAGACAGAACTTTTGCCACTGTCTGTGTTTAAGTGGATGTCATTGAGGACCTTAACCAGAGCAGTCTCAGTGCTGTGGTGTTGTCGAAAAATCCTAACTGGAAGACATTAAAGCAGTTATTCATTGCTAAGTAGTTATTTAGCTGTTGATAAACAGCTTTTTCAATGATTTTACTTAACAATGGTAGGTTAGATATGGGCCTATAATTTTTCATGAGTGATGTATCTAGATTGTTCTTTTTTAGGAGTGGCTTGATGACTGCTGTTTTCAGGGCCTGTGGGAATACACCTGTCTGAAGGGACATGTTGACAATTTGTAGAACATCTGAGGCCATACAGCTAAAAACAGTTTTAAAGAAGCCTGTGGGCAGAATGTCGAGGCAACAGGATGAGGAGTTCAGGTGTTGTATAATGTCCTCCAGGTTTTTGTGGTTTATAAGATAAAATTCTGTCATTGCATTTGAATTGATTTTAAGTGGGCATCGCGATAACACATATGTTGAACTTGGTATTGATGCAGTGACAGCTTATCTAATTTTGTGAAATTTCTCAGTAAAGAAGGAGGCAAATTCATTGCAGGCCCTCGTGGAGAGATGTTCAGACGCTACTGGCACAGGAGGGTTTGTTAATCTGTCGACAGTAGCAAACAGGGCACGTGCATTGTTGTTGTTTTTGGTGATGATGTCAGAAAAGAAAGAATGCCTTGCATTTCTCAGTTCTGAGTTAAACGTGCACAGTTTCTCTTTGAAGATGTCATAATGAACCTGGTGATTTGTTTTTCGCCACCTGCGTTCTGCTTTACGGCACTCTTTTCTTTCTATTCTGACCTGCGGGGCATTTCTCCAAGGAGCTCTTTTCTTACCAGAGAAAAGATCTAAGCAGAATTTGATTAGGGGGCCCTCTCCAATGTTATCAATTTTAAATGTGTTTTTATTGCACTTGTTATTTTTAGTTATTGTAGCAAAGAAAAGTAAACTACATGAACTACAGTCCCCCTCCCTCTTCCCTTATCCAACCTCTTCTCCTGCCAGCTTTTGAGTTGGCGACTGTAACGCCACCTATGTACAAATCATTGTCAAACACAAAAAACAGACTTCTGCCTATAGTGCGTTCTAGTTGTCAGTGTTTGCAGTTGTGGCCTTCATACCATGGATTTGACCTATGGAGGATGATGCGTTAAACAATTAGGCATCTCTTCCTTTTTATGAGGCCTGCCACCTATTGGGAGCGGAGGTTCAGTATATGGCACCTAAGTTGGCCAATGCTCCACCATGTTTGCAGAAATGTGTGATCTCGCTGACAGACAGACACAGGTGAAAGTGTTTCCTTCAACTCCAGCAGGGATGGCAGAAGTAAAAAGTTTGATAATGCTACACCAGTGGTTCTCAACCTTTTTTGAGCAAACGCCCCCCTAACCTTACCGAGATACTCTAGCGCCCCCCCACCCCCCCCAAAAAAAAAAAAAAAACCAAACACACACACACACACACACACACACACACACACACACACACAC
Source organism: Hyperoplus lanceolatus (assembly GCA_026929865.2). Classification (NCBI taxonomy): domain Eukaryota; kingdom Metazoa; phylum Chordata; class Actinopteri; order Uranoscopiformes; family Ammodytidae; genus Hyperoplus; species Hyperoplus lanceolatus. The sequence goes on from CM049397.1 coordinate 2,843,961, forward strand.
ACACACACACACACAAATGTACAGATATTAGCCAAAGAGATACTGTATTAAATGCACATTCATCTGTTAAACTAGTTCAGACAAGGCAACTATTTAAGTACATTTCTTGGTGCATAAATATTATTTTTACTTTGGGAAGACAAATACAGTACAGTAAGAAAATCGTTTAGAAAATAATGAATGTGAATTATTCTAAGCTGCAGAGTTCTTGAACGGTAAGCCAGACTTAGCAATTAATAAAGCGATGTTGTAGGACGCCACCAACCCGCTTTCGCTTTGATTGACGTTCCGGGCGAACAGAGAGTTGATGGTGGGCCGTCTTGAATGTTGATCCCTCAGAGACTCAAAGTAGGATGGATCTTTAGCTGATTTTTCGGGATGTTTTTTCACTAAATGTTCCTGTAGTCGCGAGGGTTTCATGGCCTCATTAGAGAACACCTGATCGCAGAGCAGGCACATTGGTAAAGTGGTGTTCATCGGTGACGGGATAAATCCATAACTAATGTAATTGGCATTGTACTGCCGGTACTTTTTCTTGCTATCCGCCATGTTTGTTTATGTTATGTTATTAAAGTTGAATATGTTACAATGAATTGTGTACGTTTTCATGGGTTGTTGAACTGTTATCCCGCGAACTAGCGCTCATGACATAGCTGTGCTTTGCTGCTGTCATAGGGCTGCTGTACAGGGCTTCAGTGAGCCTCTCGCGGTGCACAGCGTTTAGTATATCGTCCCTCTCCAACATATGAGGGTTGTGTCTTTTACATGGTTCTGCTTTTGTGTTAGTTAACTTCATGCTTTGGCTGATTACTCAGTGTTTTCTCCACCTCAGAGACAATAGTTAGTTTAAGTTTGAATCTCGCTGCGCTAGCATTAGCATTAGCACTATCAGTAAACGTCATTATACTAGTCTGTGATTGGCTGATTCCTCTGCCGCTAAGGCTTTGATTGGCTGATTGTTCTCACTCAAAGACCTCTGATTGGCTGTCTGCAGAGCCTTCTCTTTTCTAAGGCTGTGACAGTCAGCAGACCGCAGAACATTGGAGAGAATAGTTAAAAAGAGGTCGAGGGGTTAGAAACATGAAAAGTTAAAATAGGCTGTTTATTTCAGGTAACCTATTTTTGCAGTCAAAAGATTTATAAGATTTTTAAGAAAGTTTAAAATATATTTATTAAAAAAAAAAAAAAAAAAAAGCTCTCGTGTCCCAGCCTGGTCCCAGCGCCCCCCTAGGTTGTACGAACGCCCCCCAGGGGGCGGTACCGCTCCCGTTGAGAAACCCTGTGCTACACTAGTCTCACTATGAGCTATTATTACATTATGAGCTGTTATTACATTATGAGCTGTTATAACATTATGAGCGATATATTACATAATTACATTAGCTGCAAAGCCCTTATTACATTATGCGTCTGTGATTTTATTATATTATGAACTTTTATTATGCTGAAATTATAACATTATGAGCCGTTATGAGCCATTGCTACATTATGAGCCATTATTACATTTTTGCTACATTGCTACCCTCAGATTTTTGTTACATGGGTGATCCTTGGAATCAATTTGACCCCAGTAATTTAGAACTCCAGAAAATGATTTTAGTCAAAGTTGTTTCTCAAGTTTATAAGTCAGGTAGTCTATGTGTATTTGTTGACTATAACATTTTAAATGAACCCTAACACCTTAGACACCTTCCTATACATCCAGAATACCTATGACGGGACTAAGGAAAATCATGCAAAACACCATAAAATCTCACAGATTGGAGATATTTTTGTGTGTGTTTTAAAGCATGTTTATTTAAAGCATGTTTATTATTTGTAAAAACATATTTGTATTATCTATAATAATTGGAATAAAAGCATTTCATTTATTATTTTTTTCTTTTCTTTTTCTCTCCAAATATTATGTCAAATACTGTCCTATGCTACTGTACATGCGGTCCTATGTATGCAAATATGTACATATGTACACAAAGATTCATCTGTCTCTTCAAGTCAGTCTTCCAAGGTTACAATCTTTTTTTAACCAAAATCTAATCAAATCATAAGCACAGGAACATCAATTATGCTTTAGTTGCCAGGAGATCATTTTGTCTAACTATGTTTAACATCCATCTTCCTCATATTATTGGTAAAAGCAATAATCTAGCAAGAAAAAATTAAGTCTGTTCATCATACACAAGTTGAGTCAAGTTCACGCCTTCTAATGCAGTCCAAAATGTATCCAAAAGGGCTTTACATTTTAAATGACATACTGTACACACATTATTAGACCCTTAGACAAGAATAAGTCACAAGTCCATTTATGGATCATATAGCCTGGCACCGCCCCAACTACCTACTTCCGCTCAATTTTCATTTCACTTCAGTAGTCAGTCTGGGGCTGTGGTATATTCATGGGTTCTTGCTCAGCCAGATTTTTGGCGGTCCAATCAGCGAACAGAGGGAGTGGCTGAGAACGATGACATCGAGGTTGTGCGCCAGTTTCATTTGTAGTCACAGGAAGACAATGGATAAGGATACGAGAGACGCTATTCAGTCTGTTGTGGCAACGCTGCCGAATATCGATAAATTAACACCGGAGCAAGAGCAAGCTTTGCTGAGTTTTGTTGGCCGGTCTCGGCGCATGATATACGTCACAACCAAACGTTATGCGATTGGTTGGCAGATCCAGAGTGGCACTGGGCAGATCCAATAGTTTTAAACTTCAACAGACACCCGCCCCCAAGTGAGTGAACGTTTGTCAATTGAGTAGTTCCAGACCTTCTGTACAAATTAAATGAAGTAAAGTGGTCTGGTAGGACCAGGCTATGGATCATAGTATATTTTCTTTCAAAATATGTGTGGAGCAGGGACAGCATGAGTGGCACTGTATATATGATTTCCTGTGTACTTTGGAGTGTTTCAGAATGTTTTAACACTTGCGTTCCTTCCTCGAGAACATCTGATTTTGCTAAACATTAGCAATTCTAGCGCTTAAGGCAGACACAGAGACAGTTTTTTAAACGCCATGTTTGGCACTAACGTAGCATCAGTAGCATCTGTTAGGTTTGCAGAGTGTTCTGGGTTGTTGTTTTCTGCGGTGTAACTTTCTCTGCCGTGCCCCGCTGGCATCCCATCAAACCCTGCCAGAGCCACTGCTGCCTTCCTGCTGCTGCACGCTGTCTGCTCCTATAAAAAACACATTTGCCAAAGGTGAGCAAGCAACAATCAAACTAAAATTCACTCTCTTTGCTGCTGAATAGTGAGTAGCTCTAAAGCAATCCCAGCATAAGGTATTTCATTAAGATGTGCTTATTTCCTTAAAGAGGACCTATTTTACTACTTTTCTGGTCTTAAATTGCCCCCCCCCTCCTGCAAACCCCACTCCGTTGTGATTGGTTACCTTCCTTCCGGAACACTTTCAGTGGCGGGAAGCGCGAGCATGGACCTGTAAGGACCTCTAAGGCAGACTCGAACAGGGAAGTGACAGCATTACTATACATGGAAACATCCGCGTGGTGACGACACCAAGTTACATGCGACGTCACAAAGTTACAAAGCCTCAAACCGCTTTGAACACGTGACTTCTCGACTGGCTAGAATAGTGTCTAGTGCTCTGCACAGACACCCCAGACGGTCAGCAGGGAATACGTCGAAATGCATGTAAGTCATTATTTGATAATTTAGTATGGTTAAGCATGACTATAAATCATCAGAACAACGTTTATAGGTCATAAAAGTCAAAAACCATCATAGGTCCTCTTTAATGCCTGTTGGCAACTTGGTATCACCGCCTTCCACATTTGCATACAAATATAAAATAATTTAATTAAATGTATTGTAGTGGGGGGGATTCATTATGAGCAGTTTAGCATGTACAGTCCTAAACATAGTCAGACTGTATTAGGGCATTGCATTTTATTAACTGTACATTGTCCTTGAGTGTTGAAAGGCCCCATTAATAATATGATGATTACTGACCGCTTATAAATAAAAGGTAGGGCAGCAGGTTTGGTTGTGTGACACACACACACACACACACACACACACACACACACAGCTAATGGAGGATATTAACATACTTTAAAAGCCTTAGTCCTTGATTTGCCGCAATTTGCGTAATAAGTCTTCCGGTCAAATTTGGACACACATACATATAAATCACATCCATTGGAAGCAACTTTTCTTGCCGCAGTCTTTTTTTGCATTACCTGGGTGGATGCATTGAGCCTCCTTCAAGTTCCCAATCAGCTAAAGAGGCATTTGGAAAGTTGTATGAAGCCGGAAGAGAACCTTTGTTTTATCTGAGTGTTCAGAGCGCTTGTCAGTGCACCTTCTCTTGGCTCTGAAATAGATAAAGGAGACAAAACTCCCCGTGACAACTAGCAGGTAGTTGAGCAGTTGCATGGAGCGAAACAAGTCAACGCATGCAGATCCTGACAGCACTGATGAACATCTACATGTTTTACGCCACAGGGCAAATCTCAGGCTCTTGAGGAGAGACTTGTTGTGTGAGTGCCTTAGATGTTAGAAAGGGGAGAAATGGGGGGAAACAAACTTTCATCTCAGTTTATGTCTGTCAGCTCTGTCAGGCTGATTTCCTTTCACTGCTCTGCGGATACGACATTAAACATTCCTGAACATTGTTATGTAATGGATGAAACATGAATGTACCTATAGATCCATCCAATCAACTGATTTCTTATGTCAGACCGATTACGTTCTAACAAACTAACCCTGCATTCCAAATCACATACTTTTTCTCGTTAATACACTACATACTAAAGTACAGAAGAGTTTAATATTTCCCTTTAGACGTTTGCACACAATCTCTGCTCACCCTGAAGGACGAGGTCATAGTGTTCACTCGTTTGTAACCGCCTTTTCTCCAAAACACTGAGAACAAGAATACATCTGACTCTCTCTGGTGCAATCGCAACAAAACCTCTCTTCCCTCTGTCTTGATATACGTGTGTGGAATTTGATTGATTTTGACAGTGACAATCAAACAATGCATCTGCAGGGACGTCAGCGATTGAAATGTACAGTACGTCATGTAAATACCAAATTCCAAATCAGATATACCTGATGTGAAGTGAACTCATCATTTTCTGTTTTATACAGTATGTACTGTATTATTTGTATTTCATTATTGGATGTGTTGGTTGTTTTCAGTGCTGTACTTAATTATCAAGCTTATACAAATCATGTTTGAAGCCTGACTGAGTTGCGTTATCCATCACAATGAACATAAAGGAATAGTTCGACTTGGGATATACTCTTATTCACATTCAGGAGACACTTTGCTTAGCTTAGGACATGGACTGGAAAAAGGAGAGACAGCTAGCAGGCTAGCACCTCTAAAGCTCACATTCATTCAACCTTTATTTATACTCGAGATCATTGAGGGGTGACTCTCATTTGCAATGACATCAATTCCAAGTTAACATTTTAACATTTTATTTCTAATTTTTGCAGATTAAACACTAGACTTCTTGTCTTTTCTTGAGCCTTTAGTAAGGGTTGAAAACCAAGATGCTCTTACTTAATTAATGACCTTTAATGACCTTTTGCAGCAGAATTTATAAAATCCATGTGCGATCACCGAAGACTTACCTCATGTAGATGCACTGACAGTGTTGTTGTATTTTCCTCAGAAATCCTCATGGGCGCGACATAACTTACACACTACAGCTTTAAAGAATCATCACATCTCAGATTGTCTAAAAGTCAGAATGCAGTATTCATTGCAGCCGGGGGCCGACAGCTGAAATTGCAGCCGACTTTAATAGCAGCATATAGTCAAAAAAGATCCACTCATCAAAGTCATTGGTCTGTGGTGTGCTGCTGAGCTCGGTGTCGTCTGACTGTCGCCTGGATGGGGGTTGATGATATTCTTGGGCACAAGCCTGGGTCACGGATCAATACCAGCGCCCACTGAATCTCCTTCGATGAATCAGCAGCAGCTCTCAGGGATGTATTACTTTGCTCGGCATAGGGCGTGTGCGTGTGCGTGTGTGTGTGTGTGTGTGTGTGTGTGTGAAGCTGATGAGTAGGGGTGGACACACAACAAATTATCTTTTTTGGGGTGACCAGACACTGGAGGTATAAAGGCCAGCCATGGGGGTGCCTGGGCCATAACCTCCCCTCTCTGTTACACATCGCATATTTTAAATTTTTTCCTAATCCCTCCTGTTTAATGACCAGACATTGGTCTAAATTACAAGGGGGTGGGTTATTGATAGATTATTTGTCAAGCTGCCATGTGGGGATGGGTTTTTGTATTCCGCAGGGAACACTATGTTACTGCCCCTGGATCTGAACACTCCCAATGCCACAAAGGGGGTGTCACCAAAGCCTGGGAATTAATTTGGGAAGAGAAACAATATGACAGCAGGCATGCAAACTCATAAGCCATGAAAAAGGTGAGAAGTCCGAAAACAAACCCCGGTAGGGGGGTCTGGGGGCATCCCCAGAAGCAATTTGGTGTATTTTGGTGAAGAGAATTAAGGACAAAAAAAACGTTGTCAGATGAATATTGAAATGAGCAAAACCAGTTAGTCAGCCAACCTTCTTGACGTTTACAATACAAAGTGTGTAGGTAGCCTATTTACCAAGAAAAACGTTAAAAATAGCTTAAAAAAAACAGTTAAAAATGCTGGCAAAACCAGCTTTAAATAAGACAGAAAATAACATGGAGCCTCAAATCAATCACACCAAATTCCCTTACAATAAACTAACTATTTTTATTGTGGCAAACAGGATTTGCCTTATCTTTGTTACACAACCATCAATATAACACATAAGAATACACTCTGTCACCATAGTTACACACACACACACACACACACACACACACACACACACACACACACACACACACACACACACACACCTCAGTCGTGCGCAGGAACATAATGGTGCAAAATGGGATGTTGAATGTTTGGGGGCGGAGGGCTCAGCCATTATTAGGCTACCAGTTCAGACTGACCAGTGTAATGACCTATAATAACCATAAACACCTACAGTGCTTTTTACAGTAGGATATATAAGGAGACTGAGGTGGGAACCCTGGACCTTGTAGGGTGGTCCGGGGGAATGCTCCCCCGTAAGAAAAAAATGCAAGTAAAATTCATCAATCTGGTGCACTTTGAGAAGAAAATTGCATGCAACCAGGCCCAGGGGCCCAAGGGCTCAGGGGGGCCCTAAGCCAGAAATACTGATAGTAACTTTACATGTCACATTGTCAAAGAGCTCAGTCACTCATGTCAATAACAGGGTCCAAAAAGGAATCGCCTAATATAAGGAAATAAATCATCATGGGCCCCTCAACAAGTAGGTGAATAATAGAAAAGCAAGTGCAAAACTAAAGCATTATTAGCTCTGTCTTAGGGGCTTCATGAGGGGCCTTGAAGGCCCCCTCACACATACAGTAATAAGCTTTCTATGTGTAAATTCTATACTGTTCATAAAAAGTAGCTATCCACCCTTTATCTGTTGAATTGGGATAGGGAGGAGTGGGGCAGGGGGGTCTTTCAGAGTCTTTCCACAATCTTTTTTTCTATTTTCGCGATGAGCATGCACAAGCATTATTTATTAAAAAAAAAAAAAAAGTGGCGGCCCCACACTGGGTCTTGAAACGGGCCCCGAGATCGTTGAGACCGCCCCTGCCCGCTTGTCGTGCCGTGCGCTTTCTTTCTGCCCGGCCCCGCTCGCCTCTCCATTGAGAATGCATTAGTTGGCGCAACAAATGCCTCGGCCCGTGTGAAACGGCCTTAACTACTGAACGAAGGAAATCAAATGAGGTTTTGGCATTCCCCCCAAAAAACGGGACAAATTGTGTCCCGGGAGAGATTTATTTTTTCCCGGGACAGCTGGTGAAAAAAGAGAACAATTCTGGGAAAAACGGTAAAATAATAGTACTGCGGCTGCGGCTACTTGAACGCTCCGATGACTCTGAGAGAGAAAAAAAATAACTTTCCTGCAGACGCTCTGACTGACTGATGTCACCGCTCCTCAATGACAAACACTGTTTCTGATTGGCCAAATGACCGTCAAAGCTCATATGATAGGAGTTAACATGCGTCAATCATAGTTAGTTAGTCACTATAGAGACAGTGCATGGCGCGTCATAATCTGAGGCCACGCCCATCGTGGGGGAAAACAATACACAGTGCTCCATCCACTTTATATTGAATGACACCCGTATTCGGCAAACACACTTAATAAAAAAGTAATACGACATGCCTTTCACAAATACACGTTACTTTCTTTAAAGCCACGACTCTTGTCTGTCTATACGAGCTGTTTTGATGAAAAAGTATTGAGTAATTTTCAATATCGAGACAAAACTCTTAACTAATGTATGCTGAATGCTAGCCTAATGTTAGCCTTCTGCTGTAGGCTAACCATAGGCTAACCCTCACGGACGGGAAAAAACACCTCAATATTGAAAATTACTCAATAATTTTTCACAAAAACAGCTCGTATGGACAGACAAGAGTCATAAGTAACGGTTTTTTGTTAAATGGATGTTCGATTACGTTTGAATTAAGTCTGTTTGCAGAAGACAGGTCTCCTTCAATACAAAGTGAATGGAACGGTTTTCAACGGTTTCCCCCACGATGGGTCCGACCGGACAAAAACACCTCAATATTGAAAACTACTCAATTATGTTTCACAAAAACAGCTCATATAGACAAACAAGAGTCGTGGCTTTCAAGAAAGTAACGTTTTTTTCTTAAATGGATGTTTGATAACATTTTAATTACGTTTGTTTGCAGAAGACAGGTCTCCTTCAATACAAAGTGGATGGAGCGCTGTTCAATGTTTTCCCCCACGATGGGCGTGGCCATGGGCGTGGCCTATTCCATGCACTGTCTATGGTCACTCCATGTCCATGCTCCACACACACACACACACACACACACACACACACACACACACCAGACCCCCCCCCCCTCCAAAAAATATTTTCTCAACGGATCTCCACGAATCACATAGATGGCCAATTTCGTTTCCAAAACGGCGAATTTCGCCGAAAGTGTGTGGACTAAGAATTGCTGGGCAAATACAGTAACTGGCAAAAGTATTCATATTCGTATTCATTGGGATTGTATGTGATAGACCAGCACAAAGTGTTTTGAAAATGATACAAGGTTCACCTTTTTTTAATTAATAAAAAACTGATAAGTGTGGCGTGCAAAAGTATTCATATTTTGAGGCAACTCAGAGTTTGTTTGCTCTGAGTTAGTCGAAACTCTGGGTTTTCCGTTTCAGGTAGCAGGTTCAGCGCAACTGAGAGTCAGTTACTGCGGCAACATACGCCGTGGGTCTAACCTGCTCGCGAGGTGATTTGACCTACCCTGAGTTTGTTTTCACTTTACGCTGCAGCTCCGACTGAAGAAAGAGTCACTGTCACAACGCGTCCCTGTACAGTTAAAGCAAAATTACTCCATAGAAATCTCCATCGGGATGGTTTTATCATTTCCTGATGATTTTACATTTGATTGATCATTTCTCTGATCAGTAGCATAGTTCTCAGCCCTCGTGTCGTTCATATAGGCGGCCACCTTACACATCATAAACATGCTCTACATTCAGATTAATAAACCTATTGCATTGTATCCAGGGCCGGCGGTAGCCAAGGGCCAGGGTGGGCCGTGCCCACCCAAATGTGGGCTGTGCCCCCCCCAATCAGGTGGAAGTCCAGACCCACTATCGGACGGACCTGTTCATTCGCTGTCCAAGAAAATGTCAAATAAAATTCAGACAATTAATTAATACTAAAGAATATACCATTACCATGCATTGCTTCTAATTGTATTATTGGGTGGGCAGGACAAGTTACCCACCCGCTTATAGTGGTCACTGGTCAGCAGAGCCGGCCCGAGGCATAAGCAAAATGAGCGGATGCTTAGGGTCCCGACTGCCTTCAATAGCTTCTAATTCATCTGACACAGTGTCTCCAAATTATTTTTTCACACAAATTTCCTCAGATTTAGCCTCTTAATTTTCCTCTCAAAGTGCACCAGATTCATGCATTTCACTTTAAAAATGTAAAAAAAAATCTCCCGGGGGGGGGGGCATACCCCTGGAACCCCCTAGCAGGGTCGTGACCTCAGCTGGCTACTATTTTCACCCAGCTGGACATCGGAGCCAATAGTGGAAAGATTATATATCTATATAGTGTGTATAGTATATAGCTCTGGACTACCACCATCCAGGTTGTCCGGTCCCAAAGCTTTCGCTTCTATCAGCTCTGGCTGCCTACAGTTAATACTGCGATAAAAAAAGATACATTATGTTCAAGGGTGTAAAGTAGCGAATTACATTTACTTGCGTTCCTGTAATTGAGTAGTTTTTTCGTGTACTTGTAATTTTTTAAGTGATTTTTAAAACCTATACTTTTACTTTTACTTTGAGGATGTTTATTTTGAAGTATTGTACTTCGCTACATTTTATATCACCTGCGTTACTGAGTAAAAAAAATAGATAGGGAAAGGAGAGAAAAGAAAAGAAATATCGCGGGGGGCTTTTATTTTTACGGCACAAAACCGGAAACTAACACAGTGAATGATGGACAGGAGGAGAGAACACATTGCGACTAAAAATTATAACAACAAACATTGCTTCCCTCTATCATTAAAACAAAATAATCCTAGTTAAACTATCATTGTACCGCACGTGAAGACGTTAAGGATTTTAAATGCAGCAAACCTTTCATCCAGCCGTGCGATCGGCCCCTCCCTCACCTAATAGTTTAGCTTTCAGCTTAACAGTGCAGAGTAGGATGGAGACGGTGCGTGTTGCCGGGAGCTTTGAAATACTTCCAGAAGACGGCAGAAAGTCAGCCTTTGGTCGAGAAGAAAGGTAAAAGTAATAGACTAAAACAATGTGCAAGATATGTTACGCACGGACACGCGAGTCAGATGACAAGCGCGACCATGTGTGAGAGAGAGAGAGAAACAAAGGCATATCCGACCCAGCTGCACCTCAAAACATCACGACTAATTAGTTTACTCACTTTAAGTCGAATCCAAGTGGTCTATGACCAAGCAATAAAGCAATAAAAAACTCTTTGACTCTAAACTAATAAAGCTCCTTGACTCTTGCCACCACAACAGTCATCAATTAAGAACACTGTAGCCTACAATGCAACTTGCTTGTCCTGCCAACTCCATGAGATATAAATAAATAAAATATGCCCTCACATTCCTGCTAGCAAAAGACGTGCCCTATCAACAACATTTGCAACAGGTTATTTTGATTTTGACACTTATTTTATTTAATTATTAAAAATATGTTTTACTTAGGCTATTTCCATTTTCCTTGTTTCTTTCAGTTCAATTAGTTTAAAGTCAAAAGTCATGGTTTCAAATGTTAAATAAGTGCATGTTGCAGTTCTTAAATCAATGAATAATTGTCTATAATAATTGTGGTTACACAATGTCAATCAAAATAATCATAATTATGATTTTTGTCAAAATCGAGCAGCCTAACCTTGCAATGTCCATGGTTTAGAGCAATTATACACACTTACATTATTAGAACTGCAGCTGCAGTCTGTTTAGGTCTGTAGACCGGTTACGTTCCTATTCCCTCATTAACAGACTATTTGCTCCATATTTGCTTATCTACAGTATAATGACACAGTATACATCCATACATGTGTGGTGACATGATTTGTTTAATTTGTGCACTTTAATTTGTAAAAGTGTTGCATTAATTAAACAAAACTACTTTGAGATTTATATCCCCTTGTGTGTGTGTGTGTGTGTGTGTGTGTGTGTGTGTGTGTGTGTGTGTGTGTGTGTGTGTGTGTGTGTGTGTGTGTGTATATATATATATATATATATATATATATAATGCCCTACACTGAAGAGACCCCCGCCCCCTCCCTCTGTTAAAAAGTAACTAGTAACTTGTACTTTAAGTACATTTTAAATCAGCTACTTTTTTACTTTTACTTCAGTAGATTTTTAGACTTGTACTTTTACTTTTACTTAAGTAAAATTTCATCCAAGTAATCATACTTTTACTTGAGTAGAATATTTTTGTACTCTTTCCACCTCTGATTATGTTGTATAAAATGTATATTATATTTTATTCATAAACATTTTGGAAAAAAAACATCCAAGAATCAAATCTCCCACACAGCAACACTCAAAGTTTATTTGCATATTGTGTTTTACACAATTCACAGTAAATGTGCCAAAAAGCAAAAAAAATGGCAAAAAAAAATCTGCTCACGTGCGCTGCGCACGCTCGCATCTTCGGTCTCTCTGCCCACTGTGCCTACCTAAAATTTCTAGTGGCCCACCCTAATCTAACTGTCTAGAACCGGGCCTGATTGTATCATTCTTTTTTTTTTTTATTAAACAGGAGTTTTTAACGTCTGTGCCACTGAACGGATTTCTGTCAGGTTGAAATGTAATTCTTTGGCTGAAAGCGATCATTACTGTTCACTTGTGTGATCCCAAAGTCACAGACGAGCCTCTTTAAATAGCCTAATATGAATATAGAAATTATATAATAATTTAAACTGTGATCACTTGAGGAAGATGGATTTGGTAATACATCAATCAGGCTCTTCAATGTAAACTGTCACCTAATTTGTCTGGCGTTAATGTCTTTCACTCACCATTAAGGAAGTTTGTTTACTGCACAGTAGCCTAGTATAGCTTGCCTACATAATACAGCAGATATAAAACACTGATGATATGCCGCGCCAGCTTATTACTTTTGCTGCTGCTAATATGCGTAACTTTTTAAAATAGACTATTGCTTCTCACACGGGAAGCGTAATAATTATTTTCCCAAATTTATTGTGTCCCGTTCTTTTCTGAATTGCCAAGGCGATTGGATCAGTTATGAGATAATGTCCCTGTTAATTCTTCTCCATACCATAAGCTCATTTGTTAATATTTCTAACTCTAGTGGGAGGAGTGGGTACGTTTATTTTTTTTGAGAAGTGGAGAAGTGGGAGGATCAAGCATTTGTTTCTCCTGTTTCCATGGTGAATCACGTTATCAGCGATACATTTATGATGGTTTTTACGCACGCGCTCAACCCAGAGTGAACACGCTCAGAGTTGATTGACCCAACGCTGATCCACTGTTCTGAAACCGATTACCCAGAGTTGCTCATCAACCCTGCAACTCAGAGCGCAGGAATAAACTCAGAGTTTGTAAACCCTGCTTCCTGAAATACCCCCCTGGGCAGGCTAGGCTGAGGAGCCTATAAACAGCACTGACAGATTGGCTCACTCTGTATCCTAGCCTGCAGACTGACATTTTGTATCATGTGTGTTTAGTTGTAGCACTTATACATTTACTCACACACACTCCTCCACATGCACACATACAATGTAAACATACTGGGGCCTATTTCAGGAAGCAGGGTTAACAAATTCTGACTTCAACCCTCGACTCCGAGTTGACCTACTCTGGGTTATCGGTTTCAGAACAGCGGATCAGCGTTGGGTCAGTCAACTCTGAGTCTGCTCATTCTGGGGTTCACTGGAGTGAGAAACCTTAATGAATGCACAATGGGCCTATGGTAGAATTAACAGGGATATTATATCAGAACTCTGGTATAACCTCCGCATATCAGAAAAAAAAACAAGGACATTTTTCTTCTCAAAAAAATAATTTGGCACTGAATTTTAAATATTCCCTCATTTAAATGAAAAACATTCAAACAAGAAAGGTCCACCGTCGGCACTGAGCAGAGCAGTTTGCCCACATTTCCCACTTTGCACATGCTCTGTGGATGTGGCCCTATGTGTTTAATTCAATACTTTGTGTGATCTCCCTCTTGTTGTTGCACACTTTTGAGCCAGGTTGAAACAAAGGAAAAAGACGAATCAGAAAATATTCATGGGTCTGCTAGGAATAACTCCAGTGATAATAATTATTGCCAGTAAGCCTTGCAAAGCCTAAAGCACAGAACATCTTAAATATTGCCTCTACACACAACATGTATCCTGATCAGACACATCCGCCTTCAATTGAATCATACCCTTGTCTTTTTCCATGGCACATACGCAATGAGACATAAAACGGCTTAGAGATAAAAATCCTTTTTCAGAATCCATATCCATCACTGTCTGCCCTGGCCTCTTTTTATCACAGAGCGCTCAGGGCAATGGTGAAATTCTACTTGAACAGCAGCTTACTATCAACCAATGAAGTTTAGTTGCGCAGCAGGTGAATTTTTCCTGTTTGTTGCTGTCCATGTCATTGAGACGTAGAGAATTCTAGTACACCTCGGAATTGGATATATCTGTGCTCTGAAAGTAAAAACCCCCTTTAACACATATACCGTCTGGTTAAAAACACCTAATGGCTATGTACCTTGTATTATCTGGCTCTGGAGTTGTTGTTGTTGTTGTTTGGTGCATATGTTTTCCTTATCAGATAACTGCCTATAGCAGATGGGCTGATGTCATGCTGAGACATTCGCAGCAGCTGCAAAGAAACATTTCCAGGTGCGGAAATCATCATGTTTTTTTTTTTTCATCGCTCAGTATCAAAACTGAAATAAACAATGAGGAATGCAAGGAGAAGTCTTTAAAACAAGATGTTAAAAGTTCCGTTTCTCTTCACACGTCAGACACATAGAACACAGACATAAGCCTGATAATTAAGGCCTGTACATACAGTACATACACTTTTGAACGAAGAGAAGGTCATGGCTTCTCTCTGGGGTTTGAGGTTTGTTTGTAAGAAATGTGCTGAACCTGTCACGAACTGGAGGAGCAACATTTATTCCAAGAGTTTCCATTATTATTATTCAATGGCAGAGTTTTTTTCCCCCAAGAAACGTATGTTCTATATACCACACAGTGTCCTTCTTACACAATGTGAACATATAAAGAGAAGGATGTTGGACATACAAAGGGCATGAGTTTGGACATATGATATATTAATGGCAGTATTTTGGACATAATAGTGCAAGACTTAAAGCCACTACGAGTAACATGGCACGTTGGCGTCCCCTTTGGACCAAAGCGGTAGTATTTTTACGGCGCCAGCTGTCGTGAAGCTGTTTTCTAGCTCGTGCCGGGCGTGCGAGATTCAAATGATCAGGAAGCAATATAGTGCATGTCCGTGTGTTGAAAGTGTGAGGGCACCGGACTCTTTTCTGCTCCGTGAGAGTGGTTAGTGACACAGCATCAACTAATGCCAGTCAGTGCAACTCTCACGGAGCTGAAAGACTCTGTGTCCTCACAGAAAGCGAATGAACGAGACGGCAGTTAATATCACGATGAGGTAATGTGTTTATGTTGTTGTAATAATAATTTCAGATGAATAATGGTCATCAGCTGATGATGATGGTGAGGCAAAGAAAACTTTGTTTTAGTTGGCTACCGCTCATTCATTTAGGAGTCTAGTTCGCTCTCGTGAAATTGTGTATACATTGCTTGGCAACGCCCTCCCGCCCGCCTATCTCGCCCTTTTAGCTTTTCTTCATTGCATTTTCTTTTTTTTCTTTGATGGTTCAGCCTTGTTATCAGTCATTATGACGACAAACAACTGTCTCAAACAAAGCTCCCGCTCCCCTTCTCTCACCTGGAGGGATAGGCTTCTCAAATCGCGTTGTTGCGCCACACTGAAATCTGCGACCAATACGGATACGTGACCATAGAGCTTGCACGCGTGAACTGAAAATCAAACTGGCTATGCGACCAGACCAAATGCAGTAATAAAAACTAAATCGTCTTTCTTTGCACTGATGGTCTCGTTTGCTGTTAAAGGTCATTTATGATTATCAGAGGAAACATGAGGCTGTTTAAAATATATTTAAATGTTACTCAGAGCTGCTTTAAGACATATAGCTTGGGACTTTAGATGTTTCAAAACACATGACTTGGGTCTACGAAGTGCAGTACATTAGATGAAAAACGCCCAGGACCATACAATCCACAGGTGACTATATCTTAGTCAACAAAACCTCTTCTTAACAATGGGAGACCCCGTTTTGCTTGCTGTTTTGTACCTACTTCCAACGTTTGTTTCTTGTAAACATGTCCATGAACTTCCCCAAACCCCAGTCATAAACTTGCCCAAACTGAGTCATTCTCCCATCATAGACTTTTAGAAAAGAAATAACTTAAAGGTAACATATAATGCTTTATGTTACTCACAGTGCCATTTCTGATTCAACTCTTCTTGCCCTGTCTGAAACGCTCCATCTAAAAGCCTGTTACTTTAAGCCCTGTCTTCTAAAAAGCCCAGTCTGTTCTGATTTGCCATGTCCCAATTCCATATATGGCTGACTGATTAGATTCAGGGGTGTTTGGAGGTGTGGCTTACCACAGGTTGAGGTTGTGCTTAGGTGTGGAGAAGTTGTTCTCATACTTTGGGAGAGAAAAGTGCATGTTGCGGGTGACCTTTAAAGTGATTTGTAACGGTTTTGTAAGGTACTGAAGCTGTCTTCCCGATAGTGAAGTCAGATCTGAAAAATTATTTGGATTGTTTAAGTCTAAGGACTTGTTGGGCTAGGTGGAGGATTTTGATTAGATTCTGGTAAATATTAGAAGACTGAATGTGTCCTGTGTCCAGCCTTTCATGTCAGTGGGGGCCAATTCTATAGTGTTGCATAAAAAGAAGGTAACGTTACCTAGAAAAGTCAGGTAATCTGCCGTCTCTGTCTGAGCTAGTGCAGCTTGCTCACTAGCAGTGGCAATTTTGGTTTGGAAACTCTGGTGGGGCCATGCAGGAAAATCTTATAACGCAATCCAGAAATACCACATATTACTACCATCACAACAAAAACAAAGTAGCAAGTGACAGAGGGGACCAAAATTGCGCTGAATAATGCCATCACTCAAACGCAAATCTGACGACATATATTATATCAATAGCACCACCAAATGGCAGTGTTCAAGATCTCACAATATCAAAAACTCAAGATCGAAACAACAACGTGGCAACAATAAAAACACGACGTACACCCTATACACAGCAATCAATATACAAAGCCACCACTCACAATATACCACGGCCAAAGAGCAATTTCAGCACCATAGATAGGTGAACAGCTCCCTCGGGGAGCCCACGTGAGGTTGTGCCCCTCCCACACACACACACACACCGCCAGTTACGCATGCAGAAATTCAAATTCAAACAATAATATGTAAACTACATTATAAATTCCACTTAGAATAAAAAATAATTACAAATTAGACTCACCAATGAGCATCACTTCTTGAACAGAAATGACGTACTGCGGTCCTTCATCTGCGCAAACCTCTCTGTGACTTCGCTGTTAAAATCTAACAGTCCGTGGATGAGTTCACTTTCAATAGAAAGCATCGCCAGGGCGTTCAGTCTCTGCTCTCCCATTGTGTTCCGTGTAAACGTTTTGATTCTTTTAAGAGTGGAGAAGTTTCTCTCAGATTCAGCGCTTGTCATCGGTGTGGTGATGATGATTTGCAGAAGCGACACTGTTTCAGACTGGGGCTGTGTTCGGAAAGCCATACTAACGTCCTACTCATACTCATTTTGACTTCAAATTGAGTATGTGACGGTTGGGTATGCAAGTTTGGGTATGCGAGAAATTCCCGGATGAGTACTAACTTCCGGGAAGATTTTGGGTATGAATCGATTGTATACTTTTCCTACTCAACCGCCCCTCAATGCACTGGGTCAATTCTACCCGCCTAGTAAAATGAAATATTTTCGAGCAACGAGTTACGAAGTGAAATGAGTGATGTGAGTCTGATAGTGGAGAGAGATCATTACAGATCGCTGTTCCACACACCGCAGCTCGTCCAGCTCAACTCACAGACAGCTGAGTGCTGTGATGAGCCGGACAGAGAGCGTCGGAGGGATCCTCCGCCTCAAAACATAATTATAAAACAAGAGGTCTAAAACACAGATGATGAACACAGGACTGTACAAATCTAGTTCAATATCTAACCTGTAGAGGGCGGTTATACGCTAAACAGCGTCTTTACTGCCTGAATCTTATAAGAAATTATTCATTGCTTGAGTATACTTCAACTGAAAACGTTTCGACGCACCTCGCATACACAATCGATCTTTGAGTAGACAGTATGCAGTATATAGATGGTGAGTATGTAGGATGTAGGACGCTAGTATGGCTTTCCGAACACAGCCAAGGCCTCCTGGAGGTTGTTTTCATGAATGGACTTCAGTAATGACGGTGCGGTATTGTTGCCATTGCTGAGCTCACTGTGCTGGTAGAGGGACTTCAACTCTGTTTTCAGCTTCAACTTGTTGTTTATTGGACATAGTTTGAAAGCACAATCCAGTTCAGCCTCTGTAAAGGCTTGCACAAACTAGGGGAAAAGTGTGCAGTCGATGAGTTTTGCTGCAATCAAATGGTCACTTTTAGCGAACCTGTCCTCCACTTGACTGATCGTAGTGTCGCAGGTTTCTTTCAGTACTGCAGCCGTGTTGGTTGTTTTACTCCTTATTTCCCTCCGCTCCACTTTCTTGCGCAATCACATCCGCTCGTTCCCTGAGACGCCCTACGTTCTTCTGGAAGATGTCCATGGCCCGGTTGATGCCAGCTGCGTCGATGTCTCTTTTTTGCAGTACACTGTATAAAATGTCCACTTCTGGCATTAGCTCTGAAAAAAACTCAAAGAAGTGTAGAAATCTCGGTTCCTGCAGGTGCATGGACAGACCAAAGGCCTCACTGATTGTTACCTTGTCCCATCCCTCTTGTGTGCGAATGTTGTTCAAACACTCAATTATCTCCTCACGGCATTCCCAAACAGCATTGACTGTCCTGCTTTTAAAATTCCATCGCGTGGCTGGAGGTCTGGGGATGCGCTTATGTGACGTCTCGGCAAGAGCAGCTGTTCTCTTTGGTGAGTTGGAGAAAAATGTGGCGAATGCTGACAAATCAGCAAAAAATACCTTCAGCTCGGAAATTCTTGCTGAGCAGATCTGATGAAGTATGAAGTTAAGTTGATGTGCCTAACAGTGCACAAAATGCACATTTGGATAGCGATCCTTAACTGCCGCTCCATCATATGTTTGGGCGATGAGCTTGTTACCCAGGTTCAGGGACTCAAGAGATGCCTTTATAACATTTGCTAAACCAGCACCCGTGTTGTCCTTCACCTCGATAAATTCCCAAAACCTCTCTGTCACTGTGTTGTTCACCATGTAGCGCAGCACGATGACCATCTGTGACTTGCAGGACACATCCGTGGTCTCATCAGCCTGCACGGCTACAAAAGGTGCATTTGCCAACTGTTGAGAAATCTCGTCTTTGTAGACACTGTACATGCACTCCAAAAGTTAATTTTGAATTATTGCCCTTGAAATAGGGTTGAGCATCGTAGTGGCGCCTCAGCCTGGAGTCCCCCTCGCACATTGTGTTAAAAATGCACCTGAAAATGCCGGGGTTTAACGAGCCAGCCGACTCATCATGTCCACGCAGGGCAATTTCGCACTTGCCACAAAGTTTTATACAGGTTATAATTCTCTCAAGAACATACCTGTTTTCTTCGGTCTGCCGGTTGTGCTGTTCAATGCCACGTCGGTATGCACTGTCAAGCTGAGATGCAACATTTGCTTTCCCCAAAAGACCTAGCTTGATGGCATTATCCACATGAGACGCACATATGTTTTAAATCTTTAAATCCAGTGGTTGTCCAGACGGTTTCCCCTCCAAAGAGCAGACATGGAAAGCAGTAGAGCACCTTTTTTGACGAGCTCCCAGTAAGCCAAGTTTTCCGCTTAAACCACTCCTGGTTGAACGATCTAGTTTTGTCCTTTCCCTCTTGAATAATGTTTAAATCCGTCGGGCGATGTGGTCCCAAACGTTTTATCTCCAACTTCTGTTCAAGTGGTGAAGTGCTAAATCGCACAGTAGATAGAAACTCAATCATCATTTAATGAATGAATGAAACGTCAATTTGTTATTACTGTAAAAGTATTACTACGTTAGCTAGCTAGCAAGATCTGATCAGCTCCTGCCGTAAACCCCGCCCTTTCTACAAATCAGCCAATGAGAAGCGCTCTGGGGGCCTAAACTTCTGGCCCCACGGTCGATACTAAAGCGGGCGCTGCGCACGCTCATGCTCGTGCAACAGCTCCACAGCCCTCTACTACACTGCACAGGGCCATCTCGGCTTGGCTCCACCGAGCGGAACAGACGAGACGGAGCAACAAACTATTTCACTTCTACACTACAAAAAGTAAGACAATTGCGTTCATCAAATTAAAACTGCGGACATGTAATTAATTATTAACAATTAATTTATGCTCAATGACATTTTTGACAAAAAAAAAAAAAGTTTAGAATCCTGCCCTGCACGGCAGCGCCCTCTGGCCCCTAATGCAAAGACGCTACTGCTCACTAGGTAGAAGGAAACAGGGGAGAGATAACACTTTCATGGGATATTTTACTTTATAACTACTCATGACACAGCAGCAGTGTGAACTATTATGATACTTTACATTTTAAATCATAGGGGAATATTTATTAATAATTAGGAGATATATCAATGTTTCAACATCCTGAACTGTCATTTTTCCTCTTTTGGGGAGAATAGGGTTGTCTTCCTTACTTTTTGAGGGGGAAAAATGTATGTCTTCTGATTATTGGGGGGGGGACATCCCCTGTGCCCCCTGCCCCCGCCCCACCTCCCAAAATCTACGCCTATGGGCAAACATGTGTCTGTGAGTTGCTGAAAAAAACTGCACCACAGCTGCCACAGAAATGTTCAGACTTCAGAATTTGCAACAAAGCCCTAATGATCATAAAAACAAGATGCTTTATTTAAACTATGTCCATGTTTAGGTGGTGATTGTATTTTTTTCGGCTGTACTGAAACTAACGGAGGGAAGCGGCTCACTGACTGTATATCCTCTTGTTGCGCTGTCAGTTCGCAATGCCGACATGGCTGTGTTTTCACGCTCGTGAAATGCAATCCGATCGCGGAAGCCTCCCATGAACAACGTTAGTGGACATGATATCCCCGGCGGCCGGTTATCATTTTAGCCGTTAAGCCACAGAGCTTTTCTCACCGGCAAGGTGATGACACCGTTACCCACAGTCACAGTCTCACCCCATGTTTCACTGGGTGAATCACTGCCTCAACACAAGGCTTTTGTGTTTCGGTTTAACATCGTCTTGGGCGAGCGAGTGTTTTAACTTTATGCTGAATAACCATTGCACTGCAATCGCTGAAAGCGAAATAGTTCAGGCGGGGGCGAGGCAGAGCGGAGCGCACTAGTAGAGATGGAAGGGTTCGCTTACTTGCCAGTCGAAGCGTCAGGTCTGTAGTAACCATGGTAGTAACAGGCATTCAGGCTTGAGCTGTTAAATTCAAATACAGGATGTGTGCGTGCGCCTAAAAGGTCTGACAGTGTACTAGCGGTGTAAGAAAGGTTCCTTATTTTTCCACAGCCATCAAAACTATTGACGGCTGTGATGTGGCGCTTGGGGTGGCCAATGGGGAGGCCGAGATTCGGCCACCCCCCGGCCCCCCCTGGCTCCGCCACTGCACCCCAGTAAGTCTCAGTAATGATCCAGCTTTCCGAAGAAAGGCTGAAGACAAGAAAAGTCCTGTGCAAAAATCAAGCAAATTCAGTTGTCCATGAACAGAGGACAGGGGCCATGCAGTCAAATGTAATACTTATTAAACAGCAGTTTTGAATCTATTAATCAGATTTTGTTCTCGCCATTCTAGATTCAGGAGCTACAATTCTTTTGCACTACTTGCCGTCTGATTATTTGTCAAAAATGTGAGAACAAAGATTTCACACTTTGTGAGCCACTAAGAGGCAGATTTGAGAAAACTCGGTGAGCTGTTGACGCAGTAATACAAATCAGTCCAGGGGGCTGATACAAAAATACAATTTGATGGCGCTGGTTTGGAATCCTGTCTCCTTTTAGTTTATTTTTCAGCAAGTTCGAAAAAACCTTTCAGTATTTTTTTTTCATTTTTACAAATGCTTGACTAAATCTTTAAATGCAAGGCACATTCACACCTCTCTGATTATCATTCATTTTCAATATCCCTGAAGGAACATTCCAAAGGGATCAATAATCTATCTATCTATCTGATGCCATTCATCTTTCATAATCTTTGATATCCATGTTGGCATTTCCCATACGTAACCTGAAAGTGTCAGAGAATCCTTCCTCTGTTAATCCACTAACTCATTACTGATGCACAACTAAAGCTCAAACCCCAGCTTGAGTGCCTTATAGCAGCTGCTTCATTTGTCTTCACATCACACTCACACATCCCATCCATTTGCTGTGCGATGACAGATACTCCCTCGTTATTTTGCATTGATTGCTGTTGTAGCAACTCAAACAGTCACTCCGCTTGCCTTTACTCTGCACTCGATATCATGTTGCTGCTGCCACGCCATTCACATTTAATTAACCTGCTCAACCCCAGATGTGAATCAATACAGAGGGCAGGAAATCCAGCAGCATTTGGCTAAGCTAAACGACAATCATTCCCTCAAACATGGTCAGTTTTACAGATGGTTATGTGGATCAGGCTGGGTCAGAGCAGGCTTATTAAGACTGAACCATCGACACTCACCTCACACCCTGCAGGACTGTCTAGTGGACCTCAGGCTTGTTCTTAATACGGACAAAACAAAATATATGTGTTTCTCCAGAGCAAGAACTCTACATTTTAATGATCTTAATATTCATACAAATAATGGATCTCAAATTGAAAGAGTCACTGAATATAAATATCTCGGCATCTGGATAGATGAAAAAGTATCTTTTAAATTTCACATAAAAAATCTTGTCTGTCGTCTGCGACAAAAGATTGGATATTTTTATAGGAACAGAGCCACCTTCCTGTTGTTCAGTAGGAAAAGGATTATTGAGGCAGTTTTTATGTCTGTCCTTGATTACGGTGATGTAGTTTATCGGCATGCATCTCATTCATGTCTTAAACTCCTAGGGCCTCATTTATCAACAGTGCGTAGAAAAGGTTCTAAATTCACTCTTACGAATGAAATTTAGTATGTGCTTAAGTACAAAAAAATCTGTATTTATCAAACGTGCGCTGGCCTATCGTACGCACACCAGTAAGTCATCAATCTTGATAAATCCCACATGTTCTTAAGTACCATGCTCGTTCACGCTCAGGCCATTTGCATTCAGAAACTCCTCCAATTAACCATATGGTCACAACACATCCCTTTATCAACCATGTGAATGTGTTTTATCCCTCTCCGCTACAATGGCAAAGAGGGCAACGAAAAGAAACTTCTCCAACACATAAATGGACAAACCCTTGTAAACGAGGTTGAATCAAAGCAAAACATATTTTGTTGGCTCACTTAGTGCAGGCATTAAAACAAAAGAAAGCTTGCTTCATGGGAAAATGTGATATTTTCGAGCAAGTTGTAAGGCAACGGCATTGTTTGGGGTCCGCGATCTGACAACTTTACGTGCAGTCATTCATAAACTCTCTCAATAAATAAGAAATGAAGATAAGTTTCTAACAACATTAGAGTTACTAAGTGAAATGAGTGATTGGCGAGTCACCGCGGCTCGTCCAGCTCACAGCTGAGTGCTGTCAGATGAGAAGCACAGAGAGCATCGGAGGGATCCTCCGCTTCAAAATATGTAAACGTGTGACACATTTAATGAATAATCAATTAGAGCTTACCTAAAAATAAGTGAGCCATATAACTATTTATTGCATTTAGGATGTTAGCTCATTTGGACGCTGTTTTGACCGTCTGTTTTCATTGATGTATTGGCGATTTTATATCTACTTCAGTTTCATTACTGAGTCGTGATCAGTGTTCTTAAGGAAACTTAGATTATAAAACAAGAGGTCCAAAACACAGATGATGATTAAACAAACAAATGTATGACTTTATATTACCCTAGAAATGCACGGGTGGATTTGACGCGTGGCGATTATAGATATAAAGAGAACGCTGGCGGTTCTAGTGTTAATGCAGACGTTGAAACTCTTAAATGCTTTGCTTTGTGCTTGTAATATCGCTATTCTACCACTAGATTCTGTTCGTAAGCATGGTCAGAGTTGTGCTTATATTTACACACATTCATAAGTCCAAGTACATTTTGGTAAATTCCATACTTTGCGTGGCAATGTTCTTACGCCCTACTTACGGACAGATTTGTGCGTAAGTACGGTTGATAAATGAGGCCCCTAGACTCTGTTTTTCACTCTGCCTTAAGGTTCATTACAGGAGATGCTTATGACACTCACTATTGTCTTTTATATGAAAAGGTTGGTTGGTCCTCTCTTAAAGAGAGACGTGATGCACATTGGCATATTTTTATATATAAAGCCCTGACCGGAAAACTACCACTCTATTTGACAACAATGCTGCATATCTCTGATGGGCTTTATCAAACCCGCTCAACTGAAATGCTCATGTTATATGTTCCATACGCCCGGTCTGACCTTGGTAAAACTGCTTTTAGCCACAGTGCCCCTGACTCCTGGAACAGCCTACAACATCAAATTAAAATAAATACACTCATAACTGTTAACCAATTTAAACTTCTTATTTTGAATCAGCCCCACTCCACTTGTAACTGTTTTAATCAGGCTATTGTTCTGCTTCATTCAACTGATCTGAATGTTTTAATTGTTGTTGTCTCTTTGTAAGCTTGTTGTGTATTCTAATTGTATATTGTGTATCTGTAATGTGTCTCGACGTCATTGTAAAAGAGGGTAACCCTCAATTGATCTTTCGAGAATAAATAAATGAAAATGAAATGAACACTCTCGATGGGATTCTAAAATTATCGTGGCTCTTGAACACTGTATGGATTTGCTCCATTCAAAATAGGAGCCTGTCAAAAAGTATTGCTCATAGCTAGTTACACCTACCAAGGGGGTCCAATGGAAAAAGTATGCAAAATGGGCACTGTGCTATAGCCTAACAAGTTTCAAACCAAAAGCTGCCAACAAGTTGTTTCGTAAGGCTAGCATGTTATGAAGCTGATGGCTCCTTGTATGTCTCGGGTTTCTTTAAGGTGAAATCAGCTTGAATATCATCTGAAACATGTTTTTTTTTTTTTAAATTCTCAGTTTGTTGCTTACAAGCAAATCTACAGTCAAGAGTTTACCATTTGTCAGTTCAATCTGTCGTCAGTGAAATGTGTCTTTGTAATGAAAAGATGTTTTTGCATATTCTAAATCTCTGGATATAATATTTTTTTTTTAAAGAATAGTGAGCTTCTAGAATCTAGAAAGACAAATTGGTTATACAGCTGTTTGATCCTGGAGTTCTAGCTGCCAAACATGCTCGTTAAAATTCTGGCTGCATATTGTGTGTGGGTATTTAAATGAGTGGTATAATGGCGTACGGGAGTGATGAGAGCAGAGCTGCTTTGGCTTTGGAAAGATCGGTGCTCCTTAAACTCACAATTGCTTCTTTTGGTTGATAAATTCATTATTGTGTTCATGCTATGATTGAATGGAAACCTGCTGAATCCTGTGGAGACCTTCCTGCCAAAGCAGAATGACACTGACCTCTTCTATGGCAGGGTGTCACATTGATCTGTAGGTTTACACTCCAACCAAGCAAGAGCACACCTGATCCAGCCAAATCAGCCATGTGAAGTCAGGTCAAGCTGTTTGAATAAGTCCAGTAAGGTGTGTTTCTGCCTGGTTGGAATGACACCAGCATGGTTCCACGGATCTTCCATGTATCAGTTTGAAACCGCTTTTCCAGGAATACTTACCCTGGAAATCCAGACTCGCCGATGGCCAATTCAAATGTGCTCGGCATTCTTTTCTGGACACGAACCATTTGAGCTCATTAACTATATATCGGGAAAAATTCGGAGCTATCAATAATCAATCAATCGTACTAGCTGATACGGACGGGCGTAACCTGATGATGACAGTGCTGCGCATGCACCATTGATGTTGTGATAGTAAACAACAAAGATGGCATTGTTAAACAGCTTTGGCCTTGACACGGAATGATTTGGAAGACGGCGCTCAAGTCTTTCATTAGCAACAAAAATTAATTTGCTGTTTTGCCAACCGACAACGACAAAAGTTGAATTTCCCAGTGAGATAGCCCTGCTGGTTGCTAAACGAACGGGACTGAATAAGTCACCCTTTTTTTTAGGTTTCTGTAGAAAAACTCTATCGAATCCGGGAAAACTAAAGAAGATGTTTTAAGCGGTCTGTGAACTCATCCAGCGAGTATAAAGACTGAAGGTTGGGGTTGCTTATTCCTAGGCCTCAGGTTTAAGCATTTTGGTACCTCCTGACACGGCAAACGCCGAGATGGAATGGCAATGATGAGAGTATTGCGTTCTGTATTAAAACGGACCAAATGCATTCTCATCCAATCAAAAAGGGTTTTTGGTCTTATCAGCAAGCAGTATTTGCATTCAAACCAGCCAATGATATGCTCTTCCTCCTTGAGAAAAGAAAGCTTTGAAGCCTGTGTCACTAAGATATGACTGGGTAAACACATCAGGGGGCCTGGGCCCTGCAATGTCTGGCTTGAACTTTAATGGTGGCTTCAAATAGAGTATCATCTGAACTTGCAGAGACTTAGGGACTATCCCATCCTAAATGAGTTTATGACCTCCGCAGGGGTCTGGGATGGTTGATTCTACAAAGACACTTATGTAATCATGCGTTAGACTTTAGTCCCTCGGAATGCACTATGGCATCAGCATTAACACATTACAAATGAGACACTCAGTGTAGGCACAACAGGGGTGATGTGGCCCATTTCTTTCCTGCTTAAAATGATATCAGTCGATATCATTATTGATTTCCTTCAAGTTTAAAGCTATAGTGTTACATTCGGTTACATTCAAGCAAATGCCATACGAGTTGACACAAAGTTTATTAATAAGCCTTTCAGCTCCACAAACAACCTCTCTCTAGGGTCTGGCCAAACGCAATAGACCTTCCCAACTCAAGGGAAGGCACCAACGCATGCACTTCAAATACCACTGCATGCAATTGGATAGCACTACGACCAATCAGAGCAATGAACAAGGTGACATATTCAGCCCTGTTCGACTAGCTGCCACTTCTGTTAAATTAAACGTTTTCCGAGGTCGGTCGCCAAAACAGAACATTCCTCTTTCTTGCTAATGAAATATTTGAGTGCCGTCTTTCAAATCGTTAAGTGTCGAGTCTGAAGCCATTTCAAACTCAAACAATGTATCCGCAGCCATCTTTAACGACTTTGACGGTGCATGCACAGCACTGTCGTCACCTGGTTCCGTCCACCAAAATTAATAATAACTAATCCCCAAGTAAATTGCTCCCAATAGTCAGCTTGCTGTCTGTGTGTGGATGTTAACGCTGTAATTGGAACAGGTCTCCCTTGAACACTGGGATTTATCTGTATAAATAAAGGTAAAAAAACTAACAACTAAAAAAATATTTTATTATAAATGAAGTATAGCTTCAAAAGTATACTTAAAAAGCTTAAGTACCAAATAAGTTGTACTATTTTGGTTTGCAAATGAGATAAGAAACACACAAAAATTATGTTGAAGCACTGCTTAAGTATTACTCTAGTGCAACTTAAGTTGTTTCAATTTAACACAACTTAAAGTATATTGTCATGACTCACGGCTCGGCAGTCTCTCCTTCTCCTATGTGTGTTTTCCCTCGTCTGTCTCTCCTTTTCTTTGTTCCATGTGTCGGCCTCCCTGTTGGCATGTGGGCGTGGTGGCACTCCAGGGCAGGCTGTTCCAGGTGTGGCTCGTTGGGCTAATCAGGGCAGGCTGTTTCCAGGTGTGGCTCGTTGGGCTAATCAGGGCAGGCTGTTTCCAGGTGTGGATCGTTGGGCTAATCAGGGCTCCCTATTTAATCCTGTGGACTCCAGTCATACAGCCCCAGAGCCTACTACGTACCAGAGCGGTAACTACCCGAGACCAGTGCTTTGTCTGAAATCGAGCACTTCTGTACTTACACTTACTTTTTTGAGTGCACTTTGCGCAAAACCGGAGAGTGTGCCAAAATGCAGTGCACTGTAAGTTCCTCGGTCGTGCACTCAAAACGGTCTAAAACTTGAGTGTGGAGCGATGGACACTTTCCACACTCAACGGCCGCCATCTTGCCTACGTAGCGGAGAGGACGTGACATTAAAATCAAAATAGACGAGCTTGAAGCAACCATGGAGACAGACGCGCTCTACAAAAGTTAAATTACACATTGTTTTTGTTTTTCCACGATTTATGTTCCTGTTTTGGCTAGCGGTAACACAAGCAGAAAAAAATACCACTGAAGAAGAACCGTCAAAATGCAAAGTCATTTCCGGTAGGTGTGTGACGGCAGTTGGGACAGTGCACTGTAGAAATGAGAGCACTGCGTCTTTAAGTAAGTGTACTGTAGGGATAATAAAGTGCACTCAATGTAAGTGCGCTTACCTAAGTGTGCGATTTCAGACAAAGCACAGGATATCTTGTTTATTGTTTTCTTCATGTCTCCATTTGGAGTGAGTTCTAACTCTGCTCCTCTTTCCCTTCCGTGCCAGTTGCCTCCGCTGTTCACCTTTCCTGCTCGCCTGCCTGCTGGTTTCCGGATATCCACTTGCCTCTGCTCGCCACGCCATTCAGCCGTCCAGTGTCCTGCCTGCCTGCCTAAATAAACATAACCATCTTAAAGGTAAAGTGGTTATGAAAAACAAAATCGGCGCGGCTTGGGTCGGGGCGGCCAAAAGTGCCATTGGAAAAATGCCACAGTTATGTTGTTGCTCAGCGTTAACTGCATAGTTTAATCATGGTCTCAAGCTTTCTTCCTGTCTGTGCATCAACTAAACTTGCTTTCACTGAAATCACATGTTCTGTGGGTTTGCCATTTTGCGAAGTGATTGTTGCTTCTTCTCAGAGTAACATTCTCTGTGAAGAGACCACTTTGGCCCCTTTGTTGAATTCCATCTGCAGTGGTCAAAGGAAACTTGACCCCCGATGCAGGTGGCCGCATTTCTTGTTCCCCCGAAATGAAAGACTTTCAGCAATTGAAAAAAACATCAAATTATATGACAAATCCAAACCCCGGTTTTTTAACCTTTTGGTGATGTCATAGCTGTAAGTGTCCTTTTGTAATCCGATTAACCAGGAACCAAGTGAATCAGAAAGTTTGAAAACATGTTTTCAGAAAGGTGGAGGGTGTTTATTTTCTTATACTTAGGGAATCTCTAGTCACACTGGGGACCCATATTATTGTTGAAAAAGTGCATTTCGTATGATACGTGACCTTTAATGCCTGCGATCACATAATTTATGTGTAAAATCATAATTTCTCAACTGCCTCCAGATGACGGAGAAACACGTGGTTTTGTAACTGTCATGTCCAGTTCCTTAGGAGACATAACCTTAAAGGTGAAGTAAGCGATTTATTTATGTTAATATAAGTGTTGCATCGCTCTTTATTCATACAGTGATCACTGATATAGGGTGCGCGTTTCATAAAGCCGATCTCTCAGTCACTCGCTCTGCATGTAATCGGCAAATAAACTTTTCATGGATTCCACTACTGATAACCAATCAGAACAGAGAATGCTACGAACAGGCACCCGTCTCACTGCCGGTGCACGTGCAGAGCGACAGATGGGTGAACTTGTATGCACCTACAATGGTGGAGCAGGTAAAAATCCTTCCCAATGTCTGTTTTGATGGTTTTTATCATGTTTTGTCACACTTATGGATCTGAGATGATGCTAGATAACTCGCTGCTTGAAGACCGCAGTGCATTTATGTGGCGACGTGGGGACGAGCGAGGGGACTGCTAACTGCAGTCACTGACAGGAAGTTAGCTAAACTGACCATTCCACCTACTGAACCTTTAACAATATAGCCGCTCACTCTATTAACAGTTTTAGTTTGAGACTTGAAACTGACTAGAAATGGCTTAAAGCTGCAAACATCTTCCTTCGAGCCAACAGACAATATGATTGATGCAGAATCACAGTGGGGGATTCTGCCTTGGTGAGAAGCATAACTGATTTTGTGGTTATATTTAACAAGACTTGTGGAGGTGACTGTTTAAAGAAACACTTTTCTGACGTGACTGAGAGAAACACATTATCCCTGTGCTCTTGCTTTTGAAAAGGTTTATTTTAAGTGAAAATGATACAGTTGAGCGGTTATTGGGAAAGGAAATTGATGCCCTGGGTGGCACACTGCATGGAAGAACAGCATGTTCTGACCATAAATAGTCTACCCTACATTATTGTCCCATGGGCTCACGACTAAGGGGGCCATGATATTTGAACCGCAGGGGGCATTTTCAGTCTGATCTTTTAAGATTATTTTACATTAAGAGAGTATGGTTCCATTAAAACAAGTGACACATCACACATATTCAGAAACTAACTGAAACTCAGTTTGATCTTATAAATATCTTAAAGGTGGAGCCAACTACAGTTATTTAATATTGTGCTTTCATAGAGTTGGAGGACTCAAAAGAGAGCAATACAACATTAAAACATTCAATCGTCAAGATTATAAAATACGTGGCTCTTGTATAAAAAATAAAAATAAAACGGGGAGATACAGGCCTGCTTTGTATTGAGACCATTTTTTTTTTTATATCAGAATACTTTATTCCTGTTATTTGACATTAATTAGTATCAAATTATTTAAAATGTGTGTCTAATTGGTGAGACGCTGGATTCAAAGTTTAATTTGAATTTTCTTTACTCTCAACAAATGTGCCCCTCTTCTTTCCAACTGCGCCCCAGTGTGGCTCTCCTATTCAAAAGCCCCTCTCATGTGGTGTTTGAGTCATTTTCCCAGAAATGGCAAAGCTCCTTCCTTGGCAAAGAAGACATTGACAAGTAGAATTAGTGGAGTGTACACTTGTAACATAGCTTTGCTGGTTTTGTCTTCAATCCCTTGAGAACTATAGCTCGCAACATTATTCCATTCATTTTAGAGACGGCCTCCGGCAATGGCGGTAGCTATGTCCCGTTTGGTTGCAAAAAAAAGAAGATTTCACATAGGAAGCATTGAGCTGATAGCCCTGGCATCCATCTGGGCGGACAGATCCTAGAGCACCCAAACTCCCCCAAAACAGCACCAGATATGTCAATAACATCGTCGGAACAGCTTTTGGGGATTATCGCTTAAAGCAGAGAAGAGATACACTGCTCTCTTGATCAGTATTTCGTGTGTGTGTGTGTGTGTGTGTGTGTGTGTGTGTGTGTGTGTGTGTGTGTGTGTGTGTGTGTGTGTGTGTGTGTGTGTGTGTGTGTGTGTGTGTGTGTGTGTGTGTGTGTGTGTGTGTGTGTGTGTGTGTGTGTGTGTGTGTGTGTGTGTGTGTGTGTGTGTGTGTGTGTGTGTGTGTGTGTGTGTGTGTGTGTGTGTGTGTGTGTGTGTGTGTGTGTGTGTGTGTGTGTGTGTGCTGCGTCAGTGCAGTAGTGTTGGAGTGTTAGTGCTTGTAGTTAAGTTAGTGCATGCTGCTTGCTACTTTCTGCTTTCAGCTTCTGCCACCGGATAGCCCGTGGTCATCAGGGGCGAAAAGAGGAGCCGAGTGTGTAAGTCTCCTCAGCCGGTACATAGCCTCTCCACCGCCAAGATCTCGTACACGCCTCCTCATGGCACACATGGTAACTGGTCCCTTGCGGCTCCAGGCTAAGTTGTACGGGATCTCGGAGCAGCAGTGGGCCCCAGAGACGCGGCATGCAGGCCCATCGGTGAGTGGAAATGCCCTGCTGCCCGTCAACCACTGTCTCAGCTATGGGCAAATAGACCCAACTATGGGTAAATAGTGAAGACCCCAACGGCAGAACAGGCGGAAGATGGTGGGTGTGAGAACAACCACAACGGCTGGAAAGGCGGAAGAAGGCAACCCCACAGCCACGTGGGTTAACTTGGGAGGGTTCAGTGGCTAGGGGAGCAAACCCTGAAGAGAAACCTGCACCTGGGGACAGGCACAGGCGGAGTCCAACTGACCGGACCACCGACAGCCCCCTGCAGCTCCTGCCAGACGAAGGTCGTCATGGGTTCTCTCATTCCACTGGAGGTCAATCTGGTAGGAGTGAAGACGGTGCACCCTCACCCTCACCTTAATCCTCAACTACGCGCAAGCTTTCTTCCCAAATCCACCAAAAAAACCAAGACAGAAGATCCGAGCGGCGCACCCAATGACACCAGCGGGCGGCTGGTGTCCCCCTGGCATCTGGCTTCCCGTGCTCCATCTGCGGGCGAGTGTGCGGCTCAAGGATTGGTCTATACGCCCACGAGAGGTGGCACCAGCGGCAACGTCGTTGAACCCCCCCCTACCCCCACACCATTCCCCAACCCCATCCTTGGAGCAAGCGTCATCTTCGGAAACGATGGACAGCTAAGATGTGGGGGGGGGGGGGGGGGGGTGTGTGTGTGTGTGTGTGTGTGTGTGTGTGTGTGTGTGTGTGTGTGTGTGTGGAGTATAGGACTGTAGTGTTATTACACAGCCCATGAAATGAAGCCCCATCATTCTTCAGATGTGTAATTAGACTCTAAAATCACCTCAAAGTCTGGCAATATGTAAGATGATTGAGCTCCTATGCTTTGTTTTGCAAGGATACAGTTGTGGATGTTACTGTAGTCGAAGATTGCTTGCCTGCGACTGAACTGTAGCAGCTATATATGCGTGGATCATTTGTGCCGTGATGGAGCACGTGAATATGTCAGCATGACAGGTGACCCGCGCACACAAGCTCTCTCTCTCCACTCAATCAACGGGGCTGAGGTAATTCATTCTGGATCATAATTCACTCCAGGTTGCTTTTAATGGTCTAACGTCTACCGCAACGGAAACGACGACACAGTGGGTGCTTTTATTTTTTCATCTCTTTATACATTCTGTAGGGGATTAAGCCTCCATATATGACTTAGGCTGGCTGACTGAATGTAGATAAATTGCTTGGGGGGGAGAAGAATGGCCCAGCCCTCCTTACAAAGGCTAGTTTGATAGAGGATTTATCTTTTTCCCTGCTTCCCCCCAGCAGCTGCCAGGGAAATGAGACCTTGAGAGGGGCTGGGG
Organism: Hyperoplus lanceolatus; assembly: GCA_026929865.2. Taxonomy (NCBI): domain Eukaryota; kingdom Metazoa; phylum Chordata; class Actinopteri; order Uranoscopiformes; family Ammodytidae; genus Hyperoplus; species Hyperoplus lanceolatus. Next base: position 2,876,914 of record CM049397.1, read on the forward strand.
AGTTTTCACATCTTGTCATGTTCATTGTTTGCTCCTTCATATTTCCCTGCGTGCAAGTTTAATGATAATGGCACATCCGCTGACAAGATAACAAGGGGAGCGCGGCTGTTTTAAAGATGAAAAATGAGCTTGTATTTCTTTCTCTTTTTTTTCATCTTCTCGATATAATTAATGTTGATGTAATCTTAGAATTTGCTTTTTTTTGTTTCGGTTTATGCCACTTTCCAGAAATAGTCTGCTGCCATACAGACCGTGATTTAAAAGCAGGGACAATTATGAATAATGAGCATCTTTACAGAGGGGATATATCGTGTTGATCTTCTAAATCATGTGAGATGTATAATCATCGTCAATAATATGTCTACCCAATTATCTGCATTTTTCTGCACATGCTTTGATTACTGTACATGTGTGCCTAAATATAGTAGAAATGTACTGTATGTAGGTCATATTCATAAGCTTATTTGATGATATTATTGATTAAATCAAATAAAAAAGTAAGAAACTGACACAATGAATAGTTTTTTTTTCCCATTAGGGGGCAGCACAACGAGCTTAAAAGACACCATTGACATTATCACCTCATGTAAAGCAAGTTTATGTATATAGCACAATTCAGACACAAGGCAATTCAAAATGCTTTACATACTACTACGTCCAGATCGTCTGGTAAGGGAAGCAACATCAAACCAGGTGTAAATTTGTTATGCCAAAACAGAAAGTGCTGTGAGGAACAAAATCAGGGCGACTGGGTGCTGTGCAAATCAATAAACAAATATAACCAAAAGAGCACTTTTAAAGCATGAGCCACAATTAAAGGTGACATAAGCGATTTATTTGTGTTAATAAAGGTGTTACATCACTCTTAATTCATACAGTGATCACTTATAGTGTGCGCTTTTCAGAAAGCCGATCTCTCAGTCACCCGCTCTGCATGTAATCGGCAAATACACTTTTCGGGGATCTCACTACTGATAACCAATCAGAAGAGAGAACGCTACAAACCGGCACCCGTCTCACTGCCGGTGCACGTGCAGAGCGACATATGGGTGAATGTGTATGCCCCTACACTGGCGGAGCAGGTAAAAATCCTTCCCAATGTCTGTTTTGATGGTTTTTATCATGTTTTATCACACTTACGGATCTGAGATGAAGCTAGATAACTCGCTGCTTGAAGACCACAGTGCATTAATGTGGTGACGTAGGGACGAGCGAGGGGACTGCTAACTGCAGTCACTGACAGGAAGTTATTTAAAATAACCATTCCGCTTACTGAACCTTTAATTATCTAATAGAAACCAAAGGAAAACAACAGCTTACCGTTTCAACAGCCAAACACACAAAGAAAACAGCACCCCTCAAACCTTGTGAAACAGACAATCTTATACGTGTGCAAACGGTATCAGTAAACTAAAACCTAGCCCTGCGAGGTAAGTCTCTTAGACTTTTACAAATACAAATATAAATCACACACAACTAAGCATGAAGGCGAGCTGCTCTCATACATCTCTCGAGTTATTAGCTGCTCCACTACTGTTGGCCCGCGCAAGCATTTGAAGACAGAGCCACTGGATTGCTTGCTCCCGATTGGCTTGCCAGGGGACAGTTGCCGTCCAATTGCGGACGCACCACGAGACAGCTGTGGGCGGAGCTTGCAGGGAGCGACTGCTACAAACATACAGAAATACACACCCTATGCTGAAGATTGATCTTGGCATACATTCATTCATGTGTGCTATACAGACAATATTTTAGCTGCAGATTTCTTGAATGTACTTGATACTTTTAACCTTTCACATGACACATGTTTGACACTGTGGCTCCTTTAAGATTGAGAAAACACAAAACTAAACATCGGCCCCCTGGATATCAAATGATGTCGGATTATCAAAACATTTGTGTCGAAGAGCTGAACGGAGATGGAGGTGCAATAGACAGCCTGCAGACTTGCGAACTCTGACAGACATAATGAACAAATGTAATCAAGCAGTGAAAATGTCAATAAACAACCTCATTAACAATCATAAATCCAATCCAAGACTCCTCCTGCTGTCCACCTCCTGCTATTTTTATTGAAACATCAGCTGAGAAATGTCACCAGTTTGAATCTTTCTTCTCAAACAAAATGCAAAAACATCAGAGACAATATTTCATCTGCTGTCCAGACTGTCATTGAACCCTCTCCTCCTATTGCATCAACTGTACCTTAACTTATTTCAATAAACTAACGATAGAGAAAAATGGGAAAACCCAGTCTCTGATCCCCAAACCACCATGCAGAGACGTTTTCCGAAGTATTAATAATGAATGTATTTATACCAAACAATAACATAATCCAACTTAAAGCTTCAAGGTGAGCTGATGCCAAAAACCCATTCTAAAACTAAAAGGTGCTGACAAATGCCAGGATAAACAAAATAACAATCACCAACTACTTCAACAAAAACTAAAACAGGAGACAAACTAAACAGAAATTGAGCCATTAATAAAATTATAGATAATAGATTTTGGTTTTTGGTCATTCTGTGTCCCCAAATGATACCAGAAAATAGTACTTAATAGCTCACATAGGACACAGTTAATTTAGCCTTAGTTTTCTTTTCAAAATGCACCAGATTAATGCATTTTACTTAAAAAGGTTAAAAAAAAAATTTGTGGGGGGGCATGCCCCCGGACAACCCTAAAAGGTCCTGAGTCCCCACCACAGTCTCCAACATTTATGTGACAAACACTGTATTACCTTAAAATTATTTGGTTATTAATCAAAATAAATATTACACATTTGGGCCTAATGGCAGGTTGAGGCGGGCCTCAACCTGCCGATAGGGAAAAAGGAATTCATTATGTTCTGGAGAGCCACACCGTGTCCCATCACAAGAGAACACACATCTTGCCGCAGCACTTTTGATGTACTTATTTCCTTTGGATCTTGATGTGTTTCCGAGGTACATATGAGACACATCTCCTGTTGGAAGTGCACCCTTTGAAATGCAGGGCTGCCTCCACAGACATTAATTAAAGCTAGCTTTTGACTAAAGTCTCGTTCTCTTGAGACCGCCACTCTATGGTCTGGGATACGACTTAATACAAACTTCACTGCTGCGCTCAATAGGATGCCACATGCTGACTGTGCAAGACCAACAGATTTTCCTGAAGGGGAAAAAGATTAGTATAGGGGGTGAAAAGTGCCAAAAACGAGTCGGCATAAACGTAATAAAAATCCTGGCGATTACAATAGGGCTTCGCACCACTCGGTGCTCGGGCCGGTGGTTGGCGAAGTGAGCTACTGTTGCCTAGGCCTACCAATGCTCAACTCAACACATAAATTGTGTTTGGTTACAATGGTAACACTTTGCAATAAGGGTACATTAATTAATTGTTAGTTAATTCTAAGTTAGTATGTGTAGTAAATGACTATTAAGCATTAAGTAAGTGTTAATGCTTAATTATTTACACTTATTTAATGCTTTGTTTATGTTTATTAAGCATTTACTAAGCATTTATTAATAGTAAGGTAATGCTTAGTAAATGCTTATTAAGCCTTAATTAAGCATTAACTAACAGTTAATTAATGTACCTTTATTGTAAAGTGTTACCGTTACAATATATATATATATTTTTTAACTGCTCCACCATAAGTTTCACTTTCGTTTTCATCTTGTGTCAGATCTATCAGACTGCCTGTCTTTCTCTCTCTCTCTCTATTGCACGCTCTGTCACTCCGACAACATCATCTAAACAATTTTAAAAATTACGTTGTCCCCCCCATATGAACCGATTAACCGTGTACATGAAGAAATTGCAGTCCTGTAACCGTTAAGAAATTTTTGTAAATGTTCACACCCCTAATCCAGACTACATACAACCAATGACGGATTACCGCATGGGCAAAATGGGCACGTGTCCAGGGCCCTGGCCAATAGGGGGGCCCTTGATTTTTTTTTTTTTTTAATTTATCTATTTTTTTTTAACAAAAATTCAAGTGGCCAAGACTTTGGTCGTATAAGGATTTGAATGTTTTTGATAATTGATTTTGAGAGAGAGAGAGAGAGAGAGAGAGAGAGAGAGAGAGAGAGAGAGAGAGAGAGAGAGAGAGAGAGAGAGAGAGAGAGAGAGAGAGAGAGAGAGAGAGAGAGAGAGAGAGAGAGAGAGAGAGAGAGAGAGAGAGAGAGAGAGAGAGAGAGAGAGAGAGAGAGAGAGAGAGAGAGAGAGAGAGAGAGAGAGAGAGAGAGAGAGAGAGAGAGAGAGAGAGAGAGAGAGAGAGAGAGAGAGAGAGAGAGAGAGAGAGAGAGAGAGAGAGAGAGAGAGAGAGAGAGAGAGAGAGAGAGAGAGAGAGAGAGAGAGAGAGAGAGAGAGAGAGAGAGAGATGCTCATCACGTGAGCTGCGTTGCGATATGCGGTTTGAATTAAGAGCGCAAAAGTTAAAATCTAAAAATGACAATCAAATTTGTTTAAACCAGCCGGCCAGTTGGATCCTAAGGATGCAGGCTAAAGTCGTCCAGGTGGATCAATAGTTTGGAGACCATATGTGGAGACCAAAGATAGTGGTGGAGACCCGCTGTTTAGTCAACAGGCATAGCCGCGGTCCGTGGGAACATATTCTCGGAAGGGGGTGCTGACAAAAAAAAAAGCTCAGTCTGCACTTGACTCGCAACTTTCTTTGATATTGATAAAAAAAGAAAGAAAATGCAGCACTGATGCGACAATGTTACATGCAGCGGTGACACATGCCGTAATGGTCCACTTATAAGACGGGGGTTTCCCCCTGGGAATGGGTCGTAAAAAGTCGGGTCATTTTATGTTCGGCCGGGACAAGCGTTTGTGTGCTTGGCATAGGCGGATTATGAGATAATGGGCCCCTGGGCACAAACTCTTAAAGGGCCCCCCACTCCTCCCTATCCAGTCAGGTACACTGACTTTTCCACACAGATTCATACAGTTAATGGCAAAAACATATAAAGGAAGTCAGTGTTTCCCGCAGGGTTTTGGGATACTGTTGGAGGGACCCTGTACCTTGTTGGGGGGGTCCGGGGGCATCCCCCCTCGGAAATTTTTTACCTTTGTAAAGTAAAATACATCAATCTGGTGCACTTTGAGAGTACATTTTAGAGGCTATATCAACTCCTGAGATGCAGAAGGAACATTATTTTTCAGATTTTTCTTAAATAGGCAGCACTCTTTGATCTTTGCAACTGTAAAAACAGTACAGTAGATTGGTCTGCAGACCCATGTTCCATGATGGAGGGGCCCATTTCAACAGATAAAGAGTGGATAGCTACTGTTTATGAACAATTTAGAATTCACACATAGAAAGCTTATTCCTGTATGTGTGTGGGGGCCCTCAAGGCCCCTCATGGAGCCCCTTAGACAGAGCTACTATGCTGTTGTTTTTAACTTGCTTTTATATATCCCTTACTAGTTGAGGGGCCCATGATGATTTCTATCTTGATACATTTTAATGAGTATCCTTATATTTAGGCTATTCCTTTTTGGACCCTGTTATTGACATGAGTGACTGAGCTCTTTGACTATACGACATGAAACGTTACTATCATTATCTCTGGCTTAGGGCCCCCTGAGCCCTTGGGCCCCTGGGCCTGTGCCCGGTGTGCCCGTGCAGTAATCCACCCCTGGTGCTTGGAGAGAGAACGATTTTTCGAGAGAAAAAAAGGCACGGGAAATCGCCAAAGAGCTCCACATCCCCAGCAGTGAATTCAAAGCAAAGTCAACGAGTCAGAGCCATGAATTGACAAAGCGATCGACTTACAGTGGCTTTTTTTTTTAGAACATCTCTCTCTCTCGGCTGCGCGCTGCATTATAATGTGTGTGATTGTGGATTACAAGGTGTGGTACTGCGTGTATTTGCGTGTTGTTGGTAGGGGTCCATGGCTGGTTTGTGTCCAGGGCCCGTGGTCATGTTAATCCGTCCTTGCATACAACATCTCAGCAGCTGTTGGTTGTGTGTTCACAAGTGTGCTTTTGACATTGTCTATTTTCCAACAATGCGATTCACAAAGGACATGGAGGAGCTGCTCACAGCTGCTCATTATGATAAGTTATTGTGGTTGAAACATCTCAAGGAACAAAATGGCATGAAATCAATGTCAAAATAAAGAATTGTATTTCTGAGGAAAAAAGTTCCTATACATCACTATAAGCATTTATATTTTTCTTAAAGGTTCAGTATGGTCAGTTTAGCTAACTTCCTGTCAGTGACTGTAGTTAGCAGTCCCCTCCCTCGTCCCCACGTCACCACATTAATGCACTGTGGTCTTCGAGCAGCGAGTTATCTAGCATCATCTCAGATCCATAAGTGTGATAAAACATGATAAAAACCATCAAAACAGATATTGGGAAGGATTGTTGCCTGCTCCGCCATTGTAGGCGCATACACACATCCTCGACCTTGTCTGCTCCATCAATCTCCCTATACTCAGCCTTCACCCATGCCCCTTTCCCCTCTCTGATCACAAACTTATACTGTTCACCATCCTCTCCCCCACCCCCTGCCCCCGCCCCCTCAGAGAAATCACCTTCCGTAACCTCAAATCCATTGATCCCCACCATCTCTGTGACCTGCTCTCCTCCACCGTCCCCCTGGACTCAACCCTCAGCTCACCTGATGAGCTTACAAACCACCTTAATTATATCCTGTCTTCCTCCCTCAACACCCTGGCCCCCCTAAAAACCAAAACTGTCTCCTTTAATACTTCTTCCCCCTGGTTCACACCCGCACTCCGCAAATTGAAACAGACTGGCCGCCAACTCGAACGACTCTCCAAAAAAACTTCACTCACAGTCCACCACCAAGCCTACAAACTCCACCTCACTGCCTACAAAGACGCCCTCACCGCTGCCAAGTCTGCCTACCTCTCTGCCATCTTCTCTGACCCCTGCCAAAACCCCAGAACCCTCTTCTCCACAGTGAGCAACCTCCTCAAACCCCCGGACCAGCACCCTCTCCACCTCCTCCCCAGATCTCTGCAACTCATTCCTCCAGTTTTTCGCTGACAAAATCACCACCATCAACCTTTCACTTTTCCCTGTACATGAACCCCCTGCACATTCAATGGCCCCTCCCCTACCCATTTCGCTGGACATCCCAACCCCTCCTCCCCATTGCCGTCTCTCCCACTTTGACTTGGTTACCCCTCTTGCACTCTCCAAGCTTATAAGCTCCTCCAAACCTACTACCTGCTCCCTTGACCCCCTCCCCACTCCCCTGCTCAAGTCCTGCCTCCCCGTTCTCTGCCCCTACCTCACTAACCTCTTTAACTCCTCACTGTCCCATGGAATTGTCCCCTCTGCTTTCAAATCTGCTGCTGTCACCCCCACCCTCAAGAAACCTGGTCTCGACCCCGCCTCCCTCTGTAACTACCGCCCAATCTCCAACCTCCCCTTCCTCTCCAAAACCCTTGAACGCATAGTCACCAAACAACTCCAATCCCATCTCCACGCCAATAACCTTTTTGAATCCCTCCAATCTGGCTTCCGCCCCCTCCACAGCACAGAAACCGCTCTCCTTAAAGTCTTCAATGACCTCCTCACCTCTGCCGATGCTGGTTCCCTCAACTTCCTCATCCTCCTTGACCTGAGTGCAGCCTTCGATACTGTTAACCACACCATCCTGCTCACCAGACTCAGCAACCTCGGTATCGAAGGTACTGCACTCAGCTGGCTTCATTCTTATCTTTCTGACAGATCTAACTTCATCTCCCTCCACAACCACACATCTGCCACAGTCACCGTCACACAAGGTGTTCCCCAAGGTTCTGTACTCGGCCCCCTCCTCTTCATCATTTACCTCCTCCCCCTTGGTCAGTTACTTCGCCATTTCTCAATGGACTTCCACTGCTATGCTGATGACACCCAAATTTACCTCAGTACCAAATCCCCCCACAACCCCCCCCCATCTCCCACATTTAAACCTGCCTGTCTTCCCTTACACTCTGGATGAAAAATAACTTCCTCAAACTCAACAGCAACAAAACTGAACTCCTCCTAATTGGCTCCAAATCCACCCTCAGCAAATGTACAACCCCCCCCCACACTCACTATTGATGGCACCATGGTCTCCCCCTCCCCCCAGGCCCGCAATCTTGGCGTAATTTTTGATCCCACCCTCTCCCTTGAACCCCACATCCGTCACACTGTCAAAACCTCCTTCTATCACCTCCGTAATATTGCAAAGATTAGATCCTCCCTCACACCCCATGCTGCTGAAAGACTCATCCATGCCTTCATCTCCTCCCGCCTTGACTATTGTAATTCACTCCTCACCGGCATCAGCACCACCTCCATCAACAGACTCCAACGTGTCCAGAATGCAGCTGCCCGTCTCCTCACTCACACCAACTCGTGGAACCACATCACCCCAGTCCTCAAAAAGCTCCACTGGCTCCCCATTTCTTTCCGGATCAATTACAAACTCCTGGTCCTCACCTACAAAGCCCTCAACCATCTGGCCCCCCCATATCTCACTGACCTTCTCTCCCCCTATCAACCCCCTCGGGCCCTCAGATCCTCCTCAGCCAGTCTCCTCTCCACCCACACATCTAAACTCTGCAGCTTTGGTGACAGAGCTTTCTCCAGGGCAGCTCCCAGGCTCTGGAACAGCCTCCCCCAACATATCCGTGACTCTGAGTCCCTCACCATCTTCCAGTCCAAACTCAAGACCCATCTCTTCTCCTCTGCCTACCCCTAGTTCACCCACCAACCTAACTCTACATGACATTTTTGTTTGTTTATTGTTTTGTTTTTTGTAAAGCGCTCTGAGTGAGAGAAGAGCGCTATATAAATAAAATTTATTATTATTATTATTACACATTCACCCATCTGTCGCTCTGCACGTGCACTGGCAGTGAGACGCATGCCGGTTTGTAGCGTTCTCTCTTCTGATTTTTACATTCAGAACGTGTGACTGAGAGATTGGCTTTATGAAACGTGCACACTATAGGCCTAAGTGATCACTGTATGAATAAAGAGCGATTTGACACTTACTGTATTTATTATCATGAATAATTCACTTACTTCACCTTAAAGACATGCAGGTACCGTACATGCATAAGCCACTGATTAACTCACATATGCACCCTGCTGGATCTAACTACAGTAGGCTACATATGTGCCTGCGCATAATTGCCTGCAGTGCAGACATTATGAACCTGCATGTTCCCATGGGTATATTACAAGATGATATTGTAAATTAAGTTCTCATTATTAGCTATGTTGCTATGCACATATCTATGAGCAATTAATCATTTCAGTGGTTCAACCTTTACGGCCTCTGCACACATCCTGCGTCTACCTCTGGAGCGCGTCGCCTTACCTTACTGCTGCGTCTCTCGGACTTTTCTCGGACATACATGGAACGTCTCAGCAGCAGCTGCTGCTGCTGCAGCGCTGCTTCTAAAAGCCCTATTTTTCTACATAGACTTTTCATAGATAATTCCCATTAAAAATTAAGGTCTTTCCTGTCATTTATGATGCATATGATTTATATTGAGTCAGTGGCGTAACTTTGATGTTCATATTGGTGGGGACACAGTGTTTCCCGCGGAGCGCCGCTGCTGAGTGAACGTGCGCCGCTTCTATACAAATCCTTCTCCTCCGCATTTTCTTTTTTTTTTGTACATAGCTGCTTTTAGAAAATGGGCAGCGTGTAACGTAAATTGCGCAGCACATCATCACGTAGCCAACATCTAAGAAGAAGAATAACCTAACGGCGAGTGTGGCAGTTGTTGGCAGTAGCCTACACGGTTGCAAAGTTACATTGATTCCAGCAGCGAGTGAAGCGGAAGAGCGAAGTGTAGCGGAGGAAACTGGTGAATGTAGCTTACCGCGCTGATTTGCTTGTATCACTGGTTTCACTTCAGAGGTGTCGGCCAGAACACCACTTATGGCCAAAAACGTCAGATTATAAGCATGAGACTAGGAGAGGAGGAGTTGGGTTTATCCGCTCTTTATTTTCTTCTCTTTCACAGACACAGCAGCACACAGATCGCGGGAAAAGAACAAAGGGTTTGATCCACTCCTGATGAGACGTTGGAACAGCTGTTATTGCGACTCGCGAATCGCAGCCGCTACAAATCGCTACATGCACGCTCGCACATCTGACCGAGCGAGAGGAGAAAGGAAACTACTAAAAAGACTCTCCAGCCGACTGACGTCACGGCCCTAACTGACAGCTACCCACAACTTAACACACTGTAAGAAGTATTAAACACTGTAACCTATGACTTTGGGGCCTTTTCTACACGAAGAAAGAAAGCAGGAGAGAGAGAGAGAGAGTGAGAGTTGCTAAAATGTGTCACTACATGACCTCCAGTGTTAAAAACCCTCTGAGCCCAATCGTAATTTTATTTAAGCAATATCACATGAGAGGGAGCATGCTGTCGCTCTATATCAGCGCTGCTGTGATTCGGTCGTAGGTACGAGGCCGCAGGCCGAGTGCCGAAGATAAACACAGCAGCGCTGATATAGAGCGACAACATTGCGACCTCGAGTGTGATATTGCTTTTATACAGCAGTTTTACAACTTAAATTCACAAGTTAACTTTAAAATGTGATCTTTAATCAATTAAGAATGTATTTGCTTCCGCCAACACAAATAGTCCGACAACAGCAGTCAGAGCGGGAGCTCGTTCTGCTTTGTTTACTCTTGTAACATTAACCACGGCGGCCCGATGTTCTGTTAAAATCACCAAAGTAAAGGAACGGCGGATCTTAATCTAGTTGGTGATAAGGTCCGCTGCCCATTCCAAACCCCCACGCTTCATTTCTCAGAGTTTATGAGTGTATTTCGGCCCGGGGGAAGTAACGTTATACAATGATGTGGGAAAGCTAGGCTAGACTAAAGCTATGCAGTGTCCGGATCGCGTCCGCTCGTATTATCCAGCAGCCTGAGTTTATCTCCACACACTATTGCTGTCTTCAGTAACGTGAGTGTGAGTGACTACCGCACACTGTCTCTGTCTGTGTGTGGCAGCGATGCCCTCTCAAAGGGGAGAGACTTGCCACAGTCACACACACACACAGTTTACACAAGTGAAGCTCCGGCTCGTCAGTGAGCGGACTGATTTTGTCAGTTTGGTGAACAGTCAGAGTGATGTTGTTCGCTCATAGAGACAGTGCATGAAATAGGCCACGCCCATCGTGGGGGAAAACATTGAACAGCGCTCCATCCACTTTGTATTGAAGGAGACCTGTCTTCTGCAAACAAACTTAATTAAAATTTAATCAAACATCCATTTAAGAAAAAAACGTTACTTTCTTTAAAGCCACGACTCTTGTTTGTCTATATGAGCTGTTTTTGTGAAAAATAATTGAGTAGTTTTCAATATTGAGGTGTTTTTGTCCGGTCGGACCCATCGTGGGGGAAACCGTTGAAAACCGTTCCATTCACTTTGTATTGAAGGAGACCTGTCCTCTGCAAACAAACTTAATTAAAACGTAATCGAACATCCATTTAACAAAAAAACTTTACTTTCTTTAAAGCCACGACTCTTGTCTGTCCATACGAGCTGTTTTTGTGAAAAATTATTGAGTAATTTTCAATATTGAGGTGTTTTTTCCCGTCCGTGAGGGTTAGCCTATGGTTAGCCTACAGCAGAAGGCTAACATTAGCCTAGCATTTAGCATACATTAGTTAAGAGTTTTGTCTCGATATTGAAAATTACTCAATACTTTTTCACCAAAACAGCTCATATAGACAGACAAGAGTCGTGGCTTTAAAGAAAGTAACGTGTATTTGTGAAAGGCATGTCGTATTACGTTTTTATTAAGTTTGTTTGCCGAATACGGGTGTCATTCAATATAAAGTGAATGGAGCGCTGTGTATTGTTTTCCCCCACGATGGGCGTGGCCTCAGATTATGACGCGTTATGCACTGTCTCTATATCAGCACTCCTTCAGAATGCATGGAAGGTCTCTCGTCCAATCAAATCACTCGCTCAGAACCACTGCTGTATAATTTATTTTATCTAGGCTATAAACCGCAACCTCTGTGCCGTTTTTCCTCTAGTAGACTTTTGTGTGTGTGTTGTCGCTCTTTTTGGATCACTCATAGCCTTTACAGGAGCTTATATCCAGTCAGGAGCTTGTAGCCTAGTTATTTTCGGGAACTGTTAGATCCGATGTTGTTCTTTATTGCCATATAAAATCCGTTTTCATCGCGTATTTTAGTTAGGGATTTATGCTAATCGCCTGTAAGCATGTGGTCATTAGCATAAATGCAGGGAAAAAGCCTATGGACCTTTTAAAAGATTATGAATAGTTTCTATTAGGCCTATGTATAATTTATATTTATTTTAGAATTTTCTCATCAGAAGTGTTTTAAGCAATAACAAGCTTATTCAATTTGCCTTTTTGTGTCATATCAATAAATAATTGTGAGATATTTTTAGCTTTTTTACTGTCTAATTGATAATTTCTTACATTCAAACGACATCCCTGCAGCACACATATTCTGATAGTCCAGGTTGTGACCCAAATAAATGATAGTTTGACAGCTATGCATTATAGGGGTGATGAAAGCAATCTTAATAAGAGAATAAATCCAGGCAAACCAAAACATCTAAATAATGGCTTAGGGCTCTGAGTGTAAAAGGCTGGTACAAGCTCTTAAGGGATGCACTGTGCACAATGTGTATATACATAGTTAAATAATATATATTACATTTGCAGGTGAGTCTAACAAGCTGGGTGAAAAAGAAAGGCAGACGGGGACAATGGAGGAGCTGAGGTTAGTGAAGCAAATCAGGGAAGCAAACTTTTAAGCTAATGAGAATTTTCTTTTGGATTTGAATGCATAATGCAAGGTGATATTATTTGAACATTACAAATACATGTGTATATAGGGTAATTTGAAGGAAACAAATAAGATTTCTAGCATTTCTTACTTGTTGTTTAAGTGCTCAAGTTTATTACAGAAAATACAGGTAGACCAAGTGAGGGAGGAAAGAGAAGTGACAGAGAAGCAAGGAGAACAAGAGAGAGAGGGTGCAGTGGTAGATCCTGAGAGGTGTTTTGCCCATGATTGCAGGAGATTTCATTTTTGAACAATGTGTCTTGTGTAAAAAACAGTGTGTAGTGTTTTGAAAGAAGTGTGTTGGAGAATTTTAAACACAGTGCAAAGCACTTATTGTGTTTGTAGGGTTGGTGCTTTTGTTTTGGGCATGGTCACCAAAGTTAGAGGTTGCGATGCTTTGGGCATAGCAACCACTTTTAGTGTTTAAGCATTAGGTAAAAATCTGTAAATAAATTGCGCAAATTATTTTTGCGTTTTTTGTTTAATTATTAATTTCTATACAAAAATGTCAAAATCTGTAAGACACAAGGCAAAGTTACACACCAATAATCCTTTCTACCGTAATACACAGGACTGTGTGAATGAAGTGCATATTCTACTCTCAAAGTGTACCAGATTCATGGATTCCAATGTACAAGGTACAAAAAAAGTTCGGCCGGGGGGGCATGCCCCCGGACTCCCCTAGTGGGTTCGGGGACCACAGCACCGCTGCTGAAAAAAATCCTGCGGGAAACACTGGTTCGATCATTTATTCTCCTAAAAAATTACAAAAATAGGCCAACAGGCAAGGAGTACATAGAGGACACAGGACGAGACTCACCAACAACCATAATGCTCAGACAAGGAAGAATGAAACACAAGGGGTGAATCTCAATACAGGGGTTGCGGTCTACGAAGGCTGCATTTGAAGACCGATTGCGTCCTAGCGGCGCAGCCTTCGTTTCACGGTTTTGAAGGCTGCATCAGATGTATCCTTCACAGCCCAACATATCCCATGATTCATTGCGTTTTTTCAGAGATGGCATACAATAAAATAGAAAATAACAAAACAGCAACGTGTTGCTCCATCTTCTTAACTTTTATCTTCCTTTCTTTTTTTCTTGTACTTTTTTTTCTTTTCGTCTGGTAGTCAATTTCTTTTTCTTTTTTCCTCTGTTGACAAGGCTGTTTCCGTTGGCAGCTATCAGGGTTGCTAGGCAGCACAGGAGCGGCGAGTCGTCAAGCAAGGTAACGGCTTGTTACGCAAACCGGAAATGCTCGTAAACGGAGACCTGCGGAGACCGTCCCATTTAACAACGCTCGATCGGCCCTGGTTCGGCCTTCGAATCGGCCTTCACAGGCTATAGCCTTCATAGACCACGAGACCGCGTCCTACCAAGGATGCGGTCTCTGTAATGGGATACAGCTAATGACTTACATACATTTCATTTTCATTTTCATTTAACTTTTATTTATCCTCGAGAGACCAATTGAGGGGTGACCCTCATTTCCAATGACGTCGAGTCAAAACAAATTCAAAACAACAATACAAACAAAACATTCAATGCAAATAAGAGACAGGACAGTACAATACAAGACAGGTTAGGCATCGAGGAACAGGTGGAACACATTACGGCGGGGCGGGGCCAGTAATCACACAGGAGGGAAACTTGACAGGACATGGGGAGGAACAAGACAGACATACCAAAATAAAACAGGAATCACAGGGACACCACCAAAACAAGACAAGAACATAGCAAGCAACATTCACTGAAAAAAAAACATTTGTTTGTTTTTAGTTTTTTTGAGTAAAAACAAACAAATCCAACAAAATGAGCAAACATTGTTAATATTACAGCAGACCTGGATCTGTGTTTAGATTCTCTGTTGGTACTGTTACTTGTAACTTTCAAAGCTAAGACGTGTTTTCCCTTTGGTCACATCCAGTCTTTTCACAGTGTCAACAGAGACATTGATGATCCAACATTAACACTGATGACATTAGGAAACAATATGTTGCCATATGTAGTGTGTCATTCCTCAGCAACACTGCGAGGTGTATTTCTACTATGTGGGTGTCCAGCCTCTTTCTGTTTTCTATTCTACATACTACCGCTGATCATAAGAATAATGTAGTTAGTATGCAGTAGACATACATTTTTTTGTGTGATTTATTTCATCATAACATCGCGCCTTGAACTTGCTTCTTGCTTTTTTATCTGTCACATCGCTGGTTGTTTTCACACGGAGGTGACCTAATGTCCATTGCATAGTGATTCATGGGTTAAAAAAAATGGTCATTACAGCCCAAAAAAGCATGCTGATTTCCACACTAATATTGACCACCGGGTGAAGTATGGCATCTGGGTATATTTCAACATGCTGTATTTGACCAAATCTTTTGGGACAATCTATTTCTACCATACTTAATAGCAGGGACGTGTGGGTATTGGAATGCAGTATATGTCTTGCTTACATTATGTATGTCTCTTTATCGCCTTTAGGGCAACATTATAATGTGCCACTAACGAGAACTAACTTTTATCCAAAGTCCTTTATTCATTCCACAATCTAGCTGCTGAACACAAACTTTAGTTATTTCAAATTACTGTTAAAGGTGACGTGAGCGATATAGTTATGTTAAAGCCACTACGAGTAACTTTTAAATATCTTTAAAACAGCCTCATGTTTCCTCTGCTAATCATTAATTACCTTTAACAGCATACGAGACCATCAGTGCAAAGAAAGACATTTGGTCTGGTCGCACACCCAGTCCGATTTTCGGTTCGCGTGTGCAGGCTCTATGGTCACATATTCGTATTTGTCGCAGATTTCAGTGTAGCGCTGCAACGCGATTTGAGAAGCCTATTCCTCCAGGTGAGGGAAGGGGAGCGGGAGCCTTGTTTGAGACAGTTATTTGTCGTCATAATGACTGATAACGGGGCTGAGCCATCAAAGAAAAAAAGAAAATGCCATGAAGAAAAGCTAAACGGGAGAGTGATATACGGGCGGGAGGATGGCGTTGCCAAGCAACGTGTACACAATTTCACGGGAGCGAACTAGACTGCAGTGTTTACTCCTAAATGAATGAGCGGTAGCCTACTAAAACAAAGTTTACTTTGCTTCACCATCATCAGATTACCATTAATAATCTGAAAGTCATTATTTACAACAACATAAACACATTACCTCATCGTGATCCATACTAACTGCCGTCTCTGTGAGGACATGTAATCTTTCAGCTCCGTGAGAGTGGTTAGTGACACTGCATCAACTGATTGCAATCAGGTGTGTGTGTAGCACTTACTGGCATTAGTTGATGCAGTGTCACTAACCACTCTCACAGAGCCGAAAAGAGTCCATGCCCTCACACTTTCAACACACGGACATGCATTATACTGCGTCCTAATCATTTGACACTCGCACGGCCGGCACGCGCTAGAAAACAGCTTTACGACAGCTGGCGTCGTAAAAATACTACCGCTTTGGTCCAAAGGGGCTGCCAACCGACAAAGTTACTCGTAGCCACTTTAATATAAGTGTTAAATCTCTCAGTGATCATAAAGTGATCATTTATATAATTTGCACGCTTCATAACACAGGTCTCTCAGTCACCCGCTCTGCATGTTATCGGCAAATAAACTTTTCGGGTATCCAACAACCTGATATCCAATCAGAAGAGAGAAGGCTACAAACCGGCACGTCTCACTGCAGGTGAACGCACAGAGATCGACAGATGGGTGAATGTGTATGCGCTTACAATGGCGGAGCAGGTAAAAATCCTTCCCTATGTCTGTTTTGATGGTTTTTATCATGCCGATTACAGGCAGAGCGGATGACTGAGAGATCGGCTTTATGAAACGCGCACACTAGGGTTGCCGGACGGGTCCCGGGATTTCGGGATTCCCGTGAAATGAGTCAGTCCGGGAGTACCGGAAATTGGCCGCGGGACCCGTCCTCCCGGTTTTTTTTTTCATTTTTTTTTGAGGGGGGATATTTTTTTTAATAAGATAAAATGAATAAAACAAAGGCTACACAATGTTTTGTGTGATATGTATTTTTTTAAATATTATTTAGACAGGCAGGCATACGCACTACCTGTACTGTATGCCTATAGGTCCATCCACAAACATTGTCACTTATGGACCAATTATAATTGGAGAAAAAGAAGCACGTGTTGTGTAGGCTGGCTACGACTGCGTCCATTTGCGTATCCACACATGCAACATGGCAGCGGGAGGTTCAGCAGCTTGGGACTCTTTCCTCAAAGTAAGCGCCACAGAGGCAAAATGCAAAACCTGCCATAACATGATAAAATGTGTAGGGGGTTCAACAAGTGGCTTGCTCCGCCATCTACACAGCCACAGGCCAATAAAGTGTGACGACGACGACCAGCCTGACCCATCATCAAATCACTCAAAATCCACTCATTCCTTGGGCCAAAAAGACCCGTAGAAGTAATCCTTTCCAAGTTGGCAGCATTAGATGGCTTTTCATTTAACGCAATCAGTTCTAGCGCATATATTCAGTCTGTCCTGCGCAAAGATGGATACATTGTCCCTCAGAAGCACTCGGAAATCTCCAATATGGCTCTTTCTTATGCTGCGCAACAGCAAAGTAAACTAGCAGCAGCATTTGAGGTGATGGTGAAAACGGGTACTCGCTTCTCCTTAACCATGGAGTACGTAAATATCCATTCCGACAGTGAGCATTGGAATCTGGGAGTATTTCGAATCGAAGGGAGCATGACAGCCGATCGAATAGTTGAGTTGGTTAATTGCCAACTGGGTGCATCACTCTCAACTTAGACGAGCATACCGTGTGTGCCACCACGGATGGTGCTTCAGTAATGGTTAAATACGGAAAACTTGTCCTCCCAGAGCATCAGCTGTGCTATGCACATGCAGTACACCTGGCAGTGATGGATGTCCTCTATTCGCCTGTAAATGTGCCCGACAATGAGGATGATACTGAAAGCGAAGATGAGGAAGAGCAGGCTCCCGGCCCCGACGTTCACAATAACGCACATCTGTCAAGAGTAGCCTTACGGGAAACTGTGGAAAAGTGATTATTAATAGCAAACATATTAAATATGCGGAATCATTACATCTGTTTAAATCATTCATATTTATCTTTGGGCAACTGTGGCTCAGGTGGTTAAGCGGGTTGGCCAACGATCCAAGGGTTGGCGGTTCAATCCCCGCCCGGCCACCTGTGTCATGGTTGTTGTGTCCTTGGGCAAGACACTTCACCCACCTTGCCCTGTGTGAATGTGTATGATTGCTGTATGTTTGAGGTGGTGGTCGGAGGGGCCGTTGGCGCTGAATGGCAGCCACGCTTCCGTCAGTCTGCCCCAGGGCAGCTGTGGCTACTCTCGTAGTTTACCACCACCGGTATGACTGAGTGTGAAAGAATTGAACCAGGAAATGTAAAGCGTCTTTCAGTGCCTAGGCAATAAAGCGCTATATAAAACCTATCAATTATTATTAATTATCTTTCACTTAGGCTACAAATAATTTAATTATTTATTCTATTTCTCTCTAAGGTCAGACATATTGCGCGTCATTTCAGGAGGTCTGGAGTCAACAATGACAAACTTCAAGCATATGTTCAAGAAGAGCTAGGCAAAGAAATGAAGTTGATTCTTGACTGTCGCACAAGATGGGACAGCATGTCTGACATGGTTGACCGTTACATTCTGCTGCATCGCCCCGTCTCCAAGGCACTAATAGACTCACATCCATCACTCATACTGTACGATGAGGAGCTGACACGTCTTAGGGAACTTTCAAGTTGCCTGAAGCCTGTAAAGATGGAAGTGAAAACAACGCGGATGCACTCTCCTGAAGGCGGATGGAGTTTTCCGATTCATTTTTTCGGAACTGGAAAAACCCAACACCACAATCTGTAGGGATATGCACGAGGCCATACAGACGCGGTTCGGTGACAGGAGGCAGAACAACCTCGTCTCTCTTTACAGGTATGCAATAGGGCACACAGTTTATTATCATGACCCTATATAATCGATAATAATAATAGCAATAGATGTAATAGGGGCTACTCTATTAACATGATTCATTATTTGTATAGGTATCTACACAACCCAGTCCTTTCTGGAAATGCCGGCGGAGATATATTTAACATGCCCTCCAGAGCTATGCTGCTGAAGACAGCAGTCGGCTTACTCCAGCGCCTCTACAATACTGAAAGTTCTGTGTCCGAGGAAGAGCCTGATGATACGCAAGAATATGCCTATCAGCCAGAGCCAACCGAGAAGACGATGACCCAGAGCCTTACTGCACATCTGCAGCAGGCAATCAATGACTGCATGCAATGTCCCGAGCCAGACGAGAGGTATGGGAATGACCTCCAAAAAATAATTTCAAAAGAGTTTGCCCTCTTCGAGGCAACCAAAGAGCGACCCAAACACCTGCAGCAGCTCTACTCTGCACTTTCCACCATACAGCCGACGTCCGTGGAAGCTGAACGAGCGTTCTCGGTGTGCGGTCAGTTCGTGACAAAGCTCAGAAACAGGCTGAGCAACCGCTCAATAAATGCACTATTTTCTTGAAGTCACACTTCATGAAAATAAAAGAAAGGAAAGCTAGAAAGTAATCTTGCTTAGTGTGTGAGTTTGAATAGGCTGTTAGTTCTGTCATGTCCTATTTCACACGTTAAGAGCAATCGGTAGAGCATTTGCCTATCCTTTGAAACATATTCAATTTAAACTGATTTCGTTCATAGAAATAAAAATAGATTGTCTGAAATACATTTGTTCGCCAAACACCGTTTTTTGGCCATGTTTTGATATGGAACCTCGTGAAAGATTTTTCGTATTTCATTACAAAAATACAAATGAGTGGTTTAAAATACCTTTGTTCAACAAAAGCACAGTTTCAGCGGTCTTTCTTTCTTATTTAACCTCACTTATACATTTAGGCTATTTTCAACGAATTTTCTTCATAAAAACACAGTTTTTAATAGGCCTATTTAACTTCTGGAAAATATTTTGCCTAATTTGAACGGCTTTTCTTCATGTTATTTAAGTAGAAATAAAACGTGATGTAATATAGCGTTGTTCTGCTGCATTTATTTATCTATTGGCATTGATTTAGTCCCATTAAAGTAATAATAATAATAATTGATAGGTTTTATATAGCGCTTTATTGCCTAGGCACTCAAAGACGCTTTACAGGGTTCTAAAGGGCAATAATGGTTTCAACGGGAAATCCTGTGAGGAGCTCTCAAATCCCGGGATTTGAAAAGAAATTTTGGGAAATTTCGGCAACCCTAGCGCACACTATATAAGTGATCACTGTATGAATAAAAAGCGATTTAACACTTATATTAACATCGCTTACTTCACCTTTAATTTGTTTCCTGTGATGTAGATGGTTGACTGTGTTATGATGGATGAAAGGCAACAATTGAACTGCCCCTTTGCGTAAATATAAAATTGTCTAAGTCTGAATCTGTACATTACTATACATTTAATGTCTGTACATAAACATACACTGTAACTGTTGTTCATCAGTGCAGCGTTTCCCAAGTTAATCTGTTCAGAGTCTTCCCTCCTGATGATCTTGCAGTGGTTTTCATTAATGAAAGCAGGACCTGTAAACAGCCTGAGTGTGTGCAACAATTGAACAGGTTTTTGCTACCATTCAACTATGGAGAGATTAAAACCCTTGTAAAAATAAAAAAAAAGGGGGGGGGGGTAAGTAGCAAGCAAAACAGCTAAACATCAGTCTGTCATGAATAAAACACACAGAGAGACAGTGAGCAGAAGCTGCTGGGAAAATTCAGCTGCAGCCGTGCACATCCATAAAACATATAGCTCTGTCGAGAGACACCGGAGCTAGGCTTTAAAGAAATCTTCATTCTCTGTCCCCCATTTAATAGAGCTCCAACCACTACACTAATTTGAGCCAAATGGGGGAGAAGAGAAGCAGGGAGTTTTTTTTTTTAGATCAAATGGCCATTTCCCTATAGCAGAGCAGCCGGAGACCTTTTCTACTTAAAAGCCAAGGCTCTCCCTATTTAACATTTACTGCTGTGCTGGACCTGTGCAGGGCAATGATGTATGCAGCACACATTTGTATATAAAAAAACAACAGAAGCCTGACTTTTACTGTTAGGCACCCACTTACTGCTGAAAGTGCATTGACGTTCAGGTGCATTTTTTTCAATGACAACAAAATAAAAGGCAGAAAACAAGTTGCTTCTTCCAGCAGATCAAGGCTGACATGAAGGTGGTGGGTACGTATGGGGGGAGATGGAGACAATGGCGGGGGGTTGGTACACTGTTACTCAACAAGCATGTTTGTTTACAGTTGAGGTCTTTGCATACGAATGCAGGCAGAAGAAAAATAGATCTGTTAAGAACACGACAGCTTCCATCCATCAGGTTCGGGAAGCCCTGAGGAGAAGGGGGACAGTGTTCGGGATCAAGCATGTCGCCTCCACACTGAGACACACTTGAATTTCCCAGGTAGGTAGGCAGACAGGCAAGTAGGCAGACAGGCAAGCAGACAGACACGTAGGGAGGCAGGCGGACAGGCATGTAGGCAGGCAGTGTAGCAGTTCACACACCCCACCCCCCATCATCTGTCTGGGCCACAGTCTCTCTGGGGACTGGGTCTCGCTTCACCGCGGCACACACTTTAACAATTTATAACATAGGATGGAATGAGATAGTATCCATGAAGCTACTCTCCGAAGTCGGAGATGAAGTCCCACATGGGAGATGTGTGTGAATGTACGCAGCGTGTTATCACTTTTAGCACATTTTCATTCATAATGGGGCAATAGATATGTAGGATAATGGACAAATGCACATGGGCTGCGTTCCAATACCCACACGTCCCTGCTATTTAGTATGGTAGAAAAATAACTCACATTCACAAGACAAACACGTTTTTGTGGGTATAGGACAGTTTATGCTGCCATCGGTGTTTGAGTGTGTGTATAAAATGTGATAAGATATGTAAGATTGTGAAGCGCCTTGTGACCCTGGTCTGTGAAGGGCGCTATATAAATAAAAGCTTACTTACTTACTTACTTTATGACCTTTATGAGAGTGACAGTAATTTGTTTTTGGAATAAACTGGATGGTAAAATTGCTTGACCAGCAGGAATTCAACTTCCCTTCCACATGAATCCCTTCCAGTTGAGTAGGGGGACAGTGAGGAGCAATGCAGATGTTGCACCTCTACTTGTAGGCTGGTGGGTTTCATTATTGGCTAGTCCACCAACAGTGACTGTGAACTCACGCCTTTTATTTATACAGGTAAAGACTCTCATGCCAGGGAGACCTTTTCCCATTCCCACGTTACCATTCACACAAACATTCATACACCGATAGCAGGCTTACTATCGACATTCACATGACGCAAGGTGGCTGAAGTGTCTTGCCCAAGGACACAACAACCATGACACAAGTGGCTGGGTGGGGATCGAACAAATATACATTCTGTTCTATTACTGTATTTCAGGCATTACAGGAACGATCTTGACAACTTGAAGGCTATGGGGCGACCGTGGCTCAGGTGGTAGAGCGGGTTGGCCAATGATCCAAGGGTTGGCGGTTCGATCCCTGCTCTGCCACCTGTGTCATGATTGTTGTGTCCTTGGGCAAGACACTTCACCCACCTTGCCTGGTGTGAATGTGTATGACTGCTGTATGTTTGAGGTGGTGGCCGGAGGGACCGTAGGCGCTGAATGGCAGCCATGCTTCTGTCAGTCTGCCCCAGGGCAGCTGTGGCTACTATTGTAGTTTAACACCACCAGTATGACTGTGTGTGAATGAATGGAACCTGGAACCCTGTAAAGCGCTTTGAGCGCCTTGAAAAGCGCTATATAAATCCAATCCATCATTATGGCATTGGAATTTTCATCAAACCGGATGATATTTGGGGTTTTTCCAATATGTTTAAACTGCACTTTCAAATGCACTGGAGGTACAGATGGTTGTGATTACTCAGCTGCTTATTTAGCCGGGAGGAGTGTTAGCTTGTTGGGCTGAAGCAGTAAAACTAACTGTAGGCCTATAAGCCCGCTGGCATAGCAATAACAGCATAGCATGCAAAGGACGTTTCCCCATTACATAGGCTACTTACAGCATGCAAACTGTACAACCCAAGGCCTTCTCTTATGTTACATCATTTTTGCAATAATTACAGACAGGGAAGGGAGTCGTGGGATTGCATGTGTTAAAATGAGTGAGAAATGGGACCAGGATTGCATCAGTCGCAGTGGAAACAGCAAAATAATTTTTCTCAGTTCTGAAAATCACAAACCACCACTATCGCCCACCCAGAGCTCTCTTTCTATCCCAATT
Source organism: Hyperoplus lanceolatus (assembly GCA_026929865.2). Lineage (NCBI taxonomy): Eukaryota > Metazoa > Chordata > Actinopteri > Uranoscopiformes > Ammodytidae > Hyperoplus > Hyperoplus lanceolatus. Next base: position 2,900,040 of record CM049397.1, read on the forward strand.
AACGCGGGAGCATGTGGCCGCGCTGACATGTGCAAGCAGAGCCCTCGGATGGCACTGGCTTTACACTGGACCCCTGGATTAGAGGGCTGAGTTTCATCTTCCGCACACGGTTCCACAATCAGCTCTGGCCTGGAGGGCTGTTGTCTGGTGAGTGTTTGTGTGTGTGTGTGCCAACAAACACGATCGATCCCCCCCCAAATCCAACACTGCCCCGCCTGTACACTTCAAGAGCACCTTGCAGAATGTCAATTCCAAAACTGTTGTCTTTTTCAATAAATGCCTATCAATGAAAGTCTGTAACCTGCCCCCCGCCCACACACAAACCCACACAAATTGGATCAGAATCAGTGGAGGTTTTATCCCTTCTGGCAGTGCCTGGAGCCCGGTATTTCACCGCAAACGACTGTCAGTCACTGGCCAGGCGAACAGCAGTGCACATTTTGGACGGGGGGAATTGTTCCTGCTTTTAACTCTGCATGTGTCTCCTCCCAAAGATGCAAACCACTTTTTGAAGTAGATTACCAGAACAGCTCCTCTATATACTGTAGCTCCCAGAGTAAGGCTGCCTACCAGTGTGTTATCAGTGTGTGGACCCTCTCATCCATCTTATTGTGCATCTGTAACTGTCTGGCCTGGCCATGCTGTACATCACACACAAACACACATGTGCAGACACACCCACCCCCCCACACACACACACACACACACACACACACACACACACACACACACCAATTCATCACTGCAGAGACAATGATTATTTTTTGTTGTTATGGATCTCTCCAAAATCAAGGAAAGACATATCGTTGGTGTGAAAATGAAGAGGCATTACATTAAAGTAGCAAGGGGTTTTTATCAAATGAAATCAAATAGCAAAGAGCATAACAAAATAATCAAAAGATCCATGGCTGAGAGAGAGCCCGAGAATGAATCTCACAAGTTATGGAGCTGTGATGCAGTTACTTCATTTCATGTTGTGACAGAGCCAGACTGTGTCAAGCCCTTGGGAACTGGGAGCATATTTCCCTTTATCTGGAAAACCATTGTGTTATTTTCCATCGAGGGTGACATTTCAAAAAAGCTATCTCCCCTCTAAGTTCCAAGTTCACTTACCCAAGTGCTGCCCTTACCGAAAGAGATTAGGTGACAATTTGTTTAAAATGTCATTGTCTCTTCCAATAACACTTGTACACATATGGGTCTTATGGGACTTACAGGTGTATGGGGGGGAAACTCATCCGGAGCTGACTCACACACACAGAGGGGTGTGATTTGTAATGCAACAGCAGTGTGACAGTCCATGGAGGCATTGCAAGCATATAGACAAGCTAATGTTATCTGGTGAAGGTGAAGGTTCTAGTCAATGACTAAAAAGTATATTTGAAGGTTAGGCTTGGGCCACTCTTATCAGTGTCTAGGGACCAGCAGAAAAATGCTTTTCGAAAGGAAGTTTTTTTTCGATTGCTAAACAACAGTGGGCACAACTGGAGCTTCATGTGCAAAAATTGGAACAACAGTCTGCACAGCAGCAGTTCATGTGGACCAAACTGTAGTTAATTTTTAAAACTCTACACACTTATCACATGGCACATTTCACCTGGGTTGACGCAAGGTTTTTCTGCACAGCAGCCTTTGTAAATTAGGCCCCAGGAGTTTAAGACTTGAATGTGATGCATGCTGGTAAACCACATCACCTTAATCAAGGACAGACATGAAAACTGCCTCAATAATCTGTTTCCTACTAAATAAAGAAAAGGTGGTTTTGTTCCTATACAAATAGCCAATTTTTTGTCGCAGTCGATTTTTCTCAACGTGATCCATACCCTTGTCTCTCGTTCATTCGCTTTCTGTGAGGACACGGAATCTTTCAGCTCTGTGAGAGTGGTTAGTGACACTGCATCAACTGATTGCAATCAGGTGTGTGTGGCACTGACTGGCATTAGTTGATGCTGTGTCACTAACCACTCTCACGGAGCCGAAAAGAGTCCGGTGCCCTCATACTTTCAACACGGCACTATACTGCGTCCTAATCATTTGACACTTGCTCCGGCCAGCACGAGCTTAAAAACAGCTTTACGACAGCTGGCGTCATAAAAATACTACCGCTTTTGTCCAAAGGGGCTGCCAGCCGCCAAAGTTCCTTGTGGCCACTTTAAGCATGCATAAGCTAATACCTGCGTCCTACGGGCACTGCACTACTAGCTATGAGTATATAAAAATGCAAGTCAGGCCTTATTTGGTTTTTAAAACGTGTTACTGTCCTGCCCAAGGACTGTGTCTTTTATAAAATTTGTTTATGGTAATGAGCAGTACTCTGTACAGTGTCATTTGTTCTGTGTGGCTGCTTAGCAACCTTTGCAGTTTGCAAACAATTGCAACCATTTTTATCACAATTATTAATGAGTACTTACACTTTGGGTGAGATGATTAAGTACAAGCGCGGACCAAACCGAGTCCCAGTGACGCCAGTGCCGGTGCTGCTGTGCTCTGTTAAATAATTTCAACAATTATCATTTAATTTATTATATTATTTCCACTGTTATTCACGTGATTATTCATTACATAATGCATTGTGTAGTCAGTATTGAACAATTTGGGTTTCCATTAATCAGAAAACTGAATGTCATTCATCATTCATCTTAATTATATGGATTGTCTCATATAGATTAATAATTTTTAACTGTTACTGTAGTTAAAATGTGTTCTTTGAAAGGAAAAATGTCCCAATACGTGAAGTCTCTTAGCGTAAAGGTGCGAACACACTGCACACCGCCGCGCGGCGAGTTTACATAGAAAGTCAATGCATTTTGTGCGCCGCGCGACCGCCGCAGAAGTTGAAAATATTGAACTTTTTTCCGCCGGCCGCGCCGCGATAGCCAATCAGCGTTGAGCTCCTCGCGACGTCACTCGCTTCGGGACGACTGACAGAGGAAATTAAGATGGATGGAAACATAATAGTATTATTAGCGTATTACCGCCCTCCACAGGTTAGATATAGAACTAGATTTGTATGTACAGTCCTGGAAATGCAGAATTGTAAATAAAGAATTTAAAAAAAAAACCTTCCTTGTCGTTTGAAAAGACGTAATGCATTGTGGGGCGGTTGAGTAGGGAAAATATCCAATAGATCTATACCCAAAATCTTCCCGGAAGTTAGTATTCATCTGTGCATTTCTCGCATACCCACACCGCCATAGACTCAAATTGAAGTCAAAATGAGTATTGAATAGGACATAAGTATGGCTTTCCGAACACATCCATAGTAAGTTTTGCCTTTTCACATGTCTGAGCTAGTTCAGTGAGGTTGATATGTGTGCATGGATGTAGTCAGCTCTTCCTTAGGTTCTTTTTCAACCCGACCTGGCAGAGTTCCATCGCATGTTTAAGGTCCTGCAGGAAAAATAAAATCCCCTTCCACTTAATAGTTCAAATTTGATTTTGGTAGGCTCTTTATAATATATTTTAAGTATTATGTCTTTTTAAATGTTATTTTATGTCTATTGCATTGTATCTGTTTTCAATGTATACTGTCGCTAAGCAGGCCACAATTGAAAATAAGAACGTATTCTTAATAACTAAATAAAGGTGAAATATAAAAAATGGTAAAGAACACATGCCTCCATCTTTGCACTGGATCTTGGATGGGGAAGATGTTCTTCATAGAAAAAGATGATGGTCTGCACACCAAACCTGGTCTGACTTGTGAAAACGACTTGGTTTTTGTATGAATCTCTGCAGCATACCCTGCACTGTTGCCTCAGAAACAATCAATGTAGCAGTAATGTCCGGCTGAAATATTTCAAAACTCAAGGGAACTAAAGTGGAAGGAAACATTGTTGCAACTTTTTTTAATAGAGGTTCTTTTTCAAAGTTAAGCAATGGCAGTTAAGTACACACACACGCCACACACACATGCACGCACACACTAGCACGCGCATGCACACACACACACTCACACACACCTACCTCGTCCTGTGCCAGGCAGCAAACACCATTGCACCGCAGAGAAATCAATATTGGTTTATCCTGTTTTATTTTTATCCCATGCAATAAAAAGTTTTTTCTATGGTGTGCCAACTGCCCTTTTTTCCCTTTGGTTTAAAACCAGCGTATTTCAACACTAATTGTATCTCAGTAGTATAGCGTATTCTATGCAAAAAAATACCAATGAACTGTCCATGTGGTCATTTGCTAGGGTGACAACAGGGCCGCTGCTAAGCTTTTGGGTGTCCTAAGCTTAAATTGTCGGTGAGGCCCCCAACCCCCCAAAACAACACCAAGATGCTTGCGCATAGGGTGCAAGCGGAATTTTTTTGCCCTTGCCATATCGCTACGCCTGCTTTTTAGCAAATTTACTGTAGTGATGAGTTTTTGCGAACAGCATTTACTAACAGAAAGAACAGCTTAACGTGTGAAAAAAGTTGCAGAGTATCCTACTAACTGCCTTTGCAAAGGAGAGACTGCGCTCTGTGGACGTGATTGACAGGTGACCAAAGAAAAACTGGTGATGGGTGAATTTGGAGGCGGGCTGTTGCCGTGCCCACCTAATCAGAAGCTAGGAATGGTCCTGGTATAGTAAATAGATATATTTTAATTCGCTGAAAAAAATTTAATAAAAAGTCTTCACTTTTGATTGGGTGGGCAGGCCCACCCTTGCCCCTTGGCTGCCGCACGCTCCACTTGCCATTATGAATCGCCATTCAAAAACAACTTGAGAAAGCCTTGGGGGAAACATCTTATTAGCCCGAATTGAGTTATAGGTTACACAATTAAGAAAAAACAACGATGGGCCTGTTCATAACTAACTTATATATTTTTGTAATGTAATGAAAAGCTTTACTGAAAGCTTTATAGATTTGCAACACATTTGTGATATGTTAACATATCACTTCTTAATCATCTATACATACATATTACTGTTTTGTAAATGATTGGTTCATCATCATCTAATGACTTATGAATCACCTATAAATGAACATCATTATTAAGTATCACCAGAAATGGCTTTCAATTTAAAATGAGGAGTTTATTGTAGAAAAGAATACAGATGTAGCAGCCTTACCTCCTTCAAGTATAGGTTAATCCCAAAAGCCAACATGAACAGGCCTGTCTGTAAAGATGCACTGTATGGCAACAACTCTGTATTTATAATGAGCAACAATGTTAGCATAGCGAAGGCAGGCCCCACTTTGACACAAACCGTGGCAGAGAGACACCTGTCAAACACTGTTGTTTCTTCATAGGCCTGACCTCTGCATCTCCATTGTTGTATAGATGTATGTATATATGGATTGTATAAATATAAAACAATTATAGTATCAAGTTGTATATTTGTATGGATTGTATCAAATATAGTAGGGGAGAGTGGCCTAAGTTGTGCATTTTTGAAGTTGTGCCACCCCTTGTTTCTAGAAAACCGTGGAAGAAATTGGAAATGTGACCACATATTTAAGAAGAGCCATCCATTTGACTCATCCTGTAAAGAAGGGAGACACAAGGAATAAGATATAAGCACATTTAAGCTAAAAAAACTGTGTTTAGCCTTTCAAAGTAAAATTTCCATGATCAAGGTTTTTTGATTATTGTGTCTGAACAATTATATATAAGTTTGAAAACATTTGACATATGTTTTAGTGCTTTGGTATGCTACACTTTGAGTCTATACAGTTAGCACGATGTCAGCCCTAAATTGCTGCGTCATGCTTATTATCCAAATTTCTGGGATTGGGGTGATTTGTGCCAAAGGGCCTGGGTGAGTTATAAGTAAGTAAGTAAGTAAAATGTATTTATAAAAGCACATTTATGACAGTTTGCACTGTCCAAAGTGCTGTACATAGTGCATTCAGTAGGTAAACAATGAAGGTAAAATAACAATAACCAAAATAAAAGACCTAAAGCCCATACAGCCACATAAACACAGATAGTAGTGCAGAGGCAAGATAGTTAATGGGGAGGAAACACCAGGGTGTACATATGGGTTTTGAGCCTTGATTTAAAGGCAGAAATGTAGGGGAATCACATTTGTCAGGTGGCAGTTGGTTCCACAAGCACGGAGCACCTAGTGCAAAGTACATTTCTGAGAGTTGTGCCAGTGGCATGGCTGTATACGCTGGTCACCAAAAGAAAGTGATTGTCTACAGTAGCTCAGAAGAGAGTGACATCTCAATTCCACTTAACGACACCACTGATGAGAGTTCAGATGGCCAGAAAGATGGTGATTTTGTCATTGTGAGCTTTGCAGGTAAAACCATTAGATCTGCTAGGCCTTGTTTAAGAAAATTGTCCTTCAATCTTTGTCAACTATTTACTTTATTTCCTTTAAATACACCTTAAATAAGTGATTGTCTAATAGAGTTGTCTTGCATTACAGTTTATGAGATATATATCAATGGCACAATTCACCCCATGGTATTCTCTCCAACCGCACAACTTACACCACACGGGGGCAAGTTGTGCATCAAGACAACTTTTTTTCCGAAAGCTATATTTCTTCAACAGTTTATTCCAGATCCAAAGTTTTTATTGCCAGGGATGCACAACACCCTGAAATATATGTACATATTTGAGTTGGAGACTTTACTGTCAAGGCCTTACTTTAAAGTCACTTTGAGTGAAAAGTTGCACAACTTAGGCCACTTTCCCCTATAACAAATTGTATAGATTTGTAAAAAGGATTATAAAAAACACAGGAAGCTAATATAACAAATATAAATTATTGAGCTGTGGAAAAGGGGTAGGATTAAATAAGTTTATACTTCTTCCTACTCCTTTTCAGGCATATCAATTCAATATGTTTTTTGTTTATTTTTTGTTTATTTTTATTTATTTTGTGAAATCATTTGAACATATTTTTTTATTGTATTTTCATGCTTTAATTTTTTTTGATATGTCTGAAATAAATTGAATCAAATCAAAAAATCAAATCATTGTACTCGTCCGTGTCTGCGGCTGCTGAGAGGCAGGGGTGGATTACTGCACGGGCACACCGGGCACAGGCCCAGGGGCCCAAGGGCTCAGGGGGGCCCTAAGCCAGAGACACTGATAGTAACTTTTCATGTTGCATAGTCAAAGTCAAGTCACTCATGTCAATAACAGGGTCCATAAAGTAACAGCCTAAATATAAGAATACTCATCACAATTTAACAAGATAGAAATCATCATGGGCCCCTCAACTAGTAGGGGAGAAATACAAAAGCAAGTTAAAAACAACAGCATTAGTAGCTCTGTGTAAGGGGCTCCATGAGGGGCCTTGAAGGCCCTCTCACACATACAGAAATAAGCTTTCTATGTGTGAATTCTAAATTGTTCATAAAAAGTAGCTATGCACCCTTTATCTGTTGAAATGGGCTCCTCCATAATGGAACATGGGTCTGACCAATCTCAGAAAAATATGAATAATGTTCCTTCTGCATCTCAGGATTTGATATAGCCTCTAAAATTTCCTCTCAAAGTGCACCAGATTGATGCATTTTACTTAAAAAATGTAAAAAAAAATCCGGGGGCATGCCCCGGACCCCCAACATGGTACACGGTCCCTCCAACAGTATCCCAAAAACCTGTGGGAAACACTGACTTCCTTAATATGTTTTGCCATTAATTGTATGTATCTGTGCGAACAAGTCGGTGTACCGGACTGGATAGGGAGGAGTGTGGGAGCCCTTTAAGAGTTTGTGCCCAGGGGCCCATTGTCTCATAATCCGTCTATGCTGAGAGGTGAATTGTATTCTCGGCTGAGTTCTCCGGGGAACGCAAAGGCAAACAGGATTACGTTTATGTGCGCTGTTTTAAGTGACTAGTGCGTACGCTCATGCATATGCCCTATTAAAACACCCATCTGATCTCTCCTCCAAGAAAAAAACAGCCACGCTCGCTGCTTCAACCCGTTTCTTTTTATGGATTGCAATTTGAGATATTGTTACGTGTTTTAGTCTGACCTTAGTGGCAGATGAGCAGAATTGAAAGCGGGGATTGTTTGGCATTTAGCCGTAATACCGCGAACCCTGTGGACAGAAAGATAAGATGTTTGAAAGGTTTTGTATTTGTTCTGAAGGAGGGGGGGGGGGGGGGTGGGGAATGTACACCCAGGCTACCAGGCAAACACACCATCCAATTGTCAGTGAAAAAAGTAATCTTAGAGCAATATCTCCCCTGCTCTGCACATCCAGCCTACTCCTCTAACACACTAATATCTCACAGATATGCATTATCACACCAAACCCACAGAAAATAATATGTTTAAAGAGATTCCCCCCTGGATAACTAAATGGCTCTTTAGAACAATTGCTTCCATTTCTTGCCGATTCGATTAATGTATTTAGTCAAGTAGCACGCTTTGCTTTGCGTAATGGCAACATTAGGATGTTCGGGCCCGTCCTTAAGGCAATGGCACGGCACCGCAGCTGTTTGAGATACGAAGGCCATGTTTTCTTCTAGACTTGATCTCAGCTCGGAGCCAGCGATGGCTATAGAACAATTCAATTAAGATGATACTAGTCAAACTAGAGGATACTTCCCCCTCTTATATTAGATAATACATTAAAACACCAGAATAAATGTGTTTATTTAATTTGACATATTTGTTAGTTGAATTCTGTCCTTCTTTCTTCTTTCGGTTGTCTTCAGGGATATTCCACTGTAAACGGAATATTATCGAAAGAGGCAAAAAAAGTCAAAACAGATTTTTACAGATTAAAAATGATGATTACAAATGATAAACTATGCCGAAAAACAGTATGGTACAGATCTTTACCATACATGTGCGGTCATGAATACATCAGCATTTGTAGTCGTGCATAGGCCTTCATGTATGCAAGCATAAACTGTATATTGTCAATCATTACCGATACATATTTAATACACTCATGTTAAACATTTCATGGTGTATCTAAACCTCTTTCTTATTGAGCTATTGCCTAACGGTCTCCACACACATTCTACCTCTACTGCGCGTCTACCTCGCGTCTGCGTCTGACTTTTTGTCACTGACCGTGTAATCAACCTAGAGCGGGCACACATCCAACCTCAGACGCACTGCTGATGTCCGTCAGAGTCACGTCTGCAGCGACGCTCCCCTTTACCTCAGGAGGCTCGCCTACTTTTTTTCTGAGAGCCGCGCGTCTCTCGGGTCTCTCTGCTTTAACTGATAGAGAAATACTCTGCTGCGAGTCATATTGACTTCCAACAAGCGAAAATTCTAAAAGAAAAAGGCAATGGGGCGCATGGATTACTGTCCAGACTCAATATTAGACTCAATACATGGGCGTAAAATTGCGTATGGACGTGTCCATACCAATATTCAAATGTGCTGAAATGGTCCTCACCAATATGAGAAGGATATGACAACGACGAGAAAGGGTTAATGCGTTGCATCTTTATAGTCCCGCCTTATGTATTTTGTGATTGGCTTTGCCTCCTGTTGGTTGTCGTGGGTTGTGTTTCGGTTAGCGGTGATTGGTTGCTTAATTTGAGAGCGGTAAAACAGCTTCTGCTGTCATTTCGGAAGTGTGCTAACGGCTACATTAGCATTTGGTTATATGATATGCAGTTTGTTCATTATGAGCCACCGTACTGTGTTGCCTCATCCAATCAGAATGCCCGGTGGGCTAGTTCACTTTTACCTCCTGTTTGTTACTGTATTGGAGCGCAGTTTTTGAATGCTTTTATTAAATGCAGTCGTTTAAACTCGGTGTGATCCTTGACTCATACAAACACATAAGACATTTCTACAAGGAGGGCATAACAATAAGTAGCAGCTATGTCAACTTTGCGCAGACATTTAGTCACTGGGACTATTCAGGAGAAAAGCTCAGTAGCAGCTGATCACAGGCGTAAAGCCGAAAGTGTGTCCCTCAGTACCCGATGGGATCGCTGATTAATGAATGAAAAGTAAAAAAATATTTAAAATAATTGTATTGATTATGGGGCCCATTGTAGTCCGGAAACCAAGGCTATTGCCTACGTTTGCCTATGGCTAGGTTCACCTCGTCTGCACACAAACACACAGACATCGTGATGAATGAGAGGGTGATCCTTATCTCATAATTATGAGATCTTTATCTCGTAATTATGAGATACTTATCACGGCTACATTAGCTGTGAAACTTTTATTTTTTTTTGTGAATGCTCAGCATTTGCGCTGTGCAAATTGCGCACTATATATGCCTATTGATTCTGCTCTGCTATGTGCTGTAGGTCGCCTTGGAAACAATTAAGCCCCCGTAGACAGCGAGCATCTTGTCTTTTTTACTCGGGCGAATCACCATTCTCTGCAGCCGTCACCGGCTCTGTGTTGTATCTCTCTCACCGGCTCGCCGAGGCTTGGGCACGCTCGCGTTTCAGTTGCCCTCCAACTCCCCGGTTCACTCATGAACTGAAATACCGAGTCGGGGACAGCCCTACTGTGAAACATAAGCAGCCAAGGATGTATGAATATAATACGTGTTTTAGTGCAAAACGATAATAGCCGCTCAACTCTTGACTAAACTGTAAGCTGCATAGATACATGATAAAACTGGTTTGGTTAATAAACTAGTGAGCGGTTGGATGCTGGGTCTGGGGCGAGGGCGTTTCGCCAAAATGTGTCCCTTACCTGAAACTGTCGGCATGTGGGTTATACTTGCCTGCCTGCTGCAAACCCTGACACATGTTAATTTATTGATTTGAGGAAAAAAGCATTATTCTCCTTTCAATATGTTTTTGTTGTAAAGTTGCTGTATATAACTTTACCTGTTAAGACTCTTTCTCTTCTTTCCTGGTACTTGATTCCTTATTTGGGACTTTGTACGTATACAATGCCTGGAAGGGTACACTGCCTTAAAGGCTGAAGTCAGGGAACAAAAGACTGTCAGTGTACACCACAAGTCATATGATAGATTGCAACATGGCTAGCAGCAGCTTTCTCTGCAAGACCGATACACATCTCAGCTTTGAGCCCTTAGCTCAGTTGGTAGGGCGTCCCCCCCCATGGGCCTCGGCCAGCAGCGGACCCGGGTTCGACTCCAGCCCGCGGTTGTTCTCTGCATGTCACTCCCCTCTCTGCCCCATTTCAACTCTGTCTCTACACTATCAATAAAGCATAAAAATGCAAAAAAATAATCTTAAAAAAATAAATAATAATTAGGTAGTAGACACACCCTGCGTTCCGAGTCACATACTTACTATTTAGTATAGAAAAAAAGATTTAGGATGTCCCAATTCTTGTGGCCAGATTTAGGATGGTTAGAAGTTCCCGGATGTCCTACGTCATCCGGCCAAGATTGTTAGTGTTGAAAACGGCATCCTATTTGGGCGATTCTGACCCACAATCAGGTGCGCACGTGAAGTGACGTCACATCGACGAAGCGACGTCACATCGACGAAGCCTCCATATGCCACTTGTGTCATGGTTGTTGTGTCCTTGGGCAAGACACTTCACCCACCTTGCCTCGTGTGAATGTCGATAGTAAGCCTGCTATCGGTGTATGAATGTGTGTGTGAATGGTAACGTGGGAATGGGAACAGGTCTCCCTGGCAAAAGTGTCTCCGGTCTCAATGGGATTTACCTGTATAAATAAAGGTTAAAATAATAATAATAATAATAATAATAATAATAATAATAATAATAATAATAATAATAATAATAATAATAATGGTGTTAAGAATAGCATGACTACAAATTTCATCATTTTCCAGATCGCTGAGGGTACAAAAGTGAATTGGCTTTTCTTTCTTTGTTTAGAAAGACCTCTGACATCACATGTCTCCCATAGTTCCCAGCCCCTGCATACAGTTCAGTATACCATGCTGAAAGAAGTCATGGTGAGTACTTTTACAGATTCTAACATGAATGCTGATCATCATTTAAACAATGATATTGCCACTTTCAGTGCAGTAAAGTTTTCTTTCACCTCTAGGTAAAATTGCCACTGGGAATGAATAAGTTAATAAGATGATAGTTATGACAATCCCAATGACATAAGAAGTTGGTTTAAAACTAATGTGTTAGGACATAATGCCACACATACATTTTTAAAAAAAAAGGAGAAATTTCACATCTGAAACCCAATTATGACCTTGATTCAAAAACAGAAATTTTGTGATGCAGCCGTGAATGATTGCACTCCACACTTCATTTCAGGACCAATACATTTTCTGCTGACAAATAATAAAACAACCTCTCACCTCTATAACCTCAAATGAGACACACCATTCTTTCATAGAGGGAAACAGGATGGCTTGTGTCTTCTGAGCTCGATATGTTCTGTATATTTAGTCCTCGCGATATGTCGTAGCCCACCATCAGCATATTATCATTCGCCTAAATGTGAGCTCTGCCAAAAAACTGGTTTATCTGCAAATACATGTTGGTGGTTCAATATTTGAAACCACCATTGATGTGTGTTTGTAGAGGGTTATCATTTTCTTTGGGTTGGGATTACCATTTGAACCTCCAGTTCATGTAAATAAAGATGGACAATCCCTTTCAGTCCTCCAATATATTTGGCCTTTGTTGAAAAAACATTTGAATAGCTGCTTTTAAAACAACCTGGACTTTAAAATGAACCGGATCGGCTTAGTCAAAACTGCACACAAACATCTTAATTAAAATGGTCTTATCAAGGGGGGTGAAAATGAGAACAAAAAACCTCTCCCTCTAACCGCACGGCTGGCTGCATGACGCAAAAAAAAACGCAGAAGAATAAGTGAACCCCTCTGAAGGAAAGAGATGGAGAGAAGAGACTGCTAGTAATGAGTATGGCGCTTGCTGATGGAAGATTATATAGCGCAATATGTTAAGGATCAGTGTCATACAAGATTCCATTTCTGGCCCGCCTAACATTCACACTGCATATTCAGCAAGGGGGGTGATGTCTTAATGATTTCACCATTAGCACGCAGCTCCAGGCTTGGCTCACTATATGAATTCCAATTTATAGCCGTGGGCGTTTCCAGCCTGTAACTGTGCCCCAAGTTCAGTTTGGTTTATGTCTGGGCAAATAAAGTCACCACGGTAAATCCCTAGCTCAAATAGATAATATGCAAATCAAATCTCCATTATGACAGGAAGATATAAAATTGTTATTTCGACAATAAGAGCCTGGCCATTTCACCAAATCATCAGCAGGATTAAAACAAAGACAATTTATGGCGTTTAAAATACATAGCTGCGTGGTGCACTTCTGCGTCTGTGCTATTTTCAAACAACGCAGGGGCTTTGAGAACAAAAAAACCTCTCTCGCTAAAATGATCTCGGCCACAAAGATTGGAGGAAAGTAGGCTCAGAAAGGGGCAAAAGGACACATAAAGTCTAAGTGTAAAGTTGTGTGAATATCTCCTTGTGTGCTTCTGTGGCAGGCTGACAAACACTTTTCCAGTTGTTTATAATTTGAAAAAAATAAAGCAACATTGAAAATAGTCTTGCAAAGAAGTAAAACGTGTACACTAAATGCTTAAATAGCCTGGTAGTGAATAATAAAATAAAATATTGAAAGTACAGCGCTTTTCAAAAACTCAGTTTGTTCAAATGTTTTTTTCCCCCTGAAAATAAATAAATGCATTTCTCCAAAGGTCAATGACAGTAGCAGTGTGGCACTAATGTTAACTTACTCAAACTTGCCTGGCCCATCACTCTTATGCATTCACCAGCATTGTCTCTGCTCCAGTGGCGGCTCCTGACAATAATCTCGGGGGGGGGGGGGCAATTGTTGCCATGATGGATAAAATTACCCAAAATTAACCTAAATCAGATAGCTGATATGACAATGTCATATTGCATTTAACAGTGTGTTTTTCCTGTTCATCTGGCAAAACCACTCTGGCAACACTAGACAAGCATTGTAGGCCGCCTACTGTACAGTGTTTTTGGACATTAAATTAGTTAATTTCTTGAATAAAATTATTTTAGCTCTAAAATGATTTCATTATCCGGCTGTGGCCATCACAGATAACTTGTCATCTACCAGTGTGCTCCTCAGATAGGCTTCCTTTAAAAGTTAAGAGACCTGCTCTACAATTAATCACAATAATCTGATTGACTTGACAGTTGTGTTCTGATTAAACACAAATGGATGCTGGCATAGCATATGTGCAACATTAACAGTGCTAAACATCACATTGGTTTGGGTTACTACTGTCTACAGCACTTGGTAGGCGGGGTTTATGTCAGATGGTGACAGCAGCTGTCAGAGTAAACAGTCTATGGATCAGCTGTTGAACGGTGCAGGCTCGTCCATATGCAGATTGATGTTTAATGTTTGTTTTACCTTTTTCTGAGAGATGATGCATAGGGGTGACACCCGAAGTTATCCATGCGGTGTCTCTGCTGCCATCATGGTGGATAAAAAGCCAGTATACAGTCCATAATCATCATGCAGTGGCAGCAGAACAGAGCGTTAGCGCCTTGGCATCCTGCTAGCCTCGTTATCGGTTCAAACGAGCCCCGTGAAAATCCGCGTTTATACGATCCACCAATCCCTCTTGGTAGATACTTGCTTAATGGTTACATTTTGTCACAAATGGCATGATCAAGTAGCTTGCCAGCCTAGCCTGAGTTGATATAAAGTTGTGTTGGTCTTGAATATGACCGCTTTAGGTAGCAGACCGGACATGTGACTGTTTCAGTCACTGTAATTGGTTCATTGTTTATGACGACAACACGTCAGAGTGATCACCCCTGGAACCCATAGAGATTGCATTGCGAGGCCTGCAGTTTGAAAAAAAAAAAAAAAGCTTTACATTGAAGTCTGTAGTCGCTGGGGGCGATTTTCAACCAGCCCGAAATCGCCCCAGAGTGACGGTACAGAACACGACGCTGATTGTACAATGATATTCAGACTTAGATGCAGGTAAAAACTGTATTGAAATCATGAATTATGATTATAAATACAAAAAAAAATATATTTTTCATCATTATTATATTTTTGTTTTTTGCTGGTATGGCTCAAGGAGGACGTCGCCCTATCGCCCTCTATGGGCGAGCCGCTGCTGCTCTGCTCTTTCTCAAATGTTGATACAGATTGATTGGACATGTTGCTATGCGACGTATTGACTTTAACATTCACATGTTCTGCACGTTGTATAGTCATAAACGTGCACGCCGCATTTGTCCTGCACCAGTGTCAGTGGGTGACAACAGTTTGTTAACGCTGCCATACTGAGAATGGAGCCTACAGAGAGATTTTTTCGGAGCCGATAGGCTTAATCAACTTTGTGTCAACTCATTTGGCGATGGCTTGAGTTTTACCTACATTTTATAAAAATTAAAAAAAGTTACGCACTTTAGCTTTGAGATGCTTCACTGTAGCACGGATGCAATAAAAACAGAGATAGAAAGGTTTGACACACACCTTCAGACAGAAAGGGGAATCTACACTCAACAAAAATATAAATGCAACACTTTTGTTTTTGCTCCCATTTTTCATGAGATGGACTTAAAGATCTAAAATTCATTCCAGATACACAATATTACCATTTCTCTTAAACATTGTTCACAAATCTGTCTAAATGTGTGATAGTGAGCACTTCTGCTTTGCTGAGATAATCCATCCCACCTCACAGGTGTGCCACATCAAGATTCTGATCTGACATCATGATTAGTGCACAGGTGTGCCTTAGACTGTCCACAATAAAAGGCCACCCTAAAATGTGCAGTTTTGTCTCACAGCAAAATGTCACAGATGCCACAAGCATTGAGGGAGCGTGCAATTTGCATGCTGACAGCAGGAATGTCAAGCAGATCTGTTGCTCGTGCATTGAATGTTCATTTCTCCACCATAAACCGTCTCCAAAGGCGTTTCAGAGAATATGGCAGTACATCCAACCGGCCTCACAACCGCAGACCACGTGTAACCACACCAGCCCAGGACCTCCACATCCAGCAGGTGCACCTCCAAGATCGTCTGAGACCAGCCACTGAGACAGCTGCTGAAGCAATTGGTTTGCATAACCAAACAATTTCTGCACAAACTGTCAGAAACCGTCTCAGGGAAGCTCAACTGCATGCTCGTCGTCCTCATCGGGGTCTTGACCTGACTCCAGCTCGTCGCCGTAACAGACTTGAGTGGGCAAATGCTCACATTCGATGGCGTCTGGCACGTTGGAGAGGTGTTCTCTTCACGGATGAATCTCGGTTTACATTGTTCAGGGCAGATGGCAGACAGCGTGTGTGGCGTCGTGTGGGTGAGCGCTTTGTAGATGTCAATGTTGTGGATCGAGTGGCCCATGGTGGTGGTGGGGTTATGGTATGGGCAGGCATCTGTTATGGACGAAGAACACAGGTGCATTTTATTGATGGCATTTTGAATGCACAGAGATACCGTGATGAGATCCTGAGGCCCATTGTTGTGCCATACATCCATGAACATCACCTCACGTTTCAGCAAGATAATGCACGGCCCCATGTTGCAAGGATCTGTACACAATTCTTGGAAGCTGAAAATGTACCAGTTCTTGCATGGCCAGCATACTCACCGGCCATGTCACCCATTGAGCATGTTTGGGATGTGCTTGACCGGCGTATACGACAGCGTGCACCACTTCCCACTAATATCCAGCAACTTCGCACAGCCATTGAAGAAGAGTGGACCAACATTCCACAGGCCACAATTGACAATCTGATAAACTCTATGCGAAGAAGATGTGTTGCACTGCATGAGGCAAATGGTGGTCACACCAGATATTGACTGGTTCTGAGTCCCCAGACCCCCAATAAAGCAAACAAATGCACATTTCAGAGTGGCCTTTTATTGTGGACAGTCTAAGGCACACCTGCGCACTAATCATGATGTCAGATCAGCATCTTGATGTGGCACACCGGTGATGTGGGATGGATTATCTCAGCAAAGCAGAAGTGCTCACTATCACACATTTAGACAGATTTGTGAACAATGTTTAAGAGAAATGGTAATATTGTGTATCTGGAATGAATTTTAGATCTTTAAGTCCATCTCATGAAAAATGGGAGCAAAAACAAAAGTGTTGCGTTTATATTTTTGTTGAGTGTACATCATGGTTTCTCACCGGCACAGTCGCTTGGTAACATGATGTCACAGCTAACAGGCAGGGGATGCTGAACCTGTTGGCAGGTACTGTGGGTGTTCTTCAGCTGTCAGCTTCTAACAACATGAAATAAGGTCAAAGATCTGCAAAGTTTTTCACCAAGTGGATTTTTCTTTAGATATTCTTTTATTCTTCCATTCTCAGTGGTGAATTCATGCACATTCTGAAAGGGAAACCCCTTAATGTATACAGGTCCTTCTCATATAATTAGCATATTGTGATAAAGTTCAATATTTTCTGTAATGTACTGATAAACATTAGACTTTCATATATTTTAGATTCATTACACACAACTGAAGTAGTTCAAGCCTTTTATTGTTTTAATATTGATGATTTTGGCAAAAAAGTAAAGAAAAACCAAAAATCCCTATCTCAAAAATCTCATTAGCATATTTCATCCGACCAATAAAAGAAAAGTGTTTTTAATACAAAAAATTCAACCTTCAAATAATTATGTTCAGTTATGCACTCAATACTTGGTCGGGTATCCTTTCGCAGAAATGACTGCTTTCATGCGGCGTGGCATGGAGGCAATCAGCCTGTGGCACTGCTGAGGTGTTATGGAGGCCCAGGATGCTTCGATAGCGGCCTTAAGCTCATCCACAGTGTTGGGTCTGGTGTCTCTCAACTTCCTCTTCACAATATCCCACAGATTCTCTATGGGGTTCAGGTCAGGAGAGTTGGCAGGCCAATTGAGCACAGTAATACCACGGTCAATAAACCATTTACCAGTGGTTTTGGCACTGTGAGCAGGTGCCAGGTTTGTTGAAAAATGAAATCTTCATCTCCATAAAGCTTTTCAGCAGATGGAAGCATGAAGTGCTCCAAAATCTCCTGATAGCTAACTGCATTGACCCTGCCTTTGATAAAACACAGTGGACCAACACCAGCAGCTGACATGGCACCCCAGACCATCACTGACTGTGGGTACTTGACACTGGACTTCAGGCATTTTGGCATTTCCTTCTCCCCAGTCTTCCTCCAGACTCTGGCACCTTGTTTTCCGAATGACATGCAAAATTTGCTTTCATCCGAAAAAAGTACTTTGGACCACTGAGCAACAGTCCAGTGCTGCTTCTCTGTAGCCCAGGTCAGGCGCTTCTGCCGCTGTTTCTGGTTCAAAAGTGGCTTGACCTGGGGAATGAGGCACCTGTAGCCCATTTCCTGCACACGCCTGTGCACGGTGGCTCTGGGTGTTTCTACTCCATACTCAGTCCACTGCTTCCGCAGGTCCCCTAAGGTCTGGAATCGGCCCTTCTCCACAATCCTCCTCAGGGTCCGGTCACCTCTTCTGGTTGTGCAGCGTTTTCTGCCACACTTTTTCCTTCCCACAGACTTCCCACTGAGGTGCCTTGATACAGCACTCTGGGAACAGCCTATTCATTCAGAAATTTCTTTCTGTGTCTAAAGCCTGATTTATACTTGTGCGGTACCGCGTGCGCAGAGCCTCCGCGGAGCCGCAGAGAGCCTGTGCGGTGGCCTCAGCAGACCCCCGCAGAGCCGGGTCGCGTACCAACTGAAAATTGTGACTACGCGCCATATGCCGCAGACGTTTGGTTGGGCATCAAAGCAACAAGGAGGGATTTCAACACTACAGGAGCTCTTCCTCATTGTCATCAAACTCAAAATCTTCCAGTTTTCATTTGTTTAGCAAAGGATTTTGCCGATTTAAATCAAAAGTGCAGTGTGCAATCTGCGACACGGGCGAACTACTACCAACGGTTCATGAGAACGTTCGGTGTCCGTGCTACCCAGCAGAGAACGCAGAGGCGCAAAGCCGCACAAGTATAAATCAGGCTTTACCCTCTTGCTTGAGGGTGTCAATGATGGCCTTCTGAACAGCAGTCAGGTCGGCAGTCTTACCCATGAATGCGGTTTTGAGTAATGAACAAGGCTGGGAGTTTTTAAAAGCCTCAGGAATCTTTTGCAGGTGTTTAGAGTTATTTAGTTGATTCAGATGATTAGGTTAAGAGCTCGTTTAGAGTACCTTTTCATGATATGCTAATTTTTTGAGATAGGAATTTGGGGTTTTCATGAGCTGTATGCCAAAATCATCAGTATTAAAACAACAAAAGACCTGAAATATTTCAGTTGGTGTGCAATGAATCTAAAATATATGAAAGTTCAATTATTATCATTACATTATGGAAAATAATCAACTTTATCACAATATGCTAATTATATGAGAAGGACCTGTATGTCGAGCAGTGTTGGGAACGTTACTTTAAAAAAGTAATTAGTTATAGTTACTCACTACTTGTTCCAAAAAGTAACTGAGTTAGTAACTGAATTACTTTATAATAGAAGTAACCAGGGAAAGAAACTATTTGCGTTACTGTAAAGAAAAAAAGTTTCTATATGTCAAAGAATTTAGATTTTTCTGAGCAGTTTTCACAAGTCAGTTGAAATGAGTAGAACAGACAAGTACTTATAGGCTACATAACCTTCAATATGTATTGCAAATCAACAGACAGCAAGTATTTTGTTCTCAACAAAAGCACACATTATTTGACCTCAATGAATTTACCTAACGCCGTTCTTTTAAATGTCGTTATTCCAAACACTGATGTTGAGGCTCCCTATTTGCAAAGAAGGAAGTTTGTTAGAGCCAACAAGCCCAGCTGAGCTCACAGTCCAGCAATAGAGCAGAAACAGAACAGTGGCCTAATACCACTACTGTTCAGCTGCCTGGGAACTGTGAGGACCCCCTCCTGAAACACTGAATTCATTTACACAATGATTTAGCGCAATTGGATTCTACATTTTGTATTTCTCAGGATTCATTAAAACAAAATTAAGAAATTCATTGAGATTAAGTCATAAATGTGTAAGAAAATAAAACTAGTGAAATAGTTTAAAAAAAAATATATATGTTGTGCACTATAGTTGTACTTGCCTGACTGCCTATTTCCTCAACACCACAGATGCTGCTGCTGCTTTGTCTTGTATCATGCTCACAGTAGATGCATCTAATCAAATTATACTGTGTCAAGTCAGTTAGCAATACGGAAAGTCAAGCGAATTAAGCCCAGAAAAATAATTAACATCAGTGTTCTATTTAGCATGACAGCTGAGTGACAGTAATGCAGGTCAGGGTGAGCGCAGCTTGTTAGACAGCTTTATTCTCTCCTTTTATTAAACTGATGTATTGTTTTGTGTGAACATATATCATAATAAGCATGTGGACTTTGAAGACAAGTCTGCATTAAAGGTTCAGTAAGCGGAATGGTCAGTTTAGCTAACTTCATGTCACTGGACTGCATGGACATACAAATGGCGTGGCTGTGGACACTATCCACTAAGCCAAATCACTGTCGGGGCAGCAAAACTACAAGGTATTTTTCAATTTAGTGGGGTATTCAAGAGGACTTAAAGGAATACTTCACCCATACAGAACCTGCGTTCTATCATTATAAAATCGCTATTATAATATAATGAATGAGTTTTTTTTATTTTTCCTCAGTCTTTTATCAGTCGTCCCTTGGCCCAGCTGTCCTGTTAATCCTAACTCTACATTTTTGTAGTAGTGTGATGTCACACTAGTACACTGTTGGGTTAGACATTGAGACCATAAAACACTCTTTCTGCCTTTTCTCAGGCTAGGATTTGAAAGCATGCCCATTTTTTAATCCTGCAAATAAGGTTGTATGTAAGGCACTGTTGAATTGCTGGATGTTGTAAACTCCACAAAAAAGATGAGTGAGTGAGGAAGATTTTTTTGTTAAAACTTTCAAATAATCACAAATGCCTACTAAAGTATCACTGACTGCCTCAATCATATTACACAGGACTGAAGCTGCTGTGAGCCATTACAAGTCTAGCAAAAATAAGGTGGAGGCAAGCGCAGGTATACAGTTGTTTAAACAATAACAGGTTTTTGCATGAAGAGCTATGTTCTCCATAAAAGTAGCCCTGTAATGCCTGTAATTTGTGTTTCTCCTCATCCACTCTCTCTCCCTGTTTGTCTCTCTCATTCTTTCAAGCCGCCTACGGTCTTGCATCCTTTATCGCCCTATAAAACACAGAATTTTACACCTGCTTTCCCCAGATGTTAATGTTGCCTTTGTCGCAGCGGTCTGTCTGCAGAGATGGGGTCCATTTCCTCTCTTTTTCTGGTTAATTTTTCCTGCACAAAAGACTATAAAGCAATTGAAATTCCTTGAAATTAGAGTTTTAAATGAGCACGAATGCAATTTCACAGTTTTGCACCCAAACAAAAAAAGCTGTAAATGTTTTTGTAAATATCTCCCCTTTTGTGTCATTGAGGCTAAAGTCTGTCTGGAGTCCAAACCTTCAGTCTAAAGAAAGACAAATAAAACATTCCCTGCGTTCTGCATACTTTCTACTATTTAGTATGTAGAAAGAAGATTTAGGATGTCCCGATTATTGTGGCCAGATTTAGGATGGTTAGAAGTACCCGGATGTCCTACTACATCCGGCCAACATTGTTATTGTTGAAAACAGCATCCTATTTGGGCGATTCTGACCCACAATCCGGTGCGCACGTGAAGTGACGTCACATCGACGAAGCCTCCATATGAAAACAAACGGGGATGCGACGGATATAAAAGCAAGAGGCAAGATCAAGGTGTGATGTTATGATGAAATAAACAAGTAAAAGTATGTCCCAATTGTGGTATACTGCATACTGAAAGCGTGTGTGATTCGGAACGCAGGGTTTAAGTATTGGCAGGTTGGTGCCATTGTCTGCTGAACAACACTGGGATGCAATACACCTCTTCACTTATTTACTATGTTGTGATTTGGTTTTGATGTGGCTTGTCAAAATGAAACAAAAAGCAATTCCTTCAATTACAGAAAGCTACATACTTGTCCTTTTAACACACATGTAATGGATACATATACATATCACAAATCATATGGTTCTTTACTTTAAAAATATATATTAACTATTTAGGCATTTTGTACCTTCCATACATTTCTTTAACTGCACCACTCTTTAAGACATAAGCACCAGCAGTAAGGAGAAGAGCAGCCGTAAATCGTTTAAGTAGTATATTAGCATGGGGCCGACTGTCAGCATAGCGTCAGCCGATGCTAAGTCAGTGTGGATCTTACCTGTACTCCCCTGGTGGTGTCATTAAAATGCATCTACTTGTAGCCACACATCTAGTCATCCCCACCCCCACCCCGCTCTCCTCGCTCCACAGCTCCCACAATGCCTGTGCACTTATCTGGATCATTTGATATCACATCTCCAAAAAGACCTTGCTTGATTAGATGTTTGATTAGCGTCATGCTGGAGTGGCCTGTGGAGCTTATGATAGCGCTCTGATCCCTGAGTGCTATCTAACTATACCCACAGCCCCCCGGTTCAAACGCATTGTGTCTGCTTGCTTCAGTGATCATAGGCCTCCGCCAATGAGAGGGCTTCTCCAGACCTATACGAGGGCTATATCGCCATCAACAATTACTTTGCTGCATTTTGCTCTACACACACACTTCAAACAGAAGGCCAAGACTGCAATGCTGGAGCAGATAAGATGAGAAGCATGATCAAAATCGGCTTTTTTCCCCCCTTATCAGATGGCTACTGGGCGCTGAAAAGATTAAAGCTGTGTGTTGAAGACTGACCCATAGCTAAAACTTATTTTCATGCCCGCTGTGAAGTTTATAGATTAGAAGGTAGCATTCAAATTTCACATTAACTTCAATTTTATAAAAGAAAAACATCACACCCATGTGTAATGTCATAATGCAAGTCTAATGGAAATGTGTTAGAGGAAAGTGCCATATTCAACAAGACTTAAAGCCGTGGTTCAATGTGCAGAGGTAATGCACCATTAGCCTATTCCTGTAATGTTTACATCTTGTTTCTTGATTTCGCCGCCTCACCAGGGGCCTATTTCAGGAAGGGTTGAGTCTCTGAGTTCAACCCTCCGCTCTGATTTGAGCAACTCTGGGTTATCAGTTTCAGAACAGTGGATCAGCGTTGGGTCAGTCAACTCGGAGTCTGTTCACTCTGGGTTGAGCGCGTGCGTAAAAGCCATCGTCAATGGATCGCTGATAACATGATTCACCATGGCAAAACAGAAGAAATAAATGCTTGATCCTTCTCCACGTCTAAAAAAAGAACAAATTCTCCATGTCTCCACTCAGAAATATTAATGAATGCGGTACGGGGAAGAATTAACGGGGATAATATCTCATAACTCTGATCTAATCACCTTGGCAATTCAGAAAACAACGGGGCAAACATGTTATTATCAAGAGAATCATTACGTTTTCCGTATAAGAAGCAATACGTAGTCTATTTTAAAAAGTTACGCATATTAGCAGCAGCAAAAGTATTGAGCTTGTGCGGCACTAAATGACTGACAGTGTTTTATATTCGTTGCATAATATGTTGGCAAGCTATAATCATCCGCAGTAAACAGACTGTCGCTCCTTTTAAATGGGGAGCGAAGGATTTTAACGTCAGACAAATTAGATGACAGTTTCCATTGCAGAGCCTGATTGATGTATTACCAGATCCCTTGTCCTCTAGTGATCACAGTTTAAATTATTATATAATGTCTTTAGTCATATTAGGCTATTTAACAAGGCTCGTCTGTGACTTTTGGATCACACAAGTGAACAGCAATGATCGCGTGCAGCCGCAGAATTACATTTCAACCTGACAGAAATCTGTTCAGTGGCACAGACTCCCGTTAATAAAAGAATAATGAGACACAACACAAATAGGCCAATTAATCTGAATGTGTAGCATGTTCACGCTGTGTCAGATGGCCACCTATATGAACGACACGAGGGCTAAGAACTAGGCTACTGATCAGATTAATACGATTTCGACTTGAAAAGGTCTAATCTAAATGAAAAGCTAGTATCAAAAGGTTTATTAGTTATGTCCTATCAAACCCATATTAACCAACTTGTAGCACAATGCTTAAATTGTCTATTATTCCTTCATAAAGACGACTCTCCGCTCACCACAGTTCCTACAAGAGACGCGAACCCCGTCCTCTTTAATAGCGCTGGATTTACCCTCTTTACCGCCTGAGTTTTACATTTATCGAAAGTATAATATTCAATATATACCACTGTGTTGAAAAGTGTCTATTTTATCAGCGCCACCTCATCCTAGGATGAGGCCGACCTCCTCTAAACTATTAACCCTTTCTAATATTGCTTCTCAAAATACTTCTCTATGTTTTAGAATAAAGATTTCAATTCGCAAGGTATTGTTTGTAAGTTGTACGTAACTTAGTTTGTAAACCACCCTTCTAATGAAATAGAACAGATATACTATTTTCAGAATATAAACATCTAGTTTAATCTGGGAAGGTATTTATAACCTATTCTTTTATTTTTAAAGATTAGGTATCAACATATTCTCTCCTTACAGAGAGGTTAATTGTATGAGGTTGTGTGTGTTTTAAATCAGTAATGTGCCGTTGTGTGGAATCAAAGTACTTACCTCCCCAGGGACGAAACCATCTCTTTGAAGAAAAACCCTATACCTAAAGTCCTTCTGTTCCAGTTATAAACTAATTCACAACTGAGGCTTTACAACATTTAAGGGATTTTATTTACAAAATACAAGAGAGTATAGGTATAATACATAAAATGACAAGAAAGGAAAAGAAAAGAGGTTGTATGCCTATAACTCATCCAAGAGAGTTATTTTGACTTGGTTCTCGTTTCTAAATTTGTTGTAGCTCGTGAAACAATACCCAAACACTTGCGTGCCTGTAAGTATCATCTTAAGAGCTACAAAACTTCATGTCGTACAAGAGGTTAGACAGATACCTTTGTGCGCCTAGATAAAGAAAGGCATATCTCATTGGCTAAAAGTTCCACAAAAGTATCTGTCTATTTTCCTGCAACTCAGTCCGTTTTCCTATTTATAAAAATTCTTGATCAAGTCATTCTTAGTGTCAAGAGGTTCAAAGATGTGTTTTTAAAAGACTTTGCCTCTAAGTACTTCGAAGTCCAAAATCTTTCAGAGTATTTTGGACTCACAAAGTTTTTCTTCTGCCTCCATGGTGGGAGACAGAGAGAGCTGGAACAGAGTAGTGTCTACAAAAAACTGGCCCAAAAAGCCCTGTCCTGCTCAAAACTTGCTGTTATATAGTGACTTGAAAAACCAATGAGACTTGTGAGAGGGAGGAGTGAAAAAGACACAGCTGCACGGGGGAGCCCCGGTAGCCCCCTCCCTCTACTCTTTCCTACTGTATGGCCATATAAGGTCCTTCCCCCTACTCACTTCCTATGGCCCTATGGTCCGCCCCTTTCTATTCTGTTTCATTAAACATTTCCTACTTTTACTTATTGACAAAAAGAGATACAAATGTCACAATATATGCACAAGTAATAAGTTGCATCAAGGTCACCTCACTCCACAAGATAAATGATCGATCAAATGTAAAATCATCAGGAAATAATAAAAACATCCCGATGGAGATTTGTATGTAGTGATTTAGCTTTAAACTGTACACGTTGTGATACTTCAGTCGGAGCTGCAGTGTTAAGTAACAACAAACTCATAGTTGGTCAAATCACCTAGCGAGCAGGTTAGATTCACAGCGTATGTTGCCGCTGTAAAGGACTCTTGAGTTGCGCTGAACCTGCTTCCTGGAACGGAAAACCCAGAGTTTCCACTAACTCAGAGCAAACATACTGAGTTGCCTCAAAACCCGCTTGCTGACTGAGGAAGGCCCGCTCAATCATGGCTGACTCGACCCATCCCCTGTACCCTGAGTTTACTCTGCTGCCATCAGGGCGCAGATACAGGCTTCCACCTTGCCGAACTAACCACTGGAAGAAATCATTTATGCCTGCTGCCATCAGTCTGGTCAATGACCACATGTAAATTATGTGATCTGTTTGTGTTATTTGTTGTCTTATATGTTATATATTTGCCATCTTTCTCTACTGCTGGCTGTACAACAAATTGCCCCTCGGGGATAATAAAGATACCTTGAACCTTGAACCTTGAACCTTGAACCTTGAAATAGGCCCCAGCAGGTCCACTGATCTCTGTTTTTATGTGATTGGAAGATTAGCCTTTGGTTTTTATAAGCAATTGAACAGGTGTACCTAATAAAGTGGCCGGTGAGTGTAGTACTTCATGAAATACATTACACAGAAACTACCAGGACACAGACAGACTACACAGTATACAATAATACATAACACTAGAACCACAGTACTCCTCTGCTCTGTTCTCTCCCCGGATACTTAACTTTTAACTAAACTTCTGACTAAGCAGAGGTACGTATATATGTTGTAGCTAACACTGTTGGCTGCAGTGTTTGAAATAAGTAAATTACACTGATTTGAAATTAGTCAATGAGCATGACCATGTTAACTTAATTAAGAGTGCTTTGTAAGCATAATAAAAAAGTATTGAAGAAAATGAAGCATTCATAATTCATACGTGAGTCTGCGTGATTTAGAATAAGAAGTGAATAAGAAGTGTATTTTCATACCAGGTTTGCATTACTATAATTTCCTTAGTGAATTTAAATGTAGGATTATTAGATCAAAAGTATTCAAAGCACTTCTTGATTGCGTTTACCTGCCGGCGATCTAAATTATATTTCTAACCAGCTGCAAAGACTTTGACTGGTAGCTAAAATCAAATCAAATACATTTTTATTTGTATCACATTTTCATACTCAAGAGCAGCTCAAAGTGGCATACAGAGATTAAAACAGAAAAAGAAAAACAGCATATGAAATCAAGAGAAGCAAATTAAAAGAACCCAACCCTCGATGAAACTTCTGCAACATCTGAATTATTAAAGGTGGAACTGCCTTTTCTCCTTCAACCCCTATTTCGCTACCTATTCCTGACAAAGCCAGCTTGTAGAAAACTTTTTTACAGTGAGAGCACTTTTATATCTCTACAGAACAGCTTTACAGTATCCACCGACAGTAGCGCTTAAACTAAAACCTGGACCAATGTTAACAAGACAGTTGAATTATCTCTGCGATGCTCTAAAGCCTCCCCCCCTCCCCCCCTGTCCCCCCAATCCCTCGTCCCTGCAGCTCTGATTCATTCCTCATATATATCCATCAACTGACATGCAGGGAAAATGTCTTCAGATTCCCGCTCCCTCCACCTCCCTGTGCTCATGTTTCACAGTAAATGCCCCGCAGCTGTGATGTATTTGGAAGGGGTTGAAAGGAAGCTGCTCGAGTGTGTGTGATATGCAGCATCAAACCTGTCTGTCAATGTTGCACCCTTGATCCTCTTGTCAGGCTTTCTCATGGTATGGTAAAGTGATCACAGGGGGGCGAGCATTAGGAGCTGCGCACATTACATACTGTATTTGTCTTTATTTGGGGCCTCGCCACATCTGAAAAGAGGGAAGTCTCAAATGTTGTAGCCTTTTAGTTGTTGGAGATGTGTATGAATGAATGAATTTTTATTATTGTGTCGTAGTCCAAACAAGGACCCATCCCCTTCGGGATTATTTTATTTATTTTTTAAATAACCTTTATTTATACAGGTAAATCCCATTGAGACCGAAGACTCTTTTGCAAGGGAGACCTGTTTTCCTTTCCCACGTTACCATTCACACACCGATAGCAGGCTAACTATCGACATTCACACAAGGCAAGGTGGGTGAAGTGTCTTGCCCAAGGACACAACAACTATGACACAGGTGGCAGGGCGGGAATCGAACCTCCAACCCTTTGATCATCGGCCAACCCGCTCTACCAACTGAGCCACAGTCGCCCAAAATTACAAGACGCCAACAACTGTATCAAATTCAAATGATAACATTCACTCCCTGTAAATGGTGATCACAGTTCACGGTAGGACAACAAGGAAACAGACGCAAAGAAAAGAAAAGCAAACATAAAGATCTCATTTATAAGTGTTTTTTGTTCTCTTGGCCCAGGCCTTCTCCAGATGTGTGTGTGTGGGGGGAGAGGGGTTAATATACATTACAGCAGAAACAAATGATGCTTCCACCCAAAGTGGAAACATCTACCCGCATGCTTTCATTCTGTAGAGTAGCACATACTGCCTAAAAACACACCAACACTTCAGAATCTGAATCCTTTATTGTCATTGTACAGTGTTACAACGAAATTGTAGCAGCATCCCAGTATACACACAAACACAAAATGTGAAAATAGTTGAAAAAAAAATATTTTACATTGGACTGACAGATCAGGTGGCCCCTGTCCTCCACTGGCTTGATTCTTTTGCTCCGATACCAAACCATTTATTTTTCACCTGAGCCATGTATCTCAGGTGACACAATGTTTAACACCTTTGTTTTATATTTCAAACAATAGAGGGGTTATACTATTATTGTGTTCATAGTGCATTTCCCAAGATTAGGAAATCACATTATTTATTTAGGAGTGATTCTGAGATCCCTCATAAATACTGGTCCTGGTGTTTTACGAGTGAAATAATTTAACCTGCCTGATCGTATTTTCCTTTAACTATTTCCCAGAGTTCCTTCCCAAAACAAACAGAAAACCCATCGCAAACTGTTTGCATCCAGTCACAGTTCTTCCTTTGGCGTATCCACTGCCCCAAGCTTTCTAGTCCCCGGCCCAAATGCACTGAGCCCAGATTCTTGAATTTCCTAGTGAGTAAATTATGCGAGGGCAAGATGCTGTTCAGCCATCCAAAACAGAGTCAACTACAGCGGAGACTTAAAAAGCAACTGCGATCTCAGAGGGCACAGCCAGTCAGGTCAACAGCTAGAAAAAGCAAGAAAACAGTGTATGTAAGATTGATCCAGCTGCTTAACATCATGGTGATAGGCCCCGGGGCAAATTCTTTTTTTGTGATTGATTCACACTCAAGCCCCAACCTCAGCGATGTTTACCAGCATCCAATAAGGAAGTGACCAACATTGTAATACTTTCCGGTGGCCACTGGGGGTGGAACCAAGACTGAGCAATTTTTCTTTGACTCACTTGTTATACAGGCCATTTTCAAAGTCTTATTAAACCTATTTACAGCCTGGTCCACAAAACCATTTTAGTCTGTATGTTTAGGTCATATCTCCATGACAACACTGAGGGGCGTGATTTATTTTCTTCTAGCAGGCTAGTTGTTATTCTTTTGGAGGTTAAAATGTATTGGCGCGATCTCTTGAGTGACAGCTCTCCGCCCGTTGTCCCTCACTTTGCCTCGGAGGTATACGTCAGCTAGATGGGCGGATCCCCCTTCCCCCCGACGTGAGGCGGAGTAGAAATCTCACAAGATGGCGACACGCATAAACCAGGATTATTGGATGCCATGTGAATAACTGAGGTCAGCATGGATATTACATCCATATTATATACTATCTATGTTCACACTGCGCTTGTGTACGCTCAGGTGGTTTCTATGGTGCTGCAGCCAAGGCGCTCCAGTCGCCCTTTGTAGCGAAATTCAAAGTGAAAATGAATGACTGCCGGCTGCCACTAACTTAAATGAATCTTTCGGTTTGTGCACAGTGTTACAAGTGGACGGCCTTTTGCAAATGATAGGCTTTCTTCTCTGTTCTTTCACCGCGCTGCCCCAGAGTCACAAACGGAAGACTCTGCCAGAGAAGGAAGCGCAGCGATGTTCCGGTTTCTGCTTCAAAATAAAAGTCAAAATTCACTTGACGTTTAGCCGTTTTATGATTTGAATGTGAAGTTACACTGTAGGAAATGTTCAGTTTGAATAAACAGTAACTTAACTGCAAGCTACATGTATAGTTTGTGGTGTTGTAGTGTTTTAGCCGACCCAAGCTATTTTATTCACAAAAACAATACAGTTGTCGGACTTCTTCCTCCATGAGCCCCTGAAGGCTGCACCGGTTGCACCGTCAATATGTTTTTTTATTTATTTCAAATAAATATAATAAATAAATAACATTAGGCTTTGGATACATATCAAGAAATCGTTATCAAGACACTCATTGTTAACATTTGTTGACAATAATAAAATGATAGAATATCACCAAAATTATCATTTGAATTAAATAAGTAATAAAGAAATGCATAAATACACCTTCAGAAGTAATCACCTATTACAATTACTGAAGCTACATGCAGCTTTAAACCTGTATTGATCAATAGATTTCTATTAACAATGACATTTCTTTTTGTGGTTTCTGTGGGAAGATGGCTGTGTGTCACTTTGCATACAGGTGAAACTCGAAAAATTAGAATATCGTGCAAAAGTTCATTTATTTCAGTAATTCAACTTAAAAGGTGAAACTAATACATTATATAGACTCATTGAATGCAAAATGAGATATTTCAAGCCTTTATTTGTTATAATTTTGATGATTATGGTTTACAGCTAATGAAAACCCCAAATTCAAAATCTCAAAAAATTAGAATATTACATGAAATCCATAAAAAAAGGGTTTTCAATACAGAAATGTCGGCCCTCTAGAAAGTATAATCATGCATATGTACTCAGTACTTGGTTTTGGCCCCTTTTGCATGAATTCCTTCCACAATGCGACGTCGCATGGATGCTATCAGCCTGTGGCACTGCTGAGGTGTTATGGAAGCCCATGTTGCTTTGATGGAGGCCTTCAGCTCGTCTGTATTGTTGGGTCTGGTGTGCCACCAGCAGATGACATGTTGCCTCAAATCATCACTGACTGTTGTAACTTGACACTGGTCATCAAGCAACTTGGATTTTGTGTCTCTCCACTCTTCCTCTAGACCGTGGGACCTTGATTTAAAAATGAAATGCAACATTTCATTTGTATCAGTGATGATTTGAGGCACCATGTCATCTGCTGCTGTTGGTCCACTGTGTTATCAAGTCCAGAGTCAACACAGCCATCTACCAGAAGATTTTAGTGCACTTCATGCTTCCGTCTGTTGACAAGCTTTATGGAGATGACAACTTCCTTTTCCAGCAAGATTTGGCACCTGTCCACAGCGCAAGCAGTGGCGTGGCGTGGGGATTTTTTTGAGGAAGCCAAGTGAGACAACACCTTTATTCTACATGTTTATTGGAAGGTGGGGGACAGAAAAGAGTAGGCTACGTCGCAGCTTGTATTTAATGTAACTACCAGAGCTATTATAGCGCCTGGTCACTTTACCAGGACTTTCACACGCCTGTAATCTGTCCGACACCGCTCGTTCGCTCTCTTTCTCTCACTCACTCACTCTCTCTCTCACTCACACACTTCCTAATTGTCTTATTAAATTATAATTTTTATTATAAATGCACCCCCCACCCCGACCGGAATGCACATCTAGCCGCTTAATGCCCAATGCAGATTCAAATTCATTCACAATATAATTAGGCTAACATTTGAAGTTTCACATTCACGTGAGACACGACTCACACAATCAGTTGTAGGTGCTTGACATACACACATACTTTCTATACATCCTTTTCGTTTAAGAACTAGGCCAAATGTTCATTATACAACACTAGCCTACTTAAGACAACCCAGAACAACTTCAGTGGATATACAGTAGGCCTACCAATGCAACTTAATCAAGGCACATTCAGCAATAAAATAACACAAAACATAACACACATAGCTACACGGACAGTTAATATAAGGGAACAGTTAACCCGCGCCGGGAGAAGGTGTGTATTTTACTCACTATTTGTAGAGGAAGGCCATTAGCTGAAGATTGCCGCTAGCGACTCGGTGCGGACATAGTTCTCCTCACTGAAAGTGCGATAAACTTTCTTTCTCTCCACAAGCATTGGCCTGCCGTCAGATTTGATTTTTAATGGCTCCTCAATTGGCAGTTTGGTAAATTAATTTTTTACTAAATACTCAAAATCTCCACCCTCCATAACTGTTCTTGCTAATATGATAACAATGCAAACATGCTAATCTCCCGCTATTGTTATTGTTGTTACATTTCAGTGACGTTGATAATGATGCTTTGATTTGACTGATGTGAAGCCAAGGGCCGAGTGGCTTCCCTTGGCACCCTCATGACACCCTCCTGACCAATCACAGGAGGGCAGTCTCAAGACAATAGCCTCACCTGATTGGTCAATCCTTCTTTCTTTTTTTCACTAAGGGATGCCAGCTCGGGCTGGCTTCCTCGCGGACATACAGTGTGCAGTTTCGTGTTTCGCCGCGTCTTCAGAATGTAACTGTAAAGGGGCGCTGTTTCGCGCATTGTGAAATGCTCGATGAGAGGAGAAAAATGGGGAAGAAATGACAGGAGCACAGCACCAAAGAATTACCGAAACTGTTAATATAAATGTTTTTATTGGATGACAACTACAGCCTAAAAAACAGGGAAGCCTGGCTTCTCTTGGCCTCCTGGAGAAAACGCCACTGAGTGCCAGAAACCACTAGTAACTGGTTGACTGACCATGGTATTGCTGTACTTGAATGGCCAGACAACCATCCTGACCTGAACTCCATAGAGAATCTATGGGCTATTGTCAAGAGGCAACCTGGGCTCCCATAACACCTCAGCAGTGCCACAGACTGATTATCACCATGCCATGCCATGCCACATTAATGCAACAACTCATGCAAAATGAGAACCCAGACCAAGTATTAGATGAATGAAAATACTTTTGAAAAGAGCGACATATCTGTATTATAGATAGGCTATTTGTTTTGATTGGCCTTATGGAATATTCTAATATTTTGAGGCGCTCGATTTCTGGTTTTCATGAGCTGTAAGCCGGAATCCTGTAACTTTAAACAAAAAATGCCTGAAATATATCACTATATGTCTAATATATCTAGAATATATGGAACTTTCACTTTTTTAATTAAATTATATTTAAAAAAATACTCTAATAATATGAGTTTCACCTGTACATGCTGTGAAGATGTGTTCAGAAAATGCCTGTAGTGAATCTGTTCAGTTTTGTGCTTGTTGCCGTTGTTAACCTCGAAATTCATATGTGCTACTGTGGGAGAAGTAATCTTTTTCTTAATCATTCCTGTTTCCAACTCCTCACCCACTAGCACAGTTCAAAGGCCTATATGATTGTCTCCCACTGTGTGTGCAGTGGGGTGAATATACTGTGTGCAATAGGATGTCTGCTATAACTCCATTTCCTCATCTCCAGTTGAAGGTGCATTCAGGGCCCAATGTGAGGTAAGGCCATACTACGTTAATACATTTATTGCATTGAGCTGCCAGGAGTCAGGCTCTTATCAGCACCTCAGTCTTTGGCTCAAGGGGAAGAGGCACCATATGAGAATGCTTTTGCCTTACAATCTCCCAACTTTGATCCAATACTAGTCACTGCAGTTTTTATTGCCATTTGGACCAGATAGTGACAGTCCAGCAAAATTGATAAAAGGACCCCCTGGTGTATAGAAGATATCAAGGAGTGTCAGTGCTATATTGATACGTTCATTTATCATTAATAGTGTATGAATATTTTAGTGTTTGGATCAATTTTAAACGGTCTTGAAATCATAGTATAAATTAGTGGAATAAAACATTCATATCCTAAAAATGTCTAAAATTAACTATTTATTTTACCTGGCTGTTAACTTTGAAACCAACCATGATTCCTTTTCACTGGCTTAAAGAATGATCGTGCCTTTGTTTGTATGAAAATATTTTTTTCTGTATAGAGCGGTGTACTGTGCAAAGCATTCGTGATTAAAGAGACAAATGACAGTGGGTGAAGATAACCCAAGAGGTGAGGACACACACAGTTAAAATTACATTTTGAGTAATCATGATCTTCTATGTTCCAGAGGGTGATGGATTTCGCTCCTATGTACAGACTGAAATAAGGACGTGCCATGCTCTGCCATATTGAGAGAGCAAGTAAGCAAGCATGAGCTGCAGTTCATTTATTTTGAAGAAGGGGTACTTTATGATGTCAACATTTTTATTTTCAGCGTACTATCCCTTAAATATTGTCTAAACTCAGATGACAGTAAGAACGAAGAACAGTGAAGTAAACGACAAGCAGCTTCCACTATTCCATAAGAAAGCTCAGTCAATATAACTTGCCTACAGTATATGCTACAACCCTATCTTTTCTAAAATACAATTATGAACTTCTGATTTATTTTTTCCAATTAGTAAAAAGCACAATTGCTGCCTGGTTTATGTTCACATATTTGTTTATTCTATGTGTAAGTAAGTAAGAAAGTAAGTAAGTGCATTGGGGCTCATTTATCAACCGTGCATAGACCAGAAAAGTGGGTGTACGCACATTTCAACACAAACCTCGGCATTTATCAATTTAGACGTGAGCGTAGGGTACGCTCAAATCCCACGCCAGCTCTCAGCTCGTGTACGCAAGTTTGTAAACAGCGTGGACTTGCAGTGCAGGCTGTGCCGGGTAGACGATGACTTTTGTTGAACAATTTTGCAGTGTTTGCTCAGACCAAGATAAACATCTTAATCACTTAAAAATGTGCAGCTTGGGGCACTCTGGTAGTGTAGTGGATAGAGCGCGTACCATATTGGCTCCGGCCTTCATTGCAGTGTTTGCCGGTTCGGGACCGGCCCATGGACCTTTGCTTCGGGTCGTCCCCCCCCTCTCTCTCTCCGTCTCCCCATTTCAGCTCTGTGCTATCTAGTGAAGCTTGAAAATGCCAAAAAAAAATCTTAAAAAAATAAATGTGCAGCTTATGGTGTGAAACTGAGTAGGAGCGCAGATTCAATAGTGCGCACACGGGCCACTTTGGAGCGCTGCATGGGACTGCGTAAAGGCAGTTGGCTCCGTCTTGGAGCAGCTGGGGGAACTCTGCAGCACGGGGGCTGCATTCATTCATCGCTTCTAAAATGTTAGCCACAGTATTAAATATGTAGGATACTCAAGTAGTACGCTGCTCTTGATGATAAAAATACAATGCACAACATTCAGCTTAACAATTTATTTATTTGACGCACTTTTGAGATTTGAGTTTCTCTTTTAATGTGTCATGTTTCGCTAAATCGAGCGATTTATTTCCACCATTAACCGGCACGTTTCGGCTTGTTTTTCTGATCCAGGACCTTGGCAGTAAGGGTCCAGGGTTGCGCTGGTGGAGCAGGGCAGTGGGCGCTCTCACAGCTGGTGCAGCTGAGGGCTGACCTGTCTTGCCAAGTGCATCTGTCAAACCTTTAGAATAGTGCTATCTGAAAGGGCCAATAGTTTCTAATCATTCAAATCTCTGCAGACGTGTATTTATTTCATGGGGGAAAAAACAAGAAGTTAAAGGTTTAATATAGGCTACCTAACGGACGGTTGGTGCGTCTTTTTCTCCTCCACCACTTATATTAGCCTATGCCCGCACCTCCAGTTGGTGTTGCATTTCAGAGCAGCAACACGCTTTTTTAGTGGCGATTTTTAAGTCAGACCACTTTTTCTTAACCTAGGCTATGTAAATAAATTGCGACATAAAATTGTATTTGCTATTTTATATCATTTGAGCGACAGCCCTGATGTAAACCTAAAATTCACAATCCTCAGCTGGAGATCGTTTGTCAACACCAACGCTGTTGACCGCAGCAGTTATTTCCTTCCTAACTGCTGGCTTTCTTTGATGCTGCTTTTAATGCTCCGAAATGAAACTGTATTTGATTGTTTCTACTTTTGCTGTTATGCTGTCAATTTCTACTTCAGAGAAATTCCTCTTCTTTGCCGTAATGTGCATAGCCATGTCGTAAAACCTATAGGCGAGGCCTCTAAACTGAGAGAATATAGGGGCGTGATATTCAAATTATGATTGTTTTCAGCCGCCGGATTTATCAATAATGGTCTAGCGTACGCTGAGATTGGCGAGATACGACTGTTTGATAAATCCCACGCGATACCTGGCGTAGGGCTATATTTGCGCCAGGATCTGCACCAGTTTCCGCGCAAGTTGGATAAATGAGGCCCAGAGTATCTAAACAGGTCACTGAATAGAAACTGTGTTGGTAAAAGTCTTCAGGAGTGCTGGTTCCATGTCTATTTAACATTGAGACCATTTTGTAAAAGTATTGGTGGAGATGTTTAAAGTAACTTTTGCATTGCCCTATGGTTCTCCACAGGGTTCAATACTTTTAACATTACAGCTCCTTTAAATCAGCCAAATGATATGTCAACCAAGTGTCACTTTTCATAGGTACGTGGACAACACACAGCTGCGCTACATCATTGATGCTTATTCTTTATGAGACACATTTAAACACATTTGTTTATTTATGAAACTTGGATATGCAGTACATTTGGCCATACAATTGCCTTTTTTTGACAAATCAGACTTGATCTAAGGCAAAAGCCTGGTCATCATCGCAGTCAATTATTCAAAA
This sequence comes from Hyperoplus lanceolatus, assembly GCA_026929865.2. NCBI lineage: Eukaryota > Metazoa > Chordata > Actinopteri > Uranoscopiformes > Ammodytidae > Hyperoplus > Hyperoplus lanceolatus. The sequence goes on from CM049397.1 coordinate 2,936,249, forward strand.
CATAGTACACCTATTGACTGCATCCTTCACAGTAAGACTGCATTTTGATACCCAAGTAATATTGCAAAGGTCAGACCACATATTCCTTATGCTCACATATGGACTACTGCAATGACCAGATTATCAAGCAATAACTAGAATCATCAATCATCATCTATCAATCTGATTCAAGCTCTGGCTGTATGTTTAGGGTTATTGTCCTGCTGGAAGGAGAACCTTCACTCCATAACAGGTTTTCTGTCCTGTATTTGGCTCTACCCATCTTCATATCAACTCTGACCAGCTGATGTTGTTTTTAAATGTGCCATAGAAATAATATTGACTTTGACAAAATGTGGAACATTTTAGGGGTATGAATACCTTTGCAAGGCACTGTACAATATGTCTAGAGTAAGCATTAGTAAAGGCCTACAGTATTTCCAAAAAGGAAAAACCAGAACTGACTCACTTTGGGTTCACTAGATAATCACAAGATCTTAATTTACCCGTAAAAAGTTTTAATGCTCACTTTTGGGGTTTGTGGACCTTGTTGAAAGATATCAGGGAATTGTTGATTGCATTTTTTCACATTTTTTTATTATAGCTTGGGAAGATTTGCAATCAGAGCCTTCACTCTGCGGCATCAGAAGGTCAGCCACGTTTCATAAGTGTAATTTCCAAACTGGATAGGCCTAATGAAATCTGCTAAATTAAAACGTGCCGTCAGTGCAAGCTGTAGCTCTCTCCAATGCTTTGCTGAAGAGTTGTTCCATTAATTGCAGTGGGCTGTGATTATTCACAAGGGCTTATAATTAGGAGGGAGTCAGCAGTGTTTTATGTTGGGTAATTGCACGTGTGCACCCGCCACCATTTAGCTGGGGAGCAGTAAGCTACAGTACCATTGTAAAATCATGGGAGGCTGCTTTGACCCTTGACGTTAATTTTGAAGTGCTTATCAAACAGATTGCGTTTTGTAAACATCGCTATTCCTTCATTTTTACAGATTCTGATGATACGCTGCAGAGCCATTATCAATTTTCAATTGAATTCAGGTGCGTCATTCAGCCATTCCCATCAAAGCGTGTTGTGTGTGTGTGTGTGTGTGTGGGCTACATAATATGCAAATTGCTTAATATTTTTCTCAATTTATAACCCACAGACAGAAATGTAGGCTATAATCAGTTGTGAATAGCAAGGCAATTGGAAAAGCTTGTCACCTTCTACTTCTTTGCAATGTGAATCGAATAGAATGAAATGGCCTAATGCTGTTTTATCTGGAAGTGTGTCCATTGTCATGTGAGGCACAGAGAGTGAATATGCCTTTTGTGAAGCAGGTCTTGACTGATTCTCTAGGGGCTGCCACTGAAACTTTCCTTCTAGGTACTTAATGTAATTTCTAATGTCTAATCTGGATGTTTCATACGCCCCTGTAAAGCACTTTGAATTGTGCTACTATGTAAACCTGCCTTGCCTTCTTTACCACTGTATGTGTAAACTAAATTACTTTTTTTTCAAAATGATTTCAGTACACTTGCAGCACTTTTGAGCGCTTTAATACAACTCGTCCACGCAAATATGACTGTGTTAACATTTCCCAGTCGTCTCCTTGGCTCCGTGCGCCCACCATATGGCGCCATGTGGTGTTGCTGAACAAGCTGCTCAAAATTCAGAAAATTCACATTAATTTTCCCCCTTTAAAGTCGGGGGGCATCCATTTGGATTTGCATGACGTGTCACAGTGGGCCACATGGGGACTCTGTAAAGGTGTGTTGGGAGACAGTCAGCGGCTCCACCAAGGACTACTGCAGACAGCTGTTCTCCTGGAAGTCCGTTGCTAGGTAATGTGCCTCTATAAGCTTGATGGTCTAGAACAGCTTGTTTTTTCTCTGTTCGACAGGGGGCCAAATAGTACCGGAGTTTACTTGTCACAAACTTAACCCTCTGCTATGGAAAGCAGAGGGGCTTGCCTGCCACCTTTAGTGTGCTCTTGAGCAAAATGGATGAAACACTACCTTAAGATAACACGGCATGCAGACACAAGGAGGATGAGTGGTAGTTGCTCCGCTATTCCATTATTCAGTAGCAGTGGTCACATAGTACATGGCTTGCACTCGTGTTTTATTTGAAATTAAATGTTATTGCGTGTTGAACCTTTCAGAAAAAATCTGCTTTTCAGGAATACTTGAAGCCTGGGAACATGACTACCCACTGTTGTTGCGTGGAAGTGTTTTTTAAGAGACTTATACAACTCATAAAAGATGGAGTATGTAAAGTGGGAGCAATGGCTTCAGAGCCTGAGAGCGGGTCAAGGACGGCAGTGAAAGGACTATGAATCTTCTAGGTTTCACATCATAAATATTCACATCAGGGGGAGAGAGGAAAAGACAACAGTGCAGTTGTCAGTAGCCATCAATGTTCAGATTGATAGTGTACTGAAAAATCTGATACCTGTAGCACAATGTCATCATTATATTTAAACTGGCTGTTATAACCCACTTTCATTAGGAAATGGAACAGCTACATGCAGCTCCCCTACTATCCCAAAGTAAGTACAAGTAATGGCTAACACAAAAACAGACACTTAGGGCGCACTCACACTCGGCCCAGTTGCCCGTAAGCACGTTTGTCCTGAAGTCTGAGCGTATATCCACACTTTATTTCTGTCTACAGTAACGCGACTTCAGACACTGTGTGTGTGTGTGTGGCAGAGCTCTGCCCTCACAAAGAGACTTGCTTACAGCCAACCTGTCACACACACACACAAACACAGGTGAAGCAGTGAGCGGAGTGATTTTGTCAGTTTGGTTAACAGTCCCAGTGATGTTGGACTCGGCGCGAGGGCGAGATCAACCGGCACATCACAGGGACAGTAAAATACCGGCCTCTAACTGCAAGCCCCAGCACTTCTGCTCTCAATTCACCGGCCAGTGTTGTTTACATGCAGCTGACCGGCGCGGCGCTCAATGTATACGCCACACCTGACACTGCTTACAGGCACCCCTCTTTCATTCCGGAATGTGGAACGAAGTGTAAATTGGCACACTGATGTGCCAGCATGCCGTCAGCCACCGTCTATCCGTCAATATGCCGCACTCTGTGTGAAAGGGGCTTGTGAAAGAATTACAGTAAATTAATAAAAAACAGTTGTAAGGAATGGGGCGGGTGGACTATGAATCCTTTAGATACCGCCTCCCGTTTCCGTCTGGCCTCATCGACGTCACGTGCAATGTCATCCTTTGAGAACCAACAGCGAAAATATTCCTGATATCCAGTCTAAATGACCTAATTATGGAGCTATTGTGTAGTTGGGCTGGACTCTCTGCCCAGGGTCCTATATTGTTAGGCCAATAACAATATAGGACCATTTAGATACTATTTGCAACTTTTATCGTAAGCTTTCCTTTTGTGTTTTTGTCAAGCAATGTTTTCTAGCCTCAGCAACTTTAATTGAAGTGCCCCCACTCAATATTAAAGGTGGAGTCAGCAATTCTGGAGAACGCTTGTCGTCAAAATCAGTTTGTCAAAATCAGAGAAAATCTTTTTTTCTTTCAGAAAGAGGAGATTTCCACTGATATTGGAAAAGAAGACTTACGCGTGTTGCCTTCACTTTGTAGAAAGATGTTTGTACAAGAGTTAAAAGGTTAAAATGCTGTTTTCACATCCAGAGAGTAAACATAGGCTTGTCACGCCTTTATCCGATACAATACTTTTGACTTGCTGCTTCACATTCAGACTACACTCCTTTAGTAGGTGTCCTCACTCCCATTACCACAGAACATGCAGCCACATGGCTACATTGAGTGCAGATACACATTATGCACATGACAATGTTTCCCCTCTGCGCTACAGACTGTCTTCCATGCACTCCGTGTACACCATGGCCTGAAGCAAGTGGATTAATATTTCAAAATCTTAAGGCTTTATTGCACAATGGCGTCCAAAATTATAATTTTTTCTTTGCTTCCTCAACAATCAGACATCAGATAAATCCCAGCACCTTGCCTCACCCCAGTAATTCATCCAAAATAATCAAGAATCACATGCTTTACTGACACCCTGTTTCCACTTGGGATTAACATCTGACTTTTTGAATCTGGTTACAAGTGGACAGCTCTCAATCCGTGTGTTCCCACTTGTATTTTCAAATGTGACTTCTTTGTCTACTTGTGATCCGATTCCATTTACCCGCGCTGTATTTAAATCAACACGTACATCATTTCCGTTTGCATTGCTATTTTTAACCGGTGGGGTTCAAACAAGTAAACGTACAGTGCCACAGTTTTAATCGCATTTGCTATTAAAATGCATTACATGCGAAGATAATTACAAGTCTAGGTTGAAGAGATGGGCTACTGTCTCATTTAGACAAGGAGGAGCGATGCACAACACTGCTTAGAGGGCTCTACATTAACACTCGCCAAATGCGGGAAATATCATAGATTGTATATAAAAGTAAAAACTCTTGGGCGAGTAAGTTATTACGCCACTTTGGCTGGTGAAAGATGTGTGTTTGCCGGGCGGCTTTTCTAACGTATGCTACACTCTTGTCACCACCACCAGTACACGGCTTTATGCAGTTAAGTTACTTTATGTGTGAACAGAATATTTCCTGTGCGCCTTCACATTAAAAGCCTGTTACTAGCCAAACGCGAGTTGACTTTTATTTTTAAGCGGATAAGAACAGGAAGTCGTTGCCTTGCAGCTCTCCGTGTTTTCATATTTACGCAGTGAAATGAAACCAGAGGACAGAAAGCTTGTCATTTGCAATACTGGCGGATGCAACTAACGTTCATGAGGCTTCTATAAAAGCTGCATGAACGCCAGTGATGCACTTTTAACGTATTTCCGCTCAGGCAGGGGGCAGCAGTTGAGTAGGAGGTCCCTAAAGTGGACAAGAGTCACATTGGTGTTTCCACTACATTGGTGTTTCCACTACCAAATGAAAGCGAACACATCGGACACAAGCAACGTAAACCACCTCCGAATGTGGTTTTTGTGATCCGATCTCAATGCGTCTTGAGAGTGTTTTCACCTGTAGTTAAAGCTTTATTCATGTGAACAAATTGCAAAAGTCAGATGTTAATGTCAAGTGGAAATGGGGTCTGAGACTACCAATAACTGCAAAGGCCCTAATGGCTGTCACAGTTGTTGCTATTGCATGGCGACTGTCTGAGAAGGTTTCCATCAAAGTACTCTATAGGGCATAAAAGCGAACAATGACATCCCCACTATAGGGCTTATGTAGAGTGATCTCTAATTTTTCACGAGGCATAGGCTTCTTATGTCATGTTAAAGTCACCCATGCGTCTTTTAGTGTGCACTACACAGTTTCAGGTGGATTGGGATTTGTTTGCGTTTATAGAGCCTGCAGTTAGTTTATAAAACATATTTAAATGAAAACAAGGTGGATTTGAGGCAATTTGGAACCAAACATAAGACTTCCATATGTTTGTAAGGCAAAGCAACTTTATTTATATAGCACATTTCATAGACAAAGGCAACTCAAAGTGCTTCACAATAAAGCAATCAAACAACAAAGTATACAGTTAAATAAAAGATACTATTTAAAAAGCTAATTTAAAGGGTGGATTGTTTAGCTTTGACTACAAAGCAGTCAGTCTGGGTTTTTGTAAACCAAATGTTGGGCCCTGTTTATGTAACAACAGTGAAACGGCAAATTTCCAGGTAGTTTTTTTCTAATTTCACCTTTTATACCTTTAGAAAAGATAGATTTCTCTGACACACCCAAAGCTACATAGTGCACCTTTAATCAATCCGTTTGTTTGCCTGAAAACGGCCTCTTGTAAAACGAGGTCATCATACCCTTCCTGTCACATCAGCATCCATCAGCCACCCATGCAGACGTATCAATCAAAGCGATGCTATCTTTAACCCCATCTGACACGGCAATCTGTGTTCGATGGTTCTGCCACCTCATGTTTACCAATTCCAACAAAGAGATTACAGCTTTACAAGCCCTTCGCCAACTGGATCTCAATGTTCTCAACAACCTTGTTCCCAAGGTGCCTATGCAGGCAACAAGACCATGTTACTGCATGACATGTACATACTAGAGTAACTCTGCTGGCACATCTAAGGGGGAAATGTATACACAGTACACATGTGTTTATCCACACAAAGGCACAGTATGCTTTTCACTCCAAAATAAGCCATTATTTCCTACGGCTAACTTCTAAAATGATCTTACTTGGTGTTAAAATGTTAGCCATATTGAACAGAGGTGAGTGCACAGTCTATGAGTCACATTGTTGCACTGGGTGACACGTTACTTTATCATCATGAACCAACACAGTCTCACTCCTAGAACGTCAAATTCCAACTGTTTGCAAGGGCACTTTGCCGTCTGTCACTGACGGGAAAATGACCCTTTGCCGTAGTCTGCAGACAGAGAGGGGGTTCAGTTCACTATAATGTAATGCCACTCCAGGTGATATTTGACGTTCAGGGCTGTACCAGCAGCCCATTAACCGCTTTTAATTTCTATTGGACAGCGTACATGTCACGTGACTTTCAAGTTTCTCCTGGCAAAAATGAAAACCAAGTTGTGACCGCCATTGCCACAGTTTTTATTCTGATGTTTTTTAAGATGTATTAGTTATTAAATGGGGGTTTGATAACATTGTTAGCAAGAAATGTAATTCTTACTTTCACAATCTTCAGTTTGACTAGTGCAGTGCCCGTAGAAAGCAGGTAAACAAAGCAAGATTTACAGTTACAGAGACCGCCTCCTTGGTAGGATGCGGTCTATGAATGCTATAGCCTATGAAGGCCTATCAGGTCTCCGTTTACGAGCATTTCCGGTTTGCGTAACAAGCCGTTACCTTGCGTGACGACACGCCGCTCCTGTGCTGCCTAGCAACCCTGATAGCTGCCAACGGAAACAGCCTTGTCAGCAGAGGAAAAAAGAAAAAGAAGTTGCCTACCAGACGAAAAGAAAAAAAAGTAAAAGAAAAAAAGAAAGGAAGATAAAAGTTAAGAAGATGGAGCAACACGTTGCTGTTTTGTTATTTTTTATTTTATTTTATGCCATCTCTGAAAAAAATGCAATGAATCATGGGATATGTTGGGCTGCGAGGGATACATCTGATGCAGCCTTCAAAACCGTGAAACGAAGGCTGCATTTCTCGGCCGCATATGAGGAGCCTTGCAAGGAGCCTTGCAAATGGAACAACCTTTGCGCGCCGCTATGACGCAATCGGTCTTCAAATGCAGCCTTCGTAGACCGCAACCCCTGTATTGAGATTCTCCCTATGAAGTCCTGGGGCCTATCCGAAAAGTCCAATCTCCTTACCTATAAGCCTCCTTTCCTATGCCTTAACCCCTAAACGTCATCGGGGTTAAGGAGAGATGAAAGGTGCTTCCTATCGAACATAGGAAAGGACAGCGTTGTTTCAAATGAATTCGACTCCACCTTTCCTAACCGACGTCATTGCGCGACGGCGAGTATTGCTGACGTGAGTCGCGTGAAACTACACTATTCTCCGAAAATTGACTTCAACAAGCGCTCGTTTGATCCATGCGTTCTTTTCATATTGATTGTAATCAGGTTGTCGCCAACAGAGTGAGAATCACTCCCATATATCCCAATTCACATGTGGAATAAAAAGAGGCTACACTTAGCCTATGTTGATGTTGAAATTAACTGCCCCCAGTAACTTCATTAAATGTGAAGTTGGTATTTTATTTTCTTATGGTGTAAATGATGTGCTACGAAAATAACTAAATTATGATGTTGGTCTTTTATGAGTTCTTTATTATCTTAATGGGGGGGGGGGGGTATTTTGTTTTAGCTGAGTTAAATCTTCCTCTCTTCTCCTCTCCTCTCTTCTGTTTTGCCTCTCGTTCGTATTCGTGTAGAGTCGGTAAACTCCGGCGGTGGCTTGTTGCTTTAAATATTGCCGCCGTAAAGGATTATGGGATACCACTATCTACGTTCCTTTAGCAAAGGTTGGTCAGGAGTAACCTATGCTAAAGGAGGGTTAAAGGATGAATCGAGGCTCCTTTCCTATGCATTTTGGTTATTCGGATTCACCTATCTGCCGAGCACTTCCGGGTCATCTCGATAGGAAAGGAAATTTCCTATGCAAAAAAGAGTTTTCGGATAGGCCCCTGGAGTAAGGTAAGTAAGCCTGATTGTAAACACCTGCCCATGAGCACTTGCTGCTGGTCCAACGGTGATCATAAAAACCCGGAGTGGAGCAGAAACACCATTGCTTGTGAGAAAAAACAATGGCAGAGGCTAAAAAAAAATCCCGTCAATAAATTTTAATGAATTTGAAAAAAATCTCTTAAAAAAATAGTTTGAAACCATCCGGTTATTGAATCTAAAAGCCATACTGCTGGGACTGAGCAAATAAATAGTTGGACCGCAATTTGCAACACATTCAATTAATTAAAATGTTACTAAGAGAACAATACACCAACTTCAGGTTATCTTCATTATTATCAGTATTTCACATCTTTCTCATTTATAATTTTGACATTATATTTAATGATATCTGCACTGATAGACTCTGTGGAAAAACCCGAATCTTGCTTTAAAGAAGAGCTTGCCACAACCTTTCAACAAAGGACACAAGAGATGACGTTGCATGAAATTTAGCCCGGGAATTCCATGAACAGTGAGAAAAGTTTTAAAAATCATTCTTAGTGATGAGTTCCTGCAATTTGAGTGGTTTTTTAATAGTGTTCCAGGCGGTGGGAGCAGACTCATGAAAGCCCTCTTCCCAAACTCAGTACGGGTTCTGTGGACAGAGGTGGAAAGAAAGTCCAGAGAGTGTAAACTGTATGACATGAAGTTGGAAGAGAGAGCTATGATTCAAACAAGATACAGTACTGAGACAATTGTGATTACTAATCACAGTGAAGATATAAGTAGTAAGTAAAAGGTGTGTGTCAGTATTTTAAATCACAACAACCACATTTGAAAACAGAATTGTTTTAGACACTCAGTGCTGAATACATCTTCAATTTAAATGCATCCATCTAATAAACTCAAGCAAAGTTATTATTTTCAGTGCATTTTCCATATTGAAAGTGGTCTCGAAATGTAGGTTCATCAAATAAATGTTTCTGTTTCTGGCTGGCCTCTGCAGTGGGAGCTGGTCTTCATTTAGATAAATAGTCCATGCTCTCTCACAAACACCACTAAACTGAAGTTAAACCTGCCTCTTTGGAGGATTAATTTAAAATCAAATTTAGACCTAGAGTAGCTCTAGTTGACCGTCTTGCAATTGTCTTTGTTTAATCCAGAATAGCTTTAATCTAGGACTATTTTAAACTGAGTCTGTGCAAGTGGCTTTGAATTAATCCAGCTCAACGGGCATTTTAAACTTATATTTAAACTGACCATTCCGCTTACTGAACCTTTAAGTGGGAGTCCTCAGATGTCTCCTTCTCGGTATGTCTTGCTGCATGTACAAATTCAGAGCCAGAGGGAATGCAAGTCAAACAAATGAATAAGTAAAACACCTTACCTCTCATCTTAATTTGCCCAGAAGCTGTTGCTCAGTGTCAAGTAGCTACAGCTGTGGGTGATAGTATACCAGCCGCATACTGTGCTATAGCAGAATACATTGCTGAACATATCCTGAATATGGTGGAATTGTCGCAGAGCAGTGTCCGGGCCTCCAGATGATGTTTGGCCTTTGTCCTGTGGGGTTTAGACTTTCTGTTGCCTTCTGACTGGATCCCCGCCAAGTCTCTCAACCCAGTCCGCCCCACAGACTTATAATGGATGGATGAAAAATGATTCCAACTGTAATGTTATCCTGTTGATCTGAATTGTATTTTTCTGAAGCAGCCTTATACAATTCATTCAATTTGTGGTCCTTAAGTCAGATATGTTCCTCACAACATTGGCAATGAGGTGAATGATAACAATGTAGCTGCCATTCATGTGTTTGTTTCCCAGTTCGCTCAGTTCTGGTGCTGTTGCTTCAGTACGAGGTGATGCGATTTGATTATATCTTCAACTCCTGTTTCACCGTGGCCGGCAGGCAAAGTGGCAGTAAGGCAACAAACCAAACAGCTCCAGTCCAGCTTGAACGAAAGCTAACCGCATCCAAACGTTACACATAGCGTATTGTTGTGTGGTCAACACAGGTTTGTTTGTGACACACCAATTTTTTTAGTTTTTTGAGTCTGGGGTGTGATTTCTGCTCCTACTAACTATCTAAGTTTACCTACATATTACATCAAACGGGATAAAAAGCAAAATTCTAATTTATTAATTTATGTATAAGACTAGATGTGTTAATGTCCAATGACTCCAGGAGGTTGCACACTATGTAGCCTATCATCAAAATCCTAAGAGTTCATCTGTAGATCAAACATTCCAAAAAAATTCAATCACAGATTAGTTGGTCTTGACCCAATAACGATAGGTAAACTAACATTGCCATGGTTGAACTGAAATGGGGCAAAACACTTGCAATTATATAATAATTGTATTTTGCAGTTTGATTTTGATCTTATTGCTCCCGGCAGCATTGTTTCCAGTTGCAGCAGGCTGCTGTTTTCACTGTAAAAACTAATCCCAGTATATGCTGCCCAACAGTCAAAGTCAGTGACCGGCTTTATACTTCCATCTAAATGGTCCCTGTTGTTATTATTATACTTGGCTATAATTCATGTGTAAGCAGCATAGTTGTGTTGTATATGGTTGATGTTGGTTAGTTGAAAGTATAACGTCAGTCCATACACTGACCATATGTTTTGTATTTATGTATGTATCTACAATGTAACAATCAGATTATGTAGCACAATAATAAGTAGACAATGTTCCCCATTCAATGCTAGTTACTTTTCAAGTTCTTTGTAGCTTGGTAAGTTTAATATATATTGATAGTGAAAGGGTGAAACATGGTTTTCACAAGATGAATGAGACTTTAACGTTAAATAAAGAAACAGTTATTACCCAGATGAAGAACCCCTCTTGTGGTGTCAAGCAGAGTATGACACGTGCAGGGGAAGAGCCTTTGCTCTGGGGAAAGGCTTCAGTGCCAAACACCCTGTGCCTTGCATGATTATTCCTGAATGTATCAAATAATTTAACTAGAATAAATATGGAAATGAGGCCATCCTAAAGATTGTTCACCTTTTGGAGCTGTGGAGGATTTTTCCTCTTCAACAGTTTCATCTTGTCCATAAGATTTCATTTCCCAAATGTCTAGACCTTGACAGTTTACCTGCCTGCTTCTATTCACTTGCTCAATGCAATATGGGCCTGCAGCAAAAAGTGCTTCCTCCTCATTACTGCCACTGCAGGCCAACTTAGGACAACCTCAAGCGCGCTTCCTTGTATCATGCACTGGATATTGTGCTGTCCACAGCAGCCTCGCACTTGAACAATCGATTACTGCCGTACTTTGCGACAGAAGCAGGAATGGACCAGTCAGAGGAAAGGAGAGGGAAGGGAACGGACCAATCAGAGGATAGAGGGGAGGAATGGCCCAATCTCTCTTGCCATTTCCACTCTGTACTTTATATCTTCAATTGTCAATAAAATGAGAAAATATTAACATAACAGGTCAGAATACAGTAAACTCCAAATAAGAAGATGATTTATTTGTGATGAGACAAAGAAAAGACTATTCTGAGCAGCAGATTGTTCCTCTGGGATGTTCACTGATTTTGACAACTATAGCATTCTCAAGAATCGTTGACTCCACATTTGAAGTGTTTCAAACAGTATACCCTTGAGCTCATATCTAACTGAGCTCAAGGGTGAATGTGTTCTGAATTATGCGTGATTAAATTCATACCCAAGACAGTTGCAGTCCTAACCATGGGACAGATCATGTTACATCCACGACTTCAAGTATGTTATTAGATCCCATCAAGTCTGGTTTGGCCAGCGTCCATCAGCGCGTACGTCGGCTACCAGCATAACTCCCCCCTTCCTGTTGCTGACTTTCCCGTGATTGAGCTCCCCCTCAAACTCGGAAACAATTCGCTCACAGCCAACCTGTGTGTCTGACTCCGAGGGCAGCTCTCTCTCTCTCTCTCTCTCTCTCACTCACACACACACACACAGAGAGGGTGTAAGGATACTAATAGCAGCGGCGGTCCGGGACGCAGCCAAGCCTAGCTTTCCCACTTCATTGTACAACTTCCCCGTTCCTTTTATTTGGTGAATTACGGGACAACAGGCCACGGTTGTTTATGTTGCCAGAGTAAACACTGCGTTACTACTTCATTCCAGTTAAGTTATCCCGTGAGCTACTCAAGGGCTAAAGTGTATGGTGTCTTGACATGCTGGTGAGAAAGCAACACACTATGTGTATTCCTTTTGTCTTTAATAGTTTTTTTTGTTTGCGGTTGGGATTTAGCCATTCGTCTGACAGCCTCTGAACGTGCAGACGTTCCAGCAAAATATTTCCCCCCCTGCATTATTTTGCACACACACCGCTGCTGCTTCCCGGGTTCAGCCCCGCCCTAGACGATTGTGATTGGTTTAAAGAAATAAAGACAGACCATACTACATGCTGTAGTTTGGTCTGGCTTTGTGAGACTAGATCCCATCAGGCTTCATGGGTTAGGTGCACTGCATGGGATTGGCCAGCTTAAACACTACAATTTATGCAAGCATGGGGTATGTTGAAATGTATAAAGACAAACAATGCAGAGCACAAAAAGAAAATAATACTCATCATATGCTTTATTATAATTATCTCTGGAAAGAACATCACAGCCTGAATATTCCCTTTACGAAAGGAGTCCTGTTAGAGGGGTTGGGGGTGGGCGGGTATTTTATGTTGCATCTGCAAGGTTGCTAATTAAAATCCATACCCCTAATGAGTTTTTAGCACCCCTATTGGTTAACATGATTACCTAAGATAAGAGCAGTAAATTGAGCTCCTTTTAATTAAGTGTAAGATTTACAACCGTTTTTACTGAAGAGGCTCTAAATCGTGGCCCAGCAGCAGGCTCGCCAAAGGCTCAAACTCTTGGATTTCAAAGTGCTCTAAAAATTCAATTGACAAATTCAGCTCCATGCTTTGTGTTCAGATTGATGGCTAAAAGGTGATATGACACAAATGTTTAGGATTGAAAGGATTTTCATTACATTGTTTATTTGAAACAGACGAATCGTAAAACAACCTTTGTTCCTGTACATTTCTAAATTAAAAAGGTTATTTGATCACTTTTGCTGCTGGTTGCTGTAAATGCAAAATTCCAAGAGATGGAATTTTTCGCCCCCTGTCTAAATGATTTTAATTGCTGAAGTATTCCTCCAATGCACTTCCTGCAGGCCACAAGTCAAAAATTGGCAAGTTTCAGTTTGAGTACAAAGGGGCCACAACAAGACATACTGTATATTAGATTTATTGTATAAGATATAATTGACAAAATGCGCAATGACGATAGAAAACGGATTGTGAGTATTTGTGAATATTCTGAATGTGTCCATACACATCTGCCCATGGAGTCTGCCCATGTCTCCTATTCATAAATCTGCCAATGGCCTTGGAATTTCAGTACATACATTCCATGGTCCCCATAAGATGAATACTACAAACTTGATCCACTTACCACACTTCTACTTATGAATTAAATTTGTGTAAATATAATGCTGTGTAATTTGCAACATATACAGTTAGGCCCCCCTGCACTTCCCACTTGTTATTCAAACTATCCATGCGTTCCAAATCACATACTTTTTCTTTTTACTGCACCACATACTAAAGTACAGAAGAGTTTTTGGGCCACAGGAGAGAAAAAAAAATCACATTAGGAAGATTTTTTTTCATTATGTCTTGAAATGTCAAGAATAAAGACGAATACTACAAAATGCTTTTGGAGCTAGTGGGGTATCTAGATATTTTCAGCATACTACAATTGACGTGCATGTATTGGGACATCCTAAATCTTTTTCTGGCATACTAAATAGTATGGAAGTATGGGGATTGGAACGCAGGGCATGTCTTGTTTGAGTTAAAACATAATTGTCACGGTTCTGCCTACTACCCGCCCTTCTTCTGTGTGATCCGCGCCAGGTTTTCCACTCTACCCTTTATCCTGGCTGACTGACAAGTGAGACAGCCAATTGTCGTTGCCGTCTGCCCCACATCCACTGTCCTCATCAGCCTTGCCTTTAAAGCCACACCAGGATCGACAGTCAGCACTGAATTATTGCATTCATGTTCATGTCTGGTTATGCCATGTACTCCTGACCCAAGCCTTGTTTTTGGACTCTGTTCTTTGCCAAGCGCTCTTTGGAGAACTGACTGCCTTCTTGTTGCCAACCTTTTTCCATCTCCAACTCGTGAGTCTTGCCCAGCCCTTGTTTTCTCTGCCAAGCTGTTAATTCACTTTTGGATCCACAAACATTTCTGGTCTCACCGGCCCTGATAATAATGGTGCATTTTATCTGACAGCATGTGATTAGTGCCCCACACCTTAACGCTTTCATGAACTGGGTCAACATTGAATCATTTGTCGAGAGGGAGAAATAAAAACAGACATTAACACGAAAGATGTCAGTATAACTAGGAACATAGGGAGTTCTGAACAGAAAGCCCCTGAATTTGCTTCCTTTTTCTGTGTGATTAAGCAGCTATCCACATAGAATGAATTCGTATTGCGGTGGCACCTGGCACTGCCACTTTGGCCCTGGAGGTGTCGGGCCCTTTAATTACTTTTTTTTTTGCTGCGGGTTTATTCATGTTTTGTGATTAGATCATCCGACCTAGAGCAAAAGGAAGCCACATTTATGGAAATCTTGGGTTGTTTTAATGCTTTGCCTGAGAGCTGATCGTTTCAGCTGTAACAACCTCAGCCAATGGAGCTACTATGCTACAGACACATTCTGGTTGCGTTCCGAATCGCATACTTTCTACTATATAGTATGTAGAAAAAAGATTTAGGATGTCCCGATTCTTGTGGCCAGATTTAGGATGGTTAGAAGTACCCGGATGTCCTACTTCATGCGGCCAAGATTGTTAGTGTTGAAAAGTGCATCCTATTTGGGCGATTCTGACCCACAATCCAGTGCGCACGTGAAGTGACGTAACATTGACGAAGCCTCCATATGAAAACAAACGGGGATGCGACAGATATAAAAGCGAGAGGCAAGATCAAGGCGCAATGTTATGATGAAATAAGAGAGAAAAGTATGTCCCAATAGTATGCCTACTGCATCCTAACTAGATTATTTTTATCGTCAGATGTAGTATGTTGAATAGAAAAAAGAAAGATTATGCGATTCGGAACGCAACCTTTGTATTCTGTCTTCTCCACTGTGGAGAAAACACAGCGTTTTTTTTTTTTTTTGTTTTTTTTTCAAAGACCTTTCCCATCAGACACACCTGTCCTCCCAAGTCTGTTCATTTCTACATCCTATTAATTTTTATTCTTTCTCTTTGACCCTTCTGGCTTTTAAAAACACAGCAGACTAGTCTGTGTCTGTTCTAATGGGATTTTTTTCAAATGATTTATTTGCCTCTGATTCTCCTTAGCTCAGGTTTAACTGGTTTCTGGAAAGAAATAAAAAGGCAAGAATCACTGGCATGCTGTCATCACAAACTGTGTGACATTGAGATGAACATTTAGCAATATACTGAATTTTAATGAGGAGTCTCACTCATCTTCAACCGCTTATCCGAAATGGGGTCGCGGGGCAGCAGCTTGAGCAGGGAACCCCAGACTTCTTTTTCCCGGGCCACATCAACCAGCTCTGACTGGGGGATCCCGAGGCGTTCCCAGGCCAGCGTGGTGATATAATCTCTCCACCTAGTCCTGGGTCTTCCCCGAGGCCTCCTTCCAGCTGGACGCTCCTGGAACACCTCCCTAGGGAAGCGCCCTGGGGGCATCCTTACCAGATGCCCGAACCACCTCATCTGGCTCCTTTCAACGCAACGGAGTAGCGGCTCTGCCCCGAGTTCCTCACGAATGACTGAGCTTCTCACCCTATCTCTAAGGGAGACGCCAGCCACCCTCCTGAGAAAGCCCATTTCGGCCGCTTGTACCCGCGATCTCATTCTTTCGGTCATTACCCAGCCTTCATGACCATAGGTGAGGGTAGGAACAAAGATCGACTGGTAGATCGAAAGCTTTGCCTTACGACTCAGCTCTTTTTTTCGTCACAACAGTGCGGTAAGGCGAGTGCAAAACTGCCCCTGCTGCTCCGATTCTGCGGCCAATCTCACGCTCCATTGTTCCCTCACTCGCAAACAAGACCCCGAGGTACTTCAACTCCTTCACTTGGGGTAAGGACTCATTCCCTACCTGTAGTAGACAATCCATCGGTTTCCTGCTGAGCACCATGGCCTCCGATTTAGAGGTGCTGATCCTCATCCCAACCGCTTCACACTTGGCTGCAAACCGATCCAATGAGAGCTGAAGGTCACAGGCCGATGATGTCATCAGAACCACATCATCCGCAAACAGCAGAGATGAGATCTTCAGACCACCAAACTGCAACCCCTCCCCAACACGACTACGCCTTGATATCCTGTCCATGAATATCACAAACAGGATTGGTGATAAAGCGCAGCCCTGGCGGAGGCCAACCCCCACCGGAAACGAGTCTGACTTACTACCGAGAACCCGTACACAGCTCTCGCTTTGGGCGTACAGAGATTGGATGGCCCTGAGAAGGGACCCCCTCACCCCATACTCCCGCAGCACCCCCCCACAGTATCTCCCGGGGAACCCGGTCATAAGCCCTCTCCAGATCTACAAAACACATGTAGACTGGATGAGCAAACTCCCAAGCTCCCTCTAGGATCCTTGCGAGAGTGAAGAGCTGGTCCGTTGTTCCACGGCCAGGACGGAATCCGCATTGTTCCTCTTCAATCTTAGGTTCGACTATCGGCCGAACCCTCCTTTCCAGCACCTTGGAGTAGACTTTGCCGGGAAGGCTGAGAAGTGTGATACCCCGGTAGTTGGCACACACTCTCTGGTCCCCCTTTTTGAAAATAGGAACCACCACCCGGTCTGCCACTCCTTCGGCACTGTACCCAACTTCCACGCAATGTTGAAGAGGCGTGTCATCCAAGACAGCCCCTCCACACCCATTGCTTTCAGCATTTCTGGACGGATCTCATCAAACCCGGGGCTTTGCCACTGTGGAGTTGTTTAACTACCTCAGTGACTTCCACCAGGGAAATTGACGATGATCCCCCATCAGCCTCCAGCTCTGCCTCCAACATAAAGGGCGTGTTAGACGGATTCAGGAGTTCCTCAAAGTGCTCTTTCCACCGACCGACTACCTCCTCAGTTTAGGTCAACAGCGTCCCATCCTTACTGTAAACAGCTTGGATGGTTCCCCGCTTCCGCCTCCTGAGGTGCCGGACGGTCTTCCAGAAACACCTTGGTGCCGACCGAAAGTCCTCCTCCAAACTTCTCCCACACCTGCTGCTTTGCCTCTGTCACGGCAGAAGCTGAAGCCCTTCGGGCCTGTCGGTACCTTGCAACTGCCTCAGGAGTCCCCCAAGATAACATATCCCGGAAGCACTCCTTCTTCAGTCGGACGGCTTCCCTGACCACCGAGGTCCACCACGGCGTTCGAGGGTTACCGCCCCTTGAGGCACCTAAGACCTTGAGACCACAGCTGCCTGCCGCAGCTTCAGCAATGGAAGTTTTGAACATCGACCACTCGGGTTCAATGCCCCCAACCTCCACAGGGATGCTAGAAAAGCTCTGCAGGAGGTGCAAATTAAAGATCTCTTGAACAGGGGCCTCCGCCAGACGTTCCCAGTTCACCCGCACTACCCGTTTGGGCTTACCAGGTCTGTCCAGAGTCTTCCCCCACCCTTTGACCCAACTCAC
This sequence comes from Hyperoplus lanceolatus, assembly GCA_026929865.2. Taxonomy (NCBI): domain Eukaryota; kingdom Metazoa; phylum Chordata; class Actinopteri; order Uranoscopiformes; family Ammodytidae; genus Hyperoplus; species Hyperoplus lanceolatus. Next base: position 2,954,024 of record CM049397.1, read on the forward strand.
AACCAGATGGTGATCAGTTGACAGCTCCGCCCCTCTCTTCACCCGAGTGTCCGAAACATGCGGCCTTAGATCAGATGATACGATCACGAAATCGATCATCGACCTTCGGCCTAGGGTGCTCTGGTACCATGTACATTTATGAGCATCCTTATGTTTGAACATGGTGTTTGTTGTAGACAAACCATGACCAGCACAGAAGTCTAACAACTAACGACCGCTTGGGTTCAGATCGGGGAGGCCGTTCCTCCCAATCACGCCTTTCCAGGTGTCTCCATCATTGCCCACGTGCGTGTTAAAGTCTCCCAGCAGAACTATGGAGTCCCCTACCGGAGCCCCATGCAGGACTTCGTTCAGGGTCTCCAAGAAGGCCGAATACTCCGAACTGCTGTTTGGTGCATACGCACAGACAACAGTCAGAGTCTTCCCCCCCACAGCCCGGAGGCGTAGGGAGGCGACCCTCTCGTCCACCGGGGTAAACTCCAACGTAGTAGCGCCCAGCCGGGGGCTCTTGAGTATCCCCATACCGGCCCGGAGCCTCACACCTTGGGCAACTCCAGAGAAGAATAGAGTCCAACCCCTGTCCAGAAGTACGGTTCCAGAGCCAAGACTGTGCGTGGAGGTAAGCCCCACCAGATCTAATTGGTAGCGCTCCACCTCCCGCACCAGTTCCGGCTCCTTCCCCCACAGCGAGGTGACGTTCCACGTCCCCAAAGCCAGCCTCTGCCGCCCGTGTCTGGTCCATCGTGGTCCCCGCCCTTCACTGCCACCCTTTAGGCAGCGCACCCGACCCCAGCGGTTCCTCTAACGAGTGGTGGGCCCATCAGTTGTAGAGGGAGTTTGTGCCACGTAGCTTCTTCGGGCTGTGCCGGGCCGGGCCCCATGGCAGACCCGGCCACCAGACGCTCGCAGGCGGGCCCCCTTTCTGGGCCTGGCTCCAGACGGGGGCCCCGGGCTTCCTCCGGGCAGGGTCACACTTCCTCTAGCTTGTTTTTCCATGAGGTCTTTTTGAACCATTCTTACCTGAGACCACTTTGCCTTGGGAGACCCTACCAGGAGCACTAGGCTCCGGACAACACAGCTCTCAGGTTCACAGGGGCACACAAACCTCTCCACCACGGTAAGGTGATGGTTCAAGGACAGGTAATGAGGAGTCTGTTTTTCTGAAATGTACTTTGTTTTGCATTTTTAAAATTCCCTGGACCATATTGTCATCATCACTTCAGTGTGTTCAGCTAAATGAATTGTATAATCATTATGGACAGAAATACTCATTTGTTTCTCATTAGCCAATTAAAAAGTAGCTTGTCGCTGCTAGCTGTTTTCTATTTCCCAGGCCCTTTCAGTCAACTTACCACCGTATGCATGTGCAGAGAAAGTGTGTGCTCCCTGAATACTGACACTGATCTCTGACTGACATCTCACTTCGTCCTGGCCTATATTACTGACATTTTGAACTGGGTCTTTTTACAGATCCTGCGTGTAGCCTCTTTTGATTTTCTCCTCACCTTGGGGTCACAAATTATCAAATTGTCTTGCTGACATTTGGGTTGGTCAAAGTAGCTGATAGCTTTCTACTCATGCACCACATTACATTTGGACTCACAGAAGTGTAATGTATGTTTAGTACTACTTACATATGAATACTTATGGATGACAAATAACCAAAAAGCAATGCTAGTTAGCCAGCATTGCCCCTTACAGTTAACAACCAGGATTCTGAAACAAGCATTTGAAACAATTTTTGTACATTAAGGGCCAGTTTCACAGACATGGATTAAGCCTAGTCCTGGACTAAATGGAATTTTGAATGGAGATTGTCCATTGAAAGTACAATTTAGTCCAGAACTAGGCTTAATCCATCTCTGCGAAACCGGCCCTAAGTGTTTTAAGAAATGGTGTATTTCAGGAAACTTTTTGTCTTAAAATGTTAGATGTCGCTTTACCAGACTGACGTTTACCAATTCTCTATAATGACGTGAGTTCCATGGTCTCTAGTCAGGATGGCCACACTTTCCTATAAGACGTTAGCCGTGTCTCAATCAAGTGGCGCGGTCTATGAAGGCCGATTCGAAGGCCGAACGAGCGTTGTTAAACGAGACGGTCTCCGCAGGTCTCCGTTTACGAGCATTTCCGGTTTGCGTAACAAGCCGTTACCTTGCGTGACGACTCGCCGCTCCTGTGCTGCCTAGCAACCCTGATTGCTGCCAACGGAAACAGCTTTGTCAGCGGAGGAAAAAAGAAAAAGAAGTTGCCTACCAGACGAAAAGAAAAAAAGTACAAGAAAAAAAGAAAGGAAGATAAAAGTTAAGAAGATGGAGCAACACGTTGCTGTTTTGTTATATTTTATTTTATGCCATCCCTGGAAAAAAACGCAATGAATGTTGGGCCGCGAAGGATCCATCTGGTGCAGCCTTCAAAACCGAGTAACGAAGGCTGCATTTCTCGGCCGCATATGAAGGAGCCTTGCAAATGGAACAAGCCTTTGCCCGCTGCTATGACGCAATCGGTCTTCAAATGCATCCTTCGTAGGCTGCGGCCTCTGGAATGGGATAATATGTTATCAGTATGCTATCAAAATGAATGTGTTAACGCACGGTGATTACTTTCTGGAATTAATGCATACTTTTTTTTACCGCATGCGTAGAATGACCCGCCCGACATCCCACCCACTCTGCACTAGTCATTGTTCTAGCGTAGCGTTATGGCTGACCCAGGATCTGTTGGGTACTGAGCACAATTCCAGCGCGCATCGGCACATGTCCGGCTGAACGGAGCAGCATGTTTTTGTTTTGACCTGCTAGTTGCCGTGTGAGTGTCGTGGGCGGCAGTTGCTGTCGGAAGCAACAGGCGGAGCAACGTTGACTGCTCTGTTCAGAGCAAGAGAGGACACAAACATCTGCAGTTTTCAGAAGTGTGTGTGATTTAATACAGGACATCAACACAACGTCAGCTTTCTGGCACACACACACACACACACACACCTGCGGGCTACAATCAAGTTGTTTGCAGGAATGCAAAACTTGAATCCAGAAATGATTTAATTTAATGTCATGCACATTTATGAAAACACACTGATGTATCTACTGATGCTGGTGTAGAACACCAAATAAAGAAATCATAGAAAATGAGAATGTTCAGGCATATTTCGAATTGCGATTTATCGCTATTTAAATATGATGAATCCACAGCTACCCTGTGATTAATCTGATTAAAAATGTTAATTGTTTGACAGCCTTAGTTATCAGTCATTCACACCTACGTCCTTTTGGGGGGAAAAAATCCCCTTCTTAAACTGTATATAGTCTGAAGTCTTTTTATAAAGAGATATGGGACTTTGCTGCCTCCCACACATTACTGTCCATCATATTTTTGCTGTTTTGAAGCAGTATGATTTTTCATATGTTGACTGTTCCCAAGGTGAGTCAGTAGCAAGATGTGTCTGCTTCGGTTACACTCAACAGAAGCATGGAGATTTTCTAACGCCCACCGCCAGCCGGCCTGAATGGAAAAAAAACAGAAAGGTGATTACTCATTGGCATCCAATCCAGAGCAACACACACACACACACACACACACACACACACACACTCGCTGACCTTGGCCAAAGGGCTTGTCAATCAAACAGGGATCACTTCATACACTTTGGTGAACGTTAACTTGAGCTGGCAGGACCCCTTTCTGGAGCAGCTGCTTGGCCTCCTCCTGGACACATTTGTCCTTTGGCTTTTGATCTAACGGTCCACACAGATGTTCCTTCACCCTCACCTCAACCCTTTTTTCACTTATTTCCCAACCTAATACAATAATTAGCAGTATACACCCAATACAGATTATTATCATTCAGAATTGATTACATCTATATTTGTAAACAAAAAAACATTTTCTATATTTACATAATTGAATTGTTGTAATTGGTTATCACTTTCCTATCTTCTGTATGTTTACACTACAGTACATGTTTCTCTCTGTGTAATAGGAAAATTCATCTTGTGAGTAAACTGACCTGGCAATACACCTGATTATGATTTTAATTGTGTTCGGAGAACGTAATTTTATTATCATTGCAACGAGATTAAGCTCTTAAATAGATAGTCCAGTAATCCAGTGGTATAACTAAGGTGACGGTTCAAAAGTTCGGAATTTAAATGTGCTTCATCTCTGCAGATTATATTATTGTACTGCTAAGTGAATGTGGGACCACTGAGCAGCAGTGCCACAAGCCGACTATCCAAACAACACAGGGCTGACTTCGCTTTACATTAGAAAACGTGTCATGAGAAGAGATACAAAGCTAAAGAACTTGCTTGATAGAGTCAGTCGACAGAAGTATAAGTACATTTGATGGATCTTGCGTGTGTCTGAGCTGTACAATTGATTTGCTATGGCTCTAAATAAGCTCAGTTTCATCAGCTGGTTCATGTGTAAATGTCACATCCCTGCCTTGACTTAAATTTAATCTTTTATAATACCCCAAAGTCAATCCAGATTTGGATTCCTCTGACGGGCATGCAGAGAGTAAAGTAAAGTGCAAACTACATTAACTGCAAATAGATAAACTCATGCTTCCCATATTATCAGACAGACCTGTGCCTTAGAGCTCATTTTGGGTTATCGACATTCACAGATCTGTGCTGGGGTTATGGAGGAGAAATCCAATGATGCTAAGCCAAATCCACCATAGAATTATATTACCACCGGACCGTATGAGGAATTTTGATGTATTCTTTGAGACTGTATGAGAAACTATGCACTGCCAGGGGGATGAGAGGGCCACACTGGGGTAAGTTTTTGAAGAAGGTGGGCACATTTGTAAACTGAGTAAAATTAATTTGGACTCAAATTTAGGGTCCTGCGTCTTGCCAAGAATAAACTGTACTTTTCTGATAGTTGCGTTGATAATTCAGTTGTATAAATAAGTGCCAAACAAATAACGTTACAGTCTGACATGAAACGATACCAATGAGCTCCCCGTACACCCATAGACATATTAAAGCTCCCATATTATACACTTTTCGGTACTATTTTACACCATATTATATGGTCTTAGTGGTCCCTAATTTGTTTTTCTTTAATTGTTTGCTGAAAAAAACTTTCAGATAATTTATTGTACTGTGCTGATGTTCAGCTAATCTCACAATGGCCTGTTTTTATTTTTTTTTAAACGAGGAGAATTCTGACTGGAGTATATTGGGGGGGGGGGGGGGGGGTTCAGAAAGGGGGAGATTGAGCAAAGTAAAGATTGTTATTTTTTAAAATATTTTGGCAGTCTCTAGGCACACCGTGGACCCATGGATATGTTAGAACACATTTAAAAAGTGCATTTAGCATAATATGTGACCTTTAAGCATTTCTCTGTGGTTGCTTTGTGTATCTCTTTGTGGTAAGAGGTATTCAGCCAGAATCACTATGGCAAGAGGGAGCACCAATAAGAGTCCTGGGATTTGGTGCCATTCCTCTTCTGGAGCCCCTGTGGACTATAGAGGCTTCACTATAGGGTACAGCAGTGTATCATTATAGCTCCTTTCAGAGAGTATTTCCAATAGTTACACTAGCGATAGGTGTGACCCTATAACAAGCAGTGTGGCTGAAGGCAAGAAGTGGAGCACTGTTGTGCTAGAGGTTACAGCTTGGGGAGGGGAAACCAGACTCCTGTGTTAAAGCTATGATAAATAGTACGTAAGGCGAAGGCAGTGTCTGTGCAATCCAACCAAGATTAATGACCAAGGCACTACATAAAGTGAAATAGTTTATCTCAAGCCTAACAACATGAAACTTGTAAATGAGCCTGCCGTTAATTCTTTACCGGGGAATGCGGACACGCTCATGTTGCATTCAGTTCATCCACTACACATTCAGGAAGCGAAAGCTGAAGAACATATTCTCCCCTTGGACCATGTTGGCCATTTGTCCAATCTATAGGTGGCTGGGGTGCTATTTTTGTGTATTTTATTGTCTGTCTGTCTCTCCATCCATCTGCAAGATTGTCTCTCATCTCCCAACCTCTCTGTTGCTGTTGCTGTTTAGTTATTGGGACTGTACTGTAACATGAGGAGTGAAACGCGAAGGGAGCGGATAAGAGATTCCCTTTTATGTACACAGTAACACACACACACACACACACACACACACACACACACACACACACACACACACACACACTCCATCTCAGTCAACTGCCTTTGATATACAGTTGATGGTTTGGCTGTGTAGGTGGCTGATATAACTCTTCACTTGTGTGCGTACCGTTGTGTTTGTGTGTCCATTCGTGCTGATTAGTTATCTCTAGTTGTGTGTGTGTGTGTGTGTGTGTGTGTGTGTGTGTGTGTGTGTGTGTGTGTGTGTGTGTGTGTGTCTATGACACTTGTGTAAATTGGTCAGTGCAAACTATCAGCCAAAACACACAGACCGTTAAATTCTACTTCATTAATTTCCATTAATGATACGAAGAAAAAAAGGTTGTGAGATGAGAGCAGGAGTGCTTTGCCTTTTAATATGTCCTTAAAGTCCCTTCCCTCCTTCAGTTTCACCCTTCATCAGCAGAATTGAGAATTTGCTGTTAATCAACCTGCCAGGGCAAAATAGATAGTTGAGTAGAAAGCTCAAAAGGATGAATGGCAGCTCTGGCTCATTCTGGCCTAGGCCATTTGTTTCACAGGGGGCTCTGGTGCGGTTGCTGTAATCAGATTTGCTTGTCACTCTCTTTGTATCTGCTACAAATGGGTCGGTGGCCACTTTGCCTTGCAGCCAGCCAGCCAGCCAGCCAGTGAGCAAGCCAGCTAGCTATCACACAGAATTATGAATGACATTTTCAGAAGAGGAAGGCATGAGGAATCAATTATATGTACAGAGAGAATGCTAATAAGTCAGCCGCTGCAAATGAAGGATGAGAAAGAAGGAGAGAGAGAGACACAGAGAAAAGTAAAAAAAGGGATAGAGTGGAATATGTTAGAGCAAAAAACAGAGGGGAAAAGAGAGAGAGAAAGTATTCTTTAAAAAGACACGTCCGTGGGTGGAAAGAGAAATGAAAATGAATGAGTGATGCAGAGGAAGAAGATAGTGTGAACATTCCTCTGTTCTCTCCTTTAAAGGCATATCAGAGAGCTCCCTGCTGCGATGCTCTGCGTTTGTGATAAAGTTCAGTTACAGATTGAGCCGACTCCAACCGATCGATCGCCTCTACCCATCTCCTTCTCTCTCTCTCCTTTTTTTCTCCCTCTGTCTTTCTTCTCTCTCCTTTTTCCTCTGCTGCCTCCTTTGCCTGTTGAACCTTATTTCTAGTGCTACGAAATGTGATCTGTGGAGAGTGGTGTGAGGGTGAGAACAGTTGTGTGTGTGTGTGTGTGTGTGTGTGTTTGCATAGATCGTGATTGTTCGAATGTTTGCATATACATTTACAAAGACAAATGTGTGTGTATTTAGAGCAGGGTTGCTTGTTAAATATGTAGTTCAGCCCATCTGCTGCATTCAAGGAATATCTCGTATTTCCTGGTTGGCTGCTGGAAAGCATCGCAATTAAAGAGCTGTTTTCTGTTGCCATAAAATAAAATAAGAAGCCAGACCACAGTACGTACTTAAACCTAGGCATTGTGAAAAAGGTGATATGCTTTTTTGCATCCGGCTTTTCAGCAGTTGACTTTCAAATGTCATTCTTGATTGCACCAGTAGAGACACATTTCAAAATGAGTCTCTTCTTTCAAATCTGTTACTACACTCAACAAAAATATAAACGCAACACTTTTGTTTTTGCTCCCATTTTTCATGAGATGGACTTAAAGCCACTACGAGTAACATGGCATGTTGGCGTCCCCTTTGGACAAAAGCGGTAGTATTTTTACGACGCCTCGCGTCTTAGAAAGCTGTTTTCAGCTACGCCAGGGCGCGTGAGTGTGGACTGAGAAGGGAGCAATATAGTGCATGTCTGTGTGTTGAGAGTGTGAGGACTCTTTTCGGCTCCGTGAGAGTGTTTTTGACACTGCATGAACTAATGCCAGTCACTGCCACACATACCTGATTGCAATGAGTTGATCCAGCAGTGTCACCTCACCTAACTACTCGCACGGAGCTGAAAGATTACGTCCACCACAGAAAGCGAATGAACGAGACTGCAGTTAGTATGGATCACGATGAGGTACGTGCTTATGTTGTTGTAAATAATTACTCTTTCAGATAATGGGTTATCTGATATGTGGTGAAGAAGCAACTTGTGTTAGTACCAACTGCTCATTCATTTAGGAGTAAACACTGCAGTTCTCACAAAGCTTCATGAAATTGTATACATCGTTGCTTGGCAACGCCCTCGTCCCCCGTTGCCTATATCCCTTTTAGCTTTTCTTCATTGCATTTTTCTTTGATGGTTCAGCCCCGTTATCAGTCAGCTATGACGACAAATAACTGTCTCAAACAAGGGGCTCCCGCTCCCCTTCCCTCACCTGAGGATAGGGCTTCTCAATTCACGTTGCTGCACCACACTGAAATCTGCGACCAATACGGATATGTGACCATAGAGCCTGCACGAGCGAACCGAAAATCGGACTGGGTGTGCGACCAGACCAAAAGCAGTAATAAAAACTATTTAAAAATGTCTTTCTTTGCACTGATGGTCTCATTTGCTGTTAAAGGTAATTTATGATTATCAGAGGAAACATGAGGCTGTTTAAAATATATTTAAATGTTACTCGTATCCGCTTTAAAGATCTAAAATTCATTCCAGATACACAATATTACCATTTCTCTCAAACATTGTTCACAAATCTGTCTAAATGTGTGATAGTGAGCACTTCTGCTTTGCTAAGATAATCCATCCCACCTCACAGGTGTGCCACATCAAGATGCTGATCTGACATCATGATTAGTGCACAGGTGTGCCTTAGACTGTCCATAATAAAAGGCCACTCTGAAATGTGCATTTTCTTGCTTTATTGGGGGTCTGGGGACTCAGAAGTCAGTATCTGGTGTGACCATACCATTTGCTATGTAGTGAAGAAGCATCTTCTTCGTGATAGTGTTTATCAGATTGTCAATTGTGGCCTGTGGAATGTTGGTCCACTCCTCTTCAATGGCTGAATGGTTGCTGGATATTAGTGGGAAGTGGCGCTGTCGTATACGCCGGTCAAGCACATCCCAAACATGCTCAATGGGTGACATGTCCAGAAAGTGCTTACACAAGAACTGGGACATTTTCAGCTTCCAAGAATTGTGTACAGATCCTTGCAACATGGGCCGTGCATTATCTTGTTGAAACGTGAGGTGATGTTCATGGATGTATGGCACAACAATGGGCCTCAGGATCTCATCATCACGGTATCTCTGTGCATTCAAAATGCCATCAATAAAATGCACCTGTGTTCTTCGTCCATAACAGATGCCTGCCCATACCATAACACCACCACCACCATGGGCCACTCGATCCACAACATTGACATCAGCAAAGTGCTCACCCACACGACGCCACACACGCTGTCTGCCATCTGCCCTGAACAATGTAAACCGAGATTCATCCGTGAAGAGAACACCTCTCCAACGTGCCAGACGCCATCGAATGTGAGCATTTGCCCACTAAGTCTGTTACGGCGATTTAGCTAAAATCAGGTCAAGACCCCGATGAGGACGACGAGCATGCAGTTGAGCTTCCCTTGAGACGGTTTCTCAGACAGTTTGTGCAGAAATTGTTTGGTTATGCAAACCAATTGTTTCGCAGCTGTCTCAGTGGTTGGTCTCAGACGACCTTGAGGTGAAACCTGCTGGATGTGGAGGTCCGGGGCTGGTGTGGTTAGCGTGGTCTGCGGTTGTGAGGCCGGTTGGATGTACTGCCATATTCTCTGAAACACCTTTGGAGAGACGGCTTGCAGGAGAAATGAACATTCAATGCACGAGCAACAGATCTGGTTGACATTCCTACAGCCAGCATGCCAATTGCACGCTCCTCAATGCTTGTGGCATCTGTAGACTCTTGCTGTGAGTCAAAACTGCACATTTCAGGTGCCCTTTTATTGTGGACAGTCTAAGGCACACCTGTGCACGAACGATGATGTCAGATCAGCATCTTGATGTGGCACACCTGTGAGGTGGGATGGATTATCTCAGCAAAGCAGAAGTGCTCACTATCACACATTTAGACAGATTTGAGAACAATGTTTGAGAGAAATAGTAATATTGTGTATCTGGAATGAATTTTAGATCTTTAAGTCCATCTCATGAAAAATGGGAGCAAAAACAAAAGTGTTGCGTTTATATTTTTGTTGAGTGTATAAGATGATAGCATGACTTTAGCAGAAAAGTAGGAGTAATGCATTGTCCACTCTTTGAATTGTTAGTTTAAAGGGGGCTTTCTCACCTAATTGGAGCACCTTCCATGGTGGCCACTAGGGGGGTGGTACCAAAAGTGAGCAATGTTTCGTTGACTCACTTGTTAAACAGGCCGTTTTCACAGTCTTACTAACCCTATTTACGAGCTGGTCAACAAAACCATTCTAGTCTGTATGTTTAGGTCATATCTCCATGACAACACTGAATGGGGTGAAGCCACAAGTCAAAAATTGGCAAGTTTCAGTTTGAGTACAAAGGGGCCACAACAAGACATACTGTATATTAGATTTATTGTATAAGATATAATTGACAAAATGCGCAATGACGATAGAAAACGGATTGTGAGTATTTGTGAATATTCTGAATGTGTCCATACACATCTGCCCATGGAGTCTGCCCATGTCTCCTATTCATAAATCTGCCAATGGCCTTGGAATTTCAGTACATACATTCCATGGTCCCCATAAGATGAATACTACAAACTTGATCCACTTACCACACTTCTACTTATGAATTAAATTTGTGTAAATATAATGCTGTGTAATTTGCAACATATACAGTTAGGCCCCCCTGCACTTCCCACTTGTTAGTCAAACTATCCATGCGTTTCCAAATCACATACTTTTTCTTTTTTACTGCACCACATACTAAAGTACAGAAGAGTTTTTGGGCCACAGGAGAGAAAAAAAATCACATTAGGAAGATTTTTTTCATTATGTCTTGAAATGTCAAGAATAAAGACGAATACTACAAAATGCTTTTGGAGCTAGTGGGGTATCTAGATATTTTCAGCATACTACAATTGACGTGCATGTATTGGGACATCCTAAATCTTTTTCTGGCATACTAAATAGTATGGAAGTATGGGGATTGGAACGCAGGGCATGTCTTGTTTGAGTTAAAACATAATTGTCACGGTTCTGCCTACTACCCGCCCTTCTTCTGTGTGATCCGCGCCAGGTTTTCCACTCTACCCTTTATCCTGGCTGACTGACAAGTGAGACAGCCAATTGTCGTTGCCGTCTGCCCCACATCCACTGTCCTCATCAGCCTTGCCTTTAAAGCCACACCAGGATCGACAGTCAGCACTGAATTATTGCATTCATGTTCATGTCTGGTTATGCCATGTACTCCTGACCCAAGCCTTGTTTTTGGACTCTGTTCTTTGCCAAGCGCTCTTTGGAGAACTGACTGCCTTCTTGTTGCCAACCTTTTCCATCTCCAACTCGTGAGTCTTGCCCAGCCCTTGTTTTCTCTGCCAAGCTGTTAATTCACTTTTGGATCCACAAACATTTCTGGTCTCACCGGCCCTGATAATAATGGTGCATTTTATCTGACAGCATGTGATTAGTGCCCCACACCTTAACGCTTTCATGAACTGGGTCAACATTGAATCATTTGTCGAGAGGAGAAATAAAAACAGACATTAACACGAAAGATGTCAGTATAACTAGGAACATAGGGAGTTCTGAACAGAAAGCCCCTGAATTTGCTTCCTTTTTCTGTGTGATTAAGCAGCTATCCACATAGAATGAATTCGTATTGCGGTGGCACCTGGCACTGCCACTTTGGCCCTGGAGGTGTCGGGCCCTTTAATTACTTTTTTTTTTTTGCTGCGGGTTTATTCATGTTTTGTGATTAGATCATCCGACCTAGAGCAAAAGGAAGCCACATTTATGGAAATCTTGGGTTGTTTTAATGCTTTGCCTGAGAGCTGATCGTTTCAGCTGTAACAACCTCAGCCAATGGAGCTACTATGCTACAGACACATTCTGGTTGCGTTCCCGAATCGCATACTTTCTACTATATAGTATGTAGAAAAAAGATTTAGGATGTCCCGATTCTTGTGGCCAGATTTAGGATGGTTAGAAGTACCCGGATGTCCTACTTCATGCGGCCAAGATTGTTAGTGTTGAAAAGTGCATCCTATTTGGGCGATTCTGACCCACAATCCAGTGCGCACGTGAAGTGACGTAACATTGACGAAGCCTCCATATGAAAACAAACGGGGATGCGACGGATATAAAAGCGAGAGGCAAGATCAAGGCGCAATGTTATGATGAAATAAGAGAGAAAAGTATGTCCCAATAGTATGCCTACTGCATCCTAACTAGATTATTTTTATCGTCAGATGTAGTATGTTGAATAGAAAAAAGAAAGATTATGCGATTCGGAACGCAACCTTTGTATTCTGTCTTCTCCACTGTGGAGAAAACACAGCGTTTTTTTTTTTTTTTTTTTTTTTTCAAAGACCTTTCCCATCAGACACACCTGTCCTCCCAAGTCTGTTCATTTCTACATCCTATTAATTTTTATTCTTTCTCTTTGACCCTTCTGGCTTTTAAAAACACAGCAGACTAGTCTGTGTCTGTTCTAATGGGATTTTTTTCAAATGATTTATTTGCCTCTGATTCTCCTTAGCTCAGGTTTAACTGGTTTCTGGAAAGAAATAAAAAGGCAAGAATCACTGGCATGCTGTCATCACAAACTGTGTGACATTGAGATGAACATTTAGCAATATACTGAATTTTAATGAGGAGTCTCACTCATCTTCAACCGCTTATCCGAAATGGGGTCGCGGGGGCAGCAGCTTGAGCAGGGAACCCCAGACTTCTTTTTCCCGGGCCACATCAACCAGCTCTGACTGGGGGATCCCGAGGCGTTCCCAGGCCAGCGTGGTGATATAATCTCTCCACCTAGTCCTGGGTCTTCCCCGAGGCCTCCTTCCAGCTGGACGCTCCTGGAACACCTCCCTAGGGAAGCGCCCTGGGGGCATCCTTACCAGATGCCCGAACCACCTCATCTGGCTCCTTTCAACGCAACGGAGTAGCGGCTCTGCCCCGAGTTCCTCACGAATGACTGAGCTTCTCACCCTATCTCTAAGGGAGACGCCAGCCACCCTCCTGAGAAAGCCCATTTCGGCCGCTTGTACCCGCGATCTCATTCTTTCGGTCATTACCCAGCCTTCATGACCATAGGTGAGGGTAGGAACAAAGATCGACTGGTAGATCGAAAGCTTTGCCTTACGACTCAGCTCTTTTTTTCGTCACAACAGTGCGGTAAGGCGAGTGCAAAACTGCCCCTGCTGCTCCGATTCTGCGGCCAATCTCACGCTCCATTGTTCCCTCACTCGCAAACAAGACCCCGAGGTACTTCAACTCCTTCACTTGGGGTAAGGACTCATTCCCTACCTGTAGTAGACAATCCATCGGTTTCCTGCTGAGCACCATGGCCTCCGATTTAGAGGTGCTGATCCTCATCCCAACCGCTTCACACTTGGCTGCAAACCGATCCAATGAGAGCTGAAGGTCACAGGCCGATGATGTCATCAGAACCACATCATCCGCAAACAGCAGAGATGAGATCTTCAGACCACCAAACTGCAACCCCTCCCCAACACGACTACGCCTTGATATCCTGTCCATGAATATCACAAACAGGATTGGTGATAAAGCGCAGCCCTGGCGGAGGCCAACCCCCACCGGAAACGAGTCTGACTTACTACCGAGAACCCGTACACAGCTCTCGCTTTGGGCGTACAGAGATTGGATGGCCCTGAGAAGGGACCCCCTCACCCCATACTCCCGCAGCACCCCCCACAGTATCTCCCGGGGAACCCGGTCATAAGCCCTCTCCAGATCTACAAAACACATGTAGACTGGATGAGCAAACTCCCAAGCTCCCTCTAGGATCCTTGCGAGAGTGAAGAGCTGGTCCGTTGTTCCACGGCCAGGACGGAATCCGCATTGTTCCTCTTCAATCTTAGGTTCGACTATCGGCCGAACCCTCCTTTCCAGCACCTTGGAGTAGACTTTGCCGGGAAGGCTGAGAAGTGTGATACCCCGGTAGTTGGCACACACTCTCTGGTCCCCCTTTTTGAAAATAGGAACCACCACCCGGTCTGCCACTCCTTCGGCACTGTACCCAACTTCCACGCAATGTTGAAGAGGCGTGTCATCCAAGACAGCCCCTCCACACCCATTGCTTTCAGCATTTCTGGACGGATCTCATCAAACCCCGGGGCTTTGCCACTGTGGAGTTGTTTAACTACCTCAGTGACTTCCACCAGGGAAATTGACGATGATCCCCCATCAGCCTCCAGCTCTGCCTCCAACATAAAGGGCGTGTTAGACGGATTCAGGAGTTCCTCAAAGTGCTCTTTCCACCGACCGACTACCTCCTCAGTTTAGGTCAACAGCGTCCCATCCTTACTGTAAACAGCTTGGATGGTTCCCCGCTTCCGCCTCCTGAGGTGCCGGACGGTCTTCCAGAAACACCTTGGTGCCGACCGAAAGTCCTCCTCCAAACTTCTCCCACACCCGCTGCTTTGCCTCTGTCACGGCAGAAGCTGAAGCCCTTCGGGCCTGTCGGTACCTTGCAACTGCCTCAGGAGTCCCCCAAGATAACATATCCCGGAAGCACTCCTCCTTCAGTCGGACGGCTTCCCTGACCACCGAGGTCCACCACGGCGTTCGAGGGTTACCGCCCCTTGAGGCACCTAAGACCTTGAGACCACAGCTGCCTGCCGCAGCTTCAGCAATGGAAGTTTTGAACATCGACCACTCGGGTTCAATGCCCCCAACCTCCACAGGGATGCTAGAAAAGCTCTGCAGGAGGTGCAAATTAAAGATCTCTTGAACAGGGGCCTCCGCCAGACGTTCCCAGTTCACCCGCACTACCCGTTTGGGCTTACCAGGTCTGTCAGAGTCCCCACCCTTTGACCCAACTCACAACCAGATGGTGATCAGTTGACAGCTCCGCCCCTCTCTTCACCCGAGTGTCCGAAACATGCGGCCTTAGATCAGATGATACGATCACGAAATCGATCATCGACCTTCGGCCTAGGGTGCTCTGGTACCATGTACATTTATGAGCATCCTTATGTTTGAACATGGTGTTTGTTGTAGACAAACCATGACCAGCACAGAAGTCTAACAACTAACGACCGCTTGGGTTCAGATCGGGGAGGCCGTTCCTCCCAATCACGCCTTTCCAGGTGTCTCCATCATTGCCCACGTGCGCGTTAAAGTCTCCCAGCAGAACTATGGAGTCCCCTACCGGAGCCCCATGCAGGACTTCGTTCAGGGTCTCCAAGAAGGCCGAATACTCCGAACTGCTGTTTGGTGCATACGCACAGACAACAGTCAGAGTCTTCCCCCCCACAGCCCGGAGGCGTAGGGAGGCGACCCTCTCGTCCACCGGGGTAAACTCCAACGTAGTAGCGCCCAGCCGGGGGCTCTTGAGTATCCCCATACCGGCCCGGAGCCTCACACCTTGGGCAACTCCAGAGAAGAATAGAGTCCAACCCCTGTCCAGAAGTACGGTTCCAGTGCCAAGACTGTGCGTGGAGGTAAGCCCCACCAGATCTAATTGGTAGCGCTCCACCTCCCGCACCAGTTCCGGCTCCTTCCCCCACAGCGAGGTGACGTTCCACGTCCCCAAAGCCAGCCTCTGCCGCCCGTGTCTGGTCCATCGTGGTCCCCGCCCTTCACTGCCACCCTTTAGGCAGCGCACCCGACCCCAGCGGTTCCTCTAACGAGTGGTGGGCCCATCAGTTGTAGAGGGAGTTTGTGCCACGTAGCTTCTTCGGGCTGTGCCGGGCCGGGCCCCATGGCAGACCCGGCCACCAGACGCTCGCAGGCGGGCCCCCTTTCTGGGCCTGGCTCCAGACGGGGGCCCCGGGCTTCCTCCGGGCAAGGTCACACTTCCTCTTGCTTGTTTTTCCATGAGGTCTTTTTGAACCATTCTTACCTGAGACCACTTTGCCTTGGGAGACCCTACCAGGAGCACTAGGCTCCGGCCAACACAGCTCTCAGGTTCACACAAACCTCTCCACCACGGTAAGGTGATGGTTCAAGGACAGGTAATGAGGAGTCTGTTTTTCTGAAATGTACTTTGTTTTGCATTTTTAAAATTCCCTGGACCATATTGTCATCATCACTTCAGTGTGTTCAGCTAAATGAATTGTATAATCATTATGGACAGAAATACTCATTTGTTTCTCATTAGCCAATTAAAAAGTAGCTTGTCGCTGCTAGCTGTTTTCTATTTCCCAGGCCCTTTCAGTCAACTTACCACCGTATGCATGCTGCAGAGAAAGTGTGTGCTCCCTGAATACTGACACTGATCTCTGACTGACATCTCACTTCGTCCTGGCCTATATTACTGACATTTTGAACTGGGTCTTTTTACAGATCCTGCGTGTAGCCTCTTTTGATTTTCTCCTCACCTTGGGGTCACAAATGATCAAATTGTCTTGCTGACATTTGGGTTGGTCAAAGTAGCTGATAGCTTTCTACTCATGCACCACATTACATTTGGACTCACAGAAGGGTAATGTATGTTTAGTACTACTTACATATGAATACTTATGGATGACAAATAACCAAAAAGCAATGCTAGTTAGCCAGCATTGCCCCTTACAGTTAACAACCAGGATTCTGAAACAAGCATTTGAAACAATTTTTGTACATTAAGGGCCAGTTTCACAGACATGGATTAAGCCTAGTCCTGGACTAAATGGAATTTTGAATGGAGATTGTCCATTGAAAGTACAATTTAGTCCAGAACTAGGCTTAATCCATGTCTCCGAAACCGGCCCTAAGTGTTTTAAGAAATGGTGTATTTCAGGAAACTTTTTGTCTTAAAATGTTAGATGTCGCTTTACCAGACTGACGTTTACCAATTCTCTATAATGACGTTGGTGAGTTCCATGGTCTCTAGTCAGGATGGCCACACTTTCCTATAAGACGTTAGCCGTGTCTCAATCGAGTGGCGCGGTCTATGAAGGCCGATTCGAAGGCCGAACGAGCGTTGTTAAACGAGACGGTCTCCGCAGGTCTCCGTTTACGAGCATTTCCGGTTTGCGTAACAAGCCGTTACCTTGCGTGACGACTCGCCGCTCCTGTGCTGCCTAGCAACCCTGATTGCTGCCAACGGAAACAGCTTTGTCAACGGAGGAAAAAAGAAAAAGAAGTTGCCTACCAGACGAAAAGAAAAAAAGTACAAGAAAAAAAGAAAGGAAGATAAAATTTAAGAAGATGGCACAACACGTTGCTGTTTTGTTATATTTTATTTTATTTTATGCCATCCCTGGAAAAAAACGCAATGAATGTTGGGCCGCGAAGGATCCATCTGGTGCAGCCTTCAAAACCGAGTAACGAAGGCTGCATTTCTCGGCCGCATATGAAGGAGCCTTGCAAATGGAACAAGCCTTTGCCCGCTGCTATGACGGAATCGGTCTTCAAATGCAGCCTTCGTAGGCTGCGGCCTCTGGAATGGGATAATATGTTATCAGTATGCTATCAAAATGAATGTGTTAACGCACGGTGATTACTTTCTGGAATTAATGCATACTTTTTTTTACCGCATGCGTAGAATGACCCGCCCGACATCCCACCCACTCTGCACTAGTCATTGTTCTAGCGTAGCGTTATGGCTGACCCAGGATCTGTTGGGTACTGAGCACAATTCCAGCGCGCATCGGCACATGTCCGGCTGAAAGGAGCAGCATGTTTTTGTTTTGACCTGCTAGTTGCCGTGTGAGTGTCGTGGGCGGCAGTTGCTGTCGGAAGCAACAGGAGGAGCAACGTTGACTGCTCTGTTCAGAGCAAGAGAGGACACAAACATCTGCAGTTTTCAGAAGTGTGTGTGATTTAATACAGGACATCAACACAACGTCAGCTTTCTGGCACACACACACACAAACACACACACACCTGCGGGCTACAATCAAGTTGTTTGCAGGAATGCAAAACTTGAATCCAGAAATGATTTAATTTAATGTCATGCACATTTATGAAAACACACTGATGTATCTACTGATGCTGGTGTAGAACACCAAATAAAGAAATCATAGAAAATGAGAATGTTCAGGCATATTTCGAATTGCGATTTATCGCTATTTAAATATGATGAATCCACAGCTACCCTGTGATTAATCTGATTAAAAATGTTAATTGTTTGACAGCCTTAGTTATCAGTCATTCACACCTACGTCCTTTTGGGGGGGAAAAAATCCCTTCTTAAACTGTATATAGTCTGAAGTCTTTTTATAAAGAGATATGGGACTTTGCTGCCTCCCACACATTACTGTCCATCATATTTTTGCTGTTTTGAAGCAGTATGATTTTTCATATGTTGACTGTTCCCAAGGTGAGTCAGTAGCAAGATGTGTCTGCTTCGGTTACACTCAACAGAAGCATGGAGATTTTCTAACGCCCACCGCCAGCCGGCCTGAATGGAAAAAAAACAGAAAGGTGATTACTCATTGGCATCCAATCCAGAGCAATACACACACACACACACACACACACACACACACACACACACACACACACACACACACACACACACACACACACACACACACACACACACACACACACACTCGCTGACCTTGGCCAAAGGGCTTGTCAATCAAACAGGGATCACTTCATACACTTTGGTGAACGTTAACTTGAGCTGGCAGGACCCCTTTCTGGAGCAGCTGCTTGGCCTCCTCCTGGACACATTTGTCCTTTGGCTTTTGATCTAAAGGTCCACACAGATGTTCCTTCACCCTCACCTCAACCCTTTTTTCACTTATTTCCCAACCTAATACAATAATTAGCAGTATACACCCAATACAGATTATTATCATTCAGAATTGATTATATCTATATTTGTAAACAAAAAAAACATTTTCTATATTTACATAATTGAATTGTTGTAATTGGTTATCACTTTCCTATCTTCTGTATGTTTACACTACAGTACATGTTTCTCTCTGTGTAATAGGAAAATTCATCTTGTGACTAAACTGACCTGGCAATACACCTGATTATGATTTTAATTGTGTTCGGAGAACGTAATTTTATTATCATTGCAACGAGATTAAGCTCTTAAATAGATAGTCCAGTAATCCAGTGGTATAACTAAGGTGACGGTTCAAAAGTTCGGAATTTAAATGTGCTTCATCTCTGCAGATTATATTATTGTACTGCTAAGTGAATGTGGGACCACTGAGCAGCAGTGCCACAAGCCGACTATCCAAACAACACAGGGCTGACTTCGCTTTACATTAGAAAACGTGTCATGAGAAGAGATACAAAGCTAAAGAACTTGCTTGATAGAGTCAGTCGACAGAAGTATAAGTACATTTGATGGATCTTGCGTGTGTCTGAGCTGTACAATTGATTTGCTATGGCTCTAAATAAGCTCAGTTTCATCAGCTGGTTCATGTGTAAATGTCACATCCCTGCCTTGACTTAAATTTAATCTTTTATAATACCCCAAAGTCAATCCAGATTTGGATTCCTCAGACGGGCATGCAGAGAGTAAAGTAAAGTGCAAACTACATTAACTGCAAATAGATAAACTCATGCTTCCCATATTATCAGACAGACCTGTGCCTTAGAGCTCATTTTGGGTTATCGACATTCACAGATCTGTGCTGGGGTTATGGAGGAGAAATCCAATGATGCTAAGCCAAATCCACCATAGAATTATATTACCACCGGACCGTATGAGGAATTTTGATGTATTCTTTGAGACTGTATGAGAAACTATGCACTGCCAGGGGGATGAGAGGGCCACACTGGGGTAAGTTTTTGAAGAAGGTGGGCACATTTGTAAACTGAGTAAAATTAATTTGGACTCAAATTTAGGGTCCTGCTTCTTGCCAAGAATAAACTGTACTTTTCTGATAGTTGCGTTGATAATTCAGTTGTATAAATAAGTGCCAAACAAATAACTTTACAGTCTGACATGAAACGATACCAATGAGCTCCCCGTACACCCATAGACATATTAAAGCTCCCATATTATACACTTTTCGGTACTATTTTACACCATATTATATGGTCTTAGTGGTCCCTAATTTGTTTTTCTTTAATTGTTTGCTGAAAAAAACTTTCAGATAATTTATTGTACTGTGCTGATGTTCAGCTAATCTCACAATGGCCTGTTTTTATTTTTTTTAAAACGAGGAGAATTCTGACTGGAGTATATTGAGGGGGGGGGGTTCAGAAAGGGGGAGATTGAGCAAAGTAAAGATTGTTATTTTCTAAAATATTTTGGCAGTCTCTAGGCACACCGTGGACCCATGGATATGTTAGAACACATTTAAAAAGTGCATTTAGCATAATATGTGACCTTTAAGCATTTCTCTGTGGTTGCTTTGTGTATCTCTTTGTGGTAAGAGGTATTCAGCCAGAATCACTATGGCAAGAGGGAGCACCAATAAGAGTCCTGGGATTTGGTGCCATTCCTCTTCTGGAGCCCCTGTGGACTATAGAGGCTTCACTATAGGGTACAGCAGTGTATCATTATAGCTCCTTTCAGAGAGTATTTCCAATAGTTACACTAGCGATAGGTGTGACCCTATAACAAGCAGTGTGGCTGAAGGCAGAGAAGTGGAGCACTGTTGTGCTAGAGGTTACAGCTTGGGGAGGGGAAACCAGACTCCTGTGTTAAAGCTATGATAAATAGTACGTAAGGCGAAGGCAGTGTCTGTGCAATCCAACCAAGATTAATGACCAAGGCACTACATAAAGTGAAATAGTTTATCTCAAGCCTAACAACATGAAACTTGTAAATGAGCCTGCCGTTAATTCTTTACCGGGAATGCGGACACGCTCATGTTGCATTCAGTTCATCCACTACACATTCAGGAAACGAAAGCTGAAGAACATATTCTCCCCTTGGACCATGTTGGCCATTTGTCCAATCTATAGGTGGCTGGGGTGCTATTTTGTGTATTTTATGTTGAAAACCTGCAAGATTCACAGGGGCACTTTACACTGTGAAAACATGACAGTTTTCCAGTTTTTGGTTTAAAAAAAACCCCGTTCAGACACAATTTATCTGACATCTTCACCCGTACACATGTTTTCAGAGGAAACGGGCCGAAATCGCTGTAGTAGCAGTGTAGCAGCCATGCCAAGCCAATAGTCAGCGGTGACACAGCCTAGTAGATAGCTCTTCCGGTACAATTTGATGCATAAAACCTTACTGTAATCGAAAATTAATGCCACTAACGTTCATAAAGCGGTTGGTGTAAGCTTGGGGTTACAAGTATTGTAAAAGACAAGCTTTCTGTCCTCTTATTTCACCGCATTGAACTCGTGAAAACAGAAGACTTGCTGATAGTGAAGGGGCTTTGTGAGCGGATACCTTCCTGTTAGGCGTACTTCAAAATAAAAGTCAACTCACGTGTGTCCAGTGAAATGCTTTTAGGCCGTGTCCGAACTGCCATACTAGCGTCCTACATCCTACATACTCACCATCTATATACTGCATACTCTCTACTCAAAGATCGATTGTGTATGCGAGCTGCGTCGAAACATTCTCAGTTGAAGTATACTCAAGCAATGAAGAATTTCTTCTTCTTCTTATAAGATTCAGGCAGTTTAGACACTGTTTAGCATATAACCGCCCTCTACAGTTTAGATATTGAACTAGATTTTTACAGTTCTGTGTTCATCATCTGTGTTTTAGACCTCTTGTTTTATAATAATTATATTTTGAGGCGGAGGATCCCTCCGACGCTCTCTGTCCGGCTCATTAGCACTCAGCTGTCTGTGAGTTGAGCTGGACGAGCCGCGGTGTGTGGAACAGCGATCTGTTCTAATCTCTCTCCACTATCAGACTCACTTCACTCATTTCACTTAGTAACTCTAATGTTGTTAGGTATTTATCTTCATCTCTTATCTATTGTAAGAGTTTATGAATGACTGCACGTACGTCTGTCAGATCACGGAACCCCAAACAATGTTGTTGCCTAGCAACTTGCTCGAAAATATTTCATTTTCGTGGGCGGGTAGATTTGCTTTGATTTGAATATTTTATTATTGTGTCATGCATTAGCATGCCCAGCCCACAAGGGCTTACAAGACACCATTATAGTAAGTTACCACACCGCACAAATGATGTACAAGGCTTCAAAAAAAAGCCTTCCTGTCAGTTTACAAGCAATGTTTGAAGACAGAGGAGTCTCGCATGATTTAAGAAGAAACAGAAAATTCATAGAGAAAAACATACGGACCACACTTAAGTCATTTTCGATTTCTGTAAAGGGTATTAAATTATGGAATGAACTTGTTGAAGATATCACAGGGAGTTGCAGTTTGCGAAATTTCAAAATAATGTATGTCTCTAAAATTATGGAAAATTATAGACTCCTCCTCCTATAGAATCCTTGTGTATTTTCTTCCTTTTATTTTTATTTTTATTTTTATTTTTTATTTTTCTCTTATTTTTTACTTTTCATTATTTTCTTTTTTCCTGTTTTCTTTTCTTTTCTGTGATCAGTAAATGTGAATCTGATTTTGAATCTGATGAAAGTGGGGGGGAGCTTGGTTCCGCACCCCGGGCAATCTATTAAGATTTAGATGTGAAAGAGAAATTGTGTTGTGTGATGTCCGAAAGAAAAAAAAAAAAAAAAAAAAAAAAAAAACACAGACAGACCAAAAACCAAAAGTAGATGCTAAACAATACTAACATTAACGATATAAACCATCCTGACGTTTCATCCAGGCTTTAGAAACAAAAGAGGCTTTAACTTATTAACATTAAAGGTAAAGAAACATTCCATCCTGACATCATCATTACTCCAAAATATTTCAGGGTTTTGAGCAAACAGTTCATTAACAAAAGGTTCTCTCAGTTCATCATGGAAGGGACAGTATAAAAGAAAATGAGATTCATTCTCCACTTCTCCTAGGTCACACAGTTCACACAGTCTCTGTTCCTCTGGGATGTTCTTAAATCTGCCAACCTCAAGAGCCAGGGGAAGGATTCCCATTCTTAATTGGGCAATCAAGGATCTCTGATTTCTTGGTAAAATGGTTTTAACATATAATTCTCTTTCATAATTATGCTTGATCTGGATATATGTCCGTAATTTTGGTTTTAGAATTGACCCAGTGCATTGTGGGGCGGTTGAGTAGGAAAAGTATACAATCGATTCATACCCAAAATCTTCCCGGAAGTTAGTACTCATCCGGGAATTTCTCACATACCCAAACTCGCATACCCAACCGTCACATACTCAAATTGAAGTCAAAATGAGTATGAGTAGGACGTTAGTATGGCAGTTCGGACACGGCCATTATGTTTAGCCAGTGAAATGCTTTTACTGTGAAGCCGTAGCCTTAATGCTCCTTTTGTTGAACAGTAGCCTAACTTAACCGCTGCACGCTGATAGTGTTTTTAATGTAGAGAGAGCCGTGTCCCTGACATATAGAAGAGACACACGTTTATTTAGCTAGAAAAACAGGCAGAGCACAAATCTTTCCCCAGCCAATGTGGCGTGTGGTCTCAATAACTTACTGCGGTAATCGTTTGGACTAAATTGGCAAGTGTTGGCCTATATTTTAGCGCTGCACGTCACTCTCCGCTGATCACAGTGATGGTGCCGTGGAGACACCGTTCATGTTGTCTTCTAACTTTATAACTCGCTTGTGTTGTGGGTATTTTGACAGCAAATGTTATAGACTACGCATGTGTGGGGGTGGAGCCGTGACGTCAGCGTTATCAGGGGAAATGGTTTCGGTGTTTACAGGAAACCAAAACCGTTAAGTTTTCCAAAAAATCCTCCCTGGGAGGTGATCTCAAAAACCTGCGGTTTCATGCCTGCGTTTGCTGTTTTCCTGTAAATGATATAGTGCAACCGCGGGAATTTTTCCGCGTTTGCACCTTTTGTGTTGTCGTGTAAAGTGCCCCACAGATAGGTGCAGGGTAGGGGTGTACGGTATAAACGGTACAGAAGGTCAACCGGTATGAAGTTGCGCTATGATATGGATTTTGACGCTACCTTGTCACAGGTATAGCAGTGATGAGTGCTGCCACACAATGAATGCAAATTTACCTTTTTAAAAGGTAAACTTACCTTTTTGGAAAGGTAAATTTACCTTTTGGAAAGGTAAATTTACCTTTTTAAAAGGTAAACATACCTTTTTGGAAAGGTAAATTTACCTTTTGGAAAGGTAAATTTACCTTTTAAAAAGGGTAACTACTCTTTTTTTGTGTACCTTATTGTAAAGTGTTACCGACGCTCCGGCTGACTAACGTCACGGCCGCTGACTGACAGCTATAATGTCATCCGCACTGAACAACTCACATCTTAAAACACTATACGATAATAACAAACACTGTGGCCTATAAAGAGCGATCAGTTTTTCATACTGCGACCGTGAGCGTGTTGAACACTGGTTTACGCGCGCCTCAAGACGGTCGGGCTCGTTCTCGTCACTCACAGCCCGCTGAGAAATGCTCCTCGCGGTGTACAAAGAATTGCATCCGCGAGGGGAAAAGCTTCATCCAGTCATGACATAAAGAGCGACCAGTCTGACAAACTACAAACGTAAGCGAGTGTTGAACAACACTTACGTGCGCCTAGAGAGGGCCAGGCTGCGCTCCTCACTCACAGCCCGGTGAGAAATGCGTCCTCGCGATGAAGCTTGTCCCCTCGCGGAAACTGTTCTGTGCGCGCTTGGTTTTCATGTCAGTTTTTATAAAAAACAAACAACACACAAGGAGTTTAAACTGAAATGAAAGTTAAGAGATGATAGAACCATAAACCGATTGTAAAAGAAAAGGCAGCCACCAGAGCATCAGCAGCATCCCCAGTGAGTCATAGTCAAATCAAACTTACTATATAGAGTCATTTTCATACACAAAAAGTCAGCATAGAGTGCTTTACATATACAAACATATTGACCCCCTCCCATACCCATCCACAGAGCAGAACATTGCAGATTGCACAATTAATGTTGTTTAAATCCCTCTGTATGGGAGACCGGGGGCAAGTGTAACACTTGTTTTTTGATTAGTCAAAAACATCTTGAACAATTTGGATAATTTATTCTGTGTTGTGTTACTGTGCTCTACTACTTAATACAAATTGTATTTATTTTATAAGCAATAGATGTCCTATAAATACAAGAGTATAGGCCTATAGTAATAGCAAGTATTTTACCTCTTCACAAGCATTCATTTAAAGATAAATGAAAATACTGTGATATAATACCGTTACCGTCTATGCTTCAAATTATACCGTGATATACATTTTAGGCCATACCGTACAGACCTAGTGCTGGGTGTGGTGTTTCATATACATTGCTTCCAAGGCTATGCAGGCGAGAAAGGGCAGGATAACATCAATTCCACTCAATTTCCTCAGGACCTTCAAAATGTGGGCCATGCTTTGTGTCGCTTTTCTCTGCAAAATACCGAAGAGCAGCTTTCAATCATCACTAAAAAATAAGTTTAGTTTTCTGCCAGCTGCTTGAGAATTGTGTTGTACCATTGTAGGGAAAATCGGGTTAACTACCCAGGGTTATCGGACTGAGTGTAGTGTTGCCACTGCTGCCACCTGCGGTTGAGCTTGCACGGTGATGAAACATTTTAAACAATTTAAAACGAATGTTCCTCAGATCGGCTGCAACTGTACTGGTGATTTTTCTATTTCATCAAGGAGCAATCATTGATCATGAGAACAGCAGACAGAGGCTTGATGACACTTTGTTTCTGTGTGAAGTCATGCGCCATTATTCCATAAAGACCATTCTCTAGGAAGAGCTATTACACAGGCACAATTTGAAGGGTATTTCAGGAGCTTTTTGGCCAAATAAATGGACTTACCTGCTGCACTGTACGTCCACTAGTGATTGTCTGTGTGTGTGTGTGTGTGTGTGAGCGCGCGCACATGTGTGCATGTGAGCACAATTACATTAAAGAAGGTCAACTGTGGTATAAAATTGTTCGTCTCACTGTTAGAGTGCAGCAAATTAGCACATTGCCAGTGGATATCAATTTTGTCTTTTTAATCAGTCCCATTGTGTCAAAGAAACATAGAGAAGATGGAAGCTTTCAGCCAGCTGATTTCACTCAACATAAAAGGAATAAAACCAAGGTCCTGTAATTCAGCCGCTTCACTGAAATCAGTTAGCAGTTTATATTGCTGGTTGCAGGTCTCTCCCTGTGACCTATGGTTTTATTGAGAAGCACACCATAAAACAACTTTAAAACATCATTTCCGTTGCAATTCCTGGGATATTTCCCTTTTTGGCAGCATATTTGTCTTGACCAAATGTTGACAATCGGATGTGCAATGGCATTTGATAGCACCTGATGTTATATGATAATGATAACACTTGTACCTGAATGTCTAACACTTGCTTTACCTGTTCGAAAAGGGGTGAGAAGAATAATAACCTTAATATGGGTATCATTTGTATAATATATACAATTTAATATAACCATACATCCAATATATCAGTGATTCTTGAGAAGCGGGACAAACGACCGCTGTTGCTGTTCATTTTAAAGTAAAAATTCAATTACACAGTTCAACTAAAGAAGATAGAGGAACATCTATATAAAAATGTATATTCATAAACATTTAGAAAAAAATGATTGTGGCCTATTTCAGTCTTGGTGAATATTTGAGATCACTATACATCTCATAGGTCTAGCATAAATTGAGGGAACATTGGTAACACTTTATAATAACTATCCGTTGTAACTCGTTAATAAATCATTAGTAAACTCTTAATTAATGATTATTAATGATTTGTTAAGTGTTTGTTAGCAGTCTGTTAAGGATTTATAACAATGGTAGATAGTTAATAGTTTAATAATTGGATCAGTTTCATCTGGGAGGTAATCCGAGATTAACTGATCACGTCACGTTCAAGTCCATGGCATGCACAGTGTGTATTGAGTTTATTTAAAAATATTTGAAAATGGGGCTGCCCTCAGTTGCCCATGCACTGTGTATAGTCTATAGCCTATTTCAGCCTCGTCCCAGATGAACTGATTCAATTATTAAGCTATTAACTATCTACCATTGTTATAAATCCTTAACAAACTGCTAACAAACACTTAACAAATCATTAATAATCATTAATTAAGAGTTTATTAATGATCTATTAACGAGTTACAACGGATAGTTATTATAAAGTGTTCCCGGAACATTTATTTGTGTTTTTGGTGTCTGACGGTGTTGACCCAAAATAACTCTATCCATTCCTTAAATATTTCAATGCTTGACCCGGGAGCCCTATACTGTATGCTTATTATGACATTTTAGTTTTTTTTCCTTGCAGATTTCAATTGTTATACATTCCAGTAAGTTATCAACCACAGTTTTCATACAATCCAATACCCTAAAGTAAACATATATGGCTACGCGTCCTCCACCCTTGTTTTTTCTGTGTTGAACCATGTTTCAGATATGCCAATTATGTTGAATGGTTGTGTGAATGTACTTAAATATTCCTTGATGTTGTTGAAGTTTGCATACATGCATCTGCTATCGAGGTGTATAATTGATAATTTTACCTTAGATGTAATGTGCTGGTTATACTGATCATCTGTGTAGTAGCGGCATACTGTACGTACGTATAATGTTAATGTTCTAGAAGAAATTATTGTCCCGGTCTAATGCCATGTTCCAAATTCTGTAGATTGTGATCAGTGTATTTAATTGTCTGATACTGTGTGTGTGTGTGTGTGTGTCTGCATGTTACCTCACGTTCCAGTATGATGATCATTGATGTTTGTCAAGCTTGGCGACATCTCTTTTACCCAGCACTTTAGCTTCCTCTGGTGCCATGTTGAGTTTGATGAAAACCTAGCAGTTTGTGGTCCAAGTGTTCTGTATTTTTTCTCTGTCTCTTGAGGTAGCGTGCATTTTTGGCAATGTCTTGAAGCCCAGTGACAATTACCTGTATTTATCCTGGGGTACTGTTCAAGCTCCACTGCTTTGTTCTCTAGGTAGGCGAGTTGCTTGTCCTTTTTCAGCATTTTGGAACTTCAAAGCTTGATAAACACCTTTTAAAAGTCAAAGAGCGAAGTCTTCCTTTTTTAGACTCACAGGTTTGTATCTTAATATTCAATACTTCTTTCTCCATACTTGACCAGAATTTCAAGTTGTCTTTAAACTAGAGACACCACTTGAGCTCTCATGCTGTTGCTGGCACTAATGCATTTGTTTCCTCTTGCCTCCACCTACAAATAAAACCTAGCAGTATGCAACAATTTGCAGGCTGGGTCTCTGGGGAACGTAGAGAATCGCTGTCTGAAAAATAAGTTCAAGTATACAAGTCTGGTGGAGGGAAAGAAAAATTTAATTCACAACACTTCATCACCAAATAACTCATGAAACACATTGAAGATGGAGTTATTATAATAGAATAAGCATTTTACGATGTATCATTTTGTGTCTAAAATGACATATTGACTAAAAAACCTCTGACCTGCAGCAATTTCTGGTCCGCCTAGATGTATTATCAAATACACTTTGTGAAACATCTGCCCTGTGATGCACAATCAAGCTATGAACATCTTTTTTTTTCCAGGACAACCTGGGCTATAAGAATACACATGCTGCAGTGATGTCAGTTGAATGTCAAAATAGTTGAAGACCAAGACAAAAAGAAAAGTGAAAATGTAATCTTACAGATATCTGTTTATATGACACCCAAATCAATAATTAACATGCATTTCCTAGGCCGAAAACATGTCTCCTGTATGTTTGAAGTTAGAAAAATTCAAACGCAAACATTATCATTTACATAGAATACGAATACCATTTTTTTGTTTTAAATAAGTCCATAGGTGCCTTCCCATATATATAGATACACTCAACAAAAATATAAACGCAACACTTTTGTTTTTGCTCCCATTTTTCATGAGATGGACTTAAAGATCTAAAATTCATTCCAGATACACAATTGTACCATTTCTCTCAAACGTTGTTCACAAATCTGTCTAAATGTGTGATAGTGAGCACTTCTGCTTTGCTGAGATAATCCATCCCACCTCACAGGTGTGCCACATCAAGATGCTGATCTGACATCATGATTAGTGCACAGGTGTGCCTTAGACTGTCCACAATAAAAGGCCACTCTGAAATGTGCAGTTTTGTCTCACAGCAAAATGCCACAGATGCCACAAGCATTGAGGGAGCGTGCAATTGGCATGCTGACAGCAGGAATGTCAACCAGATCTGTTGCTCTCGCATTGAATGTTCATTTCTCCACCATAAGCCGTCTCCAGCAACTTCGCACAGCCATTGAAGAGGAGTGGACCAACATTCCACAGGCCACAATTGACAATCTGATAAACTCTATGCGAAGAAGATGTGTTGCACTGCATGAGGCAAATGGTGGTCACACCAGATACTGACTGGTTCTGAGTCCCCAGACCCCCAATAAAGCAAAAAAATGCACATTTCAGAGTGGCCTTTTATTGTGGACAGTCTAAGGCACACCTGTGCACTAATCATGATGTCAGATCAGCATCTTGATGTGGCACACCTGTGAGGTGGGATGGATTATCTCAGCAAAGCAGAAGTGCACACTATCACACATTTAGACAGATTTGTGAACAATGTTTGAGAGAAATGGTACAATTGTGTATCTGGAATGAATTTTAGATCTTTAAGTCCATCTCATGAAAAATGGGAGCAAAAACAAAAGTGTTGCGTTTATATTTTTGTTGAGTGTATATATATATATCTATCTATCTATCTATCTATCTATCTATCTATCTATCTATCTATCTATATCTATATCTATAGATATAGATATATATATATCTATATAGATATATATCTATATATATATATATCTATCTATCTATCTATATATATCTATATATATATATATATCTATATATATATATATATATATATATATATAGATATATATAGATATATATATAGATATATATATATATCTATCTATCTATCTATATCTATATCTATAGATATGATATATATAGATATATATATCTATATATATATATATATATATATCATATCTATAGATATAGATATAGATAGATAGATAGATGCCTTTTACAGGCTCCAAACACAGCAGAGGGGACTGCAATGGTCTGAATTAGGATTTTCCGACTTTATTCCATGTCCCTGAAGCGACTCGACAGATGAAAGGAGTAATTAGAACAAGACATTCATAATAATATCCAACCGATCTGGCAGTTAAAGCAGGGTTGAGAAGATTTCTCACAAATGACGCTGAAATGAATAATTGATGCGCATAAGATAAACCTGTGGTTTTGTTACAATTAGTGAGAGAATCTTGTTTCTCCACGTTGAAGAGAATAATCAAAAGAAAACAATTTGACATGGGAATTTGCAAGGGGGCGGGGGGGTGGAGATCATTTACAATTCATTTGATTAAGAGCTTTCAAAGGGAGGGACACATTCCCTGTTAGCTTTGCTGCTGACATGACAATAAGCTCACACACAGTTTATTAATTACAGACTCACCATCGGCTGCTGTTTCATAACTGCAAAACCCTTTGTCCATCTATTCTTAAGGTGCGAACACACCAAACGTGTTGGGTGCGGTGGCCAAAGCGCCCAACGCACCTGATCTGGCGCTTGGTCATTTTGTGTCAAAAAATGGTTCAACGCGCCCAACGCTACGCAGCTAGTCTCCCCCCGATATATTTATTCAACCATGGCTGCTATCAGACCCGACCCGACACAACAGCGTTCATGTCCACACAAAAACAACAACAACACGGCCAACAATTGTGCCAAAAGACAAATAAACAGCAACTGAACGGAACAAATAGCCTTAAAACAGCATTACAGATTCACGCCACTTGGAAATGAACACAAACAGCAAGGCAGCACCATACCAAACACATTTACAGCAGCATTGTGCACAGGGCAGTAGAAAATAAAGGCAAGTAGCCTACATTACCCTACCTGGCTGTGACGGGACCGTGGCTGGTGTAGATATAGGCATAAACACCGGTGCTTCGCTGTACTCGTTGTGAAAGTTCCCCGGACATAGCCGTTACTCGGTGTTTCTCAGCCTCGGTGTTGCTCTCCCACCCATGCTCCCACCGTGCCGATGTCTGTGACGTCGGGTCAAGCTCACCGCCAGGGCTGCCAAGTTTCACCAAAAGTTTGGAGTGAGATTGTTTGGCCGAGGGACCCAAAACCGTGTCCTCTCTCCCACCCAATAATTTTTGCTAGTGTCCTGCACGTTTACATATTGTTCATAATAAATCAGAAATAAAGACAATTGGAAAATGTGATAAAACATCAAAAATCTTATTAAAATAAACTAATTAAAGACAGGTTTTAATTAAACATTGGGTGTGGACACATTATGAGTGGTGGTCTGGGGGTCCCCCGCCAGAAAATTTTGAGCATTAAACACTTAATTTCCTGCATTCTGGTGATTTTTTATGAAGCAATGTGTGCCTTTTCTGCATTCATTTTTATGTAAAGTAAAAGAGAACATTCACGGTTTCGCTGACACAAATGTTATTGAATAGCATTCAATTCATGTGTAGTGCTTTCAAATATCTCCTGTAGCCTATTGGTAAAACATTTGGTTAAACTGTAATAAAGGTAATTATTCTATATCATGTCTACTATTGAGGGTTGAGTGGCTGGTGGTATTTTACTAGCAGCATTAGGCTTTATTCAAAGTAAAACAAATTAGGGAACAGTTCAACACCAATGCAAACTACTAGGCTAAAATAAAACATCTGGGTTACTTGGTCCCTCCTCTTAGGCTACCTTGATTTGTGTTGTGAAAAGTGCTATAAATGTGCAATACATAGGCTACAGTTCATTACACAGAAGAATAAAAGCATTTTTATTGGTGGATGAGCCATTTGTTACTTTGCAAACCTAATTTTCAAACTAAATTACCAAAAAACAATATATACAAAACGATCCAAAGATCTTCTGAATTTACTTGAGTGAAATTGAAGGGTTAATATGTTTGATGCACGCACGCTCACCGGCCGGCGGGGACACAATTCTTATCAGCGGTAACTTGGCACGCTATCAACACACACCTCAGAAGAGAAGGTACAGGTAGGGGGCTCGCCTCCCGCTTTGAATGCACAGTGCACATCAAAGCATAACGTTAATGCGCGTTCAGAAAGAGGAAGTCACGGCACTCATGTCTGTTAGCTTTTCAAAATAAGAATTTTAAAATAAAAGTCCCGCAAAACAAATGTTATTTGGGGAATAATTTCTCCGCGTGAGAAATTTGAGGTGTGGCGTGTGAGTGTGAACGGGTTGATTTGCGTGTGTCTCACGGCCAAAGAGTGAGACTTGGCAGCTATGCTCACCGCTGATTGGCCAATGCGGCTAAACGTCACGCGTTGGAGTGTTAAAAGTTCAATCTTTTGAACTCGCGCGATGGTGCGGTGACGCTTTGGTAACGCAGCTACCGCGCCCAAAGCGCCGCTTTACCCCAGCCAACGCATCATCGCACCTAAACCAATGGTTCCCTATGCAAAAATAGGATTTTTCAACGCCGCCACTGCACCCAACGCGTTTGGTGTGTTCGCACCTTTAACCCTTCCAACTTGGAGCCCGCAGTATTGCGTTCTGTCGGTGATTTCGTTATGTTTTAATAAATTATTCAACATTATTAAATCGCAGCAATGTGGTTTAAATATCTCCGGAAAGCTGGGATTCTGCCCTTTCCAGGACATATTCTCGCGATAGTATACTTTACTCACAGCCAGAGATATGTTGCTGAGAGGCGCGAAAATGTATCAATCCTTTCCCTTGCGCTACTGGCTGAGCCGCTTGTCAATCAACATTTTGCGAAAACGTCATCGGCCCTTTCCCTTGCATGATTGGTAGAGCTGCTTGCTGTCAGATTTTGTGAAAAACCATCCAATCAACTTAGTGTAATCACTAAGGACCTCCCCATTACTTGTCAAACAATCACTGAACAAAGCACTCCTATTTCGACTTCACCATGGCACGGCAACTTTCTACAGCTGCGGCCATCGACGAGATTCAGCAGAGCAGTGATGAGGAAGACGCCAATTCCGACATTGAGGGCTTTGACGAAGAGGATTATGAAGATGACATGGATCCATTTGAAGACGGGTAAGAGCATTTATTTGACCAAACGTCTGTTTTGTAATGGAAGCTATGTGTGAACATGTAAGCTAGCTCTAATGTTGCGTCTGTGACATGACGTTTCTCTTTTTTGGAACTGACGTGACAGAGCTGAATACTCTTGTCGCCAGCCTTCTGTTGTTTGAAAACAAGTAATAGTTTTCAAAAGGTAGAGAATAGAAATGTATTTCAATAGCCTTACTTTATTCTCTGCAGTGTCTGTGCATTATTGATTTAGTGGGTGCAACAATGTAGGCTAGGTTCAAAACAGTACAATCTGTGTGTCACAATTTTGTTTGCTAGCTGTCTCGCATAAACGGACACCCGCCGTGTGTGTGTGTGTGTCAATATTTTTGCGTATGAGTACGAAAATGAAAAGAGACAGAGAGAGAAACAAACAAACTGTAGTAGGCTATACAGGTATAAAAGTGTCATAAAAGTATGCGATTAATTTAGATTAATTAATCACAGAGCATTTAATTAATTAGATTTTTTTTTTTTAATCGCTTGACAGCCCTACTTCTTAGATGAACTCTGTGTTTGGGTGTTTACAGTTTCAATAATCTATCTATAAAGCAAGAAATGTCTGTCTGATGAATGGAGAATGAAACGTTGATGTCCTTATTTTATACAGAGAGGACTCTGACTTGGCTGTGCCCAGCACTTTGACCCTCCCACCCTCTGTTGAAACTGCGTCCCATCCATTTGAAGACGGGTAAGATAATTTATTTTAGAAATTGCAAATGAAGCTCTGTGTGTAAATGTAAGCTAGCTTGAATTTTGCATTCTTGACATTACAGGGACTGATTTCTCTATTGATTGCACTACTTTTGTTTGAAAATAATAGTAATAGGTGTTTATTCTGTGTAAAAGTATTTCCCTTTACAATTTACAAATAGTACAGAATGGAAATGTTTTTGCATCGACTTCTATTACACTGTTGTTTGCAAATACAAGTTGTGAAGTTTGAATATTTTTGTTATGAGATAATGAAACTGATTTCTGTGAATCTGTGGCAGGTCCAGGAGAAGAGGAGAACCACCCGCAAAGAGGTCCCGTGACTCCACCAGCACCCCCTACGCAGCAGCGGCCTTGGAAGAAGACCAGGACACCGCTCCTCCTGTCTCCAGGTTGCAACCTGCATGCACCCCTGGCCCACAGCTAGGCACGCACTTCTACACACCAATTGAGCTCTTCAAATTGGTTTTCACTGCACACACTGTACACACACTCTGTAGCAACACCAACAATCAGGCTGCCAAAAAAATTGCCATGGGTAAAAAGTTTAAATGGACTGATTTGACAGTTGAGGAGTTTTACAAGTACATTGGACTCCTCTTTTACATGGCCCTGCTTAGACTACACCACATTGCTGATTACTGGAGGCAGAACCACAGTTTAACCTGTCCATTTGCCGCAACAGTCATGAGTAGGGACAGATTTGGTGTCATCTCCTGGAACTTACACATACGTGATCCAGATGAAGATGTAAACAATGATAGGAAGAAGGGAACGCCACAATTCGACAAACTCTTCAGGGTCAAACCTCTCCTCAATTTGATCAAAACCGCAGCAAAGACCTATTTTCATCCACACTAAAACCTGGCTGTGGATGAAAGGATGGTTGCCTCAAAGGCTAAAACCGGAATAACTCAATACATGAAGGCCAAACCTACTAAGTGGGGTTTCAAATTGTTGGTTTTGGCGGACTCGAGCAATGGCTACACCATAGATTTTAACATTTACACTGGGAAAAGTGACATCCCCTCCGGACACGGCCTCTCTTACGATGCTGTAATGTCACTTGTGCAGCCATACCTTGGGACAGGGTATCACATTTACACGGATAATTTTTATTCAAGTCCCAAACTGTTCCGAGCTCTCCAAAACAAAAAATTCTTTGCCTGCGGGACTTACAGGGCGAATCGTAAAGAGACCCCTAGCACAACACTGAATGCGCTTACCAAAAAGTCTGTTAGAGGCTCAATTCGTTGGCTGCGGGACGACCAATTGGTTTTTGTGAAATGGATGGATACAAGGGAGGTATCGGTGTGCTCCACCATTCACGCTGCACATTCTTGTAACACGGTGCAGAGGAGAATTAAGAAGGGGGGTGGCTCCTGGGCAAAGGTGTCGGTCCCCTGTCCGACACCTGTGACAGAATATAACACAAACATGGGTGGGGTAGACCTTTCTGACCAACTTATCCAGTATTACTCCACACAGCACAAGACCATGCGCTGGCACAGATGCCTGTTTTATCATTTTTTGGACATTGCAGCCACCAACTGCTACCTTATTCACAAGGAACACTCACAGGCACATACAACACTGACACACAAAGCATTTATGGAAGAGCTCGCTACTGGACTGTGTGGAAAGCCACTCAATCTTCCTCCAGCCGAACCACCGGCTCCGGTAGGGCACATGCTGGTATGGATTAGTGAGGGTCGCAGGGTGTGTAAACAGTGCAGTAGGCAAGGGATGCGAAAGGACACCCCTTGGATGTGCCTCCAATGCGACGTGGCCTTATGCCTGGGGAAGGACAGAAACTGTTTTACACACTGGCATGGGTTTTGAACTGGCATTCATTTGCTCAATCAAGAGTGTAAATAGTTTATATCAAGTAAATTGGTATTTATATCGAGTAAAATAAATGTTTTTATATTTTGTAAAAGAAATGTTTTTATATTTTGTAAAGTAAATAAGTTTTTACATTTAGGAAGGTAAATGTTATTATGTTTTGTAAAGTAAATAAATATGTTTTTATATTTAGGAAAGTAAATAAATAAGTTTTTACATTAAGAAAAGTAAATACATACGTTTTATATTTAGTAAAGTAAATAAATACGTTTTTATATTTAGGAAAGTAAATTTTATTATGTTTTGTAAAGTAAATAAATATGTTTTTATATTTAGTAAAGTAAATGCATACATTTTATATTTAGTAAAGTAAATAAATACGTTTTTATATTTAGGAAAGTAAATGTTATATTTTGTAAGATAAATAAATACGTTTTTATATTTAGGAAAGTAAATACGTAAATAAATAGTTTTTATATATACTTAATTGTTTGTTTGTAAAAAATTATTTATTGTGATGCGTCCCTTTCATTACACATCCCATGGACCTTTTTATATGTGGTATCAAGTCATTATTCAGTCTCATTTTGCTTAATTCCTCATATGTGGTCAAAGTAGAGTAAGAGACTATTTGTATTTTGGCAAATTTGATTTTAGTCATGTTTTTTGCACTTCCCAACTTTTTTTGGGAAAATGACAGTGCATTATAGAAGCTAATGCTTTGGAAATGGGGATAATGCTTTTGCTCAGCAGGACAGTCTTTTTGTTTTCATGCCTGTTCACTTTTCTTGGCTCATTTGTTGTCTGTCTGTTCTCTTCCAGTTTTCCCTGGTGGAGACGAGACGGTGTGGATCAGGTCCTTCCTCTGGCAGCATCTGAAGTCCTCCTCCATCCACACTATTCATATTTTATTTTAGTCAATTATTGTATTCCTTCATGATTTTTTTGTATTGTTTGTACAAGTGACATCTATTGCATGATGTCCGTCTTGGGAGAAGGATTTATTCATCTGTCACTCCATGACATTTCTCAATATTTTTCCCGTTAAAGGAACTTTTTTCTCAGTGGAGAAGAAATGTGTAGCCTACTGAGGCAAATGTCTATTTGTGCTATTGGGCGTTAAGAAACTGTTGGCTTGGAGAGCTCTGAACAGCTTGGGAAAGGTGTAGAAACTGTCCATGTAAACGTGGTAGCCCTTTCCCAGGTATTTCTGCCTAACCAAAGACATTACCACATCGTAGGATAAACCGCGTCCGTGTGGGATCTCAGCTCTACCAGTGTAGATGTTGAAATCCACGGTGTAGCCTTGTCTGCAATCGGTCAAAACAAACAACTTGAAACCAAATTTAGAAGGTTTTGCTTTCGCACATTCCGTCGGTTTCACGTTAGCTCTGGAAGCCACCATTCTCTCGTGCACGGCCAGGTTTCTGTGCGGGTGGTAGCAAGCTTTGGACGCTGTTTTAATGACATCCAGGAGCGGCTTGACAGAGGGTCATATTTGGGCGTGCCTTTCTTGCGATCGTTGCGGACATCTTTGTCCGGGTCACTTATGTGTAGATTCCAAGATATCGCCCGAAATCATTCCCACGTCATAATTTGGGACGGGCGTAGGAGGAAGAACACGTGATTCTGCCTCCAGTAGTCGGCAATGCTGCTCAACCTCACCATGGACATGTAGAAAACCAGCCCGAGATACTTGTTGAACTTTTTCAAAGTCAAATCTGTCCATTTGTACGTCTTCCCGTGTGCTATGTTTTTCGCAGCTTGTTTGTCTGTGTTGTGACAGAGCGTTTGTATAGTTAAAAAAAAATTATTTGTCATGTTTTTTGTACTTCTCAACCTTTTTTGGGAAAGATTCCAGTGTATTTTAGAAGCTAATGTTTTGGAGAGGCAATTTCAAGAGCCAAAACAATTTGTCCTGGGGAATAAAGGTATTATTACACATAAGTT
The DNA here is from genome assembly GCA_026929865.2 of Hyperoplus lanceolatus. Taxonomy (NCBI): domain Eukaryota; kingdom Metazoa; phylum Chordata; class Actinopteri; order Uranoscopiformes; family Ammodytidae; genus Hyperoplus; species Hyperoplus lanceolatus. The sequence continues at coordinate 2,991,765 of CM049397.1, forward strand.
TCCACATTTTTCAAAAATCTGACTTCAAATTGCAGCATTTGTGTCAAAATATTTTTGTTCACATTGGTCTAGGACAAAAGTGAAACTCCCTAATGTAGAGCTGGGAGTGTTCTGAACATTTTGATATGAATCACCTGGGTATTATGTTATCTACTTGCCCGCTAAAATGGTAATTTATAAAAGCATGTCAAATCGAGAAAATGCCCTTAAATCTCAACCAAAAAACGTTTGGACAAAAAGATCATTTTAGTCATGTTTTTTGCTCTTCCCAACCTTTTTATTGTAAAATTCCAGTACATTTTAGAAGCTAATGTTTTGGAGAAGCAATTTCAAGAGCCAAAATAATTCAATCAGATGAATAAAGGTATTATTTCACACAAATTTTAAAATTTTTTAAAAATCGGACTTCAAATTTCAACATTTATGTCAAAATATATTTTTTTTTACATTGGACTAGGGCAAAATTAAACCTTGCTCTCTGAGAGCTGAGAGTGTTCTGAACATTTTGATATGAATCACCTGGGTATTATGGCATCTACTTGCCCTCTAAAATGGTCATTTATAAAAGCATGTAACATCGAGAAAATGCCCTTAGATCTCAACCAAAAAACGTTTGGACAAAAAGATCATTTTAGTCATGTTTTTTGCTCTTCCCAACGTTTTTATGGAAAATTTCCAGTACATTTTAGAAGTTTATGTTCTGGAGAAGCAATTTCAAGAGCCAAAATAATTCAATCGGATGAATAAAGGTATTATTTCACCCAAATTTCGAAATTTTTCAAAAATCGGACTTCAGATTTCTGTATGAAGTGGCTGCATTTGATTGGCAAGCTTTTGTAATGTGGTTTTTATTGGTTGAAATAGTCACGTGATAGAGATGTTGGCTGAAGACGTCCCCGGGGAGAGAAATCATGAGAGAAATAGCTCTCTCATGTAATAAATAAAATGTAAAAAAATAAGGTGACGACCGTCACGTAGCCAAATGGAACGGCGTAAAAGTACCGTTCTTTCTTCAAATATTTACTCAAGTAAAAGTAAGTTGCAATAAAACTACTCCTAAAATTACAATTTATTCAAAAAGTTACTCAATTATTTGTAACGGAGTAAATGTTGCGCGTTACGACCCACCTCTGGCCACCAGTCTCCTCATGTGTTAACAAATCAACCAGTAATACAATTCTGGCATAGAGTACTAAAGGAAATAGACTCTATAGGCCTACTCTCACTTTCCAAACCCATTAATGTAGTGGATTTGTGTCAGTGATATGCCTGCAAAGTGAATGTAGCCCTTCTCTTGTATTTCCTTTGACAAATAGACTCCCCCGTTGATGCATCCAGGCACAAGTGTTAACTGTCTTCAGTGGTACCCTGCGTTCCAAATCACATAGTTTTTCTTTTTACTACACTACATACACAAGTACAGAAAGGTTTCAGGGCCATGGGAGAGAAAAACAATCAGATAGGGCAGATTTTTTTTCATTATGTATAGAAATGTCAAGAAGAAAGACAAATACTCCAACATGCTATTGGCGTTAGTGGGGCATTAATGTATTTTCAGCATTCTACAATTGACGTGCATGTATTAGGACATCCTAAATCTTTTTCTGGCATACTAAATAGTTGGGAAGTATGGGGATTGGAACACAGGGGTATTCTCTCTTTTAATTTGGCAGTGCTTCTGTCTCTTTGGTGGGAAAATGACTCCAATATCAATATGTTAACTTTGACACTGCTTCGAAACAATCTAAAGGCATCACCTTGAAGATACACCTGTTTCTTTTTATCCATGCGGCATTAATGTTGGCATGCGGCCCACCCATGGCCCAGCGATCCCCCTCTCTCACGTACCGTATACTATACCCCTCCTCATTTTCACGCTTATAAATTTCAATGCCGTTTTCCTCCCATGAAAGACCCAATACAATTTCTCCTGACTCGCCAGTTTTCTTTTAATGTGCCATCACAAGGCAAAAATGTGTGATGTTCCCTCTCCATCTAAATGACCTTGCTGGGGGGTAATTTTTTTTTATTTTTGAGTAAGAGAGGAGACCAAATTTGTAATCAATTGATTGATATTATCAGTGGCATGCACAAATATTTTGGGGGGCAGGTGCTCAGTGCAAAAAAAAGGGCACAATATATTCTATCGATGAATGAATGACCAACTCATTTTAAGGGTACTTGTACAAAATCCCCCCTGGCCTAATGACTTTTAATACCCGGCCACACATAGTGTTTCTCATAGGAATTTGGGAGACTGTGTTTGGGACCCTAGACCTTGTAGGGGGGTCCGGAAGAAAAATTTGAACCTTTTTAAAGTAAAATTCATAAATATGGTGCACTTTGAGAAGAAAGCTAAGGCTAAATCACCTGTGTCAATGTGGGCTATTTAGTACTATTTTCTGGAATAATTTGGAGACACAGAATTACCAAAAAGCAGAAAGAAAAAATGTACATGTTTAAAAAAAAACAGTCAGCTTCGGATTTTTTTAAATAATCTCTTATCCCGAATTCTCTCTTTGAAGTCTTCCTTAGGCCCCTGATCTCCGTACTAATAATATCCTATTAAGGTAAATACAAGATTACTGCAAGTCTTGTAACATAGAAATCACTTATGGTTGGGACAAAATAATATAATTAGCTTATATAGCTTCATGACTGATTTAGTACCACCAACCCACTTTGCATAGTTAAAATAAAATGTGTGGACAGCTTTTAAGATATTTAAATAACATTTGAGGAACATTTCAACATTAAAATCTGAGCTTTAAAAGGCCCTGGACAGTTAACATGACTCTGGTCTTTACTCTGACCTTTCATCTTCATCATCGTCCTCCTTGCAGAGAGCTGCTCCCTTGGGCTGCCTGCTGTAGCTCCCTTTCTTTTTCCTTTTTTAATCTGTCCTTTTTAGGCATTATATTGCAATTAGTAAATAAAAACAGACCAACCAACCATTTGAATAAGACTGCTTGGTTACATTACAACAAGGCACAAGGCTAATTTTTCTGTTTGTCATTTAGCAAATAAATTACTGCAAGTGAAGTGTTAATTATATAGCCTAAAGTAAACCTAAACAACTCTAAATATTCAGCATACTGATAGATTCACATGCTGTACCAATGACAAACTCTGCCGACATTAGTTGTGTTCATCAAGTCATATCTATTTTTTTTGGGCTAGATAGTTAAGCAGGACAGTCGGCTAATTTATGCTCAGCTGTGTGGCGCTGCATGATAGAGGCTACTTTATAACAGAGACAAATAAATGCAAGTTATAGCTTGGCAACTGAGGCTTAGGGGGCAAACAATACACTCTTGACTCCATTCATGTATGTGTTACCTCGCTGGTGGGGCAGGGCAGGGGAGTAGGTGTGTGTGCAGCAGCTGCGTGCGGAGGAGGAGGAGGGGGGCCACATTTATTGGGGCATTATTGTCAAACGTTTTTAATCGTTGAGCATTTATAGATGATAATCTCGGCATGGGCCACATACACTGTAAAAAAAAAAAAAAAAAACTTTCAGATTTTTTTTTTTTTTTTTTCAAAAGGGCACTTGATTGGGCCAGGGGAAAAGGGCAGGTGCTTCAGCACCACTTCAGGTCTACCTGTGCACACCACTGGATATTATACTGGGTGGGTCGACGCCAAAGTCTCACTTGCCTGACAACCCCTCAGTGTTTCATTGTGGCACTGTCTTAGATTGTACAACTTTAACTGTAACTTTTCCAAATGCAGAACTATGGCACTTAAAGAGTTATATTATTTGTTCACGGCCAAGTACAAATACACAAGTGAAAGCCTGTGCAGAAGTTGACAGGTTTAATTGATCGATTTCACTGTTAATTGGGAGTGTGTAGTTCCCACAAACAAACAGACAAATCAAATGTATTGTCATTTTGATGCTGATAACAACAAAAACAAGAAGGTGTTTCTCAAGGATCATGATCTAGTCACATTCCCACACATTAATTTCATACATACTGTACATCTCAATGATGAATAAAATAGATGTAGCTGGATAATAAAACATTATAAAAGTAGCTAGAAGACAATACACAGTATGCACTGAAAAAATACAAAGGGGAGAACGGGGTAATGTGAGACACTTTTTACATTTGCTCTCCTCTTAGCGTGCTAGAATGATTTATCAGTCAAATGTACACATTTCCCATTAATTCATGATGTTTCCTAGCAATGTACATTATCAGAATTTATTTAGGACGAACGGTAGTGAAAATATGATTGTTTCAAAAAAAGTTGTCATGTGTCTCACTTTACCCCAGCTTCGGGGTAAACTGAGACAGACCAAAAAAATCAAGGGGGTAAACTGAACCACTTGCTTTTTCCACTCTAAACTACCATAAGAAAACATGTTGTAACAGTTACAATCCTGACAGGTAGCTTGAAAACCAAATATTACAAAAGTAATGTTGGACGAGTGACAGAATCATGGGGTTTGCAAAACATTTTTCGAAACACTTGAAAGTAACTCTGATCAAATACAACATATAATTCATATACAATAATTATCATTCAAATGAAAGATAGAACCAGTTAGTTTGAAAAACAGTCTGGGGGTCAGAACACAGGACCCTTAGAGCCAGCTAGTGTCTGGGGGTCAGAGCAATGGACATTCAGGACCCGCTTGAACAGCCTGGGACTCAGAACACAGGACTAGACCCAGCTGTCATTTTCCGTCTTTTGAGTTTTTGATTAATATTTTTCTGCATTTGTTTTATTGGGATCATTCATTTAATAAATACATTTTACTAAGAGCCCATTGAAGTTAAAGGTCACTCTTCTGTCCCCCAGATACATACCTGCCAAACCATGCCCTTGCTGACACCCCTATAACCATTCACCCCCACATCTGGCCCGCATTGTCTTTTGTCCTATTTAAACTAGTCTCCTTGCTACCTCAAATATAATGGATTAATTAAAAGAGGGCACAGACACTGTCTCACTTTACCCCACAGCATTTGTCTCACTTTACCCCACTGCCACAATTTGAGAAAAAACTACCTCTCTCAGCAATTCAGGCTAATCTTCAGTTTTCATCATCACGTGGTTTCATTATGTTGGTAGTTCATCAATATGTATTATAGAAATGTTTCTACCTGAATCAATTTGCTGTGGCACAACAGTTGATTAAGTTGACAGCAGGAAAATTTACTTTTACATGCTAAAAATAAATTGTGAAAAAAAACATGTTTACAACATCACCATGAAGTCTTCTCTTTCATGGCCACAGGGAAATGAGAGGGGCTTGAAAACATGACAAAGTGTGTTCCGTTGCCTAGATACAGGGGGTGTCTCACATTACCTGATGTCTCACATTCCCCAGTTCTCCCCTACATTTAAAATGATCTAATACATAAATAGAGTGCAACAGATTAAACATTATTTAAAGTGATGTGTGCAAGTCCAGTGAGTCCAGTGACGAGATCTAGGACGCTGGTGTGTTAAGCAGCCTGACAGCTTGAGGCAGGAATCTAATGCTGCGATAGCGCTTCTGGGAGGGTAGTAGCTAAAAGAAGCTGTTCAGAGAGTGAACACGTGTCACACATCAGATGAGCAAGGTTTTTATGTCACAAAGTACCAGTATTCATAACGTTTATTCAACTGAGTAACATGACAGTTTTCAAATTTACAAAATGAGTCCGACACATTTGCATACCTTTGGCCCGAGATCTGTACAGTGTATTATCAAGGAAAGAAACATCCATGTATATTCATCCGACCTTCCCACACACACCCACACACGCACGCAAGCGCGCACACACACACACACACACACACACACACACACACGTACTCTGTGACAATCTCAACAATCTCTTCAGATGTCCTATTCAAATCCTGCATTCAGATTCTAACACAAGCTAACCCCTGCATGGACCGTTGCATATGCCATCAGATGATCAATCGCACAAAAAAATAAAAAGTTTCCCGGCAACAATAGACACTTACACAGCTCGGATCACTTCATTTATGCAAAGGATTTCACCAGGCTGACATTCTCAGAGAAAAGGGGGCCCAGGCCGAGGAATATCACCTGCTCTGATCTATTTCTGATTGTTCATTTCATGTTAGCTCAGACGCCAGCTGCGCACAGGCTGGATATGACAGCGTTGACAGGCCCAGTCATCAAAAATAAAAGAGTGGGCGCGGGAGATGGAGCCCATCACAAAGGGGCCACATCATGACTGTACATAATGAATGTTCGCCCCGAGTCTCACACCTTGTCCAGCCCTTTGCAAATGTGACACTTTGCCAAGGCAATCTGTGACGAGTGGCACAGGTCACGCCAGTCATATCCAGCCCACATTGTTGTTTGAAGAACTTCTATACAATCTGCTATCAAAGAACAGGAGTGACAGGTGGGGAGTGTAGCATCCAGGAAAAGGGAAGGAAGGAAAATGCACTTTCATGTAGCAGCACTTTGAAGTTTGGCTTATGCGAAGCTAAAGTAGGGGAGAGTGGGGTAAAGTTAGACACTTTTTTCATTTGCTCCCCTCTAAACAAGCTAAATAATTTATCAGTAAAATGTACACATTCCCCATTAATTCAGGATGTTTCCTAGCAATGGAAATTATCTATGTTCAACTTTTACTCTTTATAAAAATATTTTCTTTTGCGACGAAGTATCTCCCGAGTTCGAGCACCAGATTGCTGGCGCTTTCTTATCAATGGCGGCAGAGGTTTGTATGAAGCCCCTCTATACTTACAAGTCAATTTAAAGCCACTCTCGCCATCTAAATATAGTCGTTTTTAACCCCGACTACTCGCTTTGTTCCTCACAGTTATCTGTTGGTAGAGGAGTCTCTCTTATTCGTAAACCAAGTTTTCCACTGCCTCCTTCAAATCTCTCTGTCCTTTGAAAACTCATGCCTTCCACTCCACTCCCCTTGAATTGTTAGGTCTTGTCACAGGCTTTCCCATTCTATTTCCAGGAGCATCTGAGAAGGTTATGAATTAATAAAGTGTCTCTTATATGCAAATGAACGGCTTCTAATGTTTTCATGGATATGAGACAGAAGCAGTTGTCCTCAGTTTATTCAGCTGTGACCACTGATTGTCAGTCCTGCAGTTGTGATAACAAAGATGTCCAATTAACCCTGCGGTTGACAATGGAGACGTTGCTGCTAACGAATCGTGATAATGTCCCCGTGGCCAATTTAATGAGTCACCAGACACTGGTTTCACAGCTGATCACTTATTGAATCATTAGCGGCAGTCAACTTTTATTTTCCAGGGGGATGTTTATCTTTACAGACACTAAAAGAGCTATGAGGTCTATTATTGTCTAGGTGTTCACTATAATGATTTAAGCAAAGATGAGATGTGTCAATAGTCTTAAGTTCATAATGAGGGAGCTGTAGCATAACCCAACACATTGAGGGATGTTTGAGTGTTGGACATTTGACCTGGTAGTCTGATGTGAAGCAACCGTCAAGAAATGGTTTGATTTGATGACTTGTAGTAATTTGACTCAGTGTTGTACATGGAATTTTTAAAATGAGCAGTTATTCTCAAAGTTGGAGTCAGTGATTCTGGAGAATGCTGGTTGTCAAAAACACTTTGTCAAAATTGTCAAAATCAGTGAATATCGCCTCACGATACGCTACCTGCTGTAATGGATTGGATTTATATAGCGCTTTTCAAGGCACTCAAAGTGCTTTACAGGGCTCCAGGTTCCATTCGTTAACACACAGTCATAAGGGTGGTGGTAAACTACGAGAGTAGCCACAGTTGCCCTGGGGCAGACTGACGGAAGCGAGGCTGCCATTCCGCGCCATCGGCCCCTCCGACCACCACCTCAAACACACAGCAAACATTCACACAAGGCACGGTGAAGGTGGATGAAGTGTCTTGCCCAAGGACACAACAACCATGACACAGGTGGCCGGGCGGGGATCGAACCGCCAACTAGGGATGCACCGAAGCGAAAATTCTTGGCCGAAACCGAATAAAACTAAACAGTTGGCCGAAAGGCCGAAACCGAATACCGAAAGAAGCTTTTGCAGTTTTGTTCATTTCAACATTGCATCATGAACTCCCAAATGTTCTCCTCAAACATAGCCCACAACTAAAAAGCAACCCTAAATAAATAAATAAATAAACAGTAAAGGTACGAGCACACTGCACTCCGCTGCGGTTGGCCGCGCGAATCGCATGTTCCGCGCTGCGTGATCATATTGGGTCATATTGTGTCCGCCGCCCGACCAGAGTAGCCTTCTCTACTCTGGGGACATGCTGGCACTGGTGCTAACCGGTGCTGAGAGCACCAGTCTGCTGTGTTGATGGAGCTTTACCCAAGCTAACCGGTGCTAACTTGGTTCATAAAGCAAAACCGATAACTGTACACAGCAGGCAACAGACATATAGGCTATTCACAGAACTAATGGGAGTTAGTTCTGTGAAAGTTCAATATTTTCAACTCCTGCGCCCATTCGCGCAGCTGCTCGCGAAATACATTGACTTTCTATGTAAACTCGCCGCGTGGCAGTGTGCAGTGTGTTCGCACCTTAAAACCTTAAAATCTAAGAGTAAAATTAACATTTTACAATGAATTAATTTGTGAACCACTCACTGATTTTTACCTTGACTTATATGAGGATGAATCTACAAAAAGATCGACTTATTGTCTTTTTTAATTTTTTGCAGTGTAGTGCAGCTTGAGTTGCTCTAAAAAAACTGCACCACAGCTCCCACCGTAATGTTCAGAATTTGCATCAAAGCCCTGATCATAACAACGAGAGGCTTTAAACGATGTCCATGCGTAGGTGGTGATAGTAACTTTTTCGTCTGTAGACTGAAACTAACGGGGGGAGGCGGCTCGCTGGACATATATTTAGTCGCGCTGTCGGTTTGCCGACATGGCTCTGTGTATTCAGGCTCGAGAAATGCAATCAGATCGTTTTTCCCCCAACAGCGCTAACGGACAGGATATTTCCGGTTATCATTTTAGCTGTCAAACTAAAGGTGTCGCTGTGAGTGACACCGTTACCAACCGTAACAGTGTCACATAGTTTCACCGGGTGAATCGCTGCTTCGCTCGCGCAAGGCTTTTGTGTTTCTAAGGTGATTAAACATCAGTCTTGGACGAGCGTTTTAACTTTATGCTGCATAAAGCATTGCACTGCGCCGTGTTTCATCCAGTTTGAAAAAAATGCTCCCACACACTGGACTGACATTTTCATGCATGCACCTTACAAACTGCTCCTGCTGCGCGCTCACAAACAGTCGTGGACTCGCATACACGGTTACATCTCTCTTTACTGCCATTTCCAGGTTTACAAGCGCGCAGCTCTTTTAAAAACATGTTTTCTTAGTGTTAGTCATTTAGTTAAATTTTCGGTAATTTTGTTCGGCTTTTTAACTGTTTTGGGCCGAAACCGAAAATGACTTATTTTGCCATTTTCGGTGGCCGAATGTTCGGTGCATCCCTACCGCCAACCCTTGGATCGTTGGCCAACCCGCTTAACCACCTGAGCCACAGTCGCCCCAAACCGTGTGTGCACAGAAAGTTATAGTCTCTGCAAGTTACTAATTGTGGTACTCCCTTTATGATGCATTCCAGACAGCTGGGAAGTCGTGTTTTTTCCAACCTCGCTACTAGGAAAATAAGACTGGAACGCTGTTTAAAGTCGGAGTTCCTACCTGTAAATTTGGATTAAGTCCATCTAAAAGGAACAAACAAACTTGACAACATTCCAAATCCGATTTGCACCTTGTCTGGTGCGCACCAGAGGTTTATGTACGACTTCACAGAGCCTAGGCTGTGAATTAACACCAGATTTTATGGACGGATGATTGTGAGGAGATATCCATTGATATTGACGACAAGCGTGATTCCACATTTAATATTCTTTCATGAACTGGTGATTCATATTGGTCACATGTTTCAAACATAAACAAACTGAAATGCCAGCACCATAACTGATTGTCACATGATAAGAAACTGAGATGGACGTCACCCCTTGCAGACAAAAAGCAACAGATGGGACACTCCATCTGAATCCTCTTCTGTAAAATTATGACATGTTATTCATTATCTCTCAATGCAAACTGTCCAAGGCAACTGTATCTTTTGAGCCACGGAGATTAGGGTAAGGCTTTGACAGGCTTATTTGTCATGTACTGGTTTGATATGTATCCAGTGGGCTTGAGTGATGATTGTTTGTTCCATTGTTTGTGCCTGCAGGCTAGGTTAGAAAATCCATCTAATAAATGCCAAGCCTAATCCCCGATGTGGGAGCCACAAAGAGGACGGTGCGGGCGTTGAGAGAGGTTTACTACCGGTGATTTCTTCTTTAACAATATGGAGACAATGGGAGTATTTCAAGCCCTCTCATGTTTACACAGTGATTTATTAAATTGATTATTTTGTGCTATGCTATACGTATACCGTCTGACTTTTGGACTTCACACTGACAGTATGGGGTGGCTAAACGTGTTTAATTCTCTTTTTGGGCAGTCAATCGTCTATACATTGTCAGTTATGAGTCGTTAGGGCATTGCAAAATCAGTTCCATCTGTAAGCCTTAATGGTGGTAGACAACGTCATCATTTAAGCCCATCCAAACTTGAGAAGGGAAAACTATTTCCAAACTATAGATTTCTCATGTTGTTCTGTGTTTTTGTTTTTTTACAAGTTGTCGTTTCCTAATGGTTAAAACTGTCTCCGACTGTGTGTTCACACTTCATGTACTTTGACAAATGAGACCCAGGTCAGTTCAATTTTGGGTGCTGACCACAGCCTCTGCAATTCCCTGTTTGTAAGCATGGAAAAGTGTTGAAAGCTTGGCCAACAGAATCCATCATCTAAAATCACCTCTGGATAATGCTACAGTATACAGTATGTGCACCCAGGTACTGCAATGTCATTGCTGCTGCCAATTATTCTAAGGAACATTAAAGGTAGCGGAGTCTGCGATTCTGGAGAACGCATGTTGTCAAAAACACTTGTTGTCAAAATCTGCGATTATCTCCTCACTGTCTAGGTACTGTCTGTCCTGTGTGTGCGCTGACAAAAGAAATTCAGTGTTCATACACAGCCTAGGCTCTGTAAACAGACATGTTTATATTTTAGTAATAGCATGTCAACATTTTGTCAATGATTGTATTCCTTTGTGATTTTCCTATTCTTTTCTGTACATGTGACATGACATCTATTGCAGTATGTCCGTCCTGGGAGAGGGATCCCTTCCTTTGTCACTCTCCCTGAGATTTCTCAATTTTTTTTATTCCCGTTTAAGTGTTTTTTTTACTGGGAGTTTTTTTTCTCAGCCGAGCTAAGGGTCTAAGGGCAGAGGGTGTCATAAAAGACGGAATGTGAAGCCCACTGAGGCAAATGTGTATTTGTGATATTGGACTATACAAATACAACTGATTTGATGTGTTAGCTATAGTGGGCCCCAACTGTTTACATACCCTTTGTTTACATGGAAGATTACAGAGCCTAGGCTGTGTATGAGCACCAGATTTTTGTTCAGCTCTCACGCACATATTACATGCAGGTTGCCGATCGTGAGGAGATATTCTCTGATTTTGACAAGAAGTGATTTTAAAAATAAGCATTCTCCAGAATTGCTGACTCCACCTTTCAAGTTATATAATTATATTTTGAGCTAGCAGGAAACAAACATCTCATGTATGTGCCTTTAGTTTTTAAATAGTGTGCAACACTATAGAAAGTGGGACAAGGGGCCAATCCCTTTGTTGTTTTGTGCCATAAAGTTTCTGTGCATTGATCACTCTGCCTTGAGGCAAAAAGGTTTAAGGCTAAAGTTGAGATAGATATAGAGTTTGAGGATGTTTCAGGGTTGTTGTACGCCAAACTGTGAGTTACTTGGTTGATGAGTCTCTCGACTGACATACTGATGTGCAGTGCTTGTGGCAGTTCCCTCTAAATGTTTCGACGGGACAAAGAATAAAGAGTGTTACCTTTCAGAACGATACTAATGCTAATTAGATAGCTGTAATGCAAAATGAACATTGAGAAATCAATGCATTTGCTTTCAAGCTCACCATCAACCCCGTTGACGCATGTGAGGTTTCTCCAAACATTATTTCATTCCTGAAGACTTTCAAGTACAAGCTGTAGCGCACTGGGATGTGTTGAATGGCTGTAATCAACTTCTAATTGATTTTGCACTGACAGGCAGAAGTATTGTAGTCGTAGTGACAGTCTGAAAAGGCAAATGGTTATTTCATGTGTGTATTTCACGTTTTTTGATATTGATGTGTATTTATATAGTTCTTAAAATTTGGAAAAAAGCTCATGTAATTCCCTTACACAAAGCTGGTGACAAAATAACCTCAATAACTACAGGACAATATCCAAACTCCCATGCCTGGCAAAATTCCTAGAATCACTTATTAATAATCAGTCAAATACATTTCTAGCCAGTGCTTCCATTTTGAGCCCCTTCCATTCTGGTTTTAGGGCAGGCCACAGTACTGACTCTGCTGTGACTTTGGTTGTAAACAACATTGCTACAGCACTAGACAAAAAAAGCACTGTGCAGCACTATTTATTGATCTTTCAAAGGCATTTGACACTGTTGACCACCATTTGCTCTTACAGAGGCTGCATGACATTGATTTTGATCATTCTGCATGTAATAATATATTTAATTTATATAACTGGTTAAGGGACTATCTCTCTGATAGACAAGTCACTTAAACTGGACAGCTAATATGAGTTTTGAACAGTTACAAATGATGTCCCACAGGGCTCAATCTAAGCCCAAATTCTACTCAAAATGTATATCAATAAAAAAAAATCATCGCTACAGAACTGTCATGCCCATCTGTATACTGATGACACAATACTGTATTGCATTTCTGATTCGCTACACCAATCTATACAAAACCTACAGAGCTCTTTTAACACCCTGCAGTCTAGTGGACCTCAGGCTTGTTCTTAATACCGACAAACTATATGTGTTTCTCCAGAGCATGAGCTACACATTTGAATGATTTCAATATTTTTACAAAAAAATTTTTATTAATCGAAAGAGTCACAGAATATAAATATCTCTGCATCTGGATGTAGTTAAATATGATTGATTTTTGAATGTGGAACTATACAAAAAGGGACAGAATTATAATATAATCTCAGTTCCATCAGTTTAGAGAAGGCAGTATGATAACAAAATGATTGTTTATTAAGAAGGGACATATAGGAACTTTTAAAGAAGTGTAGGGCTTCCAAATTTCTTACACAATCTTAAATGAGCATTTTGAGTAAATGTTAACTTTATTTGTCTCATAAATGGCATAATGAAATTCATATGATGCGTTTCTTATTCTGACATTGACAGTAGCAACATTATGCATTTGATCTATGATACTTTAGCCTGCATCAAGCTTGACGGCACAGCTAAACTGAGTTAATCAAAAACAAATCTTGAACATACAGACTTACACTACCACTTACTTATTTTCAACAGTGTACTGCTTATTACAACGCAGTTTGCTTACCAGCACTTGGTTGGAGTAGACGCCATGATGCATCGTAATAAAACTTTTATCAGTCGGGGCTTAATTACAGCGCCCCCTTGTGGAAAATCCAAAAAACTGAAAAGAAAGGATGACGTAACACAGCGGTAAACATGCCCCCGTCCCAACTTTTTTTTTTAAATGTGTTGCAGGCACAACATTTAAATATGTGTATATTTGCAAAAAAACAATAAAGTCTATCATTCCCATTGGAATAAAACAACTAGTTACTGTCGCGCTAACTTAAACTATCGAGCTGTATTGAAATGGCAACAAGTTTGACACTTTTTCATTTGACATTTGATTTTGTTATTTGAAGCAAGATATGGTATTTTCCTTTTCATTTTATATGACATTCAGGTAAAGCCACATGTCCATTCACTGAATCCTGATTCATTCACATCCTCCATGAAAGTGGCTCCAGTCAGTTTTTATGATTTAGAGCTTCTGTTTTATGCCTTTTTCTTTTCTTTTTTTTTTTTAGGTAGCTACCTTATTACAGGACACAATGTTCCACTGGAGTGCAAAACAAATGCTAGAATTAACTGTCAGACAGAGTCCAGTTTGAAGCTTCAATGCTATTTCAGTATTTAAGAGATGTGTCAGCCCAGGTTTGAAATGCTTTAGTCGAACAACACGTTGTACAACCTAGTTCATTTGTAAGCATACTAAACCCTTTACAATACACAGTAGGTGCTCAATCTGAATGGCACTCCAGATACTTGGATCAGATGGTGTCTGTTGATAATTTTAACCAACCAAAGATCCTCTCTCTTTTTCAATTTGCTCCCTGTGTTCCCTCGATTCCAAAGTACAGATGGCAAGCAGTAATAGCGACCTGGAAAAAAACATGTTGTGTTTTGAAGTGTTTGCTGTACGCTTGGTGACACGGACAACTTATGTGTTTAGGTCTCTGTTGTCTCACTACCAGTCCCTGGGGAGGAGAACGCTGTTTGAACAAGATTGGCAATCTTTGATCCGTCCAGATGAAGCAGATAGTGAGGTCAGGGGTTGATATACTTTTAAACCCAAATTGAAGAAGCGGGGAGAGAGAAAACAATACTGTAAGAGTGACTGGTACGGTGCAATTCACCTTTTGCGTTACAGAGACCCATACCTACTACTAGCCTTTGTTGTTGTTAATTTTCTATTTGTCTGCGTGAATCTGTACCATCCAGTCACTGCTCTCACTTTAGATTTGAGGTCATTTTTACCAGTAAAAACCTCATGTCCTGAACCCTGGCTCAGTTTCCCTGCCCTGGCTGAAAATTACCAGGGTGAGGGAGTGACTCCTCCAGGCCAAATCTCAGGTGATGGATTCTTCATTAAAAAAGGTAGGGCAGATTGTGATGGATGGGCAGGTCCCACAGCCATTTCTCAGCTGCGTCTGCCAGCTGGGCTACCCATGATAATGGCCTCTACTAGGACACTGCAGCACTGTGCCTTTTTATACCTGGAACAGAGAAAGTTGTCAGTTTCATGCCAAAGTCAACATTTAAGTCACCTCTATTTAACAGTAAAGCATAAAGATAAACAAAAAAATCTATCAGAAAGCAGATTTACTTTCTCTCAACTCAGGACTGAATTCGATCTCCCTCAAACACAATTGTTCCGTTATTTACAGCTTAGGAGCTATATCCATTCTGTACCAACATATGAGTGGCTTGAATGCCAATCCGCTTGAAAAGACAGTATTAAAGGCCTCTTCTTTAAAGAAGTTTTAAGTTATATTTACTCTCAAATGTTTGTTAACATCCTTACGATCAACAGTCAAACTTCCTGGGGTGAAGATTTTGGATCCCATCTGGATGAGGGGATGTGGAAAAATATCGTGTTGAATGCAAAGAAAATTACTTCTAATAAATCCTATGAGACTCATTATAAGATGATCCACAGACATGTTACCCCTGTTATTCGATGTAAATATGATCTTATGTGCTCATGATTATGTGTGAAATGTAAAAATAGTTGTGGCACATCTAATGTGGTCATGTCCAAAAATCTCAAGTTTCTGGCTATCGGTCCCAAAATGAGATTAAGAACATTTTAGGTTTGATATTCCACTAAATCCATTTAATTTTGTTTTGGGACTGGATGCCAATTGTGATCGTAGGTACAGGTACATTCTTAGAGTTGCTTTGTATGCTGCACACCTCATAATACTACATAAATGGTTAGATGAAGATCCTCCTAATATTACAATGTGGTATGAAATATATATGTCCATCTTGCCATTAGAGAGATTATCTCATGTAATAAGAAATACGCTTGATGTTTTTGTAAGGGAATGGTCCCCATTACAATTATACCTGAAAGAAGAATGGTCTAGAGCAGTGGCCCGCATTGAATTATAAATTATTAAAACGAAAAACATTTTTTATTTTTATTTTTCTTATTGAAACAGACGGAGGGGATGCGTCCCCCGTAACAGTAAACAAATTACAGGGGTCGAAATACTTAAATATCCCTCCTAATTGTTTATATTCATTCCCCAATTATTAATAATAACACCCCTACAGTGGACCGTACCATCTTAAACTTGCGAAGTTTGGCTGGCCTCTGCCTCTCGTTGCAGACGGCTGGTCAGCCTCCCGCAGTGCAGCAGGCAGTGTAGTGCTCCCAATGTAAGTTGTTAGATAGTGAGCTTGTCAAGCCCAATACGATGCACTTTCTCACCTTCAAGGTGAATTAGATTAGGTCAAGTGTCTAAGGATGGATGCTAACATTATCTGGTTTCTAACTATTTTGCCTAAAGTTTAGCTAACAAGCTAACGTTAGCTAGCTGCTGATAGACATAGAACTATCTGCCTAGTTGACTGCTGATAGCCCACCCGGTTTATTTCCAATGTATAGTGTCATAATAGTTAACACTGCTGCTGCATCATGAGTAGTGAGTCCTACAAAAAAACACTCAAAAGGTGATACGTTTTCAATGTGCAGAAAGTTTGAACAATAAAGTAGAATAAATATTTGAATGCAATACATAATGCCTCAGTGCCTTACTGATTTATATTCCATTAAATGTGTGTCAATGGGTGCTAGTTGTCTTTTCCTTAACTAGTCCACCATAAATAAATACAGAAGACACAAATTACTGCATAAAAATTAACCAAAATGCACAAAATTAAGTGTTCGAACCTCAAATTTTTCTGGGGGACAGCCCCCAGACCCCAGCTTTTAATGTGTCCCCCCCCCAATGTTGAAATGAAACCTAGCCCTTCATTTATTAATTAAAATGTGTTAATTACACATTATTGGATGCAGACCAATACATGTAAACTTTAAAAATGCAAAGACCCATTCGGCGGCCCCCGGTCCAATGTTGGGTTCCTAAATTGGCACTCAGCTATCAAAAGTTTGAGAACCCCTGGTCTAGAGTAATATGTATAGGAGTATGCATTTGAAAAGTGACTGAAGAACCACACAAAATATTTAATTTGGCACTGCAACTACTAGTTTTATTTTATTTTATTTCTTTATGTGACTGTTGATGTCTTGTGGTATACATGTCTTGTATGACTTTGTGGTTCCTTGTATTGTCTCACATAAGATAAAATTTAAAAAGAAGGAAAAAAAAAGCAGATTAAATGTCATGATCTTCTAAGAATGACCAAAAACGTACCGAACTCCCAGAACTGAAACACTATCAGGTATACGTCATAGCCAAATAGTCATGTCTTAAAAGACAATTTATCATGTCAATTCAAAAACATCCGTATTATCTGTCCAAAGGAGTAAATGCATGTAGCTGAGTCAATTTGTTGCCTATTTTATTTTATTTTTGTGAACATTCTCAAAACCTGTATGTGTTATTTTTTTTGTCATAAAACCATTTACATATCTGTTAATATCGCTATTTTTATAATGAGTAATGTTTTAATAGTTCCGAGTTACTCTGCAGCAAGGGGGGTCTTAATTAACGTTGCACACAGCAAGACACATGGGTGACGTCATTGCTTTTTCCCGGCAAAAGATGGGAGAACTTTTGTCAGGGTAAGATGTGTTTGTTGCTCTCTCCCGTTTCTTGCTAACTTGCCATGTTTAAGTCATTTAATCTTGGCGAAATTGTATGTAATGTTTTGCTAGGTGTCTACTTAAAAGTTGTTGCTAAGGAAACGTTTCTAATGTCCGTTAAATGGTCCGCTATTTTAGTTAATTATTTGCATATCGTTTAGTCTGTTTAAGGGGACTAACAGAGAGAGAGAGAACCTACCTGCCTGTGTCTATTCTAATTGTGCCCTCCACTGCTCTTTTATAGGTATGTTGCATTGTTGAAACATTTTCTTGTAATGATTGTTTATGCTTATAAGGACTGCATTGAATGTGAAATTAATGTATTTTGGTTATTTATTTTAAGAGAATTTATTTTAACAGTGTTTATGTTTATTTTATTAGACACAAAAAAGATGGGAGAACTTTTGTCAGGGGGACTAACACAGAGAGAGAGAACCTACCTGCCTGTGTCTATTCTAATTGTGCCCTCCACTGCTCTTTTATAGAAAATAAATGTGCAGATCCTGAAGCCTGGCATTGTGGTATTCTTCATTGAGTGAGCAACCATTCTACAGCCGTTACATGCACACCCCTACACAGTGTTTGCCTTGTGCCACTGCTTGGTATTTTAAAGCGATCAGCTCTGAAATGTCCAAATCGTACCACACACACCAAGCAACAGCCAACAGCAAATAAACCACCACAACTCTTTGATTTATGAAAACGATCTTAGCCGATCAATAAGTATCAAGTTAAAATAACCCTAAAAAATGCCTACATCTTGGTTGCACAGTTGATGACTATAGCTTTAGTGAAAAAGAGGGTGTTTTTTCCCCACTCCTTCCTCCTTTCCTCCTCATCCACACCGTGCCTATGGGGTTAGAAAAATAGGCTTGCCGATTGAGCGGCTTATCTAAGGCAACATATGAGGAGAGCAGGCCCAGTGACGTTCCAGGACAATGTCTTGTTTTTAATTGCTTCTTTTAGAGCCGGAGCTCAGCTTCACTGAGGCAGAGGATACATCTGTTAAAAAAAACCAAAACAACATAAAGCATAGGCTTCATAGTATACTGTGGGGGAATATCAGAATTCTCTCCATACACCAACACAGACCTTATGTCAAAGGTGTTCATAAGTTGCTCCACAACACAGTAGCACTGAGTGGGGTTTTATGTCTGACCTTCGACTTTTCAATTTTTAATAAGAGGATAAGAGGAAGGGATTTAAACACTGTTTAACAATCTTTGATTTTCCTGAATACTATAAAGAAATACACTTAGTTGTTGAACTACCAGGGATGCCTTGTACACACTCAATGATACACAATAAAGCGTAAAGTGTGACTGATTAAAATTGGAACATGTTCTGATCCACAATACATTTTTCACAATTTGTTCCATGGTAAAGGCATTTTGGGTTCACTAATGCTACATTAAACCTCATTTGTTTTGCAATGTGGAATTCAGCTCAGGCAGCCTGTCTAAACTAGACTCTCACTTTAGCTCCAAACATTATAGCGATGTCTTTTTACTTTGAAACTCCCATATTATACACTTTTCGGTTCTATTATACGCCATATTATATGGTCCTAGTGGTCCCTAATACGTTTTTCTTTAATTGTTTGCTGAAAAAAACTTTCAGATAATTTATTGTACTATGCTGATGTTCAGCTAATCCAGGGGTGGGCAATATGTTTTTCCAGTGGGCCATACTGACTCCGTTAAAGTAGGTGAAGGGCCACACAATTGGAAATAAAATTTAAACATGAAATATTTAGTGCAGAATTACTTTAAACTACCGGTACATAGATTTGGTGGGCTTGATTGTGTTAGTCACTAGCCCTTTTTAAACAAATACATGATCATGAATATTACTATTTACAACTCTGCAACAATTAACTATGATTCAGTGAGACTGTTATATTTGTGTAACAGACCTGCATCACTCAATGAAGAAAATATTAGGCTTTTTATATGATTTTATTTATGGAGAAACACACAACTCCTTTAAATTACAACTGTAAGAAATTACTCACATTGCAAAAACAAAAAAAACATTGCCTCCAGCTGTTGTAACTAAATGATTGCGTTGAAATGCTCATCAGAAAAAAAAATCGACAGTGGTTTTTAATACTCACACTGTTTTTAACAACTCTGGCAGTTATCTTGCTGCCGATTGATAGTGCACACATTGGCTGCGTTCCGAATCGCATACTGTTTCTTTTTTCTATTCTACATACTACATCTGACGATAAAAAGAATCTAGTTAGGATGCAGTAGGCATACTATTGGGACATACTTTTCTCTCTTATTTCATCATAACATTGCGCCTTGATCTTGCCTCTTGATTTTATATCCGTCGCATCCCCGTTTGTTTTCATAACATGGACCTATAGGCTTCGTCGATGTTACGTCACTTCACGTGCGCACTGGATTGTGGGTCAGAATCGCCCAAATAGGATGCACTTTTCAACACTAACAATCTTGGCCGCATGAAGTAGACCATCCGGGTATTCTAACCATCCTAAATCTGGCCACAAGAATCGGGACATCCTAAATCTTTTTTCTACATACTATATAGTAGAAAGTATGTGATTCGGAACGCAACCTGAGTCTCTGTATCCGTGAAGCTCCAAAAAGTCCGAATGGACCCGTGTATGTGTCCACTGTCTGTGTACATGTCCACAGCTTTGTGCACACGCGGAATAAGGGTTGTCAGTTAATGGGAACAATGCAGACGGTCACCTCCCTTTGCAAGATCATCAAAGTCTGGCGTCATGTGTGATGTTGCAATGCGCAACACAGAGGACAGATGTTAATCCGTCAGACGTGATCTGTAACGTGACTTGTTGTAGTTCATCACGGAAAATGTTTGTTCGCAGACATAGGTGGAGCCAAACAAAACGAGCATCATCCATGCATGCCTGCGTAGGTTCGGGAACTGTGTTTCGTTCAGTGAGCCATAGAAGCTGTCCAGTGTGGAGGTGCTGAACTTCTCTTTCAGAGTCAGATCGCACTGGATGTCAATCAGTTCGAGTTGCACATCTGGGGGCGCTTTCTCGCAGTCGAATGAGAAGGGAGTGGACACCAGCTCCAGTTCTGGTTCAATCTTCTCAAAGTCAGAGAAACGGCGGTTGAAGTCATTGTGGAGGTGTGTCAGAGTAGTGGAGTATCTGTCAGTGTGGCGCGGTGGCACATCCAGTGTAGCCAGCGTTGGGAAATGTGTGAAACACTTGTTGCTCATATGTCGAGAAAACAGGATCAGCTTGGCTTTGAACGCTGTCACGTGTGAATACAGCTCATGCACAAATGCGTTCTTCCCCTGTAACTTCACATTCAGGTCGTTTAGATGGCTCGGTACATCCACCCCAAATGCAAAGTCACACATCCAATCCAAGTCTTGCAACTCTGTAAACTCGTCTGCTTTACCTACATTCCCCAGAAACGTCACAATCTCTCCTTTCAACTCCCACACACGATGCAGCACCTTTCCCAGGCTCTGCTCCACTTTCCTCCAGCAGCTGAATAAACTGGCGGTGGTTGAGCCCTCGGGCCCGGATTAAGTTTACGAGTTTTACCACCGTTTTGGTGACATGATCCAGTTGCAACACAGATTTACACAGGGATTCTTGGTGGATGATGCAGTGTAGGAAAATCAAATGTGAGTTGGGATTGTCATCTTTCACCCGGTCCTGTATCCTCCGCAAAAGTCAGACGTTTTTACCGGTGAGGTTCGGAGATCCATCAGTGGTCACGTTCAGTAATTTAGTCCATGGCAGGTTGTATCTCTCCAAACATCCTGACACGCATTCGTAGAGGTCACAGCCCCGCGTTGTCCCTCTCATCGATTCCATGGCAAGAAATTCCTCCACGATTTCAAACTCATCACTGATCCCTCTTATGAAAATAACTAGCTGGGCGGTGTCTTTGATATCGGTGCTCTCATCCAGAGCAATGGAAAAATAGGTGAAGTCGGCTGCTCTCTTTAGCAGTTTATCAGACAAGTCTTTATCAATCACTTCCACACGCCTGGTAACGGTCCGACGAGACAGACTGATTTTTTCAAACTGACTTTTATTGTCAGGGCACAGGATGCTAGCAGTCTCAACCGTACAGTCTTTCACAAACTGGCCCTCTGAGAACGACATGCTGTGTTTGGCTAGCTTATGAGCCAGCATGTAGCTTACTTTTGTGACTGTCTCTTGTATGGCCGTCTGCTTCACAAAAGTATTCTGACGGGCGGTTAAATCGGAGGACAATTTCAGGGCCTTTTGTTCTCTCTCCTGCAACGATAGGTTGGTGGCATAGTTGGCATGCTTGGTCGAAAAATGTCTCTTAATATTATATTCTTTGAAAACAGAAATTGCATTTTGGCATATTAGGCATACAGCCTTTGAACCCACATGAATAACAAAATATTTAGAAGTCCACTCGGTGTTAAAAACACGACATTCCGAATCAACTTTCCTCTTTTTCACAGCACTCATCCTGATGATCATCAAACTGTCTATGCAAGAGTCAAGGAAGCGCATTTTCACCCATTCCAAATTAAAATAGCGCCCTCTGTTGCAATCAGATTGTATAGCAGTTCAAACTCATATGCCTCTATAATGCGGGATTTTTTCTTCTTCTTCTTTTCTCCGTGGATGTCGCGGGCCGGACCGAGATAGCCCACGGGCCGGGTCTGGCCCGCGGGCCGTAAAATGCCCATGTGTGAGCTAATCTCACAATGGCCTATTTTTTTAAAAAGAGCTGCAGCTCCCCTCGTAAATATACAATCTTTGAGCTCCCCCCTTCCCCTGTCCGGAAGCGAAGCCAGATACGCCTCGCCCTCTGTCTGTCTGTTTGTAAACAATGATGACGTTTTGCTGGGCCTGTTAGCACAGTTAGCCTACCCATGAGAAGAACCAAGTCTAGTGCTAGTAACGCACTTTGAACAGTTTGACATGACCTATCCTTGTCTACATGAAAGACTATGTTCATACAGATGCACTGACTTGCCGTTTCCAAGCTAATGGAAACGGCATGTTCACAATAAAAATGCTGCAAAAGATGGTGGCTACTGCGAAGCTAGACTGGTGTGGGGGATAGAAATTTGTTTTTATGAGCAAAAGCTGAATGCTTGTCTCGAAGCTAGCTCGGAAGCTACCGGCTAAAAATACCACTAAAATCAGTGAAAAAAATATCTTCAAAGTTGACTTCTACAGCCTCCGCAAGCCCCAAGGATAACCCGAATGGCCCCAATCCACAATAGACTCTATGATCAACAGAGCGATGTGGGGTCCGTCTTCTCAACCTGTTTTGTTCCTGGACCTGCTACATGTGGCCGCATCTGAAGCCCACATGTATGTGCCGCTTAACCACTGACAAGTGAATGACTGTTTGTCCGTGCTGCCTGCATGGATCAGAGTTTTAGAGACTGTAACCCTCAGTGGCTCTCTCTGTGCAAGGAACAGAGAGCTCTGAAAACACCTCACTTTGTGTGTTTCACAATGAACTATGGAAAGTGCTACGTGATCAATATCCCACAGCCAGTGATGTGAACGCCATGGACTAATACGACAGAAGTGAAAAGTGAATACACTAGATTGCCTCTGAATGATGCCTGTCTTGGGCTACCATCACAGGAGGAAGACTGATGAATCCCCTGTGCCCGCTACAGGCCAGTTCTGTCCACAAGTTGCAGAACCTATTCTAGCTTGCTCCTCAGAACCACCAGAGACAATAACATTCTGGCCCCATCGTCCATCCCCTGTTTTGTTTTATTTTATTATTTGGCCCTGTGTTTCCCCTTTGAATTCAGTTTTATTCAGGCAGAGATTAGTTTATTTGAACCTTACTTAGTTATTGCCCTTGTGCCATTACAAATTAGATAACGAGTAGATGCTGTAGGTTAACTTAATTGACCCTTAAAGCACATTAGGATACTTTTAATATTAGTTGCAGACTGTTTTTGTTTTACCCTTTACAAAAAGGATGAGCATTTTTTCTTTGTTTTAGGTTTTTGAATAAATCCACAGGTTGTTTTACTTTTATTCTATTTTGCTATCATTTAGGTTAATGTAGTTACGCTTGTTCAAATTGAGGGACGTCAGTCAGTGATGTTTTTTCTTTTTTAATTAAGTGTTAATTTAGTTTTACTCCACTACGTGGTGTAAAAAGAGGGAGATTATAATGGAGGTTATGTCAATGAGAACCTCTCCAAAGGCTAAACATACAGACTCACACACACTTCACACCACATGAATTGCTGCAAAACCAAGGACATGAGGAGAGGGAGGTCATGAACCTTCTTCTGATGTCTGGCAAATTAACTGTTATATGTTAACTGTGCTTATTGTTTGTCTGTACTAATTGTTTGTCTCGAGCTTTGTCCAAACAGGTGCAGCCGGCTGAGCCAGGAGCAACTCCTAGCAAGACTCCAGACCTACTGGTAGGAGAGTGGGTGCAGGTCAAACTTCACGTCCACAGAGAAGGTGAGCTTGAACCTGGGTGGTGAAATATGTACGCAGGAAATTGAACGTACTTATAAATGAATTATGTAAGTCTGGAGCTATTGACACCACTCACACATTGTGCACCTTCCTCCACCGACCTCTCCTTTTAATGAGGATAGATAATTAACTGATTGCAACCAAGTGTTGGCTCTAAAAACGGATGAGTTAAAACTAATTGTCTACAAAGACAAAAGCCGTAACAATTTTTTTTGTTAAAAATGTTATCACTGATTAAGTGTCCTGCCCTGTTTTGACAAGGCCCCAATCGTAAAGTAAATGTATGCTCTGACTGTGCTCTCAGAGCCAATGACCCCTTGATATGGGTTTTTGAAATTGACGAATGAATCACCCTTAGTAAAGTTAATTCACCCTTAGTATGTGAATTTAGAAATGTTAACCCTTTGTGTTTGACTTTGAACCCCTGAAGTGAAAGCTTCTATGTGTTTTTGTGTTAGTCGTTTGAAAATCAATGTTTTGTCTAATATTGTGTTTCCCTTTTACTTCCAGACTGAGATTAGTTACTGTTAACACCCACCATGGACTTGGAGTTTTATGATTTTAGTAAACGAATGGAAACTAGATAAAATAATAGATTACAAAATGATACATTAATGCCTGATGTGGATAATGTCATCTGTTTTTAGACCCATTCTAGGTACTGTGCCATTTAAATTAACTAATGCCACTGGTCATGAAGGATTAGAATGTGTACTGTTTAGTGTTGTTTTTACTCTGATAAATGCAAGCCACTGAGCCTAATGTTTCCTTCTGTGTCACATGCTGATGTTCCACCTTCCATTGTAGTGTACGGGGGAAATTATTCCTACTTGTCCCCTGTCTCCGGACTTTGCTTAACCGCCTTATCACTACTGCGCTCTCTGCTGAGAAACTCCCTCCCCCGTATCAGATGCCTTTGCTTAATGTTGCCATTTATGTGCTGGACACAGACTCTGAGAACGAAGACTCTGTGGAGGAGTTCACCCCTTGAGTGAATTCCTCTTTGTTCCATTGATTTCCCTCTATGATTACAAGGTGAACTAGACTTATACTGTTCTTTGTTCAAACCTTGTGTATACCCCCCATCATTAAATGCATTTACTCCATTGTATCTTATATAATCTAACTAACAATTAAGCACATGATAACATGTATGTATAACTCGTAAACACAAAGTCGTAAAATGATAGAGACAGAACACAGAATTGTAGAACAATCTTTATGTACTTTCCCACACCTAGAGGCTACGGATGTATCTCTTGCTTCAACAATAGCCCTCTGTAAAACTCTCGTCAGCAGATCATCAGCAGATCTGACCATAGGTTAGATACATTGTTGCATTAGAGGAACATCAGCAAGTCAGTGTAGGCGTTTCCCATAGTGCAGGTCAACACCAGGAAGAAACCAGAAGATTGGATGAACAAGATGAATGACAAGCTAAATAATCCAATGACATGTATAACTGAACTTGTTAAATATGTAATGCAGCCCAGAAAACACCCACTCTTTTTGCTGCTCGTTTTGCCTATCTGACTACTGCATAAGCTGTAACTGCCGACATCACTTTTTCATTAAACCATCCATTGTAACTTTTCATCCTCATCTCCTCCAACATTTTTGCATCCTCTACTTCCTCTTAAGAAACGAATACGTGAATTAATATAAGTTTTATTAGTAACGCAGGGGGGCGTGGCCGTGGTGGTTTGCCAAGTGGCTGCTGCGGCTACGGGCTGCACACGGCCATGGACCTATAAAGAAACCGCGCGTGCAGAAAGCATGGCAGAAAGAGGATGTCACGGAACTCAGTCCGTTTAGCTTTAAAAAATAAGACTTTCAAAGTAAAAGTACCAAAAAAATATATATATATTACGGGGATTAATTTCTCTGCGTGAGAAATTGGAGGTGTGGCGTGTGAGCATGTGAACTGGTTGATATGCGTGTGTCTCCAAACGGCCAAAGCGTGAGACTTGGCCGCTCTGTCTTATAAATTGTGAAAATGTTGGCATCTTTCCATTGTTGAGGAAATTTCTCTTCAGTCCAGACTTAGAGTGTCAATTTGGGGGTGATCAGGCAATTCTTCTAAAACAGTGAGGTCCACATCAGCCTCCTGATTAAGGAGGCAATCAAAATGATCGGCCCACCTCAACAGAATGTCATTTTGATCTTTCAAAAGTGTCAGACCGTCTGCTGACTTCAAAGGAGTAATAGAGCGATTTGTTGGGCCATATATAGTTTTTAAAGCATTGTAAAAATGATGCATGTCATTTATATTGGCATACTACTGAATTTCTTCAGCCTTTTTCACCCACCACTCGTTCTTTGCGATCCGAGTGGTCCTCTGAACTTCCTGCCTTGCTTTCTTCCATTGCTCCCTTGCAATACTGCAGGATGGATTTCTGAGGGCTTTACGATGCAATCTATGCATATTCTCAAGCATGTCATGGATGGTGTTTGATGGAGTTTTCATCAAACCAATCTAGGTGATTCTTCCTCTTAAAGCCAACTGTTTGGGCTGCTGCGTCATAGAGAGCAGAGCTAATGGAGGTCCACTTCTGCTCCAAAGTTTCTGACTTTACTGACAACTCCATGTCCTTCAGTTTCCCAGCAACAAAGCTACGGAAATAATTTCTGACATGTTCGTGACACACACACACACACACACACACACACACACACACACACACACACACACAGAGGACATTGCAGCAACAAATACGGTGTGCAGCTGCACTATTGTTGTCATCACTGCAAGTGAAGTGAGGAATAATACTTGCTGTTTGGCTAAATTGTATATAACCTCAACAATGTTGCAAACACAGCTACAGTAATATCAGAAATGCAACACACGTTTATTTTTCAGTCTATCACTATAAAATATCAATATTCTTCCTTTATTTTTCTGTCAAATACAACCAAGTGCTTGCATTGGGCCTCTGCTCATCAGTACAAAGTGCAAAGATCCTCAAACCCTAACAAAGCAGGCCCAGTTCTAGACAGTTAGATTAGGGTGGGCAGGCATAAATTTTAGGTGGGCACACTGGGCAAAGAGACCAAAGATATGCGCGCGCTGAGTGCACATTTTTTTTTTGCCCTTGTAAGATCTCTGCGTCTGATTTTTGGCACATGTACTGTGAATTGTGTAGAACGAAATATGCAGATACACTTTGAGTGTTGCTGTGTGGGAGATTTGATTCTTGCACGTTTTTTCCCAAAATGTTTATGAATAACATATAATATACATTATATACAACATAATGTATCTTTTTTTTTTGTCGCAGTATTAACTGTAGGCAGCCTGAGCTGCTAGAATGTGGTGGTAGTCCAGAGCTATATACTGTACACACTATATAGATATATAGTCTTTCCACTATTGCCTACGATGTCCAGCTGGGTGAAAATAGTAGCCAGATGAGGTCACGACCCTGCTAGGGAGGGAGATTTTTTTTTATGCGCCCATATTGGATAGAACCAATTGAAACCACCCGCCAGATCTCTGGCTTTCTTAATAAAGCTTCAACGGAGCGTGTCCAGACCAACACGCACAGCAAATTTAATTTGCCAGCGCCTAGTGGCAGGTCTGGGAATGCCAAGCTATGAATCTGGTGCACTTTCAGGGGAAAATTAAGAGGCTAAATCTTAGGAATTTTGCGTGAACAAATAATTTGGAGACACTGGGTCGGATCATGAATTAGCAGCTATTGAAGAAAGACACATGGATTTTCCATAGAAATATAAATTTGAAATAAAATATTATGCAGGGTCCTCTGGGATGGGCTTGGTGCTCTTTTTCTTTTACGGAACATATTTTTCTGTAATATAATGAATTCATTTAAATGCAGTGAGAGGAACGAAGCAGAAGAATTCTGTTGTCCAGTTATCTTTTTTCGAGGCTGAAATAGGCTATAGGCTATAGACTATACAGAGTGCATGGGCAACTGAGGGCAGCCCCATTTTCAAATATTTTAAATAAACTCAATACACACTGTGCATGCCATGGACGTGAACGTGACGTGATCAGTTAACCTCGGATTACCTCCCAGATGAACTGATTCAATTATTAAGCTATTAACTATCTACCAAAACATTGTATTCCTTTTATTGTATGATAATTCAAACACACAAACAAAAAAAAAATAAAAAAAAATTGGGGGGGCCCCCCTGGCAGTCGGGAAAGCAACCGCTTATTTTGCTCATGCTTTGGGCCGGCTCTGCTGACCAGTGACCACTATAAGCGGGTGGGTAACCTGGAGGCAGGCTGTCCTGCCTACCCAATAATACAATTGGAAGCAATGCATGGTAATGGTATATTCTTTAGTACTATTTAATTGTCTGAATTTATTTTACATTTTCTTGGACAGCGACTGAACAGGTCCATCCGATAGTGGGTCTGGACTTCCACCTAAAAAAAAAAAAAAAAAAAAAAAACTCACATTTGGGTGGGCCCGGCCCACCCTGGCTACCGCCGGCCCTGTAAACAAAGTAGGGCCTCAGCTCGAACTTTTTTTCAACACTTTCAGACTTAGTCTTCACACCCAACAGACGTACATTTGTAATTAGTTCATATTGGCTGGATTCAATGTAACTCCCTCCGGAGGCTTCAACTGTTTTCTTAT
Source organism: Hyperoplus lanceolatus (assembly GCA_026929865.2). Taxonomy (NCBI): domain Eukaryota; kingdom Metazoa; phylum Chordata; class Actinopteri; order Uranoscopiformes; family Ammodytidae; genus Hyperoplus; species Hyperoplus lanceolatus. The sequence goes on from CM049397.1 coordinate 3,020,370, forward strand.
ACTGTATGCAGTAACACTATACCAGTAGACCTGTAAATAGACTTTGATATATGACATCACAACTGTCAGAAATATTCTTGCGGGCACATTTTTAAGATCTCTTCAATAGGGGAGAACGGGGTAATCTGAGCCACTTTTTACATTTGCTCCCCTCTAAGGGAGCTAAAATGATTTATCACTCAAATTTACACATTTCCCATTAATTCAGGATGTTACCTAGAAATGGGCATTAGCAGAATTTTTTCAAGACAAAGGGCAGTGAAAATATGATTGTCTTAAAAAAAAGTTGTCATGTGGCTCACTTTACCCCAGCTGTGGGGTAAAATGATCCACTTACTTTTTCCACTCTGAAACTACCATAACAACACATATTGTAACAGTAAGAATTAAGGCTGTCGCGATGAAGGAATACCCCGTGCGGTGAGTCAGGGTGGTTAAACCGTGCGTATGCAATATAATTGCTCCACCCCTTTTTTAGGCCTAATTATAGGTCTATATTTATTAAGCCAACTTGTTTGTACCGTATTGGTCCGAATATAAGACGGGGTTTTTTCCCCATTCAGCTTAATAATAATAATAATAATAATAATAATAGGCTATATTTAATATATACAGCGCATTTCTCGCACTCAAAGCGCTTTACATAGCTTCAGTTGTGTTTATTTTATTTTTTTATCGGGTGGAACCAACACTGTCTGTGCTCTCGGAAGCGGCCGGGGCATGCGTGTGTGCAATGGGAGAGAGAACGCTTTGTGTGGAGAGAAAACAGGAGGCACGGGACATCGCAAAAGCCAATGCAAAGCCTCAAATCATTATGTTGCAAGTCAGCGTGTCAGAGGCAGGAATCCGCTGTGCGATCGACTTTTACTGTGGCAGTAAGGAGAGATGAGATTGCCAACTGCGCTTTTCCTTTTACCCACACCACAGCCGCCGTAATGTTTAGATTTCATCATTTGCATCGAAGCCCTAATGATAATAAGAATAAGAGGCTTTATTTAAACGCTGTCCATGCGGTCGTTGTGATTGTAACTTTATCGGCCGTAAACTGAAACTAACGGAGATCGCGGAAGCCTTCCAAACGACAAATGTAACTTACCCCGGTTATCATTTCAGCCTTAAACCACGGCGTTTATTGCTTTCGTTTCAGCACTAGGCTATGTGATTAACTATGAGCATTAAATAAATGTTGCGTCTCAGATGCCGAGGACAGCAGCGAGGCTGACCGAACCAGAGCATAGAGAGATGACAGCGAGAGCGATCACAGCGGAGCAGAGGAATAAAGTCTGTAGTAAACACATCAGAGTTCGGTCTATTTGTAGCCTACTACTGTTCATTTGCAATGAAGGAAGGTGTTTTATTAAATGTTCGTATATAATTGTAATAAATACAATTAATTTCCTTTTAAAAACAAGATCTGGTCTTCAAATCTTTTTTCCAAATATGAGTTTTGAAAAACGGGGGTTCGTCACCTTTTATAACAGGTCCATGAACGTCACGTGCGGTTGTTGCTGTGACCGCCCATGCTCTGCGATTGGCTTGAAAATATTGCAGTATTTCATCTGTGCAGTTATCGCGACAGCCCTAGTAAGAATCCTGAAAGCTAGCCACACATTCCAGAACTAATGTCGGACTAGTAAAAGAATGACGGGGTTTGGTCAATTAAGCAAAGCAAATTTTCTAAACACTTGAAAGTAACTCTGAACAAAATCAAATACAACATATTATAATTCAAAAGGTTTGAATAAGATTCAAATGAAAGATAGAACCAGTTAGATTAGAACACAGTCTGGGGGTCAGAACACAGGACCCTTAGAGCCAGCTAGTGTCTGGGGGTCAAAGCATAGGAAAATCAGAACCAGCGAGAACAGCCTGGGACTCAGAACACAGGAGAAGGCCCAACTGGATTATAACATCATCTTGTCATACTCTACAACTAGGCCTACTCTACATTCCATCCCTGAAGGTTACAGGGAAAGATGAGAAGGTGCTCTTTCCGTGTGGTTGCCCCAGGTCGTCTTCCTGGTGTATTTCCTTGGCATGATGGCTTTTCTACAATGTGTATGACATTAAAATAAAGCATATGTTATGTAATATTACATTAAAATATGTTTAAGACTAAACTTAACTTGTGCCTCATGGTTGGGGAAAGTGAGACAGTGGCTCACTTTCCCCCACAGCATCTGGCTCACTTTCCCCCACAATTTGAGAAAAAACTACCTCTCTTAGCATTTCAGGCTAATCTTCAGTTATCAGCATCACATGGTTTCATATGTTGGTAGTTCATCAACACGTATGATTGAAGTTTTTCTACGTGAATACATTGGCTTTGGCACAACAGTTGATTAAGTTGACAGCAAGACAATTTACTTTTACATGCAAAATACCTATTTTGGTGAAAAAACATGCTTACCACAGCACCATGAGGTCCTCTCTTTCAGGGCTATGGGGAAATGACCACAAATGTTTTCCGTTGCCTAGATACAGGGGGTGGCTCACATTACCCGATGCCTCAGATTCCCCTGTTCTCCCCTATGTCTCTTTCCCCGGTCCTGTACTACACTGTTATTAGAACACTCCATCATATTGTGTGTTGTCCAACAGAAAGATGATCCACAGCTCTGTTTAAAATGTCTTGCTAGAACAATTTGACACAATGAGGAGGCTTAGTTCTCAATATGCAATGCAGGGCAGCTGCTTATAGGACACATTATACAATTCCAATTATTACATTACTCTCATCCCAGTGTCCGCCTGTCAGTATCCTCCGGCTCTGATATGATTCCCTAAGCGCACTTGATAGAAAAAGGATCTGAGTAATTACAGTCTGTAATGACTTTTCGATGAGGATTCTGTGATTGAATTTGCCTATTACTTAACGGATGAGGGCATTTTTTCCAGGCTCGGTTAACCCCAAACTAACATCAGTATAAATGTAATGCTACATGATGTTTTAAATCAGTCTCTGAAAAGTTTACATCCTGATAAGCAATACAATAAAGCGCTGATACATTTTTTTTTAAATATCGTTGTTCATTTTAGAGATATTTGGGGATACTCGAGACATTTTGTATTAAAGCTATAGTGTGTAACTTATGTTGCCCCTATGAGGAATTCTGAGGAATTTCAACAACACTGTCTGTGCATCTACATTAGGTAAACCTTCAGTGATCACACATGGATGGTAAACTTTCTGCTGTATGTCCAGGTTTGTAAAAGCTGCCATACTGAAAAATACAGAGATAGTTTTGTGGAGCTGATAGGCTTTATCAACTTTTTGTCAACTCATTTGGCAATGGCGTGAATTTCACTGACCTTCATTTATATCGATACTACACACTGTATCTTTAAACTTGCTTTAAAAAAAATCAGGTGTAGGGAACAAAGCTGCCGTACACTTCAAAGTATTACTTTTGGACTCAAACCTTGATTTTTTTTTTTCGCACTTCAGGGGGTTGTGATTTTTTTTCTGGATGCAGTGTGAGAGAGGCCCTGGAGAAACACAATAAGAGAGAAAAACGTTGAGTAAATGGGCAGAGGCAAAATACAAGTTGTGCTGCCAGGAGCAAAAAAAAAAACTCTTCTTCTGAGTCTCGCCTTGATGACAGAGTGTTAGTGGCACTGACGGAGAGCGCCGGTGGACATGTAGCCTCAGTGTTTCCCGCAGTGAACGTGCGCCGCTGCTATAAAAATCCTTCTCCTCCGCATTTTCAATTTTTTTTTGTACGTAGCTCCTTTTAGAAAATGGGCAGCGCGTAACGTAAATTGCGCAGCACATCATCACGAAGCCAACATCAAAGAAGAAGAATAACCTAACAGCAGTGTTGCCACAGTTACTTTGAAAAAGTAATCCAATTAGTGATTACTCGTTACTCCTTAAAATAGTAACTTAGTTACTTTACTGATTACTTGATGTTAAAAGTAACTAAGTTAGATTACAAGTTACTTTAAACGTTACTTTACAGGTTTTGAAACTCATACATCTCAGTTTAAAACATGCACATATTAAGAATCATTGAAAATATACAAAATAAAGCTTGTAGGCTAGTAGCTGTTTTCAAAATAATAAAAATTATGGTTTTAAAAATGTAATAAAAAAAAACCTTTTTCCCCCCATGAAAATAAATGCATTCCTCCAAAGACAGTAGCAGTGTCTTTAAACTTAACGTGCTTGGCCCTTCACTCTCATGCATTAATTTGACTTTTCTCTGCGATGTCTCATGTGTTGATAGACTGGGTGTGTGCGGCCACTGGTCGCCACGTGACTAGAAGTTTCCAAGTTTTAAACACTATCTCTTCAATGTCACCGTACCCGAATCCTAAATATCCCCATAGCAGACGCTATATTTCATGGGGGGGAAAACGTTTGTGTTGCGCCACAGTTCAGTTTAAACTCGGCCGTAATGCTGCTGCAAACACACGCACACACACACACTGCATGTCAGAGACGAGGGGCGCTACCAAAAAGACGAGAGGAGCGGTTGGAGCAGTTGGAGCGTTTAGAGACACATGCGCGCATATTTATTTACATTATATCGCAATCGCAGTCATTTGTGCAGTTATGTAAAATGTTTTACTACGGAAAATGACAGAAAAAGTAACGCACAGTGACTTTGATGAGTAACTTTAATCTGATTACTGGTTTGGAGATACTAACGCGTTAGATTACTCGTTACTGAAAAAAGAGGTCCGATGCCGGTAACGCGTTACTAAGTAACGCGTTGCCGGCATCACTGCTTAACAGCGAGTGTGGCAGTTGTTGCCTACACGGTTGCAAAGTTACATTGATTCCAGCAGCGAGTGGAGAGAGAGAGAGAGAGCGAGAGAGAGAGGCTAAAATGTGTCGCTACATGACCTACAGTGTTAAAAACCCTCTGAGCCCTATCGTAATTTTATTTTATCTAGGCTATAAACTGTAACCTCCGTGCCGTTTTTCCTCTAGTAGACTAGTGTGTGTGTGTGTGTTTTGTCGCTCTTTTTGGATCACTCATAGCCTTTACAGGAGCTTATATCCAGTCAGGAGCTTGTAGCCTAGGTATTTTCGGGAACTGTTAGATTCGATGTTGTTCTTTATTGCCATATAAAATCCGTTTTCATCGCGTATTTTAGTTAGGGATTTATGCCTGTAAGCATGTGGTCATAAATGTGCATGTGGTCATAGCATAAATGCAGGGAAAAAGCCTATGGACTTTTTAAAAGAGCATGAATATTTCTATTATGTATAACTTATATTTATTTTATAATTTTCTCATCACTTTTTGACTCCCAAGACTAAGTTTTAAGCAATAACAAGCTTAATCAATGTGCCTTTTTGTGGCATATCAATAAATAATTTTGAGATATTTTTTGCTTTTTTTACTGTCTAATTGATAATTTCCTACATTCAAACAACATCACTGCAGCACACATATTCTGATAATCCAGGTTGTGACCCAAATAAATGATAGCTTGACGGCTATGCATTATAGGGGTGATGAATGCAATCTTAATAAGAGAATAAATCCAGGCGAACCAAAACATCTCAAAAATGGCTTAGGCCTCAGAGTTTAAAAGGCTGGTACAAGCTCTTAAGGGATGCACTGTGCACAATGTATATATACATAGTTAAATAATATATATTACATTTGCAGATGAGTCTAAAAAGCTGGCTGAAAAAGAAAGGCAGACGGGGACAATGGAGGAGATTACAGAAAATACAGGTAGACCAAGTAAGGGAGGAAAGAGAAGTGACAGAGAAGCAAGGAGAACAAGAGAGAGAGGGTGCAGTGGTAGATCCTGATAGGTGTTTTGCCCATGATTGCAGGAGATTTAATTTTTGAACAATGTGTTTTATGTAAAAAACAGTGTGTAGTGTTTTGAAAGAAGTGTGTTGGAGAATTTCAAACACAGTGCAAAAGCACTTATTGTGTTTGTAGGGTGGGTGCTTGTGTTTAGGGCATGGTTACAAAAGTCAGAGGTTGTGATGCTTTGGGCATACCAACCACTTTTAGTATTTAAGCATTAGGCAAAAATGTGTAAATAAATTGTGCAAAATAATTTGAGTTGTGGCATTTTTTGTTTAAATATTAATGTCTATACAAAAATGTCAAAATCTGTAAATGAAGACACAAAAGGCAAAGTTACAACACCAATAATCCTATATACAGTAATACACAGGACTGTTTGAATAGGATTTAAGTGCATATTCTCCTCTCAAAGTGCACCAGATTCATGGATTCCAATGTACAGGGTAGAGGGTTCGGGGACCAGAGCACCGCTACTGAGAAAAATCCTGCGGGATACACTGAGCCTACACTGTGTAGTTTCAGGTCAGCGTTGCCAGATCCCACAAGCGATACAAGCAACCAGGCCTATAAAAAAGACAAAAAGAAGCAAGAATCTATAAATACTTGCAACAATGTTTCTAAAACAAAGTTAAACAAAAACCAGCTGGCCACCCAAAAAAAACAAGGTTTATAACATGAGAGCAGACGTTTTTATCACGCCAACATTAGGCCCCAATTCAATATCAAAGTGAATGTGTGCCAATAAAAGCTTGCCACATAACCACAGATAGAGACAAAAATGAATGAACATTAATAAAAACTAGAACTGCAAGCAGTTGTGACCGGGGGCCAAGCCTCCCACGCGACTCGGGATCGGGCGGCGTCGTCCGCGGCGCCGGCCCCTCGCTTCACGGAATCCGGGGATGTAAAGTTTTTGAATGTGGGATGTTCGGTTTCGGAGTTATTGACCAAAAGGCAAAAAGATTGCAGAGAAAGATGCTCAAGTGTGTTTTTGGCGCCCCCTTTTGGAGCAATTTAAGGAAAAAGTAGAACCAACCTGAGAACCATAGGACAAACACTTGTGTGAAGTTTGGTGTTAATAGGATGAATCGTTTTGGATTTAGGAGCAGTTTGGTACAATGTAGCTAATGTGCAAATCTTTAAAGCGCTACCGTTTGGTCATAAAAAAAAAGATTTATGCAACCTTTGCTCCTGGGAGTGGGTAGAGCATAATGCTTTTGGTTTCGTCCAAATCGGCCGAAAACTGTAGGAGGAGTATGTTTTGGTGACTGACACAGTATTTGAGACGTAGTGAAAAATCCATACTGGCGCAAATGGGCGTGGCCTATGTAAAAAGATGCAGCTGACTTGTGTGAATCTATGGATATAGAGTTCTTGACTGTGGGATGTTCGGTGTGGAAGTTATAGCCCCAAACGCGTTTTCTTTGCTTTTTGTGGTTTTGGCGCCCCCTATGGATGACATTCGCAAAACTACGTTAGATAGAAAGATGCAGCTCAATGTACCAAACAAGTGGATGTCAAGTTTTGGAAAGTGCGATGTTCGGTTGGGGAGTCATAGCAAAATCAAATTGTCAACCTCTCTGTCTCTGGCGAAAACAGGCAAAAAAATGTAAAAACTTTTTTTTTAATAAGTCCGGCCCACATAGGAATTTCTTGCCCATATTTTTGCCATAGGCTCAGGTATGCACCATGATAGTCTCCCTTCAGTTTCAAGAAAATCCCCCCCCTTTTTTTTTAAAGAAATTTTCGCAAATTTTTAAAGCGTTACCGTTTGGTCTTCCGATGGTCGTAGAAAAATTCTTTATCATGCTTTTGGTTTCATCCAAATCGGGCAAAAACTGTAGGAGGAGTATGTTTTGGTGACTGACACAGTTTTTGCGATGTAGCGAAAAATGTATATATACGCAAATGGGCGTGGCCTATCTCAAAAGATGCAGCTGACTTGTGGGCATCTGTGGATATAAAGTTTTTGACTGTCGGACTTTCGGTGCGGAAGTTATAGCCCAAAACGCCTTTTCCTCTGTTGTAGCGCCACCTAGTGGCCGGCATGTCTGAATTTTTTTGGCTGCGTACCAGGCACGGACCTGGATAAGCCATGCAAGTGGCATGTCCCAACCCTTTACGGTTTGGGCTGCAGCACCACTTTTACGTAAGGAATAAGAAGAAGAAGAAGAAGAAGAAGAATCCCAGTAAAAACAATAGGGTTCCCTGCCCAGTAGGGCTTGGAAAACGCGTTGCTCTGCAAAGCGCGGTCCCAGGCCCTACTCGGGCTTGGCCCCCTAATTAAGAGACCACTCCACATGTTCAGTGTCTCTTGTTTTACTATTTATAGGCATATGTTTGAGTAGAATTAACATTTTGGATTTATAAAACAAACTACTGACAACATGTCTACCACATTCTAATAATTTTTTTGTCATTATAAGAGCATTTTCAATAAGTTATGTGAGGTGAAGATTTAAGAAAAATCCAGACTGGTCTTTTAATTTTTTACAGAGCTGTATACATACCCATACTTCTATGTATTTTTGTAAGTAACTTTTTTTTAAAGCCAACAGTTACTTTCAAAAATTGGACTTGGCAACCCTGTTTCGGATGCAATCAAAGGTGATGGAGTCTTGGCGTGCTAAACGTGTATTTTGTTTGTGTTACGGCGCGGGCTTGTCAACATCATTGCTGTCAGCTGTTTCTTCACAAAAGGATGATAATTAGACGAGGTGTCAAGACCCTCTGCTTCAGGATCTGCTTCTGTCATTTATCCTTTATTATGTTCCCCTGAAGCATCTATCATACTGTCTGTCTTCTTCTGTGTTCCTCTCCTTAAAGGTGCTGTACGCGGAATGGTTCTTTTAGCTAACTTCCTGTCAGTTACTGCAGTTAGCAGTCCCCTCGCTCGTCCCTACGTCACCACAGTAATGCTTTAAAGGTCCCATAGTATGCTAAATGCACTTTTTAAATGTGTTCCAACATATCCATGGGTCCACGGTGTGCCTAGAGACTGCCAAAATATCAAAAAAAAAATAACAATCTCCTTTTCTCACTCTCCCCCGTTCTGAAACCCCCACCCCTCACCCCCAATATACTCCGTTCAGAATTCTCACGGTTTATGACGTCATAAACTGCTCAGCCACATCCCCATATTTTCTTTATATGTCCATGCTTCCCCCCCACATTAGCAGTAGTCTATGACAACCCCACCCCCCCATTTCTTATTGGTCCATTATTGGAAAATTTTCCGAGCGACTGCCATGTTGCTTTCCCCGCTAAGCGACAAGATGCCCATAGTAGCCTACAGCCTGAATGTTACATACACCAACACAGAATGCTTTGCTCATCCTCCACTAATTTATCTTAACCACAGCAGTCTATTAATGCCTCATTTTTAATAACACAACGGATAGGAAGCTACTTGTGGGTTTTTTCAAACAGTGAAACTGAAAGAAATGTTTTATTGGTATTTTTGCCTGACTGGTGTATAGCTATTTAGCTTTGGGACAAGCATTCAGCTTTTGCTCATAAAACATAATTCTATTAACCACACCAGTCTGGAAATGCCTCGTTTTTAACGGGACAAAGGATTGGAACTTAATAGTGTGGAAGTCAACTTTGAAGATATTTTTTCACTGATTTTAGTGGTATTTTTAGTTTATTTTATCGTGTGAGTCTTATTTTTAGCGTTAGCGCCCATGTAGCTTCAGTTGTAGCACCAAGTTTTGCTCATAACACGCCGTTTATATTCCCCTCAGCAGTCTGAAAATGACTCGTTTTTAACATGACAAAGGATGGGAAGATATTCCTGTAGAAATCAAACTTTGAAGCTACTGTTTTCACTGGTTTTAATCATGTCAGGTCATGTCAAACTGTTCTCAAAGTATGGCTTAGCTCCGGCCGGGTAAACATTGTGTCCGCAGTCACGCAGTGTCTCTCTAATATCGCGAGAGATGGTGGGAGAGTCCCATGGACATATAAAGAAAGCCCGGCAGAGAGGTGGGAAGGGCCAGCCAGATCACACAAATATAGGTCATCCTGAGACCAGAGGACAATCAGGGTATAGAGGTTTGCTACAATAAATGAGCTGAACGGGTTTTTCAGCAAACATCTATAAAAATAAGTATTAAGGACTACTTAGACCATATAAAATTGACAGCAAAGTGCATAATATGTGAGCTTTAATGTCTTCAAGCAGCGAGTAATCTAGCATCATCTCAGATCCATAAGTGTGATTAAAAACATGATTAAAAACCATCAAAACAGACATTGGGAAGGATTTTTACCTGCTCTGCCATTCTAGGCACATAAACATTCACCCATCTGTTGCTCTGGCGTCCACCGGCAGTGAGACCATGAGTGAGACGGGTGTCGGTCTGTATTGTTCTCTCTTGTGATTGGATAATAAATTTGGGATCCCCCGAAAAGTTTATTTGCCGATTACATGCAGAGCAGCTGACTGAGAAATTGGCTTTATGAAATGCGCACATTATGTAAGTGATCACTGTATGAATAAAGAGCGATTTAACACTTATATTTAACATAAATAAACCGCTTACTTCACCTTTAAAGCAATGATGTACAAGGCAAATGCAGTGCGCTTATGAAGTCATTGTCGTTTTCCCACGGGAACATGTTGCCAGAAACAACAAGTGTTCATGTGAATACATTTTGGACCTTGTGGCTCATTTTGTTGCTTGGAAGTGTTGTCTATTTACCTCACCCCACACCCCAAAACTTAATTGATTACCACATGCATGATGAACACACACACACACACACACACACGTTTGCACATCTATACTTGTGAGGACATTTATTGACATAAGTCATTCCCTAGCCCCTTACACTAATCCTAACGATCAAAACTAATTGCCTCACCCTAATTATAACCCGTACCTAAACTTTATTCATACCTGAACCCTGAAACCTACAGTTTCAGCTCCTTTTAAAGGCCTATCCTGAATTGAGAGCCGGCCCAAGATGTCCTCACTTGACAGAAAATGTCATCACTCTTAAGGTATAAAACTCAAATTGGATCTCACAAAAATAATTGTACAAGTACACACACACACACACACACAAATTTCATATGGGCTTTCAGCGATATTTCAGATGGCTGTCAAAGTGGGAAATCATACTATCGCTGGGGCCGGATTATGGGGCTTGATTGATTTTGTTATTCAGACTGAAACCAAGCAGAACCATTTTAGCATTCCGCCCAAGTGATTCATGAATAATCTCATTTCTCTCCCAGCTAATCACAGGGTTTGCTTCACACGCTGAGTGAGCCGCTCCTCCCCACCACAGCACTCACAGGGGGCCATCCTCGTCACCACCTTTAGTTTACCTCCACAGTGGACCGCTCCCTTGCACTTTCAACATAATGTCTAAAGCCAGATTGTGGAAGAAATATTACCAAGCCCCCTGACCATCCATCATCAAGGGGCCGTCCAGGCTATGAAATACAGACAGAGGCCCTACACCAACAATGAGTCCTATCTTGTATGTTAGACCTCGTGCTCGTGTATTTATCACCTCAGCAGCTGCAAACCAGCGTGTGATTCATTGAACAGTCTCGCTGATACAACATGCTGGCTACATCTCAGGGGCAGTCGGGACACTTCTGTAACTATGGTAATGCTCCACACCAACACCCTTGTTCCCAATGCCCTCACAGAGAAATGTGCATTGTTTAGTTTGCTCTCTCGCCCACTGTTGCTATGCTCATGGAAGTGTGTTTGTATGGTGGATATCTTTAGGGGCGACCTCGTTATAATGCCCTCTGCCCGAGGGGATGTGTCAGCGTGAGCGGAAGAAAAGTTGCCGATGCCACACAGAGGTATTTAAAAACTAGTATCCAAAAGCAATGGAAGAGAGTGTGTGACTAAGGGTGGAGACGCAGTGAAGCTCCTCAACCAAAATGAGTGCAAACTCAATGCTATTTTTCTTGTGTAAATTATTAAATAGTTGTATGACATCCAGACTTTACGGTGTAAGCCTTTTCCGAAATTAGACGGGTTTCGGCAAAACTTTATCTTTCTGTGGGTTTTCCACTTAACATGTAGCCATTCCATCCATTTTTCTTGTGTATTAAATATGAATGATTGCATCTTTTAAGTTAGGAAAAGACTGTGATCAAGACTCAAAGAAACATCCATTAATTGCTTTGACATTTGTTGTCCAATAGAAACAAAATTTAAATGTCCTTGTGATTAAACATTTTCTGTCACATGTATTGTATTGCATTGCATTGATTTAAAAGCAGATATTTGGGGATAAAGTAACATTTTGCCACTTCACTATAGAAAGAGCACCGTGGCTGTATCAATAGAGATAAAAGTGCATTCAGCAAGATAATTGATGTGATCTCTGAATGAAAAAAAAAACATCACAAAGAAGTAATGTTATTGAGCAGGAAGGGGCCAGATGGTGCGGCAGGTTGCAAATGAACCCAGAGATTAGTCACATTTAAATGTAAGGGGAAACAAATGTGAATGTATAAATAGAGTACTCAAACGCATCACTGAAAACATAGTTCTCCTGCACAGCTAATAAGCAACATCTCTCTCTGTGTATCTATCTATCTATCTATCTATCTATCTATCTATCTATCTATCTATCTATCTATCTATCTATCTATCTATCTATCTATCTATCTATCTATCTATCTATCTATCTATCTATCTATCTATCTATCTATCTATCTATCTATCTATCTAATCAACTAGTTTTCAATGTTTGAATATTTACTATTCATACATTAGAGTAGCCTATATGGAAAAAAAAACATTAAAGGCGACCCATTAATGTGTAACCATTTTTATTATCTCAATTTCTGTAGCTTGTTTAGATGTCTGAAGAGATTTTAGCAAGTAAATCAGACTGGAAGTGTTTGTGGAGCCCCAACCGACCCCACACAACCCCATCCCCCAGTTCAAATGACCCCCTTGCTTGTATGTGCAACCAAGCTCTTCCCCTCTTACAATTACTGTTGATCAGAAATCTATTTGCAACTGAAACGGGGTGGCATGGTTCCACTTACTGCTGAGTGAAATGCTGTGTAGGCATATTGCTTGTGAAAGAACGGCTCCTCGTGTTCATGCCATCCAAGACAGATGCTACTTTCCCTGCTTGTTGTACTAGAACGGGTGGGGGGGGGGGGGTGCTTCTGATGCTGTTGTTACAACGCCAATGCTCTCTCCGACTTGCCTTGGCTACTTTCCCCCTTCCCAAGTTCATTATGCACACAATCTGTGACAGAGTACATTAGTTCTACGCACTGTACAGCTGCCAAGCCCTACTAATCTAATCGTAATGTATAAATTCCTTCTGGCAGGCCAATAAAACTCAGATTAGTTTCTCAGGCAAAGGTATGCCCGTGCAGCAGTTGACAGACACGTGAAGAGAGCATTAGCATATTATCGGCACAGGCTCTCTAGGGACAGAGGCGCTCAGCTTGCTAAAACCCATCACCTCTCTGCTGTATCCGGTACAAGGCAATACACAGGGAAAAGCACTGACTTGGTTAACAACTGCTTGATTTAATTCAGTGGTAGCTCAGTAGTAGTATTGGGATGTCTGCTGGGTTCGTCAGCATTGCAGGAGGTGGGAGATGAAGGTGTCTAGTGGATTATGTAGATTGCAAAGGGGAAATGTGTTTTTTATGCAGCTGGGGGTTTTAAGTTGTTTTACTCAGAAAGCTGTTAACTTTGTTGTTTTTTTTTGTTGTTTTTTAGGAGAAAGTGATAAAGACAAAGTTAGCTTTGCAAGCTGTAATTGAATTAAGTGAAAAAATGCGACAGAAGTGAATTTTGCATTATTCATAAGGGAGTGCTCCTTATATATTTTTTAATATGAATATTATTTGTGTGTTTGTTTGTGTTTGCAGAAAAAGAATATACATTATTTTTCCCGAGGCTCACCGGTCTGCTCTTAAATGATTGCCACAATCACAGGACATCACCTCAGCTGGAAGTCACTCACTTCAACACAACCATGCTTTCTTTTGTCCCTTAGTAATACAAGGATGTGTAAAGAGTTGTTCATTAAATGAAAGCCAGCGCATACCCAATATACGGGCGACTGTGGCTCAGTTGGTAGAGCGGGTTGGCCGATGATCAAAGGGTTGGAGGTTCGATCCCCGCCCTGCCACCTGTGGGCAAGACACTTAACCCACCTTGCCTTGTGTGAATGTCGATAGTTAGCCTGCTATCGGTGTGAATGGTAACGTGGGAAAGGAAAACAGGTCTCCCTTGCAAAAGAGTCTTCGGTCTCAATGGGATATACCCAGTGGCATGCACAGACATTTTTGGGGGCAGGTGCTCAGTGCAAAAAAAAAGGGCACAATATATTCTATCGATGAATGACCAAATTATTTTAAGGGTACTTGTACAAAATCCCCCCTGGCCTAATGACTTTTAATACCCGGCCACACATAAGGTGTTTCTCAAAGGAATTTGGGAGACTGTGTTTGGGATCCTGGACCTTCTAGGAGGGTCCCCCGGAAGAAAAAATTTAACCTTTTAAAGTAAAATTCATCAATCTGGTGCACTTTGAGAAGAAAGCTAAGGCTAAATCACCTGTGTCAATGTGGGCTATTTAGTACTATTTTCTGTAATAATTTGGAGACACAGAATTACCAAAAAAGCAGAAAGAAAAAATGTACATGTTTGAAAAAAAAAAAAACAGTCAGCTTCGGATTTTTTTAAATAATCCCTTATCCCGAATTCTCTCTTTGAAGTCTTCGTTAGGCCCCTGATCGCCGTACTAATAATATCCTATTAAGGTAAATACAAGATTACTGCAAGTCTTGTAACATAGAAATAATTTATGGTTGGGACAAAATAATATAATTAGTTTATATAGCTTCATGATTGATTTAGTACCACCAACCCACTTTGCATAGTTAAAATACAATGTGTGGACAGCTTTTAAGATATTTCAATAACATTTGAGGAACAGTTCAACATTAAAATCTGAGCTTTAAAAGGCCCTGAACAGTTAACATGACTCTAGTCTTGACTCTGACCTTTCATCTTCATCTTCCTCCTTGCTACTGGTGGATGCTTGCTCCCTTTCTTTTTTTCTTTTTAACCTCTCCTTTCTAGCCATTATACTGCAATTTGTAAATAAAAAGAGACCAACCATATATATATATATATATATATGGTTACATTACAACCAGGCACAAGGCTACTTGTTCTGCAGGCAATTGGGAATTGCCTGTTTGTCATTGATTTAGCAAATAAATTACTGCAAGTGAAGTGTTAATTATATAGCCTAAAGTAAACCTAAACAACTCTAAATATTCAGCATACTGATAGATTCACATGCTGTGCCAATGACAAACTCCGCCGACATTAGTTGTGTTCATCAAGTCATATCTATTTTTTTTTAGGCTAGCTTGTTAAGCAGAACAGTTGGCTAATTTATGCTCAGCTGTGTGGCGCTGCATGATAGAGGCTACTTTATAACAGAGACAAATAAATGCAAGTTATAGCTTGACAACAGAGGCTTAGGGGGCAAACAATACACTCTTGACTCCATAATGTATGTGTTACCTCGCTGGTGGAGCAGGGCAGGCCGGGGAGTAGGTGTGTGTGTGCAGCAGCTCTGAACTGCTGCGGCAACGCGCCTCCGCTTGTGTCCACTCTGCGCGTTCACGTTGACAAAGGAAGTGTGTGCGGAGGAGGGGGGGGGCATATTTATTGGGGCATTATTGTCAAACGTTTTTAATCGTTGAGCATTTATAGATGATAATGTCGGCATGGGCCACAAACACTGTTAAAAAAAAAAAAAACGGACTTTCAGATTTTTTTTTTTTTTTTCAAAAGGGCACTTGATTGGGCCAGGGGAAAAGGGCAGGTGCTTCAGCACCACTTCAGTTCTACCTGTATAAATAAAGAAAGAAAATAAAAAAAAGCATATAAAGATGGTAATCTGCCTCTTACTGTGTCCTCGCTGTTTGGGAGGGTGACCTTCTTAGTAAGGGCAACATGAGCTTTTGTGGGCTCGTTAACACTGAACTGCTTTTTCCAAGGTCCCTAACACCTACTTTTCCCCATTATTGAATGCCCCAGCCTCAAGGCCTGCTCTATATTCATGGCATTTAAACACTGTTCATGCCTAATATTTGTGTATAGTTCCAACACCGTGTTACGGTAAACAGTTGCTGCCCCTCGCACAACCGGAGCCGCGCTGGCACCTTTATTGATCTCTACGCAATAAAGGAGCACAGAAATACCTCTGGAATTTGATTTTTATGCTGTTTTATGCTGAAAATATGCCGTTCTGAAATTGCATTACCTTAGCACATTCATGAAAAAAATCTTAAACAAAGTTAGAAATTAAATCCCTCTCCTGGGGGTGTTTTGCTATTTTTCTTGTTTACCCCACACAGCTGCTATCAACAAAAAGGATCTTTAGTACATTAAAGACTATTTGTCTTCAGGGAAGGTGTTTCGTGGAGTATACGCCTTGGCTCTCTCACTTTCCCATATGTAAAGGAAATAATTTATATTGGTAGTGCATTCAAGTAAAAAAGGTTTTTCCCTAAAGGACTTCATGGTTTATCTTGCTGATGGTTTTCATTTTGCAGACAATCTAACACTCGGGCTCGCCCCCTTTTCCACTCTGCTGTGGTCTGTGGATGTAATATCGCAGCATAAAAATGATAACCATTTCTTTTTTTTTCCCGACGACTGGGGAGAAATATTTCCCCATCAATATGCTCCCGTAGTTGTGCTCATTTTCTACACATCATCCACGATGTCAAATTTTCCGGCAATGTGGATACTGCCTTCAATCAAATAGCCTTTGTACGCTCATGCCGAGAGTTTGCATTTGTATTCATACATATTCAATACAAAAAAAGGGAAAGTGGCTGGTTTTGGTGCTTGTACAGTATAATGTATTTCTGTCTGTGAGTCTCCCCAATTGAGGGAAACAGACACATGGACCAGATGATTACCTTCGACTGTTTCATGATCATTTCAGAGTGACTGCTGCTGCTGGAAAACTGTCTTGGTGAAATGAGTTCTGTGATTCTAGGCCTGGACTTGAATATGTGGGGATGTGCATATTCATGAGATTCTTTTTAGAGGCGTTTCTTCATTTATGGACCACCACATCATCCTATTAGAATGAGTCATTACTTTGCATCTTCCTCTGGCACTCACACTACACTCACTGGCCACTTTATTAGGTACAGCGGCTAATTTTTCTTGTTAACACATATAACTAATCAGCCAATCACATGTCAGCAACTCAATGCATTTAGGCATGTAGACCTAGATGGGATAACTTATTGAGGTTGAAACCGAGCAACAGAATGGGGAAGAAAGGGGTTTTAAGTGACTTTGAACATGGCAATGTTGAGGGTGCCAGGAGGGCTGGTATGAGTATTTCAGAAACTGCTGATCTACTGGGATTTTCACTCTAAACCATCTCTAGGGTTTACAGACAATGGTCCGAAAAATAAAATATATCCAGTGAGCGGCATTTGTGCACGTAAAATGCCTGGTTGAAGTCAGAGGTCAGTGGAGGATGGGCATACTGGTTCGAGATGATAGAAAGGCAACAGTTACTCAAATAACCACACGATACACCAGGGTATGCAGAATACCATCTCTGAAGACAAAACACGACCAACCTTCAAGCAGATGGGCTACAGCAACAGAAGACCTCACTGGGTGCCACTCCTGTAAGCTAAAAACAGGAAAATGAGGCTACAATTCTCACAGGATCACCAGTATTGGACAATAGAAGATTGAAAAATCATGTCTGGTCTGATGAGTCTCGATTTCAGTTGCGACATTCTGATAGCAGGTTCAGAATTTGGCGTAAAAAAACATGAAAGTATGGATCCATCCTGCCGTGCACCATCAGCCATGCCATGTTCAAAGTCACCTAAACCCCCTTTCTTCCCCATTCTGATGCTCGGTTTGACTTAAGTACATTGTCTTGGCCACGTCTAAATGCATTAAATTACTGCCATGTGATTGGCTGATTAGTTTTTATAAGCCATTGAACGGGTGTACCTAATAAAGTAGCCGGTGAGTGTATATCAGCGTTACACCAAGCAGCTGGTAGTTGTGGAATCATGTTTGGGGGACACTGTGGTTGCGTTCCGAATCGCATACTTTCTACTATATAGTATGTAGAAAAAAGATTTAGGATGTCTCGATTCTTGTGGCCAGATTTAGGATGGTTAGAAGTACCCGGATGTCCTACTTCATGTGGCCAGAATTGTTAGTGTTGAAAACTGCATCCTATTTGGGCGATTCTGACCCACAATCCAGTCCGCACGTGAAGTGACGTCACATCGACGAAGCCTCCATATGAAAACAAACGGGGATGTGACGGATATAAAAGCAAGAGGCAAGATCAAGGCGCAATGTTATGATGAAATAAGAGAGTAAAGTATGTCCCAATAGTATGCCTACTGCATCCTAACTAGATTATTTTTATCGTTGGATGTAGTATGTAGAATAGAAAAAGAAAGAGTATGCGATTCGGAACGCAACCTGTGTCATGGCCTATCAGAAGCTATGGGGTTGCATCTGTGACTTCCTGTATTATGGGATCAACCAGGGATTTACCAATAGGCGAATGCTGCCAGGCCCCAGACTCTCCAGGACTTACCTCATGTTTTTCTGTTCAGCAATTACTATTTGGTTATTACACTGCACTCCTGGCTGTGAATCGGCATTAGTTTGCCCTTCATGATAGAAAGTTTAGAATTTGTGGCATTTCAGACCACAGCCAGCAACCTTAGTCCTAACATTTTTTTTTTTTTTAATCCTTTCTGTCAACTCAAAAGTTCCCTCCTCAGCCGAACATAAGACGAACAGTTCAGAAACAGACAATGTCAAAGTGTTGAAGTTTGTACTAAATTGTGGACGAGTTCAGTTCACACATGCTCTTACATATGTTAATATTGAGCTAGCCGTGGACCATTGTGGAAATGGGTAAGCTGAAGAAAATGTGCACTGTGGCTATGTAGACATGGAAAGCTTAATTTGACTTTAATGCAAATGAGAAGCCACGTCCCAGCTATGCTATTTCTTTGATGGACTGTTCCTTTGGGTGGTAACGGGACAAGAAAACCAAGCAATATGCAGGCAAGAAGCAAAAGAATAAAAAGACAGCTAGCTTATGATATACCATTTTGTTAGTGTATATATTAACACTGTTGTAAACAATGTAAAATACTGAAAAAGCTTTTCAAGTAAGGGAATGCAGCCATTGCATTTGCTGTTTCAATAACACTCTCAATAGGGGCCCAGAAGGCAAGTTTGCCCGTGGGATACCTAGCATGTTTGGTCCTTAGAAAGAAAGACAAAACAAACAGTTCCATAATACTGCTCTGTGGATTTGCACATATATGCTACACCTCCCTTTTGAGCATCAACCCTCCAGCCAGCAGCCTCTATCACTGAGCTGAGGGCAATGGACTCTACCCCAGAGGGACATTACTATTGATAGTCAGGTTACGAATCATTTAATACCATTAAAGTAATGCTACCCCTGTGCCTCACGTGGCAATATCATTCATATCTCCATATCCCACGCAGTGAGAGAGATTATGAAGGGGTGATGATGCAGTGGAATGGCGAGAGATTTGTCAAGTTAATAAAATGAGCTCCGTGGAGAGCTATTCCAAGGCATCACTGAAGTAGTGTTTAAAGTAAGTGAGAGTTGATGGTGGCCCTTGCAGTTGTGCACATACTCCACAGCAGAGAAAGTAAATACAACACTTGTTTGAACTCAAGTAATGGCTTTCTGACAACTTTATGCAGAATAGGAGGGGGAGAATTTACCTGACACAAGCTCGTGGAGTATGGCACCATCTCTATTCATTGCTCTGATGGACTTCCATTTTCACTGTGCCGTTGTTGCTACAGTTTACCGCAATTTGTAACCAATTAAGGAAAACGCTGCAGCGCACTCTACTTCATAATATAATGAGACCCTGACATTCACAACGGACTGTGCATCGTTTGCATCAAGGTAATAATTATGCATAATTTCAACTCACATCTGAAGCTATAAACTGAAAAAAAAACACCCAGAGTGTTAGAAGCAAACATATCTTACCCTAAAGGATAACAGATGTGTGTGGTGACACTTAAGAGCCTATCTTTCTTTGTCTTTTAAAGGAACATTCAAAAGTTCAAAGTTCAAACTTCCCCCTCCTGTCTTATTCCATCCAAATAGTTGGTTGATTCTTGGACATACAGAACTTCTATAGGGTTGGCAAATTATCCAGGTATGCTCAGCTCTGAGGCTAATCTATGATATGGTGTTCTAAGGGCAATGTATCAAATTGTATAATGCATAAAACAACTTTTGCACAGCACTGTATGTTAACAATAACTGGTATGACTAATGTATGTAAAACGTGTGGTTATTTTTAACTTACTGAGAAATGTCAACCCTGCCGCTGCTTTAGGGTTAGCCCTACAGAGAATTTTAGCATCATTCAGCTAATTGTTTTGGGCAATAAGACCCCAAAAATTACTGTTTGGGATCCCTCTCATTACTCTTAACAAGCCAATTTCCCACCGCAAATGCAGCATTCTGCATTTTTTCAGGGAAAAATGTTCAGATAATTGTACTTTACGTTATGCCCTTACAAAATCTGAATCAAGAAATGCAGCTTTAAAGTTGAATGTTATCGTTCTGAACCAGGACCTCCAGTGTTTACATAAATGTGATGAAACCGGTGTCGGATATATAATACAATCATCATTTCACATCTTCATTCAACTTGATTTACAAGTTTGCTTTAGGAAGTGAACTGTAATTGGGCTTCTGGTCAAGTGTCCTGCCGTCTTGGCCAACACATGCGAGTACAGATATCAATGGAATCTCTGAATTGATAGGTTTGATATGGGATTTGAAAAGATGAGTTGGATTGGAAACTCATCTCAAACCCATACTTACCAGACACAAAGCATGGATCCATGACAGGGCTTAATGTGTTGATGTTTTTCTACCAATTGAGTTTGATGGCATAACATGTTTTAGTTAATGAAAAAACATTTAATGCAAAGATGAAATCTGATTCTATGTTTCTCAGAATCCGAGTGAGGACTTCTCTCGAGACATTTTGAGGAAATGGTCGGCAACGATAGATGAAGAACTTTTCAGAATAGAGTAGGGGAGAACGGGTTATATGTCGCACGGGTTGGTTGTCACAATCAGTATATCTCGGAACCAGAAGGCGCTGTCTGTGAAATGTTGGTATGGACATATCCAGAATTGGGATCAGAGGTCACCTACATAGTCTTCCTTGGAGTTAGACTGCTGAATTTGAGGTGAGAGGACTGTTTGTGTTTTTCATGTCAAATTGAAAATATTTAGCTCCTCAGTATTTTTCTTCTAGGCTTTTATGCAATGGGTTTATAACAAAACACTTGTTACCTTAAACAAATGTGAAGGGTAAGCTATAGTTTAGATTGTTGTTAGCAAGCTAATTTGTTGTCAGATGGTTGTTGGCCTTGATGCTAGAAAGAAATTCCACTTGGGGTTGGTCGTCACATTTATTGGGGGGTTGGTTGTCACATGTTATCCAAAGGCTGCAGCCAGGACAGGAACTCAATAACAAAAGAAAATGTGAAGCTGTATCCTCACTGACACCTTAGAGAAGGAGAGAATAGAGCAGGAACAGGCAGCTAGCATGCAGAAGAAAAAAAGGGCAACAAAATCAAAATGACTCAGTGCATCCCAAACTAGACCAGCTGCAAAGGCTACTGCATCCCAGTGATCTCCACCCCAGCTGGAGAAGACGAAACAGAAAGAAAGAGACAGGAGGAGGAATCTTCATCAGATGAAGAGGATAGTTTGTGTTTGGTTTGTATGGAAACGTTCTCCAGCAGCCGATCAGGGGAGGTATGGGAGAAGTGTTCTGTGTGCAACCAGTGGGCACACAATATCTGGTTAGAGTGAGCAGACCCTACATATACCATCACTGTAACTCAGATAGTGAATGTGTGTAGCCTAGTTGAGTAGGCTATTATTGTTAGACCTATTTGTTTTGTTCTTTATGTTGTTACATAGGCTGGTCTTAATATGGCTTTCCTGTTTATTTATTCCTTCCTTCTCCCTTTTGTTTTAAGATGCACAAAGTTATGTAGGCCTATTTTTCAACTTGACAATGGCAATTAAACTTTCAAATTTAGTTCTGCTTTCTTGCCTTCTGTTTAAGATGTTTCCCATTAAGATAGCATTGTGATAAACAACCCCAGCTGGAGAAGAAGAAACAGAAGAGAAAGAGACAGGAGGAGGAATCTTCATCAGATGAAGAGGATAGTTTGTGTTTGGTTTGTATGGAAACATTCTCCAGCACCCGTTCAGGGGAGGTATGGGAGAAGAGTTGTATGTGCAACCAGTGGGCACACAATCTCTGCTTAGTTAGTGAGCAGACCCTACATTTGCCATCACTGTAACTCAGATAGTGAATGTAGGGGGTATTGGGGGATTTGGGGTTGAGAGGATCAGAGAGGTAGGGAGGGGACAGGTTGATGAGGGCGTTAACAGTGATGAGTAGTATTTCAAATCAAGCCGATATTTGACAGCAAGCCAGTGGAGGTCGTGGAGGACATATTAAAGAGAGTAAAATAACACATGCATGAATTTCAAACTCCCTATTTTGTCTTACCCGAGTAGAATTCCAGCTTTTCTTTAAGCTCATTAATAAGGTTTTTTTTCCCTCAAATCCTCCAAAAGACTCTTTACGGTGGTCTTTGCCCTCTTTTCTCTGGCCATGGCATTTTTTTTCTCCCGCTCCAGACTTTCCACTCTTGCCAAGACATTTTCCAGTCTGGTCTTAAGAGCAGCCGGAGAAGCTGGGAAGGCATAGCCATGATCCTAGTAGAAAGAGAGATGAACATTGTTTGAGTAATGTTTTACGTCACAAACATCACTTTGACACCACTAGTTTATGGCCCACATCCTTTCTTATAGTTATCACCTGTCAAAGCCACTACCAGCACCGTGTGTGTGTGTGTGTGTCGTGTGTGTTATGATATAAATGTTTAAAGTAGAAATACTCACATCATTAGGCTGTACTGGCAGTAAACCCGTCTCTCCTCACAGCCACTTCCCACTTCTTCCTCTCATCTTTGTCCTTGGGAAACCTTCAACAAGAGTCAGTTGTAATCTAAGTCAGTGTTATGGGATAGGACTTATCAAGTCTCAGTTCATAGCCGGGTGAACACCTGCCGTAGTAAACATAGGCTAGCTAGCTGGACACGATTTCAGTACAGTAATATCAACTCTGGTTATTTTCCATTCACAAAATACAATCAATAGTACGGTAATGTTAAATCTTACTTGTGAAAGGTAATCCCCCAAGCCCTGTTGACGACGGTCCGCCGATTCGAGCAGCAAAACGCAGCACAGTGCTCTGGCATCTTGTTTACTATCACCGAGTGGGGACATTTGTTTTGATCAGTTTTGACCGGCCCAAGATGGCGTCCGCATTTCTCGTGCTCAACGCCCAACGCGGCGTCTATCCTTTATTATGTCTATGGTTTCCACAACGACAATTTGTCTTTTAAACCCCATATTGAGAACCTGGCAAAGAAACTCAAAGTGAGACTGGGTTTTTATTTCAGGCATAAATCCTGTTTTTCTTTTGTTTCTAAAAAAGGCTAATTGCTGCTACTTTTATCCCATTGTTAGATTATGGTGATGTACTGTACATGAATGCCTGCTCTACTTCACTGCACATGCTTGACGCTACATATCATTGCGCTTTAAGATTCATTACCAGCTGTAAATCACTCACCCATCATTGCACCCTGTATTCTAAAGTAGGCTGGCTGTCCTTGTCAGCTCGCAGGCTTCTTCACTGGTACACCTTCATTTACAAAGCAATTACTGGACTACTCCCCTCATATCTCTGCACATACCTCACTTTTAAATCAAATCCATCATACAGTTTACGGTCTCTGGACTTTCTTTCCACCTCTGTCCCCAGAACTCGTACTCGAGTTTGGGAAGAGGGCTTTCATGTACTCTGCTCCCTCCGCTTGGAACACTATACAAAAAACACTCAAATTACAAGAACTCATCACTATGAATGATTTTAAAACTCGGCTCACATGTTTTTTAATGACGAATTTTGGAGTGTGTCAATGTTTCACTGAGTAGCACTTTATCATTGTCTGAAAACTGCTCTTCTTTTTCACCCACTGAAATGTATGTATTTGTCTCTGTTTTCTCATGTCTGTGCTTTCTCCTTATGTTATCATGTCTGCGCTTTCGTCTCTGTTTTCTCATGTCTGTGCTTTCTTCTTGTCTTGTATTTTATTCATTCTAGCTGCTGCCATTTTGGCCAGGCCTTGCTCGGAAAAGAGGTCATTTGACCTCAAGCAATTTTGCCTGGTTAAATAAAGGTTAAATAAAAAAAAATAAAAATAAAACTTTCAAAAATAATGTTGCCTTTTCAGCATGTTTTTAAGAAGAAATTGTATCACTGATCAGACAATTAACAACATATGAGCAGACCCTTCTGTAATGACTTCCAGAATAGTGTTAGTAATCATTATTATAAGTGTTTCAAAAGTTGATTTATGATACATTTTCTGATGATGTTTACACACACTTGTTGTTCCTTTCTTTCAGTAAAATCTCCTGAAGAGTTGATCGAGCGTTACTACAAGGGTCCTTGGGCTTGTGTAGTGTATTTCGTGATGACACATTTTAAGATTACTGTAGTGTATTATGCTACTATACATTTTATATTAAGGTATACTGATGAATCAGGAAGACAAGACATTAGAGTTAGTCTCAAATGCAGGGTGCAAAGTCAGGAATGTTAGCTGCTTGAGTGAAGAAACTCTCAAGGCTGATATGTAGATCATTCAAATGGCATACAAAGGAAGGCCTCAGATGGTCCTTGGTAGGGGCAATTCAAGATAGTTTGGTGAAGGCCTAGGGGCTATTTGGGACACTTTAGTGTAGGTCTAACAGCTAGTTTATTGGCTCCTGGCCAAAAGATATTGTCTTAAAAGTTACTGAATCAGACTTCTTGGCCAACGTGACATATCGCCTCCAGGTGATGATTAAACTCAGATGTCCTCTAGGGGCCAGAGGACAACCTCTGTCTCAGTAGGGTGGAGTTAGTTAGGGTACACCAATTAGGTGTTAGGAGGAGTAGGGCGCACTGTCCTAATGAACCAATCAGATCACTTAGATTGATAGGTTAAAACCAGCCACAATGCTGGAAAAGTTGGGTCTCAAACTAAGGAACTCTTCATAGCTTTTGTTGCATTAACCTCTATTCGTTTTTGGCTACCAACACTTTAACTTCTTATTGGCTTCGTTTTGACTGCAGGATGAGTTTTGTTGTTTTAATAAAGAGTTGTTCCTGAGACCTCCTCATCTGCATTCAACTGTGTCTTCTTCCATCAACTAACTACCAACGCCGGCTTTCTGAGTAAAGGCCCGAAAATATACTGCACTTGTCAAGGGTGGCTCTGCCAAATGAGATGCCTACAGCAAGATGAAAGTTGACAGGAACACAATTGTGTATCAATCAGCAATTGCAGATTAGCAGCATTCAAGCTAGTAAATGAAGATTGCTTGATATTATTATATCTTTTTTGTGTATGTTCATTAAACAAAAATTGTTAACGTTTTAGGTAGAAATTACTTTGAATACAATAAAACTGTTAAAATCCCAAATGATTGTCTTCAATGAAATGAATATAGTAGCCTATGTTAAATCACGACGGGAATGCAGACCTGTATATTATAACAGTTTTGTACTGATTGTATATTTGTCACCACCGTCTGAAAGAGAAATCATACTCTTAAACTGTCTGAGTTAATCCTTAGGTAATGATTACCAAAAATATTATAATGTTGTGACTTTACTTAGTGGGGCACATGACACTTAAATAACCATTAATTGACATGGTTTTCCATGCTAACATATTTAAGTGAAATTATGCTCTTAAACCGTCTTAGTTCATCGTTAGGTAATCTATAAATATATCATAATGTTGTGACTTTACTTAGTGGGACACATAACTATTAATTAATGTATGGGACTTCAAATTCACGGTTTTCAGTGATGGTAATTCATTCATTAATAGTATTATTACATTTTAAGAAACATATCTATCATCACATATCTATCTAGTTAATCTTTACTATATGACTTAGGTAAGCAATTATCATTAAAGACTCAGTCTGTAATTAAGACTGACTTCTGATTAGTTACTGATGGAGTAACCATTCATTCATGGCTGAGTCCTCCATGAGTCTTACATGAGTCCTACATACTCAGGATGAACTGGGCATTAGTTAAGCATCAATTAATGCTGATGAGTGTCTACTTAATATAAAGTCTTACCGGTTCATCTTGACAACAACACAGTAACACATGATGGCAACAGTAAAATTAACTCTAAGTCTACAGAAACATTTTGTCTGCCAATTTAAAGAAAGATGCAACCAAACTGATTGGAAGATGCTCCATCATGCAGCAAGATAATGATCCTAAAAAACTGCAAAAACAACAAAGGAGTTAATCAGGGGCAAGAAATGGAAGGTTTTAGACTGGCCAAGTCAATCTCCAGACTTAAACCCTATAGAGCATGCATTTTACCTCCTAAAGAGGAGACATAAGAGAGTAACCCCCCAAAACAAACAGCAACTGAATGAGGCTGCGGTGAAAGCCTGGAAAAGCATCACAAAAGAAGAATGCATACGTTTTGTGATGTCAATGGGTCACAGGCTTGATGCAGTTATTGCAAGCGAAGGATTTGCAACAAAATATTAAGTCTTATTCACTAATTAATTAATTTAAGTCTATCTGTTCCAATACTTTTGCTCACCTAAAAATGTGGTGTTCCTTTACAAATAATGCTATCTTCACAGTTGTGTATCAGATCCAGATGTAAATACCTGAACATGAAAGCTGAAATGTTGATCTATTGTCTCATATTCATATTTTGGTGTCAAACCCAAATGTTTCCAGTCTACAGCAAAAATAAAGGAATTGGCTGAACTGTTCCAATACTTTTGGAGGGAACTGTATCTGTAGACCTCCGAGACAGGATTGTCTGTGAAATGCATCATTTCATCACAAACCAACTTCTGGAATGTTGAGTACATCATGATATAAGACAAAGACAAAGACATATATAAGCATGTGTAGGGTTTGGTTACATGGTTCAATGCTCAAAGAGGAGCAGACATATGAGCTGTATTCTAAGGGCATTGGCGCTTGTATTATAACCTTTTCATGATTGCGATTGAGTACAATTATGTTTATTCTCTTGTGTAATGGTTTACACAAGCATTTAGCAGTTCAGTCTGCGACACAGCAGCTTGGATTCAAAGAGTACAGCATGTAAATGCAACCACAGAGCTGCTGAGTTATCTTGTAAGTGGCGTCACTGCTCTGCATTGTGTGTGTGTGTGTGTGTGTGTGTGTGTGTGTGTGTGTGTGTGTCTGTCGGTGTCTTTGTTCCAGTGTTCTACATCCAATCTATTTCCTCAGTCTGAGCATGGTACAACAGGATTAAAGATGCATGAGATTATCTCCCCATGTCCAGCAGGGTGGAATGAAGAGAGATCATGTAGAGCATATTGACCTTGTTCTCACAGTTATTGGCAAGCCTAGTGCCCCACCTTAGCAGAGGCCTTCTGTATTTAACTTTGTATTTTGGACTGCTCAATTAGCACCATTGGTCTGCTGCGAAAATATCGTCCACAGATAGAGAGAGTCTGACCACTGACCGCCAATCCCCGACACACAACTCATATAGCCTACCAGGGTTTATATCACACTGTTCATTTAATTTTGTCACATGCATAACAATAGATGGTTCGACTTTAAATTCAGACAAATCAGACTAACAAAGCAATTTTTTTTTTAATATATATTTTTTAAGACTTCAAAAAGTTGATACAAAAAAGGGTACCTAAACTTAATGTATAATTATTTCCTAGCAGGATCAATCAATTATACATCATATACAGTATACAACTGATTATTAACATCTGATTGCTCCTTTTTCTCTGTAACTCCACACAGAATGAAACAGAGAAAGATTGACGCTCTGCCTTTTGTGATATAGCACAATCTGAAGTCACAGTGAGATTCAGTGCGGATCTCATCCATCATTTATGCAGAGCTCTCCATTACAGGTTCATTTGAATGAGAGGATAGTGCAGCCTCCCTTTTTCCAGCTCTAAAGGTCAGTGATTGAATATAGTCCTTATGCGGTGAAGTAACCTGATTTCCCTTCCCATAGTTTTGCAATAATTCCCGGGCTCTCGCGGTTCAGAAAATAACCGCAACGACTTAGTATTTCACAGAACTGTTGCATTAATCTCTGTCAATTTACGCTTTTGGAATTGGGTTTGCTATTCAAAACAATGCAACATTCTTCCCATGCACGGATCACAGTGCGTGTTGCAGCTTTTTTGATTCCGCCCAGCATGTGCCACGAGCCTCCTTCTACTGTCTGGGTAACTAAAGTATCAGTTGACCAGCTGTTGAGAGGAGGAAATGAGCCCTCGGCGTGATGATCATCCCGCGGTTTTATGCACCTGGCCATCGGGGTTGTACCGAGTCTTTCAAATTAACTTTGGAGTAATGTCTCCAGTGCATCCTGTGTGGGCGTACACTGTGTCTCATTCTACTGTATCCATCTCTCCAGATGGAAGGAAACACTGCTGGTGTCTCAACGTGGTGCCAGCTACAATTAGCAGTGCCAGGTCTTCTCACCTGTCTGACAAAAAGGTTCCGGGCGAGAAAGTGGAGAGTGAGGCCTTAAAGGGCTTTTTCATGGCTTTCATGCCTCGTTTTTAACAGGACAAAGGATTGGAACTTAATAGTGTGGAAGTCAATTTTGAAGATATTTTTTTCACTGATTTGTGTGGTACTTTTAGTTTATTTTATCGTCTGAGTCTTATTTTTAGCGTTAGCGCCCATGTAGCTTCTGTTGTAGCACCAAGTTTTGCTCATAACACGCTGTTTATACTCCCCACAGCAGTCTGATTACTCGTTTTTAACATTACAAAGGATGGGAAAATATTCCTGTAGAAATCAAACTTTGAAGCTACTGTTTTCACTGGTTTTAATCATGTCAGGTCATGTCAAACTGTTCTCTTAGCTTAAACTCACGTAGTGGCTCTCTAGTATCGCGAGAGCACGGCAGAGACGGTGGGAGAGCCCCATGGCCATATAAAGAAAGCCCGGCAGAGAGGTGGGAGGGGCCAGCCAGATCGCACAAATATAGGTCATCCTGAGACCAGAGGACAATCAGGGTATAGAGGCTTGCTACAATAAATGAGCTGAACGGGTTTTTCAGCAAACATCTATAAAAATAAGTATTAGGGACTACTTAGACCATATAAAATTGACAGCAAAGTGCAGAATATGTTACCTTTAATGCACGTTGATTGATGACACTTGGTTTAGCTTGCTTTGTTACTGCTGATTCGGAGCAACATCATAATGTCTGTCTATCTAACGTTATTGTGAACAATTCTGTGCAGCCAAGGATTTCGCTGCCTGCTTCATATGACTTCACAATGGATGACTGGAATGGATACCCCTTTCCCACTGACCCAAAAATCTAAAAGCCCAGCTCTGCTTGGTTTCAATTTCGATTCAGGTCGTGTCTATATAAGACTATAAAATGATAATATCCATAGTTTGTTAACCCGATCGTCCGCACCAACCTGCAAAAATATGAGAGGGGGTCTATTATGCAGACCATACGGGCAAGAAAAGAGAGTGTGAATGGGGCTATTGATTGTGGACAGAAAGTGACCAGCAATACGCAGCCACTGAGAGTGCCTCAGTGTGCACTGGGAGGTTATGGAGAAAAGCAGAACTTTGCAGGTTAAGATGAGTTGCTGTGTGGTGCACCTACTTGATGCTAGCATCTCTTCCACAAGAGGCTTTCCCTGAGTGTGTCAGAAGAGCCAGTATACAGCCATGGTAAAATACATGCTGTTTAGAGTGGCTGAGCTGCTGTTAGTCTGCCCTAAACGTCTGAGAGAAGTGCAGCATGTAACAACATGGACCAATGAGTTGTGTTTCCTGCCACAGTGGAGAGGAAAATCTCATCTCAAATTGTTCACTTTGAAGTACAACAATGTTGTCACCACCAATTTGGTCCAGACTGTTTTGCAGTGGTGCAAAGTCACATAGATCACTATTGAATTATATGAAGTTTATTCAGATTACTTATGCTTTACTTGAGTTATTTTTTTCTTTTACTTTATATTCCAGCTCCAATAGATTTGAAAAGCAAATAGTTCACTTTCTTTCCACTCCACATTTATTTGCTAAATCAACGCTTATTAAATACTTATCTAAATAATTACATTAATGAGATTTAGCAAAATCAATCAAATACATTTACAATATTAAGACAAAATAAGATCCTATCAGGTGCACATAGGCCAGTTGCAACATTAAGATTAATCGTATTATGTTAATGCATCAATTACGTATATTATATAACGAATAGTGTAGGAAAACACATGTAACATAACTTGCAATTTTGTTGTCAATGGAAAAGTTGAATATAGCCCTTTTACAATGTAACATCCCTTGTTTTACTTATGTAAATAATATTCCTATTGGATTATGAGCATAGTTTAAATTAGTATAAAACCAATCTGACTCTGCCTTATAAAATCAGTGTGCTCAGTTCTTTCCATGATGGGACTAGTAATGCATTGCCACTTCCTACTCAAAATGCTTTTTGGATTTAATTATTCGATGTGGCCACAAGTCTGTAACATTTTCATTGAGCCTAGCTGAGTTGTCATATGTAAAATACTTGTGGTGGTAACCTTTACAGAGCAGCTGGTATTTTACTGCTACTTTTTCACTGCAGCTCCTCTCCGAGATCCCCCATTACCATGTCAATTTTTTCTACAGTTGAAACCGTTTGAAGAAGCAGCGCGCCACACTTCATATGCCGCAGTATACGGTTACATCAGTTTTTCCTCCGGAATTGGTAAACGCATTGAAGACATAATTTTCATGTCACTGGAGTAACTTTTTTTAAGCACTTTCTGTCACACTGGCCAGATGAAAGGTAATAATTAGCACGCCACACACGCTTCTCATTTGAATGACCACTGAAGGGGACATATTCACACAAGGACAAGTATAGGCTGTCTATGGTCCCGTCTGTGCTTCAGACATCAGATGGCTTTGATAACAGTGGCCTGGGGGGGGGGGGTCTCAGATCAACCAAGAGAGAGAGATAGCTGGATGCCCTGTAGAATAGACCATCTACAGCACAGTGTGAAGTCTATCATCACTGGCTGTTTCTCCTTTGCTAACTTACGGGCGTCGAAATGGGTTTGTATCCAAGTGTGCTGGGCTTAACTCGCCAATTCTTATTGGCTATGGCATTTAGGTGTGTAATTATTTGTTCAACACCTTTATTGAAAACTTTTTTATTTGTGCTCTGATACGTGATTTGGGTCAATACACTTTTAAATACACTCTGACTAAAATCCCCAGAGGTTGCGTTTAGAGGCGGGGTCAGTGATTTTGGAGAACGTGTTTTGTGTCAAATACCGGCCTAGGCTTGGTAAACCTGTATGTATACCCGTTTATAGAGCCTAGGCTGTGTATTAACACTGGATTGATTGTCAGCGCACGGACAGTATGGAGAGGTATACAGGATTATGAAGAGATATTCTCTGATTTTGACAAAGTAATTTTGCCCACAAGTGTTCTCCAGAATTGTTGACCCCCCCCCCCCCCCTTTAACTCACCGATGCTGGTATAGGCGTCCGCAGTTAGGTGTGTCCTTATTTGTTTAGCACCTTTATTTCCCCCTTGCGTCTGAACAATTTTGTATGGGCTCTGATTTAGGTGAATATAATTTAGATACTCTCTACTACTGTTGTGGAACTGATCAGCGTCTAGTTACAGAAGTTGGAAATTAAAGGCCTACTTCACCGGTTGGAATATGAAGGTGTATTGAACTCGGAGATCCTATTTGGTATAAATGTGCAAAGAAAAATTCAATCGGATCATCTTAGCCTGAGAAAAGGCAGAAAGAGTGTTTTATGGTCTCACTGTCTAACCCTACAGTTTCCTTCTTGTGACAGCACAGTAAGGGTTAGGATTAACAGGACAGCTGGGCCAAGGGAAGACTAAGGGAAGACTGAGGGAAGAAAAACCTAATTCATTATATTATAATTGTTATTTTATAATGATAGAACGCTGGATCCGTATGGGTGAAGTATTCCTTTAAATACCAGTTGACACAATGTTTAAATACAAATAAATTAATCTTTAATGTTTGCAAACATGAGTCGAGACACAATCAAGCAAATTGCATTAGATAAAGTAAACTGCATCTTACATGAACGCGCGAACATTTGCAACGTCACAACAGTTTATCAGGGTTAACATAGTGAGCCATTATAAACATACTTTGGCGCCATCTTAGTCTCTAGTTCATACTATCACAGTTATAAAACAACCTTACTTTATCTTACACAAGACTAAGGTCAACACATTTTGACAGTTAGATCACTTGTTTGAAGATTCACAATTTATTTATTTATTTGTTTATTGAACAGGGACAATGTACAGCACATAAGCAGTACCAGATTTAGCTATAAGCTAATTTTCATCTGTAGTCCCTGGGCAGGAAACAGAGTATTACATCTCTGTCAAGATGGGAAACCTAACACTGAAGTATAAAAACAATAACACACAATTTCACAACAGTAAAACACAACAACACAATACGAACAATAAAATCACAACATTTAGGACACCACAACAACAACACAACAAGAAAAGACACCAAGAAAACAGGACATCACAACATTAAGAAAACAATCTATGCATGATGGGTACATGCTTGGGTTGATTTCAGCCAATGGCAATATAATATACAGTATATGATATACATACAGTATATACACACATTCATTTCCATAAAACTTCAGTCCCCCAGAGGAGCTTTTAAGCCACCTGAAAAATACGGAGCAGTCATGTAGGAAAATGATGGAAGGGCTGTAATTACTTGCCAAAGATGTGGCTTTTATATCAGCAAATTAGGAGGTGTACAAAGTGAGCTCTGTGGTCTCAGAGAAACGGCAACGATAAAAGCTCCTTTGCTTTTTTTCCTTCCCAGTGTTTGTCTCTTGACTCTAATCCCATCAAAGACTCCCCTGCTTTTTTGTTTTCCTTTTCGAGGAACGCTGAGATCCTCCCCCGTCTCTGGCTTACCTCCCCTCAGGAGTGGCATCTTGGAGTGAACGCTGATTGGTGATTACCTACTTCCAGACAAACATCTGGAAGCGTAAATACTGCTAATCCCCCTTCATAACCACTGTGTTCTCCACGTCAGTTGGTTCTTGCTAAGAATAAATACCAAAATGCATGGGTTCCGTTTCAACGTTGGAGGGGGTGGGGGGGGCAATAAGTAGAACATTTTGAGCGTCAATCAATTCATTTCCTGCATTCTGGTGATTTGTCATGCACCAATTGATGCCTTTTGTGCATTCATTAATGGTGGGAAACTCTTTATCTCTGTTAAAGGAAAAGCCAACAGTCAGGTTGCCGGTCACACAAAGGGGTGGGTTGTCAGTCATATTGTTTTAATGGGGACAAATGAACCTTTTCTAAATATTGAGGGGGACATATCCCCAAAATCTATGCGTATGCCAAAACCAGAGAAAGAGACTGAGGACAGGGTAAGGAGCCACCGCTGCAGCATTTTCATAATTTAAATGGAAACATGACTGACACATTCCTAGATTGCCTGATGAATGTAAGACATTATTGGCTCAAACAGCTTTTCTTTGCCCTGGTTGAATGAACATAAGATGGAAGTCCAAACAATGGAAGTGGTTTGTGTGTGTGACCATGGCAGATGATGCTGTGGCTCTTTTAGTCCCAGCACAGATACCAATACCTTGGCACATATATACCAATACATTGGCAGAGCAATATGCACCTACTATTTATATAATAAATACTATATACATATCTAGGTTTCTGAAACATCTGGGGCTTAGCCCAAGAGGGAGTAGGACAGTGTGCGCATGCAGCGCGCGTCAAATTGTGTTGTATACTTTATTGCGCATGCAAAAAAAAATCATAATGCTTTACCTAAATAAACAAAATAGGCAGGTAATTATAGCATTACATAGCTACCTGACTGCTGTTTATCCCCAGACATCTAAAGTTCCATTCAAGTTATTTCAGTGTAAAATTAATACAGTGAGACATACCTTACATCAGTGGCGGACTCAGACTGTTTGAAAGGCAGGGGCGAAGAAATAAAAAGGGCACATTCTGGACATTTCTAATTCGATGATGTTTTTCTTTCCCCCAGCTGAGCCTTAAAGGCAGCGCTGCCTGGAAGGCCCCATTTGGGGCACTTGTTACATCTCCATGTAGCACTTACTTGTGGCACTTTGTAGTCTGGTTTATTTGCAGCTATAGTACTGACGTGATTATTGTTGTTCTGAGTTTGTACCTTCTTTGTTGAATGCACTTAATGGAAGTCGCTTTGGATAAAAGCGTCAGCTAAATAGAACGTATTGTAACGAAACACCAAACACTGTGTTTGTAGATGTTAAAAAAATAATTTCACATTTTAGCATAAGAAGGGAGGATGCCTTGCTGCTTTCATATTTACTAACATTTAAAGGCCTACTTCACCGGTTTGAATATGAAGGTGTATTGAATTCTGAGATCCTATGTAGTATAAATGTGCAAAAAAAAAAAAATCAGTTCATCCTAGCCTGAGAAAAGGCAGAAAGAGTGTTTTTTTTAACCCTATATTTCTCTTTCTCGTGACATCACAGAAAGAGAAATATAGGGTTAAAAAAAACGTACTTTGTAAATATTACTGTGATGTCACAGTAAAAGACATCACAGTAATATTTACAAAGTAAGTTTTTTTTTAACCCTATATTTCTCTTTCTGTGATGTCACGAGAAAGAGAAATATAGGGTTAAAAAAAACACTCTTTCTGCCTTTTCTCAGGCTAGGATGAACCGATTTAAAAAAAAAAATGCACATTTATACTACATAGGATCTCAGAATTCAATACACCTTCATATTCAAACCGGTGAAGTAGGCCTTTAAGTAAATTAGACTGGAGAAAAATCAATGTGCCGCTACCATACAGTCTTTGACAGTTGACAGCCAGCTACGGAAATATTGAAGGAAGTTTTCCTTCATGTTGAGGTGATGGCTGACTATTACCGTCTCTCTTGCATGAAATGACCTACACTTGAATGAGGACTGGATCTTGACACTCAAAAAATGTATATACATTTTAAACGGATTATGCAAACTGAAAATATTAGGTTTTTATAACTTGGCATCTACTTGCTCTTTTCCACTATGGGTACTGACATACTCTTAATCCGCTTTTTGCTTTGTGTTCCAGTGGAGATTTAAATACCACTCGATGTAGTACCACAACTTGTCTTTTCGGTTTGCCATATTATTGCTCCAGAAAGAGCACATCATCATCATTTAGGCCTATTGTATGGAGGGGCAACCTAGGGCACTCAATCATTTTTGTTCACGTGTAAAGGGCAGCCAATGAGGCACTTTCTCTCATTTTCACCACCATAGAGGGTGTTTTAGCATCACTTTTTCAACCATGGGGGCACCAGACGGGCAGAAGGGCACTAGAAGGACCAAACGGACAGAAGGGCACTATTAGGGCGCTATCAGGGCAGTAGAAGGACCAGACGGGCAGAAGGGCACTATCAGGGTACTTGTAGGGCACTAGAAGGGCACCAGACGAGCAAAAGGGGACTATAAGGGCACTCATTAAGGCACGTCATCAAATTTTCTTGTTCTAGAGCAGGGGTGTCAAACTCATTTTGGTTCGAGGGCCACATACAGCCTCTCTGATCTCAAGTGGGCCGGACCAGTAAAATAATGGCAAAATAACGAACATATGTCAACTCGCGCCGCAGCAAAGATTTTGGGGGTATTTTGCTCAAAGATGCCAATACGCACTAATGAAATAAACAACTGTTTATTTGAATACACAAATACAACAGGCACTGACCATACAGTTGTCCAATTTTGTTTACTGTATGTACAGGGACACATTTTGTGCAAACATGCAGACAGTACAAAATACAATTAAATGAAAGTGCAACTTCTGCTGTTTTGATTTATTTTTAAATACAGAGGTTATTGGTTGTTTTGGAATATGTTTTTCCCAATTTAAAACATAAAAATAATGCAGCATGGAAAATTAGGAAATAAATCTTGTAGGCCTACACTAGCATGCTCCAGCTCGTTTTGCGCACGCAGAGCCACAGACACACCGCGCTTGCTAGTACATTAATTGTTCAGCACTAAAAATAAAAATAGTTTTATTTTATTTCAATTTTTTTGGTTTTTACTTTGCCATAAAGCACTGGAGGAAACATTAATAGCGGTGACGCAAGATTGCCTTTTACCATTTCCCACGTTGCTAAAATGTGCTTTTTTAAAATTTTGGTTATTTCTTTAAAAATTCATAACTCCTCACAGGAATGGGCTAAATGCTCAGAAATGTGTGCTCTACAAGTCGCGGGCCGGATGTTTGACACCGCTGCCTTAGACACTTGACACAATCAATCATCAATATTAGCATGCTATTTAGCCACATATATTGGCCTATTTACAGCCCTCAGAAAACTGACAGCTCTTCTTAGATGCAAGTTCATCAATTCATGGCTTAAAATCCTGAGCTGTGGAACTTTCAGCAGACATTCCTAGCTGTAAGCCACATAAGTTTCCTAACAGTTGAGAACGCATGTGACGTGCGGATATGGCACAGGCTCCATGAAAAAAAAAAAAAAAAAAAAAATATATATATATAGGGGAAGGTGGGGTGATTTGTGCGTTTTGGAAGTTGCAAAACCCCTTGTTTCTAGAAAACCGTGGAAGAAATTGGAAATGTGACCACATATTTAAGAAGAGCCATCCATTTGACTCATCCTGTAAAGAAGGGAGACACAAGGAATAAGATATAAGCACATTTAAGCTCAAAAAACTGTG
The DNA here is from genome assembly GCA_026929865.2 of Hyperoplus lanceolatus. Taxonomy (NCBI): domain Eukaryota; kingdom Metazoa; phylum Chordata; class Actinopteri; order Uranoscopiformes; family Ammodytidae; genus Hyperoplus; species Hyperoplus lanceolatus. The sequence continues at coordinate 3,057,189 of CM049397.1, forward strand.
TTTTGCCTTTCAAAGTAAAATTTCCATGATCAAGGTTTTTTGATTATTGTGTCTGAACAATTATAGACACGTTTGAAAACATTTGACACATGTTGTAGTGCTTTGGTATGCTACACTTTGAGTCTATATAGTTAGCACAATGTCAACCCTAAATTGCTGCATCATGCCTATTATCCAAAATTCTGGGGATGGGGTGATTTGTGCGCAAGGGCCTGGGTGAGTTATAAGTAAGTAAGTAAGTAAAATGTATTTATAAAAGCACATTTATGACAGTTTGCACTGTCCAAAGTGCTGTACATAGTGCATTCAGTAGGTAAACAATGAAGGTAAAATAACAATAACCAAAATAAAAGACGTAAAGCCCATACATCCACATAAACACAGATAGTAGTGCAGAGGTAAGTAAGTAGTGCAGAGGTTAATGGGGAGGAAACACCAGGGTGTACATATGGGTTTTGAGCCTTGATTTAAAGGCAGAAATGTAGGGGGAATCACATTTGTCAGGTGGCAGTTGGTTCCACAAGCACGGAGCAACTAGTGCAAAGTACATTTCTGAGAGTTGTGCCAGTGGCATGGCTGTATACGCTGGTCACCAAAAGAAAGTGATAGTCTATAGTAGCTCAGGAGAGAGTGACATCTCAATTCCACTTAACGACACCACTGATGAGAGTTCAGATGGCCAGAAAGATGATGATGGTGACTTTGTCATTGTGACACAATACAAGACAACTTTTTTTCCGAAAGCTATATTTCTTAAACAGTTTATTCCAGATCCAAAGTTTTTATTGCCAGGGATGCACAACATCCTGAAATATATGTACATATTTGAGTTGGAGACATAACTGTCAAGGCCTCACTTTAAAATCACTTTGAGTAAAAAGTTGCACAAATCACCCCACCTTCCCCTATATATATTTTTTTTCCAGAATTGATTCAAATCGGCCGAATTGATTCGCGGGCCAGATCAAAACGTGTCGCGGGCCTTGAGTTTGACATGTGTTCTAGAGGGCACATCATCATCATTTATTGCATGAAGGGGCACCCTAGAGGGCACCCAATCATGTTTTGCACGTGAAAAGGGCAGTCAATAAGGCATTTCCTCTCGTTTTCCCCACTCTTGAGGGCACTTTAGCGCACTTTTTCAACCATTGAGCCACTAATCATGTTAGCATTCATCCTTAGACACTTGACACAATCAGTCATCAATATTGGCATGCTATTTATCCTCATAGATTGGCCTATTTACAGCCCACAGAAAACGGACATACAGTAGTTTCTTCAATGCAAGTTTATCAATTCATGGCTTAAAATCTTGAGCAGTAGAACAGAAATTCCTAGCAGTAAGCTACGCAGGAGTCCTAACCAATGGGAGCATGTGCGACGTGCGGATATGGCACAGGCACTGCATGCAGCAAAAAATATATATATATAATATATAGGCCTATATATTTTTTTCAACAAAAAAGATTCGGGGCTAATCAAATTAGATCTGGGGCTTTAGCATAGTGACGCCACTGCTTGACACCAGAGGCCTGTTTGACTGTTCTCACGTCGCAGTGCTTCATTTACAATTTTGAATATTTTCATTTTAAGGTATTATGGTCAATTGGTGAAGTAGCATTAACAAGTATGAGAGGAGATTAATTTTGTGGCAACCCAGGACAAAAAATAAGGTAGCAGAAGCAGGGATATGAAGACCAGAGGGAGTGAAATCCCCTCCACCCGCCTGGCAAATCGTTTTAACCTTTGAGAATGGTTCAAGGAAAGGATTTTGTAGAGCATGGCTGCTCATGTTAAAGCTGCACTCATCAAGCTTTTATAATAACAATGGATTAAGTGTGGTTGCTTTGATTGTAGGGCCTGCAACTTTCAGTTATGGTTCAGTCTCACCGCTCTTAATTTGACCAGTTTCGTAGCCACCAGGGTTTAGTTGTAAGAGGGCCTGCAGCCTAAAGCTTATCGCAATGTATTGTAAAAGTGTGAGTATTTTGATATAAAAATACTCATAAAACACATTTTGTCATATTGTTAGCCTCATAGCATAATTGCCTAAATCATATTTACTCTACTCTACATCTACTCTATTCTACATCTACTTTACTCTATAACCCTTAAAATATGACTTAGGCAATTATGCTATTAGGCTAACGAAAAGTAGATGTAGAGTAGAGTAGATGTAGAGTAAAAGTAGAGTAGAGTAAATATGATTCAGGCAATTATGCTATGAGGCTAACAATATTATAACCGCTAACTAAAGTACTGACACAAGAAGCCACATTTTAAAATATGTTTTTTTATTCCATTGGGACTTGGAAGCGTCAGTATATATAGTGCCAGGATGATATAGGCTTTTAAAAGCTTCCAGAGTCAAATCTTATATTTGGATGTATTGCGCCTTGATAGTGGAATCCTGGACAGTTAAATATAATTGTTTCTTTCACCATACACCTACTGCATGTCAGTTCTAATTACTCATGTGCACACAAAACAGGCCAGAGGCTGCTCATAAAAGCTCTCATAAACCCCATAATCCGTTGAGATAAAACAGTGGAAGCATTGAAATATACTCAAAGTGATAAGACAACCCTGTCTACTTTTTTTTAGATTATGTTCATGTGAAAATAATTTGCAATTGTGAACATTGTGTATGTAAAAATGCATTTCCTTTTATTTAGTATGTTAACTGAGGTTTTTTTTCTCTAACATGTTTTGTACAACACATACTCCAAAAGGCATTAGCATAGGCTGCATGTCCTGTTACACATTCATTTAATTTAAATTTTTACATGTTAAAAACTGATTTCTTGAAGGTTATATAGTGGATCACTCGTCAATATGTCCTTGTCTGGCAGGCTTTTTCACTTGGCAGCTCTTGTTTTCCAGTCATTTCAGATTTCATCTCAGACTGAGAGCTAAAGGTAAAGTAAGCGATTTATTTATGTTAATATAAGTGTTAAATCGGTCTTTATTCATATAGTGATCACTTACATAATGTGTGCGTTTCATAAAGCCGATCTCTCAGTCAGCTGCTCTGCATGTAATCGGCAAATAAACTTTTTATCGGATCCCAAAATTAATATCCAATCACAAGAGAGAATGCTACAAACCGACACCTGTCTCACTCATGGTCTCACTGCCAGTGCACGCCAGAGCAACAAATGGGTGAATGTTTATGCGCCTACAATGGCGGAGCAGGTAAAAATCCTTCCCAACGTCTGTTTTGATGGTTTTTATCATGTTTTATCACACTTATGGATCTGAGATGGAGCTAGATAACTTGCTGTTTGCATCAATGTGGTGACGTAGGGACGAGCGAGGGGACTGCTAACTGCAGTAACTGTCAGGAAGTTAGCTAAAAGAACCATTCCGCTTACAGCACCTTTAACAAATCCATCATCACAGTGAACATAATGTCTGCTTTTCTTCTTATCAGAGTGTTGCTGTTGTAAGTGCATACTGATCTGAACAATCTACAGTATATTGTATTACCATATAACAGTAAGGTAACTTTTGAGAAAAAATGAAACCTAAGATGCTGTTTGCTGTGATGGATTGCCTGATGCATTTCAGGCAAGTTTCAAGGCGCTTGCAAGTCAATTTTCATACTGTAGGGAAATTAATGGAAAGGATAGTTTCTGCATGAAAAATGTATTCAAAAATCTGAAACTTCTGGTACACGTAAAATGGTCAGCAGCAGCATCGAGTCACATTTTTTAACAAACATGTTACAACGATTCTAACAAAGATTCTCCTCTCATACACACACAACTGAAAAAATGAACACACAAAAAAAGACTAACAACTAACATGGCATACTCTACTTTACATTGATTAAACTGTAGGCACATGTTAAGAAGAAAATATAACGTCAACAAGGTGTCATGTAGGTCACTTAAGTACTGTTATATAGTCAAGGAAAGCCTGTCATATCTGTTTACATTGTTCTGCTTTCCCTGAAATCTCATAACGAATTTTCTCCATATATAAAGTAGAGAACTCCATGAGCCACATATCAAAGCAGGGGGCTATCTCCATATTCCAAGCCTTAAGAAACTAGAGTTTGCACAATACTTGATTACATTTACTTAAATTTACATCCTTTTATTAAGTGACATTAAAAACTGGACCTTAACTGGTAATGGATTTTTGTACCATTGCATTGCGCACTTATTGAAATCCCTGTATTTGTTCATCATGCTGTGAAAATTAAACTCAAAGTAAATGTATCTTGTTTTTTAAGATTATCCGACATATGTTGGCATCGGCAACAATGGACTCTGAACACAATGTTTATCTGTACAAGTTGATATTGGCCACACTTTGACAAATAGTTTGCGTGGTCAAACGTCCGTGATTGATCTGTGGTGGGAGACAAAACCCACAAGCCATTGTTCCTCAAGTATCCTTCACAGAGGACTATGCTCCACTGCCTCCACTACCAGACACCGTCCCCCAATTTGCTGTCGCTGCCTTTTTTTTAAATTCTGATCCAAATTCAATACCCTTACTTACTAAGCCATGCATCAGCATAACTTGCAGCTGTAAATAGTGCAAGAATGTTTGATCACTCAAGCCAAGCTGTGTATGAAGCTCATTAACTTCTAGGATATCTCCATTTCTTAAAAGATGCCACCGCTCAGTGCTAGCCTAATTCGTCATTTACAAGAGTTCCCCTCACATTCTGTAACCTATACTGTAGTCTAATGTGCTGCAGAAGCACATTACTTATTAGATGCTTCAAATAAAATATATATTTTGTGATACAACCCCAATTCTGAAAAAGCTGGGACGTTATGTAAGATGTAAATAAAACAGAATGCTTTCATTTCCTAATCCTTTTCAACATGTATTCAATAAAAAAACAGTACAAATACATCATTGTTTAAACAGATACACTTTATAGTTTTTTGTTAATATATACAAATAATACATTTAGAAATTGCAAACCGTTTCTAAAAAGTTGGGACAAGGGCATACAAGCTTTAGAATGTTAAAAAAAATACCTCTTTGGAAAATAATGTGCATAAACCTCAATACTTGAGGGCCTGTACTTAATATATACATAAATAAATACCTAGTCCTGTGTTTCACCTACATGGGCTGCGTCCCACTATACTGGACATTTATTGGTTTGTAGATGGCCGTGCGTCTGACGTCTGCACTTCTATTCGGTGTATAGCCGAATATACATTTCATATCTAATTTATTTAGCCTTCAATCAAATAAACAACAATATAAACTCCAAGTACACTAATCTAAATCTACAGAACACTCATTATTGGAAAGGCACATCATACTACCCGCTAGGTTTCCTGCGCATACAGCAATCAGGAACTATATAAAGCCCAAGATTATTTTGATTATTTTGCTTGAAATGGAGGACGCAGGTGAATAACCCAGGTAATATAATATAACAGTTGTATCATTGCCGAGAATTATACTTTGTGTAGAAACAACTGACCTTCATGAGCCCACACAGTGCTCAAACACAACAGCATGACTGCCACATAATCTAGCATGAACATAGCATGGTATAATCTTGAAATCACTAAGAACACGGGTTAATGATGACATATCCTGCATACATGATGTGACACCAAAGAAGATCAATACCTCGTCTAAACCAACAGGGGATTGTTTTTAGCGGCATTGTTTTTCCATAATTAGCACAAAACAAAGAGGTAAAGGTAAGACTAGAACTTCCATGGAAGAGAGAACAATCTCTTGCTGAACTGTTCCGTGTGTGTGTGTTTGCGCGTGTGTGCTATATGTGTTTCCATGGGAATCGGTGCAATCTGTTCTCGTTACCGTCATCTGCTGTATGTTGCAGGACCTGCTGTGTGTCTGGTATTACCACTTGAGTCACTACGGGGACACACTTTCTTGTACAGTCATATGAAAAAGTTTGGGACTCCCCTTCTAATTTTGGGGATTTTTGTTAATCATTAGCTGGGATTTCAAAGAAGCAAATTCCTTTTCATATATGCCATACCTTAGGGAAACAGAAGCAATTCAGCGGTGTCATTTTGTTTAATGGAATAATAGAAAATATGCAATAAGCATCATAACAAAATTTGACTGGTGCAAGGAGGTGCCTCCTTTTGCAAAAATAATAGCCTCTAGACACCTCTGGTAGCCTGTGATGAGTGTCTAGATCCTGGATGGAGGTATTTTGAACATTCTTACATACTAAAGCGATCCAGTTCAATTAAATGTGATGGCTGCCGAGCATGGAAAGCCCGCTTCAAATCATCCCATAGATTGTCGATGATATTCAAGTCATTGGACTGCGACGGCCATATCAGAACATTGTACTTTTCCCTCTGCAGGAATTTGAACTGTGTTAAGGGTCATTGTCTTGTTGGAATATCCAACCCCTGCGCATTATCCTGAATAATCTGGTGAAACTGGGTTGAATTCATCCGGCTATCCACTTTAACCAGGGCCCCAGTCCCTGAAGTGGCCACAGCATGATTGAACCTCCACCAAATTTGAAAGTAGGTAGCAGGTGTTTTACTTGGAATGCAGTTTTCTCCTTTCGCCACGTAAAACACTTTTTATAATGACCAAATAACTTATTTTTTGTCTCATCAGTCCAAAGCATTTTCTTCCAATATGAATCTGGCTTGTCTAAATAAGCTTTAGCATACTCCAAGCAACTGTACCTGTGGCGTGGGCGCAGAAAGGGCTTCCTTCTCATCACCCGGCCATACAGATGTGTTGGTGCAAATTGCACTGAATTGTTGAACCATGTACAGATACACCATCTGCAGCCAGATGTTCTTGCAGGTCTTTGGAGGTGATCTTTGGGTTGTGTGCAACCTTTCTCACAATCCGCCGCATATATGCCGCTCAAGTACTTTTCTTGGTCTGCTATACCTGGGTTTAACTGCAACTGTGCCTGTGTCCTTCCATTCCCTGACAACATTCCTTACAGTAGAAATTGACCATTGAAACCTTTGGGAAAGCTTCTTGTAGCCTTCCCCTAAACCATGACAATGAATAATCTTTGTTTTTAAGATCTTTTGGGAGCTGTTTTGATGATCCCATTCTGTCTCACTTCTGCAGAGAGTCAAAGAGAAGTGCAACTTGCATTTAGGCACCTAAAATACCTTTTCTCATGATTAAACAGACCTTTATATGAGGTTCAAGGCTTAGCAACATAATCCAACCAATTTTGTGTTTAAAGTCCTCAGTTTTTACATGCTGTTACAGGCATTAAAATCAACAAAACCACATGGGTTCCTATATTTTTGCACAGCAAGTTTTTCACATTTTATTTAATTTCATAAAACTAAATACTGCTTTTCAAAGAAAACCTTTGTTTGGAAGACATCCCAGTACTTAGCTGTTCCTGGTAAATTAAAGACATACCACTTTTATCTTTTTTGTGTAAAAGCAGAGTCAATTATAATGCCGGCTGAGAGGGGTTCCTAAACTTTTTCATATGACTGTATATCACTTCTTGTTTGCGGTCGATTTCTGTGCATGCATTTGTGGGATGAAATGTTTTGCAATGTGATGCTGTGCTCCAATAAAATAAAATGTACGTGTAACTCTGTTAATTTCAGTCTATTTTAGATTCGGATTCCCAGCCAAACCAACACAGGCCAAAATGACACCAGAATTCTTATAAAAATATATATTGTATTTCTCTGTTTTAAAACACAAGCTTGTTAGGTCAATTGCCTCTTAAAAGAGGACGGACTTATTTAAAAGCAAAGTCTTCTTGGTTGTCCAATGTTCTATACCAAGGGGGGAAATACCAAGTTCAGTCCAGTCTCGGGTTGGCTCCTTGTTTTCCCTTTGCGTCCGCAAGGGGAGTGTGTCCCGGGCCTTACGAGTAGCTCAAGTCGCTCCAATCCGGAAGTCCAGCGCCAGGGATTCCTAGGGGCCGCTCGCCGCTGTCAGACACAGACAGGAAGGGAAATCAATACGTGCCTTGCAGCGCGGTACATTTAAAAACATTCACTCTCTCTGTGGGTTAGCGTGACAACTTTCCTTAACGTGATTTTATACGAGCCCATCAACAAGTGCAGTCGTCACCACCGCTCCACCGTCGCCTCTGGATCTGGCACCTCACTAAATTGGTCACCCCTCAATTGGTCTCTCGAGGATAAATAAAAGTTAAATAAATTAAATAAATAAATAAATAAATCAAACAGGAATCAACAGCTTCTCGTGTCTGAATATAAAAAGCACACACACCTGGAGGAAGAGACCACTTTCCTTTAGTTGGAGTGTTGCGAGCGTTGACACTGCAGAGTCTGGGAGACGATTTCACCGAGACACAGGAAATCCACCCAGCAGCAACACTGGGGGGAGAGAAGAGACGATCCAATCTTCGACAGCGGGCAGCACGTTTGTCCGACCAGAGAGTTCCTCACCAGAGAGTCCTTCACCAGAGAGTCCTCTCACTCTGAGTTCCTTTCCCGGAAGCCCTTTCCCCTGTTTCAGGGAGACCTACTCAGAGAGTCCTCTCTCTCGCCCTGCGTTCCAATACCCGTTCAACATGCCCTTGTTCACTTGCCCTTGGCACTTGCCCTCGGGGGAATCCCCGCCGCCATCTTAAGTGTCGTTCCAATTGTCTGGAAACTGAAGAGAACTTGGTGATATAGACCCTCGGAGGGCTGAGTGATCGAGTGAACATCCATGGTCACTCTGAGGTGGATATCACCATAGCTGCCAAGTCTCACTCTTTGGCCGTGAGACACATGCAAATCAACCCGTTCACACTCTCACACGCCACACCTCAAATTTCTCACGCGGAGAAATTAATCCCCAAAATAACATTTGTTTTGCGGGACTTTTATTTTCAAATTCTCATTTTGAAAAGCTAACAGACATGAGTGCCGTGACTTCCTCTTTCTGAACGCGCATTAACGTTATGCTTTGATGTGCACTGTGCATTCGAAGCGGGAGGCGAGCCCCCTACCTATACCTTCTCTTCTGAGGTGTGTGTTGATAGCGTGCCAAGTTACCGCTGATAAGAATTGTGTCCCCGCCGGCCGGTGAGCGTGCGTACATCAAACATATTAACCCTTCAATTTCACTCATGTAAATTCAGAAGATCTTTGGATCGTTTTGTATATTGTTTTTTGGTAATTTAGTTTGAAAATTAGGTTTGCAAAGTAACAAATGGCTCATCCGCCAATAAAAATGCTTTTATTCTTCTGTGTAATGAACTGTAGCCTATTGCACATTTATAGCACTTTTCACAACACAAATCAAGGTAGCCTAAGAGGAGGGACCAAGTAACCCAGATGTTTTATTTTAGCCTAGTAGTTTGCATTGGTGTTGAACTGTTCCCTATTTTTTTTCTTTGAATAAAGCCTAATGCTGCTAGTAAAATACCACCAGCCACTCAACCCTCAATAGTAGACATGATATAGAATAATTACCTTTATTACAGTTTAACCAAATGTTTTAACAATAGGCTACAGGAGATATTTGAAAGCACTACACATGAATTGAATGCTATTCAATAACATTTGTGTCAAAGAAACCGTGAATGTTCTCTTTTACTTTACATAAAAATGAATGCAGAAAAGGCACACATTGCTTCATAAAAATTCACCAGAATGCAGGAAATTAAGTGTTTAATGCTCAAAATTTTCTGGTGGGAGCCCCAGACCCCCACGTATAATGTGTCCACACCCAATGTTTAATTAAAACCTGTCCTACAACTTTGCAATTCATGAATTAGTTAATTTTAATAAGATTTTTGATGTTTTATCGCATTTTCCAATTGTCTTTATTTCTGATTTATTATGAACAATATATAAACTTGCAGGACACTAGCAAAAATTATTAGGGTGGGAGAGAGGACACGGTTTTGGGTCCCTCGGCCAAGAAATCTCACTCCAAACTTTTGGTGAAACTTGGCAGCCCTGATATCACCCACAGTACATTGCAGTTCGTCTTCTTCTTCTCCTTTTATTTTCCAGTAGACTGTATGCTTTTAGGGACATTGCGGCCACCCGCAGGACAAATATATATATAAATATATTCCAAAACGCCTCAATTAGGCTATCCTATTTCCACAGGAACAACAATCCAGTGAATGTATTGCAGTTTACACATTGCTGCTATAACACTGATGGCTGCCAATTAGAGGACTATTTAAAACAAATGTTTTTGGTTGAAACCAACATAAATAAGAAAATGTCGGAGCAAACAATTTACATGTGTAAGTAACAATATCTTGATTTGAGTTACCGTGTCGAAATTCAATGTTTGTTATGCTACGGAAATGGCTTTCTGCAATATAGTCTACCTTAGCAGAATGTTATAATTCTGTATTATTTGCATTCAGAACTACCTTTTAAGGTGCGAACACACCAAACGCGTTGGGTGTGGTGGCCAAAGCGCTCAACGCACCTGATCTGGCCTTTGGTCATTTTGTGTCAAAAAATGGTTCAACGCGCCCAACGCTACGCAGCTAGTCTCCCTCCCGATATATTTATTCAACCATGGCTGCTATTAGACCCGACCCGACACAACAGCGTTCATGTCCGCACAAAAACAACAACAACACGGCCAACAATTGTGCCAAAAGACAAATAAACAGCAACTGAACGGAACAAATAGCATTAAAACAGCATTACAGATTCACGCCACTTGGAAATGAACACAAACAGCCAGCCAGCCGCAAATACATTTCCTACTCGGTGTTTCTCAGCCTCTGTGTTGTCCTCCCACGGTGCCGATGTCCGTGAAGTCGGGTCAAGCTCACCGCTGATTGTCCAACGCGGCTAAACGTCACATGATGGAGCGTTAAAAGTTCAATCTTTTGAACTCGCGCGATGGTGCGGTGACGCTTTGGTAACGCGGCTACCGCGCCCAAAGCGCCGCTTTACTGCGGCCAACGCATCATCGCGTCTAAACCAATGGTTCCCTATGCAAAAATAGGATTTTTCAACGCCGCCACCGCACCCAACGCGTTTGGTGTGTTCGCACCTTAAAAGGGAGGATCTGCTCAACTAGCAAATCGGATTGCTGATTGTTAAACAGGGTTCAGGTGTGTCAATTAGTGGCATGCCGTGTGTAGCAGGCAGTTCTTGGGAGAGGTAAACAAAATGATGAAAGTCCAATAACATCAAACAATATAAAACCACAGCAAGCAATAGTATTAAATTAAGGGAAACTCACAGCAAACAATAGTACTGAAATACATAAAATAAAGTTAACCATCATCCATACTGCTCATGACTACTCGTTTTCATTATGTTACATACGTATATAAAACAAGCATAGACTTACTGAGAGGGGTCTCCGCTGAGTAATGTAGGGTTCAAATGTTCAAATCCTTGCCAGTTCGAGACTAAGAGATACAACCATACAGCATTGCTACCTGATTGTTTATTCTGACAGAAGGAAGGGACGCTAAAGGCAGCTGCTGTCATTGTAAATCCACTGAACGCCTGTCAAGTCCATTTTGGCTTTCAACATCAGACAAACAAATTGGTTTGTGTGAGTTCTTGCTGACGGCGACTCTGTTATGTGTCACCGAGATGCATTACCCGTTTTTGCTCTTTCAATCTGACATGCGAGGAGTATCAAGTCAACTCCAGAGGAGGATTAAAGGTCCTCCTGGTAAAACGTTAGGTGTAGATCGCCAGTAGTGTTATAAACTTCATGCGGGATGGTTCTTTAGCTGAGTTTTGTACCTGCAGAGCACAATTATATCAAGTGAATTCATTTTTGATTATTTGATGTCTACCGCTGCAACTTGTAATTTGATTATAATGGGCAGGTATAAGCACAAACAATTCTTTTTGAGAGGTAAACAATATATCAGATACTTTAATACATAAGCCCTTGTATATTTTTTTTTTTATTAGAGACAACAAAATGTATTACGTAAAAAGAGTATTTGACCAATGGTGGTGCTATGGAGCATGACTAGCACTTGATCAGTTATACCACAAGATTGTTAATAACTGTTTTAATAGATGGACCCAACTTTGCATTTTAGGTTTATCTCCTCTCCCCCGTGGCGGCGAGCCTTACGCAGCAGTTACGGCTTTTATTTTTATTTTTCAGAAAACCTGCTCTAATTTCAGAATAAAGCACTCCATGCTAACGCCAGATCCTATTTCACCACATATTGTGTGAAACCAGGCCTGTAGTCAACAGGGCAGAGGTTTTCAGACTGTGAACCATGGACTAGGAGAAGATTATTATTGAGGTGGATAACACGTTGTAAACACGTTGATGTCTTTTACCAAAGAAATTATGCCCGATTTGGCTTTTTGTCTATTCGCTTTTGTGTTCTTTTTTCATTGCAAACAAATTACATAAATATTACCAGAATATTGGCACTTGCAAACATTTTCTAGGAGAAGCAGTGCATTATCTGACAGAATTCCAGGGGTGCCAACACTGTATACACTGTATATACATATACAGTATATGCTGCTGTTGTAGAATGTATATTTTTATTTTTGTATCATGGCAACTTTTATCAAAATCTATGGTTGTCAATGGGACTATGATACCTCACAGGCCTTTTCATGACATTGGCCTCAAGTTAACACAAACAATAAAGTCCCATTTGTATTGAATTTTTTTTTTAAATTTCAGGCACAATATAACGGTGACTTGCCCCTCCTATACGGCATCAACATTGTAACCTTAAAACTACTAACACATCTGAAATCCAAGCCATTTCTGATTTCTCAACCATCGTGATCATCAGTCACCAGTCAATCCTCCAACTTTTCATAGCTCCTCTGAACATTGTGTACCGCCTCCCTGCTGACAAATGTCCTCTGTACAACGCCTATGCCTCCACATGGCGCTACAGTCAAAGCTGCACTCCTGATCATGATAAATGGCATTCCCCTGTCCTATCATTTTGTGTCTACCCAACAGTGGCTTGTCATTTCTTTTAAAGAAGAATAATGTTGCCAGCAATACCCGCCACATACCATAGCCGAGGATGAGCACCTGTAGTTCAAAAGGGCATGGAACGAGTGGGAACAAGGCAGCATTGTTTTACAGACAAGAGTGAAGCCAAACATACAGGAATCTATGAAGGGTATCCTGCTCCAGTCCTTGGTGGTGTTGGACATCTGTCAGTGGAGCTCAATGTGTGAGTCTAGTCTGTGATTGTTTTGCATATTGTTTATCTGGGCTGTATGTCTGATAGGCTAGGAAAAGTTAAGGAGAAAAATTTCTTTACGCAAAGGCTAAACGCCGGGTTTCATCCAAGAAGAGTGGGGATCCGGGTGGCACAAAACAAATGCCAGTACTGTTTGCGTCGCTACAGTGGTTGGACGCCCATGTGAAACACCGTCAAACTACAGGAAACATCACATTTTCACAAGTCGAGGTAAGCAATAATGTGTGTGTGTGTGTGTGTGTGTGTGTGTGTGTGTGTGTGTGTGTGTGTGTGAGAGAGAGAGAGAGAGAGAGAGAGAGAGAGAGAGAGAGAGAGAGAGAGAGAGAGAGAGAGAGAGAGAGAGAGAGAGAGAGAGAGAGAGCGGATTAAACTTTGTCCAAAGCAATTATGTAACTGTCAGTGACGTGAGGTCAGTGAGAGGTTTTCTCATAATCCACAATCAATGCTGTATTGTTATTCAATAATCAGAAATTATTCACTGCTAAAATGAATTCCTTTGTGCATTTCTTATAATATAAAAATACAAATAAAATTAGAGCACATTTTTAATGATGTACACTTGAATCATTAAACTCAAGAGTGACTTGAAGAATAGTTTCTTTAACTGGGTTTTGCAAACATACACAGATATAGTACACATTTGTGTAGCACACTGTCTACTTCAAAATTAAACAAAAACAAGAAGAATGAATGTTAAACTAATGATGTCAAATATAAGGACTTCAGACAATACAATCAAAAATATATATAGGGGGTGTACTTATCTAACAGACACTATTCGAGAGACGCTGAGATCGTTTTCCGGCACGCCCCGCCTCCCCCCTATAATGTCACGACAGGTATTGCCTTTACGGCAGAGGCAGGTAAAGCTAAATATAGTTGGTCTTTATTCACACTATATAACAACATAACGCCATAAATAAATGGATTTATTCATGTCTCTGGTCCTTTCCGTTGTAAGGATATGTGCGATCTGTTTGTTGTTGCTTTTGAAATGACAGATGCTTTATAAAACAGTTTTAATTTTTCGACTAGGCATTTAGAATTTTTTCACTATATTTTATCAAAGTAGGCCTACAGGTTCCTATCGTTTAACACTGATTCAGTGTCATAAACCTTTTTGTATTATTTGTGTGCCACTGTCATCTGCCATTTATACTAATAATAGTACCTTACAAAGCATAAAATCATTAAAAACCTCCATCTTCATTCAATTGTTTCTTACTTATTTTACTTGAATTTTAGTTTTCACACTTTTGACATTGTTAATGTAAGCTTCCATCATGTATTGTTAATGTATTCTTCCATCATGTATTGTTAATGTAAGCTTCCATCATGTATTGTTAATGTACTTCCATCTTATTACTCCATCATTATTTAATATCATTATTAATTACATCATTATTTATTACCACATTTTTATATTCCATCATCTTTTATTTATTTCCATCTTATATACTTCCATCATTATTTATTTATCTCATCATTATTTATATTCTCATCATTAATACCCATCATTTTTTTTCCATCTTATTTATTTATTCTTCCATCATTTTTATACTTCCATCTTTTTATTATCTTCCACTATTTATATGCTTCCATCATGTATTGTTAATGTAAGCTTCCATCATGTATTGTTAATGTAAGCTTCCATCATGTATTGTTAATGTAAGCTTCCATCATGTATTGCCAATCATATATTTGTTGGTATCAAAATGATTCTGCAGCTGGATCGAGTGGTATTTGCCAGTATGAACTGGTAAATACCACAGGATATGAGTGGCATGTCAGTGGAAAAACGGTAGGGGCCAGTAGGGAATGGTATTACCACTAATATTAGTGGTAATAGTAAGTAAGTAAGTAGTAAGTAAGTAAACTTTATTTATATAGCGCCCCTCGCAGACGAGGGTCAGAAAGTGCTTTGCAATGGGAAGCAACAACAGAATAAAAATATACATACATTTAAAAGGCCAATTACAATACAGTGATAAAACATAGCAGCCCCAAGAACAATTAGGCAAAAGCCTGCACAAATAAATAGGTTTTTAGTTGACGTTTGAATGCGTCAACAGACTCTATTGAACGCAGAGAGATGGGAAGATCGTTCCAGAGCTTGGGAGCAACAGCCTGGAAGGATCGGTCACCTCTGGTCCGCAAACGAGTACGTGGAACCATCAGCAGTCTCTGCTCCACAGACCTCAGAGCCCGAGCAGGGGTGTAAGGGGCCAGTAGGGAATGGTACTACCACTAATAGTGATGGTATTACCACTAATATTAAAGGCCTACTTCACCGGTTTGAATATGAAGGTGTATTGAATTCTGAGATCCTATGTAGTATAAATGTGCAAAAAAAAAAAAAATCGGTTCATCCTAGCCTGAGAAATGGCAGAAAGAGTGTTTTTTTTAACCCTATATTTCTCTTTCTCGTGACATCACAGAAAGAGAAATATAGGGTTAAAAAAAACGTACTTTGTAAATATTACTGTGATGTCTTTTACTGTGACATCACAGTAATATTTACAAAGTACGTTTTTGAAATATAGGGTTAAAAAAAACACTCTTTCTGCCTTTTCTCAGGCTAGGATGAACCGATTTAAAAATTTTTCGCACATTTATACTACATAGGATCTCAGAAATCAATACACCTTCATATTCAAACCGCTGAAGTAGGCCTTTAATGGTATTAGTATCAGTTCTACATTGGTTCTCCTCTTACCTATCTGGACATAGCTTCAGTGTCACAGCAAACCAGATAAAGTCTGAGTCAGCAGATCTGTTGTGTGGAGTCCCTCAAGGTTCAGTTTTGGGTCCTGTATTATTTTTGTTGTATTAGCTCCCCCTGGGAAGAGTCATTCAGAGATTTTCTGATGTTTCGTACCACATGTTCGCTGATGATATCCAGCTGTACTGCACGTTCAAACCAACTGAGTTCCAGAGGCTTGATTCCTTAGCTCTTTGCTTAGCAGAAATTAAGCAATGGCTAAGTGATAACTCTCTCCAGTTAAATTAAAAAACTATAAACTACAGATAAAACTGAAACACTAGTTATTGCCCCTGATAAATTAATTCCAGGGATTAACCAGTACTTGGGTGACCTAGGCCAGTCTCTTAAACCTAGCCTAAGAAACCTTGGTGTTATTTTTGACAAAGACAAGTCATTAGTGCAGCACTGCAAACAGCTAACCAGGAACTGCTTTTTTCAGCTGAGGAACATCTCTAAACTCAGGCAGATGGTTCACAAAATGATTTAGAGCTGATCATTCATGCTTTTGTGTCTTCGCGTTTAGACTATTGTAACTGTTTGTTTTCATGTTTAAACAAGAAGGAGCTGTCTCGCCTGCAGTTAGTGCAAAATTCTGCAGCGAGTATTCTGACCTGCTCTAATAGGAGGACCCACATATCCCCTATTCTAAAAGCTCTGCATTGGCTGCCAGTGTCCTTTAGGACCAACTTTAAAATTCTGGTTCTAACTTTTAGAGCTTTGCATGATCAGGCTCCATCCTATGTCAGTGATCTGATTCAGCCTTATACCCCTACTCGGGCTCTGAGGTCTGTGGAGCAGAGACTGCTGATGGTGCCACGTACTCGTTTGCGGACCAGAGGTGACCGATCCTTCCAGGCTGTTGCTCCCAAGCTCTGTAACGATCTTCCCATCTCTCTGCGTTCAATAGAGTCTGTTGACGCATTCAAACGTCAACTAAAAACCTATTTATTTGTGCAGGCTTTTGCCTAATTTGTTCTTGGAGCTGCTATGTTTTATCACTGTATTGTAATTGGCCTTTTAAATGTATGTATATTTTTAATCTGTTGTTGCTTCCAATTGTGAAGTGCTTTCTGACCCTGGTCTGCGAGGGGCGCTATATAAATAAAGTTTACTTACTTACTACTTACTTACTTACTATTACCACTAATATTAATGGTAATACAATTAATATTAGTGGTAGTACCATTAATATTAGTGGTAATACCATTCCCTACTGGCCCCTACCATTTCTCCACTGACATGCCACTCATATCCTGTGGTATTTACCAGTTCATACTGGCAAATACCACTCGATCCAGCTGCAGAATCATTTTGATACCAACAAATATATGATTGGCAATACATGATGGAAGCATAACATAACAATACATGATGGAAGCTTACATTAACAATACATGATGGAAGCTTACATTAACAATACATGATGGAAGCATACATTAACAATGTCAAAAGTGTGAAAACTAAAATTTAAGTAAAATAAGTAAGAAACAATTGAATGAAGATGGAGGTTTTTAATGATTTTATGACAATTTTATGCTTTGTAAGGTACTATTAGTATAAATGGCAGGTGACAGTGGCACCAACCCAGTCTCACAGTGAAATGTAAAATAGCTACATTGGTCCACTGCGCAAAATGTAGAGGTTTCACAATAAAGGCCTTGAAATTGTGAATTACCTACATTTGTTCCCCCTATTCATTTCTAATGGACAGCGTACATGTCACGTGACTTTCAAGTCCTCCCGGCTGAAACGAAACCCAAGCTGTGACCGCCATTGCCCCAGTTTTTATTCTGCAGATTTTTAAGATGTATAAGCTATTAAATGGGTTTTTGATAACATTGTTAGTGAGAAATGTGTGTCTTACTCTCACAATCTTCACTCAGTGAATGTATACGATGTAGTTTGATGGTTATCACGAATATTATTCTGGACATCGCCAAGAAAATGTAGAAATACAACATTTGTTTCGGGTTGATATACTGGTTGCTATGACGCTCCTGGCGCTGCCTTGAACAGGAAACAGGAAGCGTTTGAATTATTATGATTTCTTTGCTGTAAATGCTTAATTTGTTGTTCTCTCATTTTAAAAACACATGTTTATTACAGAGGAGGGATGACGTCTACAGAGTCGCCTGCTTACAGCTCCCGTGACAGTTATGAACGTTTTATATTTTCTTTGTCACGAGGAAAGCCAATCAGAGAGCAGAGCTCAGTCATCCTCCACGGTCAGACAGGGAGTGAAGCGATAAATTACAAAGTAAAATCGGTTGGCACTTCCGGTTTTACCATATGTAATGTATTTAGCTTTCTGTATATGTCCATGGTAGTCATTTAGAGCGAGCTGATCAATCGATATTGCGGACTTTACAGTTCAAATAGCAGGAGAGATCACTTTGCTTGCTTTTTAACCTCTGTATAATCTTGTGGATTAAATTACTTTTTATGTTATTCATTATTTTACATGAAATTACCTTTGAGGAGAGATATCCTTGACACCTATTTTTTTTTCTCACCTGCACACTTTGTTACCTTTTACGTCATATCTTATTTTCTGTTGCCTATATCTTTTTTGTTTTTTTATTGTGCAAATAAATTAAATCAAATCAAAAGCATTAAACCGGAAACAGGAAGCGTTTTGATGACTTTCGTTTTTTATTTATTTTTATTGTTTGCTGTAAAAGCTTAATGTAACTGCTAAATTGTGTTCTCTTATTTAAAAAAACATGTTTATTTCAGAGCAGGTATTACGTCTCCAGAGTTGCCCGCTTACACCTCCTTTTTTTTTATCTCGCAAATAAATTAAATCAAATTTACATTCATCATAAAGAGAGAGAAGAGAAGAAATATATATCATGATTTACTCTCTTCATTGCATTTCCTTTAGACAGACATGCCCTTGATCCGGGAGGGGTGGTGTCTTCTACTTATGGAGCGTTTTAAAATAGAAGGGTATGAATCCTGCAAAATATATGTATATTATTTAAAATAGCAGGAAAGTGCTAACAAAAAGCACTTTCCTTGCTTTTTAACCTCTGTATAATTTATATTTTATTCATTATTTGACATTAAATTACCTTTGAGGTGAGATATCCTTCACCCTTTTTTTTCTCATCCTGCACAAGTTACCTTTTACCTTTTACTTCACATCTTATTTTTCTGTGGCCTATTTTTTTTTATTGTGCAAATAAATTAAATCAAATAATAAGCATGATGGTGAATTGTAGGTGTGTTTAAATGTAGAGTCGTAGAATCTTTACACTGACAACATTAAGACCTTTCCAGCGATGTATTCAGTTGGTGTTCTTATGGCAAGGTTTTGATCTTCTGATCACTTTTAAGGCCCAATAGCGAAAACGAAGCTTTTTGTTTGCTCATTTGTTTTCTTTTGGAAATAATAATCCAAAGGATGTCACTTTCAAAGATTATAATGCAGAACGCTATGCATAATCTAAAATACAGGCCTAAATCAAATATACCTGCATAGATGGATGGATGGATTTGTAGATGGATAATGTAGGCCTACTTTATTTATTGCCATAGGGAAATTGTAGCATTGAAGCAGCAGTTATTGTGGATTGTATTGCAGTTGGCTGGAATGACTTTCTGTAGTGGTTGAATAGCTGAAGGAGCAGTGCTGTCCATTATCTTCAGCAGCTTGTGAATTATCATTCTCTCCACAACCAACTATGGGCCCAAATAGGTAAATAACGATTTGCTCATGAAGTACAGTCTGCTCTGTCCCTCCATGCACAACCCCCATGTTTATGTATTTGTTTTTTGAACAGGGACAATGTACAGCACATAAGCAGTACCAGATTTAGCTATAAACTAATTTTCGTCTGTAGTCCCTGGGCAGGAAACAGTAGTAATACTGGGCAGTATTACATCTCTGTCAAGATGGGAAACCTCACACTGATGGGAAACCTCACACTGAAGTATAAAAACAATAACACACAACAGTAACATTTCACAACAGTAAAACACAACAACACAATACGAACAATAAAATCACAACATTTAGGACACCACAACAACAACAACAACATCACAACAGTAAGACACAAAGAAAACAGGACATCACAACATTAAGAAAACAAT
Source organism: Hyperoplus lanceolatus (assembly GCA_026929865.2). Classification (NCBI taxonomy): domain Eukaryota; kingdom Metazoa; phylum Chordata; class Actinopteri; order Uranoscopiformes; family Ammodytidae; genus Hyperoplus; species Hyperoplus lanceolatus. The sequence goes on from CM049397.1 coordinate 3,077,177, forward strand.
CTATGCATGATGGGTGCATGCTTGGGTTGATTTCAGCCATGACTTCATCTTACATTTAAAACCAGCAAAGGTGTTCCACTCTCTTATCTCGCTTGGTACTAAGTTCCAAGACTTGGTGGCTCTAACTGAAAAAACGGATGTGCCAAACTCAGTGGATCTGTGCTGCACTACACAGTCCCCTCTGTTAGACGTTCTAGTTCTCCTTCCATTGTCTGAGCGCAGTGACACAAATTCATTTAATGGTAAACAGACTGCAAATGTTACATTTGCAGTCTGTTGTTGAAGTAAATGCCCAGGTCTCTGTAGCCCTCCACCATCTCATCCTCTTCCTCCAGGATTTGAGTAGCCAGGCATCCTATTGTTTTCGGCCTAGTGCTCCATTTCATCCAACAATCCACAACCATCTCCCTCATCTTCCTCCCACACCATGCATGGCACAAAACTGTGCATGTACATTGTCTCCTGTCCTGCTGACCACCCTCCACAACTGCTGAATATTCTGAATATCTCATTAAAATAGGCCTATGAAGAGAGTGCAGAGATTAAATGAGGGGCATGCAATGAAAAATGTCTTAACAGTCTTTAGTCAATTTGGCCATGCTATCTCTCTCTCTCTCTCTCTCTCTCTCTCTCTCTCTCTCTCACTCACTCACTCACTCACTCACTGTTAACATAAAGTCTTCAGTCTGATTGGCCATGCTCTCTCTCTCTCTCTCTCTCTGTCTCTCTCCCCCCCCCCCCCCCACACACACACACACACACACACACACACACACACACACACACACACACACAGTAGGGCTTTAGTGGATGATTTGGTTCAATGGGCCTATTAACTGATGTAATATATGTTTTTAATATATTTTATTTCATAATAAATATAATCAGCCACATGAAATTACATTAAAATCAATATCAGGCTATAAAACAAACATAGTGGCCTTTTGATTCAGCTTGGTGCAGACATGAAAATGGAATGCGGCCATTCAGATGACGTCACAAGCTAAAAGAATGCGGCCCATCACCGGCGGACAGCTCGGAACTCTTTATATGTCCATGCCATGAACTCATAGGCATCGCTTCCATGCTTCATGGGAGCTGCTCGTGAAAAAAAACGTTCCTAACTGTCACGGGAGGTGTAAGCGGGCAACTCTGGAGACGTAATCCCTGCTCTTAAAGAAACATGTTTTTTAAAAATTAGAGAACACAATTTAGCAGTTACATTAAGCTTTTACAGCAAAAAAATAAAAAACGAAAGTCATCAAAACGCTTCCTGTTTCCGGTTTAATGCTTTTGATTTGATTTAATTTATTTGCACAATAAAAAAACAAAAAAGATATAGACAACAGAAAATAAGATATGACGTAAAAGGTAACAAAGTGTGCAGGTGAGAAAAAAAATAGGTGTCAAGGATATCTCTCCTCAAAGGTAATTTCATGTAAAATAATGAATAACATAAAAAGTAATTTAATCCACAAGATTATACAGAGGTTAAAAAGCAAGCAAAGTGATCTCTCCTGCTATTTTAACTGTAAAGTCCACAATATCGAGCGATCAGCTCGCTCTAAATGACTACCATGGACATATACAGAAAGCTAAATACATTACATATGGTAAAACCGGAAGTGCCAACCGATTTTACTTTGTAATTTATCGCTTCACTCCCTGTCTGACCGTGGAGGATGACTGAGCTCTGCTCTCTGATTGGCTTTCCTCGTGACAAAGAAAATATAAAACGTTCATAACTGTCACGGGAGCTGTAAGCAGGCGACTCTGTAGACGTCATCCCTCCTCTGTAATAAACATGTGTTTTTAAAATGAGAGAACAACAAATTAAGCATTTACAGCAAAGAAATCATAATAATTCAAACGCTTCATGTTTCCGGTTCAAGGCAGCGCCAGGAGAGTCATGGCAACCAGTATATCAACCCGAAACAAATGTTGTATTTCTACATTTGGCGATGTCCAGAATAATATTCGTGATAACCATCAAACTACATCGTTTACATTCACTGAGTGAAGATTGTGAGAGTAAGACACACATTTCTCACTAACAATGTTATCAAAAACCCATTTAATAGCTTATACATCTTAAAAATCTGCAGAATAAAAACTGGGGCAATGGCGGTCACAGCTTGGGTTTCGTTTCGGCCGGGAGGACTTGAAAGTCACGTGACATGTACGCTGTCCATTAGAAATGAATAGGGGGAACAAATGTAGGTAATTCACAATTTCAAGGCCTTTATTGTGAAACCTCTACATTTTGCGCAGTGGACCAATGTAGCTATTTTACATTTCACTGTGAGACTGGGTTGGTGGCACACAAATAATACAAAAAGATTTATGACACTGAATCAGTGTTAAACAATAGGAACCTGTAGGCCTACTTTGACAAAATATAGTGAAAAAATTCTAAATGCCTAGTCGAAAAATTAAAAGAAACAGTCTGGGCGGGACGCGAACTCCAGTCTACTGTTTCAAAAACGATCTCCCTACCGGCTGAGCTAAGCAAGCACTTGAAAATATATAAAGCATCTGCCATTTCAAAAGCAACAACAAACAGATCACATATATCCTTACAACGGAAAGGACCAGAGACATGAATAAATCCATTTATTTACGACGTTATGTTGTTATATAGTGTGAATAAAGACCAACTATATTTAGCTTTACCTGCCTCTGCCGTAAAGGCAATACCTGTCGTGACATTATAGGGGGGAGGCGGGGCGTGCCGGTCGCAGAACACCACTTCTGGACTGGCATTACCGTTTACTGAACGGCTCAAGCCATGGTATTGCAGTGGTCGCCGTGGTACTGCCAAATGCCGGAAAACGATCTTGGCGCACCTGCACTACCTTCTCACAATGACAGTTACAATAATAGTGCATATAGGCTACTTAGTATTGTATTTATAGTTCTTGCTTGCCTATAACACTTTATCCTTTTGCTTTTTAGGAGATAGATTCCGAACCTGATGACGGCGCCTCAGTCACTGAGTTTTCGACAATCAGTTTGGCAGACCTTGGTAGCACATTGCTAGTCCCTCCAAGGTCTCCAGTCTCTTCAATAGAACCACCATCTCCAGGTCCCAGCCAACCACCAGTAATTGCTCCATCTCCACCTTCAGCCCCAGATTCCAGGAAGAGGAAGAGAGGCAGCCACGATTTTACTGCTGCAATCGCTGCCCTGGAGAAAGGGAGGGCCAGCAGGGAAGCTGCAATGGAGGCTGGTCGGAGGAGAAGAGACGACATGCTCCAACGTATGGACGACCCCTGCAGCAGATACGTGGTGCCTGTGGCAGATTTTATGAGGACACTGCCACTGGCATTACTGTCAGACTTCAAATGGAAGTTACAGAACTTAATCCATGACACAGAACAGAAAGTTGCCCTGCTCAACACCAACCCTCCAGAAATATAATTGTGTACATATTTAATTATTTATTTTATTATTATTTTAATTAGATATTTGTTTATATTATATCATATTTATTTTTTATATAATGACTATTTATTTTGTTATAAGACAGCTTTCTATTTTACCATCTTATTTCTGTCTGTGTTTACAAACGTTAAATTCTGTGAAATAAATCTCTTTTCAGAATGTGTATAATTGAAATTTGTATAGATTGAGAAAACACAAACCTGAAAGTGGGGTTCGAAAACAATGTTTTACTGTGTACACCCAACAAAGCAGCAACAACAACAACAAAGCAAGAAAGCAACCAAGCAAGATAAGTCAGAGTTTTAAAACTGGTGTTTGGATAAAGAACTGTATATCTGTGGTGTCGGAATAATTAACAGGCCACGTAACAGGCAAACTTATGCACGGCAGAAATAAACAGGGTACATTCACAAAAAATTCAGAGGCAAAACTACTTTTCAGAACATGGTGCAAAACGTAAATAACCCCTAATGTAAACATCCCCTTCGAATAATTTCTTGTTGCCGTGTCAAAAGTCCTTGGGTTGTCTGAAAGAACTCACTGAGGTCTTTCCTGAGGTCTTTCCTGAATGCATGGGCTGCCCGAGATGCTCTGGAGGTTACTGTCTCCTTCCACCTGTCTCCTCCACTCTCCATGCTGCAGCTCTCCAAAAGTGCTTATGTAGTCAGTAAAGTTTGCAGGGGTGTATATTGCACCTGGAGCATTTGCAGCATCTACGTAGGCAAGGTCGTTGTGGAGGGCAACACAAGCTTTGACCATATCCCCGGCCTTATCTGGCATACACTCGATTGGCCGGCCAAGGATCCTCCATCTTGCTGCCAGTATACCAAACGCATTTTCAATTACTCGCCGGGCTCGACAGTGGTGATAGTTGTAGGTCATCTCCTTCTCTACGAGATTACGATCTATAATAGACATAAACAAATACTTTTTTTAATTATTTCACATCTGTTTTTTGGTCACAACATGATCCATGATGACAGAAGACAGTTGGACAGTTGACAGAAACTATTAACTATGTCATGGTCTGTCTTTGTCCTGTCTTGTCTTGGTGGTTTCCTGTTTTATTTTGGTATTCGGTCTTGTTTCCTCCCCATGTCCTGTCTAGCTTCCCTCTTGTTGATTGCTGTTCCCTTCCCTGATGTGTTTCACCTGTGCCTCGTTATGTCTTGTATATATACTCCTTGTGTTCCTTTGTTCCTGGTCTGTGCATTATGGTTTGTCCTGTCAGTGTCGGTGGATCTTTGTCCTGTGTGTTCCCTCTGTTCCCTGTTTCACGTACTCCTGGACTTTGTTTTACTTTTTGCCTGTTGGCGTTTTTTGGTTGCCTTTTTGAGCCAATAAATTACCTTATTTGATACGTCTTGCATTTGGGTCCTGCTTTCCTGCCTGCCACACCGTAACAGAATGCACAGACCAGAAATGGACCCAGCAGACGGATCTTTTGAGGTCGAGCTTGAGGAGGTAACGTTTACTATCTCTTGCCTCAAGAAAGCCTGGGAGAAAGGCCCCACACTCGACCACCAAGAGGCAGCCTTGACGATGGCGCGTCGAGCGGTGGAGCTACAGCCTTGGCTCAGGGAGTCTTTACCAGAGTGGGCTAAGAACTTTTTATACCCACCCGAGATTTGGCCTCCCAGCTATCAGCAAGAGCCCAAGCCTCAGCCCCCGGTCTCCAGCTTCCAGCCTCTTCCCCCGGTCTCCGGCTTCCAGCCTCAGCCCCCGGTCTCCAGCTTCAAGCCTCAGCCCCCGGTCTCCAGCTTCAAGCCTCAGCCCCCGAGTCCCAGCTACCAGCCGTCTCCGGCCTTAAGGACTATCAGAGTGGGGGCGGTAAGTTTGGATTGCCATCCATTCTGCGGATGCTCTCCAGCTCCCGGGTTGCCCCCGGCCTCCAGCAGCAAGCTCCAGTCCCCGGCCTCCAGCAGCAAGCTCAAGCCCCCGGTCTCCAGCTTCAAGCCTCAGCCCCCGAGTCCCAGCTACCAGCCGTCTCCGGCCTTAAGGACTATCAGAGTGGGGGCGGTAAGTTTGGATTGCCATCCATTCTGCGGATGCTCTCCAGCTCCCGGGCTGCCCCCGGCCTCCAGCAGCAAGCTCAAGTCACCGGTCTCCAGCAGCAAGCCCCAGGCCCCGGTCTCCAGCAGCAAGCCCCAGGCCCCAGTCTCCAGCAGCAAGCCCCAGGCCCCGGTCTCCAGCAGCAAGCAGCAAGCCCCAGGCCCCGGCTTCCAGTAACAAGTCCCAGGCCCTGGCTTCCAGGAATAAGCTTCAGGCCCCGGGTCCCTGCAACCACCCTGCCAGCTACCAACCCCAGCAGGCTAGCTACCAGCCCCAGCATGCTAACAGTCAGGCCTGCTTTCTACGCCCTCCAGAGGGGGACCGCCTTCTACAGCTTCCAGAGGGGGACCGCCCTATACCTTGCCTGTCCGAGGGGCCTCCTCCTCCGTTCCTGTCCGAGGGGCCTCCTGGACTTTGTTTTACTTTTTGCCTGTTGGCGTTTTTTGGTTACCTTTTTGAGCCAATAAATCACCTTATTTGATACGCCTTGCATTTGGGTCCTGCTTTCCTGCCTGCCACACCGTAACAGAATGCACAGACCAGAAATGGACCCAGCAGACGGATCTTTTGAGGTCGAGCTTGAGGAGGTAACGTTTACTATCTCTTGCCTCAAGAAAGCCTGGGAGAAAGGCCCCACACTCGACCACCAAGAGGCAGTCTTGACGCTGGCGCGTCGAGCGGTGGAGCTACAGCCTTGGCTCAGGGAGTCTTTACCAGAGTGGGCTAAGAACTTTTTATACCCACCCGAGATTTGGCCTCCCAGCTATCAGCAAGAGCCCAAGCCTCTGCCCCCGGTCTCCGGCTTCCAGCCTCAGCCCCCGGTCTCCAGCTTCAAGCCTCAGTCAGCCCCCGGTCTCCAGCTTCAAGCCTCAGTCAGCCCCCGGTCTCCAGCTTCAAGCCTCAGCCCCCGAGTCCCAGCAACCAGCCGTCTCCTGCCTTAAGGACTATCAGAGTGGGGGCGGTAAGTTTGGATTGCCATCCATTCTGCGGATGCTCTCCAGCTCCCGGGTTGCCCCCGGCCTCCAGCAGCAAGCTCAAGCCCCCGGTCTCCAGCTTCAAGCCTCAGCCCCCGAGTCCCAGCTACCAGCCGTCTCCGGCCTTAAGGACTATCAGAGTGGGGGCGGCAAGTTTGGATTGCCATCCATTCTGCGGATGCTCTCCAGCTCCCGGGTTGCCCCCGGCCTCCAGCAGCAAGCTCAAGCCCCCGGTCTCCAGCTTCAAGCCTCAGCCCCCGAGTCCCAGCTACCAGCCGTCTCCGGCCTTAAGGACTATCAGAGTGGGGGCGGCAAGTTTGGATTGCCATCCATTCTGCGGATGCTCTCCAGCTCCCGGGTTGCCCCCGGCCTCCAGCAGCAAGCTCCAGTCCCCGGCCTCCAGCAGCAAGCTCAAGCCCCCGGTCTCCAGCTTCAAGCCTCAGCCCCCGAGTCCCAGCTACCAGCCGTCTCCGGCCTTAAGGACTATCAGACTGGGGGCGGTAAGTTTGGCTCCAGTCCCCGGCCTCCAGCAGCAAGCTCAAGTCACCGGTCTCCAGCAGCAAGCCCCAGGCCCCGGTCTCCAGCAGCAAGCCCCAGGCCCCGGTCTCCAGCAGCAAGCCCCAGGCCCTGGCTTCCAGTAACAAGTCCCATGCCCTGGCTTCCAGGAACAAGCTTCAGGCCCCGGGTCCCTGCAACCAGCCTGCCAGCTACCAACCCCAGAAGGCTAGCTACCAGCCCCAGCATGCTAGCAGTCAGGCCTGCTTTCTGCGCCCTCCAGAGGGGGACCGCCTTCTACAGCTTCCAGAGGGGGACCGCCCTATACCTTGCCTGCCCGAGGGGTCTCCTCCTCCGTTCCTGTCCGAGGGGCCTCCTCCTCCGTTCCTGTCCGAGGGGCCTCCTCCCCCGTTCCTGCTTGAGGGGCCCAGCTTCCTGTTGCCTCCCGAGGGGCCTAGCCCCGTGTTGCCTCCCGAGGGGGACCGCCCTGCGCTCCTGCCTGAGGGGGACCGCCCTCTGCCTCGCCTTCCTCCGGAAGGGGGATATCTCCTTCGCCGCCGGCCTCCAGAAGGGGGATATCGCCTTTGCCGCCGGCCTCCAGAAGGGGGATATCGCCTTCCCTGCCGGCCTCCAGAAGGGGGATATTGCCCTCGCCGCCGGCCTCCAGAAGGGGGATATCGCCTTCGCCGCCGGCCTCCAGAAGGGGGATATCGCCTTCCCTGCCGGCCTCCAGAGGGGGGATATTGCCCTCGCCGCAGGCCTCCAGAGGGACTGAGCCCTCACCGTCCAGGCCATCTGCCTGAAGCTCCCTACCGTGCCCCTGCTTGTTCTCCAGGCCATCCGCCTGAAGCTCCCTACCGTGCCCCTGCTTGCCCCCCAGGTCGGCCACCTGACGCTCCCTGCCGTGTCCCTGCTTACCCCCCAGGTCGGCCGCCGGAAATCCCTCCAATCTGCCCCACTCCAGTTCCCTGACCAGCCGGTCACCCCCGTGCTCTGCCCCAGGCCATGTTTTTTTTGTTTCCCTCCTCCTGGCTCCCCTCCACCCACCCTGGTTGGGTTTGACTTTTTTTTTTCTTCCAGTGTTTGGTCGCCTGGAAGTCGACCTTTGGGGGGGGGGGGGGGGGGTACTGTCATGGTCTGTCTTTGTCCTGTCTTGTTTTGGTGGTTTCCTTTTCTATTTTTGTATTCTGTCTTGTTTCCTCCCCATGTCCTGTCTAGCTTCCCTCTTGTTGATTGCTGTTCCCTTCCCTGATGTGTTTCACCTGTGCCTCGTTATGTCTTGTATATATACTCCTTGTGTTCCTTTGTTCCTGGTCTGTGCATTATGGTTTGTCCTGTCAGTGTCGGTGGATCTTTGTCCTGTGTGTTCCCTCTGTTCCCTGTTTCACGTACTCCTGGACTTTGTTTTACTTTTTGCCTGTTGGCGTTTTTTGGTTGCCTTTTTGAGCCAATAAATCACCTTATTTGATACGTCTTGCATTTGGGTCCTGCTTTCCTGCCTGCCTGTCTGCCACACCGTAACAAACTAAAGGATAAAGGATAAACTATAAGGATTCATGACAATAGGTAGGCCTACATGTGACCCGTTAGTAGGCTATTGTCCCTTTAGTAATGTTACATAATAAAATAACATAATGTGTGAGACGTACATAATTACAGTCGTAATAAGTATTGCTGTATACAGGACAGACACTTTAATTTTGTGTTATTGGCTTAATGCTGCTATGAAGAGAAATTACGTAGGAAAATAGTTAATACATTTTGGACAATAAAATGTTAAATTTTCTATACTCATTACATTATTAGCAACATACCTGGATAGGGACGCATGAGGTTGACATGCAGGGGGAATGCAGCATCTCCCACAAACACATACAAGATGGTCGTACCAGGGAGATGTGTTGGTGGTGGCAAAGGAAGTTGCCCATTTTTTAGGGCAGACCCAAAGGCGCACTGCCCAAATACTCTTCCATTGCTCTCTTTGCCATAGGCCCCAACGTCAACCATGGTGAAACGATACAGTGCGTCACACACTGCCATCAAAACAATGGAATGCTGACCCTTATATTTAAAAAAGTCACTTCCTGCTCTTGGTGGAGCTTTGATTTTGACGTGCTTTCCATCGATAGCCCCAACACAATTGGGAAAGTTCCACATCCTCCAAAAGTCCTTGGCGATGTCACACATCTGTGCCGGTGATGGAGAGGCCACGAAATTGTCCTTCAGAGCCAGCCAGAGTGCCTTGGTTACCTCGGAGACAATTGTGCCAACGGTAGTCACTCCCATTTTGTAGCTAGCTGCCACACTGTTCTGTGAGCTCCCAAATGCTAATATCCTCAGTGTGACAGCTAATCTTTCAGCGATAGTGATTGGCATGCTGTGTGTGGGTGCGTGCTGAATAAACGGCGTGATCCGACGGACAAGGTCGTCAAAACGATTGGCCGACATCCGAAAATAATTAAAGTGCTTCTCGTTGTCCATCTCCCACATCTGTTGTACCGACACACTGTACTCGCCCTGCTCAATTCTTGTCCTGTTGAGTGGACGAACATGCCACCTACGGCTATTTGTTGCTGTCTCCTCGGCGAGTGCGGATAATAGCAACAACTCTTCTTCCTCCTCCGCTTCCAACATGTTGTTTTCCTCTTCCTCCTCCTCCATCAACACAAAAATGTCCATGTTCGGAAGTTGTTGTGGAAAAGCCAGCTGTCCTTTCAGGAAAATCAGCTGGCGCTACAGAGTCAGTTACCGTGGTAACATTGCGTGACGCGTGTCGGAGTGGGCGGGGCCTGTGAGAAACTCCTAGGAGTTCGGCACTTGAGTTCTCGTGAAGTATGCATTGTCCAGACCAGAAAGAACTTTGTTCTTGTTCTTGCAGCTCTGTCACCGAGAACAGCCTTTAACTGGCAAATGTATGCAAGTGTGGCACCGTAGAGGGAGGCTGCCTGTTGCAATAGCTCCTGCAGTTCTTACTTTTTCTTTTACTTTCTACTACTATTTCAACTTTACATCTTTCTATGCTAGGAGGTGCCTTTTATCTTTTTTTACACCTTTAATCATCAGTTTAGTTAGCCTAAGTGTAGTTTTTAGCTTAGTTTGTGTTACTCATCAACCGCACAATGATTGCCTATACAAGGGCTGCTGATGTGCCGGTGGAGCCCCACCCGCGGGCATACCTGTGGAGCTGAGGACACACCGGAGAGGAACAAGAGCCGGAACAAAGGCAAGGTTGAAACGGGAGACTTAAACCTCGCCTTCCATCTATTGTGATGGGGAACGTGAGATCGTTGGCCAACAAAACGGACAAACTAACAGCCTTGGCGAGGGGTCAGTGTGTGTACCGGGATTGTAGTATGTTGTGCTTCACGGAGACATGGCTTGAATGGGAATATACCAGACTTTGCTATCAAGTTAGCTGGCTTCACGCTAGCGAGAGCGGACAGGGGCAACAGATTGGTAAGAAGAAAGGAGGTCTAGCCGTCTTTGTGAACTCAAAATGGTGTAACCCTGGACATGTTCTCCTTCCATGAAGGAGAGCATCTGTACTCCAGACATAGAGCTGGTAGCTGTGGGACTGAGGCCATACTATCTGCCTCAGGAGAACCCTCACGCCATTGTTGTTGTTGTCTATGTTCCAGACTGGGATCTGTTCCTGGAGGATCACGTAGAGGACATTGAGGGACTCTCCCATTGCATCACAGACTACATCAGGTTATGTGAGGACAGCGTTGTACCCATCAAGAAAGTCTGCTGTTTTCCTAACAACAAACCCTGGATCAATAAGAACATTAAAAACGTCCTCAACAGGAAGAAGAGGGCTTTCATGGCAGGAGACAGAGAGGGGATAAAATCAGTTCAGAAGAAGCTGAGAAGGGAACTAAGGGCCGCTAAAAACAGCTATAGGGAGAGGCTGGAGGGCAAGCTCGAAATTAACAGTGCCAAGGAGGTTGGGATGGGATAAAAAATATCATGGGAAACAAACTGCCAGGTCCAGCTGTGGGGGGCTGCCACAAACCTGCTAATGAGCTAAACCTGTTTAAACAGGTTTGACTCAACCCCTGCCCCAGTGAGCTCAGCAGGTCAGTCTGGGCCGCCCTCCTCAACCACAATCCATCCAAACCCCCCCCTCCTCTCCATCTCCCCCTGCTACCAGTCTTTTCATCACATCCAGCCAGGTTAGATGGGAGCTATCAAAGCTCCAGAGGAACAAGGCAATGGGTCCGGACAACATCAACCCCAGGGTGTTTAAGGCGTGTGCCAGACAGCTGGCAGGAGTGTTCCAACACCTCTTCAACCTCTCTCTGAGGCTGAAAAAGGTGCCCCAGCTGTGGAAGACCTCCTGCATTGTTTGTTCGGGTGCCTAAGATAGCTCGTCCCAACTGTCCCAATGATAACAGGCCAGTGGTGCTTATCTCGCACATCATGAAGACCTTCGAGAGACTGGTTCTACAGTATCAAAGGCCCTAGGTGTGCGACTCCATGGACCCACTGCAGTTCACATAGCAGGCCCCACTCAGCATGGACGACGCCATCATTTACCTGCTACACAGAGCTTACTCACACCTGGAGCAATGCGGGTAGACCCAGCATGGTGGCCTGGATTGGAGACTAGATTCAAGACTACCTCTCCAGCAGGCCACAGTACGTGCTGCTGCAGAGGGGCCTGTCAGATGTGGTGATGAGCAACACTGGCGCACCCCAATGAACCGTACTTTCACCTTTCCTCTTTATCATTTACCCCTCTGACTTCAGCTTTAACTCTGGAACTTGCCACCTCCAGAAATTCTCAGAGGAGTCCGCCATCGGGGGGGGGGGGACACCACCACCAACCCACAAGAGAAGGCAGGGGGGGGGGCTGGTGGGGGGACCCCCCTCCACCTCCCCCGCCCAGCCTGGAGTCTGTGTCTCGTCCTCCCCCCCAGGAGAAAAACCCCCCAACCAACTACCACCCCCCCCAGGAAGTGCCCCCCCAAAAGAAAAACCCCAATTTTCTTATTTTTTAAATCCACACAACACACGACCACCCCCCCCCCCCCCCCCCCTACCCTCACACACACACACACACACACACACACACACACACACACACACACACACACACACACACACACACACACACACACACACACACACACACACACACACACACAGAGACCTCTGCTCAGTCAGATTTACTGTAAATGTCACAACCAAAATGATAATGCAGTAACGGCCTTAGCTATGTTTCACCCGTTTCAGTTGAATTTTGTATTATTATTATTTTTTAAATACATAATGCTTGTGCATGCTACCAGGCCCAGGGGCACAAGGGCTCAAGGGGGCCCTAAGCTAAGGTACTGATAACTTTACATGTCTTATAGTCAAAGAGCTCATGTCAATAAAAGGTTCCAAAAAGGAATAGCCTAAATATAAGGAAATAAATCATCATGGGCCCCTCAACTAGTAGGGGAGAAATACAAAAGCAATTGTAAAGCAACAGCATTATTAGCTCTGTCTTAGCGGCTTCATGAGGGGCCTCTAAGGCCCCCACACATACAGGAATAAACGTTCTATGTGTAAATTCTATACTGTTCATAAAAAGTAGCTATCCACCCTTTATCTGTTGAAATGGGTCTCTCCATCATATAACATGGGTCTGCAGACCAATCTACTGTTTTTGCAGTTGGAGAGTAAAGGATGCAGCCTGCTTAAGAAAAATCAGAAAAATAATGTTCCTTCTGCAGCTCAAGATTTGATTTAGCCTCTAAATTTTCCTCTCTAAGTGCATCAGATTGATGCATTTTACTTTAAAACGGTACACATTTTCTTCCAGTGTGCAATGCCCCCTGACCCCCCAACAAGGACTAGGGTCCCTCCCACAGTGTCCCAAAATCATCTGGGAAACACTGACTTTCTTAATATGTTTTTTGCCAATAATTGTATGTATATGTGCGGAAAAGTCAGTGTAACTGACTGGATAGGTAGGAGTGGGGGGGGGGGGCCTTTGAGAGTCTTGGTCCAGGGGCCTATTATCTCATAATCCGTCGAAGAGCCAATCTTTTTAATTTTCGCATTATTTATTAAAAAAAAAAAAAAGAAAGAATGGGGGCCCCCACACTAGGACTTGAAACGGGCCCCCAGATCGTTAAGGCCGCCCCTGTGATAATGACAGAACTGGACTCCTTCAGTACTAAGACGACAGGCCAGTCATTTTCAACAATGAACATTGTGTGCACTGCCTCACGCACAAACTCTCAGTTCAACCAAGTCCACAAACAAAAATATAACAATTTACAATAGCGTTTTTCTCTTACTATGCATGTTGCTTAGTGGGACTTACTTTTAGCATGGAGTGAGCTGAAGTGGCGCTGAAGATTTGAAGCCTTGAAATGCGCTAATGACGCCTGGCATATAAGGCAGAATGGCTTGGTATAACGTTCAATAAAAAATATAAACTCTCCCACTCTGTTTCGGAGCGAACTTGACACAAATTGTTTACTCACGGAAAACCTCCCTCCAAGCTGAGCGGGCAGTTTTAGGTTGCGTCCACACCAAACGTTTGCGAACGTTATGTTGCGTCCTCAATTAAACATTTGCGAACAGGCATACACATACACATTAACAAAATAAAAAAGTAAATAATAAAGAACATGTAAAACGAATGTAAGAGCCGCATGAAACGTTTGCGAACATGCACACACATAGGCCCACACACAAAAAAGTATATAAAAAAAAATTATAATCACAAAATTTGATATGAACTGAAGAGCCGCACGAAGCAAGGCAAAGAGCCGCATGCGGCTCGCGAGCCGCAGGTTGGCCACCCCTGATCCAGGGGGTTGAAATAGAGATGGTGGACTTGTACATGTTCCTTGGAGTACACATAAACAGTAAACTAGTCAGACAACACAGAGGCCCTGCACTGGAAGAGTCAGCGCAGACTCTTCTTCCTCAGGAGGCTAAGGTCTTTTGACGTGTGTGGTAGGCTACTAAAGAGGTTTTATCCGTCTGTGGTAGCCAGCACGCTGTTCTTTGCTGGAGCGTGCTGGGGAGGAGGCATCAAGGCTGGGGAGTCCAACAGACTCAACAAGTTGGTGAGAAAGGGCAGTTCTGTTGTGGGACTTGAACTGGACAGTCTGGAGGTGGTGTTGGAGAAGAGGATGAGGGACAAATTCAAATTCATCCTGGGTAACCCCTCCCATCCCCTCTATGTTGAGCTGTGGCAGATGAGGAGCACCTTCAGCCACAGATTAATTTCCCCCAGGTACAAGACGGAGCACTTCAGGTGCTCCTTTGTGCCGGCAGCCATTAGGCTGTTCAACAGTGCCTGATGTTTGTGTATGTCTTTGTGTATGCATATGCATGTGTGTGTGTTTATGTGTGTGTGTGTGTGTGTGTGTGTGTGTGTGTGTGTGTGTGTGTGTGTGTGTGTGTGTGTGTGTGTGTGTGTATGTATCATCATCATGATGTTGGTTCTGTCTTGTTTTGTCCTTACTTTAACTTTTAGCGTTTACCTTGGCTTCTACTTATACATTAACACATTGTATTAATTGTATTGTAATTTTTATCCTGTGTCCTTCCACTGCTGCTGGGCTGTTGCAACAAACACATCTGAATATAATACAATACTGAATGACTGTTCGTATAAGACATGGTCCTAGGTCTCACAATTTCAAAATTGATGAAAAGGTCTTTCTGCAAACTGTGTGTGCTGCCGTGTCTGAAGTTCCCGATTTTCAACGTGCAATCGAACGCACACATCCATGCCTGGGCGAGTGTTCTCACTGCATGTGCTAACTGCTGTAGCCATACAGACTCTCTATATACTTCTCATAACTTCTGGGTCACAATGTTTGATCAGAACACACATAGAAAGCATTCTACTGGTAAGGACTGCTTATCTACTGACTTCATACAGTCAATAGTGTTCGGTTTTGAAAGAAATCTGGTCCAGAAGACATTTTTGGCCACTAGAAATAACAGATTACAGCTTTAAGATGCAACTGGAGTCATTTGGTTGCAAAGTAGAAAACTCCTATCATATTTTTTAAAGATGAAGTTATACAATTGTAAATTAACTAATGGTCGTAATTAACAGAATGTACAACAATATGTTGTGCAATCCATAACATAGATCCTGTTTTGTTTCTATTTTACAAACAATTGCTGACTTTTATTTTATCACAAGAACACTCAGTATTTCCTTTGCATTTCAAACATGACATCCTCTGGTTGTCCCCAGTGAAGCGGCGAATAGGCACAACCACCCTGGATTTTCCATCACATTTAAACTCTCTAAAAAACTATCCCCTAGAGAAAACTTCAAAGGCTAATAAATACATACAGTAAATTTATATAAATATTTCCAATAAATAGAATACAATAGCCATAAGATAACTAATTACCACAAGTATCATTCCAACTGATTTCCACTATAAAACTAAACTACTTTATATCAGATATATATATTTACCTTTGATATACCCGATCAAAAACGTTCTACTGAGAGATGTTTTCAACTCAGTGTTAAATGCTTAATGAATACTTGCCTGTAGATTGACAAAATAATAAGACTAAATACTTGTTTAACAATTTTATTTTGTTTTTGCTGTGAAAATACTCAGTTTGAATGGGATGCAGTAAATGCTCCTCATATTACAGTTAAGTACCGTTGCTCCTCAACCAAGGATTTGCATAGTCTCCCTCATTGAAAATCCACAAGCATAGCACGTGTCACATCTGCATGCATGCAAGCCTCACCTCATCTGTTACAGAAATCTCCTGGGGCTACCTAACTGTAATCTTCCAATAGACAAAGCCCGTCCAGTTATCAAAACACTGAAACTGCTGGTTTGTTTATGGATTTTCAGAATGTTCCCCTTGAAGAAATTAATGTTTATCCCCACGGTATTGTCATCATTATGAGCCACTCAATACTGCTTGACACCAAAGTGACAGAGGACAGTAACTCCTGTGCAGGTACTGTAGCTTCCACACAAAGCTAAATATATAAATAAAGATGTCAAATAGATTCGAAAAATGCATCAAATAATGTGCGATGTGAACTCCCCTGTAGGAGAAAAAAAAACAGTGTCCTCGTGTCTAGCATGATAAATGGCATCACTCCGTATCCCCTCCACCAAAGAAGGCAGCGCACGGTAATATGAATACAGTAAGTAGTGTCATTCATCCTGTGCTTGGAAGAGCACACTTCAAGCGCTACATGCCAAAGAGTAGCACTTTTCTGTAAATAAAGTGCACCTACCAGAAATAATTGAAAGGGCTCTGCATACAGTATTAGGTAAAATAATCTTCCTCTTATGAGATGTTGCTGCATAAGGAAAACGGAGAATGGAAAAGACCAATGACCAATTCATATATGTGTATATATATGTATTATATACACTATATATGTTTCAGATGATTATTCCCAAACCCAAATAGGGTATCAGTGACTATTTTCTGACCTGCTTATGTTTGGTGCATGTATGGCAAAAACTACCCGCTTAAATGTATAATTTCCTCTTTGTGGAACCCTGACTGCCTGATCGCCTCAATGTGTGTCAAATCTCACACTCCTTTTTATAACTTGGTCAGATATGAACACACATGATAAAGTTGCCAAGAAAACAGCAGACTCTAAAGAATTGCTTGTGCTTTGTATTCCGTCACAATGAACATCAAAACTACATGTTTCTCATGTATTAATTTATTATATTGAGCACATTATTCAGTATGCTATTTTGTGATAATGCAATTTTCACAGGCAGGTTTTAATAGATGTCAGTGCACTACATTTCAACAATAAAGCAAATTTAAGCAAGACAATGTTCTTTTTCTAAACAGCTGTTTTAAGACAGCATCAGGGATTTGTAGATAATAGGTGAACACATGCAAAACCACTATAATGGTTCTCTACGGGGGGAGCTTTAATGGTAAGACACCAGCTTTAGTTTTAGTGAATATCTTTTTAGTCCACTATGTGTTATAATTAAAATATACAAGTGTTTCAATGTTGCTCTTTCTAAACTGCCTGCGCTCCTTCTCTGTTACAGCTCACTTACTTCCTACACAGGGTGCTTTGCTTGCTCCGACAGTTATAATGCATATAAAGGATAGGAAGCTTCTCTATACTCAGGCCCTTGGGCTTCTGGATGTGCTGGCCACGGGCCAAAATACAGTAAATAGTCTTGGTGGTGGTGGTGGTTCAGAAATGTGGTTCTTTTCATTTTCTATGTGCATACGCTGCATTCCAAATTATAAGGCAAATTAGATTTTCCCAGATTTTCCTAAATAGTCGATGCAAATCACAGTCAGTATAATTTTCAAGTCAACAACCGTTAGAGTATATTTCAAATGTTATTGAACAAACCTCCCAATAATAAAAGTGTTTTTTTCAAAAATAAAAAACTCAAAATGCACTGTTCTAAATCATTATGCACAACAGAGTTTCAAAACATTTTATAGGTTGTAAACAACTAAAAATGGTCATTTGTTGAATTTGCAGCTTTAGGAGGTCATATTTAGTGAAATCAAAAGCTATTTCAATCAAAAACATCTTAACAGGCCAAGTTACATGTTAGCAAAGGACCCCTTCTTTGATATTACCTTCACAATTCTTTCATCCATTGAACTTGTGAGTTCTTGGAGAGTTTCTGCTTGAATATATTTGCAGGATGCCAGACAGGCCTCCCATAGCTGCTGTTTTGGTGTGAACTGCCTCCCAACCTCATAGATGTTTTGCCTCCAAAGGTTCTCAATAGGGTTGAGGTCAGGGGAAGATGGGGGCCACACCATGAGTTTCTCTCCTTTTATGCCCAAAGCAGCCAGTGACACAGAGGTATTCTTTGCAGCATGAGATGGTCCATTGTCATGCATGAAGATGATTTTACTACGGAAGGCACTGTCCTTCTTTTTGTACCATGGAAGAAAGTGGTGAGTCAGAAACTCTACATACTTTGCCGAGGTAATTTTCACACTGTCAGGGACCCTGAACGTGCCTACCAGCTCTCTCCCCATGATTCCGGCCCAAAACATGACTCCGCCACCTCCTGTCTGCCGTCGCAGCCTTGTTGGGACATGGTGGCCATTCACCAACCATCCACTACTCCATCCATCTGGACCATCCAGGGTTGCACGGCGCTCATCAGTAAACAAGACTGTTTGAAGATTAGTCTTCATGTATTCCTGAGCCCACTGCAACTGTTTCAGCTTGTGATCATTGTTTAGGGGTGGCCGAATAATAGGTTTATGCACAACTGCAAACCTCTGGATCCTACACCTTGAGGTTTGCGTGACTCCAGAGGCACCAGAAGCTTCAAATACCTGTCTGCTGCTTTGTGATGGCATTTTAGCAGCTGCTCTCCTATTCCGATGAATTTGTCTGGCAGAAACCTTCCTCATATTACCTTTATCCGAACGAACCCGTCAGTGCTCTGAATCAGCCACAAATCTCTTCACAGTACGATGATCACACTTAGGTTTTTGTGAAATATCTAATGTTTTCATACCTTGTCCAAGGTATTGCACTATTTGACGCTTTTAGGCAGCAGAGAGATCCTTTTTCTTTCCCATATTGCTTGAAACCTGTGGCCTGCATAATCAAGTGGAATGTCCTTGTTAAAGCCACTACGAGTAACATGGCACGTTGGCGGCCCCTTTGGACAAAAGCGGTAGTGTCGTGAAGCTGTTTTCTAGCTCGTGCCGGACGTGCAAGATTCAAATGATCAGGAAGCAATATAGTGAATGTCCGTGTGTTGAAAGTGTGAGGGCACCGGACTCTTTTCGGCTCCGTGAGAGTGGTTAGTGACACAGCATCAACTAATGCCAGTCAATGCTACACACACCTGATTGCAATGAGTTGATGCAGTGTCACCTCTCACAGAGCTGAAAGATTACGTGTCCTCACAGAAAGCAAATGAACGAGAGACGGCAGTTTAGTATGGATCACAATGAGGTAATGTCTTTATGTTGTTGTAAGTAATGACTATTTCAGATGAATAATGGAGTAAACTTGGTTTTATTACGCTACCGCTCATTCATTTAGGAGTAAACACTGCAGTCTAGTTTTCTCCCGTGAAATTGGGTATACGTTGCTTGGCAACGCCCCGCCCCGCCTATCTCTCCCTTTTAGCTTTTCTTCATTGCATTTTCTTTTTTTTCTTTGATGGTTCAGCCCCATTATCAGTTATTATGACGACAAACAACTGTCTCGCTCCCCTTCCCTCACCTGGAGGGATAGGCTTCTCAAATCGTGCTGCTGCGCCACACTGAAATCTGCGACCAATACGGATATATGACCATAGAGCTTGCACGCGTGAACCGAAAATCGGACTGGGTGTGCAGTAATAAAAACTGTATAAAAACGTCTTTCTTTGCACTGATGGTCTCGTTTGCTGTTAAAGGTAATTTATGATTATGAGAGGAAACATGAGGCTGTTTAAAATATATCTAAATGTTACTCGGAGCTGCTTTAATTAGATTTCCTTTGATTGGGCTTACTTAGCAAACTGATTATCGCAGGTGTCTGAGATTGATTTCAATGATCCAAAGCGCCCTGAGACACAATATCATCCATGAGTTTAAATTAAAAACAAAAAATGTAATGTTTATGACACTTAATTCCAATTTGCATAATAATTTGTGACAGACTGTATACAGCATTATCAGCGACTTGGTTATTTTGTAACATCCTATTTTAGTTTGATGGTTTGTTGTAGCTTGAGATTTCACACTTTAAAATGGGCTTCTGCACCCCAGTGCACTCCACCCCAGCTGGGGAAGAAGAAACAGAAGAGAAAGAGACAGGAGGAGGAATCTTCATCAGATGAAGAGGATAGTTTGTGTTTGGTTTGTATGGAAACGTTCTCCAGCACCCGTTCAGGGGAGGTAAGGGAGAAGTGTTGTATGTGCAACCAGTGGGCACACAAGCTCTGCTTAGTTAGTGAGCAGACCCTACATTTGCCATCACTGTACCTTAGATAGTGAATGTGTGTATCGTGGTTGAGTAGGCTATTATTGTTAGACCTATTTGTTGTGTTCTTTATGTTGTTACATACAGTAGGTTGGTCTTAATATGGATTTCCTTTTTGTTTATTCCTTGCTCATTTTGTGTTAAGATGCATACAATTATGTAGGCCTATTTTTCAACTTGACAAGGAAATTAAACTTTCAAATTTAGTTCTGCTTTCTTGCCTTCTTTTTAAGATTATTCCCATTAAGATAACATTGTGACAAACAACCCCATAGTGTGTGACAAC
Organism: Hyperoplus lanceolatus; assembly: GCA_026929865.2. NCBI lineage: Eukaryota > Metazoa > Chordata > Actinopteri > Uranoscopiformes > Ammodytidae > Hyperoplus > Hyperoplus lanceolatus. The sequence goes on from CM049397.1 coordinate 3,097,380, forward strand.
CAACCCCTTGATGGGGTTGGTTGTCACAATGTGTTAGAGTGTCTTTGATGGTAAATTTCTTCTTTATTACAATACGTTAGAATAGGGGAGGGGTTCACATTTCAAGCCAACACCTTAAGCTTCAATTTAATGTAGGGATGACTATTGAAAGATGTTTAGGTGATGAGCAATTCTCACTAGAGTAAAATGTGTGCCTACTTAAACCCGGTCTCCCCAACTATAGGTAAATGCAGTGTTGGTATCACAGTGAAACAGTCCTTGGTCGAAGGCATTGATGGTCTCAGTGGCCACAATGTCAAGAACAAAATCAACAGTGTGGCAACAGATTCATGCTACACAAATGAAACTTAATACATTCTAGCTAACATGTACCACAAGCATGTTGGAAAAAACACTGCAGTACCACCAGGGCTAGAATGGGAAAAACAATTCTGTGTAGGAGTTTCGCCCAACACCATACACAGACTTTTCTATTTTCGAACCAAGTTCGATTTTTCGAATACATCGCTTTCAATAGTCAGACGCGCCAAAATTCAAGTTCAAAATTATTCGCATTTTCGTGCCATTTATTTGCGATGTGTCCGGTGTGCAAAGGCCTTAAGAGTCAAAATAATAATAAGATTTTACTGGTATTTACCCTTCACAATGGCAATAATGTAAGTTTAATTAAATATGATCGCATGTAAAATGTCACCTAACAAAACAGTGACTGCAGTCGGTGACGTATACTACGTTAATATATCATGCATATTTTATCTGAATCTGCAATAGTCCTACAGTATCTGCACACCAGCCCTGTGTGTTCTCCATCCTGAGTATGACAGAGTGTAATGGAGGCAGTGGGATCAGCCTCAGATTAGGGGAGGCTGGCCTGGGGAAAGCGGAGGGGATTAGATGAGGAAACTCAAAAAAAGGTGTTCCTGATTTTCTTTAAGACAACACTAAAGCTTCTGTTAAATATATATATATATATATATATATATATATATATATATATATATATAACATTGTGACAAACAACCCCATATATATTTATATATATATATATATATATATATATATATATATTATATTATATTTATTATTATATATATATATATATATATATATATATATATATATCAGAACCCCTTCCAGGAATTCAGACATCCATAATGAATTTCAATAGGTGATATTTTTAGAGATGACCTTTCTGTATCGTGTCATATACCGGTATATGACCATTAAACAAGTGATATGTACTTTTCAAAGGAAACTTTCTTTCTCTCCCTTTTTCGATCAATACAGGAAGGGGAGCTGGAGGTGGAGGCAGACATCACTACCAACACACACTGTCAGGAGGACAGTGCACTATCTATTGCTTTATAATTGCCTTTAGTTTGTTTACGTACCTGTTAATGTTAAATAGGGGTGGGAAAAATAATCAATTTTCCGATTAATCGCGATTCTCTCTTGAACGATTCCGAATCGATTCATAAAAGTTATTTTTATTTTTTTTTACTAGTATTTAAATATTAGTATTTCCTGCGCCACTGCACATGCACACCACACAAGTGCGAGTTGTTAAAAGTGGCGACAAAAGGGCAGAGAGCAGCAAACCCATATGACCTGCACTGGATTTGTGTCTGTTTACGTTTTTGTAATGAGAGCTGAATTCCAAGGCATACTTTTTGCACAATGTGTTGAAATTACATAGAAAATAATAGAATAGAAATCCTATAGAAACATGATTCACAAGAGTAGAAAGAAAATTAAACTGAATCGGTTTAGTTTTTACATACTTCCATATTGTGTTGAAAGCTGCATTGATTATTGCAGTGGTCATAGAAAGTCATATTTGTGACAAGAAAAACTTTTTCTCTAATACAATATTAGAGAAGGCAATTAATCTGTTGATTGTCTTTAATGATCATCACAAAAGTAGGAAGTGATTAGCAAACTCAGATGTGTATATAAATATATTTTTGAAAATCACACATACGTATGTATGTAAAAAAAAATTGCATCGAGATGCATTGAGAATCGATTTTGAATCGAATCGAATCGTGAGGTTTAACATTAGGGATTCCCACCCCTAATGTTAAAGCTAAGGTGGGTAACTTTTTCACTGTAATATTTGGCAAAAATGTCATATTAGCCATTCAACTACAGGTCCTTCTCAACAAATTAGCATATTGTGATAAAGTTGATTATTTTCCATAATGTAATGATAATAATTGAACTTTCATATATTTTAGATTCATTGCACACCAACTGAAATATCTCAGGTCTTTTGTTGTTTTAATACTGATGATTTTGGCATACAGCTCATGAAAACCCCAAATTCCTATCTCAAAAAATTAGCATATCATGAAAAGGTACTCTAAACGAGCTCTTAACCTAATCATCTGAATCAACTAATTAACTCTAAACACCTGCAAAAGATTCCTGAGGCTTTTAAAAACTCCCAGCCTGGTTCATTACTCAAAACCGCAATCATAAGACAGCCGATCTGACTGCTGTCCAGAAGGCCAACATTGACACCCTCAAGCAAGAGGGTAAGACACAGAAAGAAATTTCTGAGCGAATAGGCTGTTCCCAGAGTGCTGTATCAAGGCACCTCAGTGGGAAGTCTGTGGGAAGGAAAAAGTGTGGCAGAAAACGCTGCACAACCAGAAGAGGTAACCGGACCCTGAGGAGGATTGTGGAGAAGGGCCGATTCCAGACCTTGGGGGACCTGCAGAAGCAGTGGACTGAGTCTGGAGTAGAAACATCCAGAGCCACCGTGCACAGGCGTGTGCAGGAAATGGGCTACAGTGATGTGAATTGAACATGATGTAACTTTTTACTTTTGCATATATTGTGACATTTGTATTTCCTTTTGTCATAAGTAAAAGTAGGAAATGTTTAATGAAACAGAATAGAATGTGAAGGCTCATCAGGTTAAAGTTGACCAGAGGAAGGGGGAGGACTATAGGGTCACAGGAAGCAATAGGGGGAAGGACCTTATATGGCCATACAGTAGTAAGGAGTAGAGGGAGGGGGCTACCGGGGTTCCCCCACACAGCTGTGCCGTTTTCACTCCTCCCTCTCATTGGTTCTCAGTTCACTATATAACAGCACGTTTTGAGCAGAACTATAGGCATTACTATATACTCCTATAGTTTGTCACTCTCTGTTCCAGCACACTCTATCTGTCTTCAACCATGGAGGCAGAAGAAAAACTTAGAAAAACTTTGTGAGTCCAAAATACTCTGAAAGATTTTCGGACTTCGAAGTACTACGAGGCAAAGTCTTTTAAAAACACATCTTTGAAACTCTTGACCCAGAATGACTTGGTTAAATATTATTAGAATAGGAAATCGGACAGAATGATTTGGAAGTAGCAGGATATTATTGGGCGATACCTGTCTAAGTCCTTGTTATTTAATAAGATTTCGTAAAGCTTTAGACGGTACTTACTAGGCATGCATGTATATGTCTGGGTATTGTTTCAAGTTTTACAACAAATTTAGAAACGAGATCAAGTCAACAGATAATAGGGGAAAAATAACTCTATTGAATGAGTTAAAGGCATACAACCTCTTTTCTTTTCCATTCTTGTCCTTTTTATATATTATACCTATACTCTCTTGTATTTTGTAAATAAAATCCCTTAAATGTTGTACAGCCTCAGTTGTGAATTAGTTTATAACTGGAACAGAAGGACTTTAGGTATAGGGTTTTTTCTTCAAAGAGATGGTTCCGTCCTCGGGGAGGTAAGTACAATTTGATTCCACACAACGGCACATTACTGATTTAAAACACACACAACCTCATACAACTAACCTCTCTGTAAGGAGAGAATATGTTGATACACCTAATCTTTAAAAATAAAAGAATAGGTTATAAATACCTTCCCAGATTAAACTAGATGTTTATATTCTGAAAATAGTATATCTGTTCTATTTTACTAGAAGGGTGGTTTACAAAACTAAGTTAATCACAACGTATAAGCAATAACTACAGAAGGATATCTTCCATGAGAAAGGAAGAGGATTTTCTGAAGCAATATTTAAAAGGGTTTATAGTTTAGCGGAGATCGGCATCACAATTAAGGATGAGGGAGTTCTGATAAAGTAAAACTCTGAACACGGTGGTATATATTGAATATTGTACTTTATTTAGATGTAAAACTCAGGTGGTAAAGAGGGTAAATCCAGCGCTATTAAACAAAGAGGCAGGGGTTTGCGTCTCTTGCAGGAACCGTGGTGAGATGAGTCTTCTTTATGAAGGAATAATAAACAATTAAAGCATTGTGCTACAAGTTGGTTAATATGGGTTTGATAGGATATAACTAATAAACTTTTGATACTAGCTTTTCATTATAGATCAGACTTCTTATAGTCGAGATCGCAATAACAGGTGCCGCATTCCCCAGGTCAAGCCACTTTTGAACCAGAAACAGCGGCAGAAGCGCCTGACCTGGGCTACAGAGAAGCAGCACTGGACTGTTGCTCAGTGGTCCAAAGTACTTTTTTCGGATGAAAGCAAATTTTGCATGTCATTTGGAAATCAAGGTGCCAGAGTCTGGAGGAAGACTGGGGAGAAGGAAATGCCAAAATGCCTGAAGTCCAGTGTCAAGTACCCACAGTCAGTGATGGTCTGGGGTGCCATGTCAGCTGCTGGTGTTGGTCTACTGTGTTTTATCAAAGGCAGGGTCAATGCAGCTAGCTATCAGGAGATTTTGGAGCACTTCATGCTTCCATCTGCTGAAAAGCTTTATGGAGATGAAGATTTAATTTTTCAATAAGACCTGGCACCTGCTCACAGTGCCAAAACCACTGATAAATGGTTTACTGACCATGGTATTACTGTGCTCAATTGGCCTGCCAACTCTCCTGACCTGAACCCCATAGAGAATCTGTGGGATATTGTGAACACCTCAGCAGTGCCACAGGCTGATTGCCTCCATGCCACGCCGCATTGAAGCAGTCATTTCTGCAAAAGGATTCCCGACCAAGTATTGAGTGCATAACTGAACACAATTATTTGAAGGTTGACTTTTCTGTATTAAAAACACTTTTCTTTTATTGGTCGGATGAAATATGCTAATTTTTTGAGATAGGGATTTTTGGTTTTTCTTTATTTTTTTGCCAAAATCATCAATATTAAAACAATAAAAGGCTTGAACTACTTCAGTTGTGTGTAATGAATCTAAAATATATGAAAGTTCAATTATTATCATTACATTATGGAAAATAATCAACTTTATCACAATATGCTAATTTGTTGAGAAGGACCTGTATATGCAGAGTTACATTTCAACCTGGAATCTGTTCAGTGGCACAGACGTTAAAAAACTCCTGTTCTTAAAACAATAAATAATGAGATACATACAATAAAATAGGTTTATTAATCTGAATGTAGATCATGTTTGCGATGTGTAAGGTGGCCGCATATGAACGGCACGAGGGCTGAGAACTATGCTACTGTTGGGAAATCATAAGGGGTAGATTTGGTCAAAGTTAAGAATATTATTAATTTCAAGGAAATTATAATATTAAGAGAATTGTTAATTAATGATCAATTAAATTAGTCCAGCTAATCAAATTATTTATTAATACCTACGGAGCACCACCCTTTGAAAAAGGGAACTTTGAATCAAATCAGAAAAACAGTCTCAATGTTCAAGGGATTTACCTTTTAAAATGTCAAAGTTGGTTACAATGTACATTTAAGATAATGAAGGAGTGAATATTCGAGCATAAACCTTATTTACCAGCCATTAGTGAAATACAAGACACAAATATCACAGACACTGCTTCTTAAAATCAAAATGTAAAGGTTTATTTACTTGGGCAAGTTGATTAAAACGATACACATAAGTCAATAACCATGAACTAATCTAATATAAAAAAGCAGACATAGCACAAGCAATAATAAGAACAGTTTAGAATCAAAACCCATGTATTTCTATCCATGTGTGGGTGTGTGCACATGTGTGTGTGTGTGACAGAGGAACGTCACTTTAGAATTTAAATGGCGGACGCGAGAATTTGAGGTCACACGAGAGTTTGAGGTCACGCCACGAGTAGATCAATTGCTAAGAGCAATGTGGTGGACAACTTCTGAAAGTTGAATATTCTACCTTTAATCAGTAGAGGAACTAGCATGCAAAGCATGTATGTAACCTACTGCTTCAATCAAACACATAAGAATCATAAAGGATGATGCGGGGAGACTTTGGTTTTGTCTTCACGTGATCTTAACTTTAAAATGACAGAAACTCAACACTCATGTATTCATTAAGAATACTTTTTTTTCAAAGATATTTTTTTGACATTTTTATGCTTTATTGATAGTGTAGAGACAGAGTTGAAATGGGGCAGAGGGGAGTGACATGCAGAGAACGACCACGGTCTGGAATCGAACCCGGATCCGCTGCTGGCCGAGGCCCATGGGGGGGGACGCCCTACCAACTTACCAACTGAGCTAAGGACGCCCCCTCGTTAAGAATACTTGAGGGGAAAATCACAAGTGTCAGTGTGTTTGTGTGTGATGTGCTACACTGTGATGATGTAGTTCCACATTGGAGAACAAACAATGGAGCTGAATACAGGTATGTGGCTAAGAGAAATGAGATATATCAGGCTTTGTGTACACAAACAATGCTTATACATGAAATCAACTCATTGTTGGCTTTGGTCTTTTTTTAAATTAAGAAGAAGATGAAACATTGCCAGCCTGATCTTCTAAAGCTCGCCCACGCAGGTGTAATTCATTCTGACTGATCAGGCTTCCTCTCAGGATAGCGTTATGATGGGGATTAAATGATGCTCTGAATCGTAACGATTATTCACACCAACGTCCAATTTGTAAATAGGGCTGGGGAATATTAACTTAAAGAGATCCTATTATAGGAGAGAGTGGCCTAAGTTGTGCAACTTTTCACTCAAAGTGACTTTAAAGTAAGGCCTTGACAGTAAAGTCTCCAACTCAAATATGTACATATATTTCAGGGTGTTGTGCATCCCTGGCGATAGAAACTTTGGATCTGGAATAAACTGTTGAAGAAATATAGCTTTCGGAAAAAAAGTTGTCTTGATGCACAACTTGCCCCCGGTGTGGTGTAAGTTGTGCGGTTGGAGAGAATACCATGGGGTGAATTGTGCCATTGATATATATCTCATAAACTGTAATGCAAGACAAATCCATTAGACCAGCGGTTCCCAAACTTTTTTAGCCGCGCACCCCCTTCTATGTCCCAACCAGGTTGACGCACCCCCACACATAAAAAAAAAATGCAACAAGCTTTTTTATAGCCATATTAAAGGTGGCATGTTTAATCATGCTCAAATGACCAGAACACACATAATAAAATAATCACGATCACAACAAGGGGCAGAAAGCAGATAAAATAGGGAAAATATTATAGCCTAATATTTTGAGTCACGTTGAGCAACAATTGCAGCAAGTTTAAATGACCGTGGAGCAAACAACCCCGTCATCATAACACAGGTTATGGAAATAAAATTAGAACGCCAGTAATTTTAAATAAATTGCGAGAATGAATGTAGAGGCCACAAACTAGGTGCACATATGCGTAGAAGAAGATAACTTCGCTTCATTTTGAATAGCCTCCATTTATTTATTAATTAAAATTCAAGTTTTTGATTCTAAATTTTACAAAGGAAATGTTTATTTACACGTCTTTATTGTGTGGAGAAAAAACACTGTACCGTATTGGTCCGAGTATAAGACAACCCCGATTATAAGACGAACCCCCCGTTTTTCAAAACTCAACTCAATACATTTTATTTATTTAAATAATGTACGAAAATAAAAACGCATTGAAAAGAACACTTTTCTTCATTGCAGATAATCAGTAGGATAGTGCAAATAGACCGAACTCTGATGTGTTCACTACAGACTATTCTTCACACGCAAGTTCCTCTGCCCCGCTGTGATCGCTCTCGCTGTCTCTCCTATACTCTGGTTCGGTGCATAGCGGGTCATCCTCGCTGCTGTCCTCGGCATCTGAGACGCAGCATTTATTTAATGCTCATAGTTAATCACATAGCCTAGTGCTGAAACGAAAGCTATCAACGCCGTGGTTTAAGGCTGAAATGATAACCGGGGCACTTAACGTTGTCGAGGGGAAGCCCTCCGAGATCTCCGTTGGTTTCAGTTTACAGCTCACAAAGTGACAATCACCACCATCACATGGACAGCGTTTAAATAAAGCATCTCATTCTTAAAATCATTAGAGCTTTGATGCAAACCTGAACATTACAGCAGCAGTGCTGGTGCGTAAAAGGACAGCGCAGTTGGCAATCTCTCCTCAGCACAACTGCAGCAGCTAAAAAGCCACAGTCGATCACTCTGCCGATTCCTGCCTCTGACACGTTGACTGGCAACATAATGATTTGAGGCTTTGAATCGGCTTCGTCGATGTCCCGTGCCTCTTTTTTCTCTCCACACAAAGCGTTCTCTCTCCAAGCGCACAAACGCCCCGGCCGCTTCCGAGAGCACAGCCAGTGTTCCACCCGATTAAAACAAGAAAATAAACACAACTTGGAAAACACGACCCGACTTTTTACGACTTATTTCTGCGAAAATAAAACCCTCTTCTACTCGGACCAATATGGATTGTGTAATGATCAGACCGCCATTACATTTTTCATCTCGCGCACCCCCTAGCAGCAGCTCACGCACCCCCAGGGGTGCGCGCACCACACTTTGGGAATCCCTGCGATTAGACAATCACTTATTTAAGGTGTATTTAAAGTACATAAAGTTAATAGTTGACAAAAATTGAAGGTCAATTTTCTTAAACAAGGCCTAGCAGATCTAATGGTTTTACCTGCAAAGCTCACAATGACAAAGTCACCATCATCATCTTTCTGGCCATCTGAACTCTCATCAGTGGTGTCGTTAAGTGGAATTGAGATGTCACTCTCTTCTGAGCTATTGTAGACAATCACTTTCTTTTGGTGACCAGCGTATACAGCCATGCCACTGGCACAACTCTCAGAAATGTACTTTGCACTAGTTGCTCCGTGCTTGTGGAACCAACTGCCACCTGACAAATGTGATTCCCCTACATTTCTGCCTTTAAATCAAGGCTCAAAACCCATACACCCTGGTGTTTCCTCTCCATTAACTATCTTACCTCTGCACTACTATCTGTGTTTATGTATGGGCTTTACGTCTTTTATTTTGGTTATTGTTATTTTACCTTAATTGTTTACCTACTGAATGCACTATGTACAGCACTTTGGACAGTGCAAACTGTCATAAATGTGCTTTTATAAAGACATTTTACTTACTTACTTATAACTCACCCAGGCCCTTTGGCACAAATCACCCCAATCCCAGAAATTTGGATAATAAGCATGATGCAATTTAGGGCTGACATCGTGCTAACTGTATAGACTCAAAATGTAGCATACCAAAGCACTAAAACATGTGTCAAATGTTTTCAAACTTGTCTAGAATTGTTCAGACACAATAATCAAAAAACGTTGATCATGGAAATTTTACTTTGAAAGGCAAAAAACAGTTTTTTGAGCTTAAATGTGCTTATATCTTATTCCTTGTGTCTCCCTTCTTTACAGGATGAGTCAAATGGATGGCTCTTCTTAAATATGTGGTCACATTTCCAATTTCAAGAAACAAGGGGTGGCACAACTTCCAAAATGCACAACTTAGGCCACTCTCCCCTACTAATTTTCTGGTCTTCATTTCTTGTGAAAAACTGCTATAGAGCATCCTCTTACCCTAGCGAGCACAGCAGTCTCTCTACACACTGCTTTGAGCTTCTCCCCCCCCCCCCCTGCTGCAAACCCCCCTCCGTTGTGATTGGTTACCTTCCTTCCAGCTGCGAGAAATCTTCAGGAAGCTGGGGGCATGCATCCGGAGCTTGCCTGAGCGGCAGCATTACCATACATGGAAACATGACAGAAACGACCCGAGCGTGACAGAAACAATCCGGAAATTTGAACGAATTCGGCCCGACCGGCTGCCATAGTGTTTAGTGCTCTGCATAGCCACCCCAGACGGTCAGCTGGGAATACGTCGAAATGCATGTACGTAATTATTTGATACTCTAGTATGGTTAAACATGACTATAAATCATTATAACAACGTTTATAGGTCATAAAAGTCAAAAAGTATCATGGGTCCTCTTTAAAAAAAAAAAGAAGCTATGGCATGGTGCTTAATAATGTAAAACCCAGACGCATCTTGTCAGTCAAAGTGGATAGTTTGAATGTAACTGACCACAAATTGTACTCAAACCAAAATCTTTTTAACCCTTACATTGCCAACTTGGAATACAACAAGCCACAAACATTGCTTCCCATGTGATTTGAGCTCAGCATGGGTGACCATGTAGACTAATCTGTATATTGTGACATTGCCTCTTAACGTATAATCTGTCCTGATCATGTCTAACTATCCCTGTGTACACAGTCCAGAGAAGACAACTACTCAAGGAAAAAAAAAAATAAGCTTCATAGGTGAACCTTGGCTGTCTAGGATATTTGAAAGAAAAAAGATAACCGGAACACAACGTTTGATCAAACCATTATTCATATGTGATGTGATTGAATGGTTAAAATTCAGATTCAACATGCCTTTTTCACTCCTGTGTGATTGTTCTACTTTCGGTGCAAGTTAACAGGATGAAACAAATGAACCATGTTTCTTGCTACACTGTTGGCACAGCAACACTTGTCTATGTAAGATTGAATTTTCAGTCATGTAGGACACCCTATTAAAGCATTAGAATTGTTAAATGGGTTTTAACTCACATTCAGTAACAAAAAACAAGCTTTTAAAATTGTCTAATTTCTCCAATTGTGTGCACCTGTCACACTGCAATCCTTTGGAAGTCACTTCCTGTCACTATCACATGGCTGTCACATGACATCTACGCCAGGAGATTGTTGGCGTTGTCCACGCCAGCCATTAGCATTAGCATTAGCACTGTCAGTCGAGAAGTGGAGGCAGAGCCGGCCCAAGCCTTCAGGGGGCCCTAAGCGAAAAATTATTCGGGGGCCCCTCACCAATGTTAGCGCTGCTGAAACTATAGATCTGTGTTAAATATCATTCACACACCCAGTGTTTTCCGCTAGTGCCTTCACTGTGCAGCTGTGCGAAAATATTAGACAGCCGAGATTCAGACCCTCCTAGGGGGGTTCGGGGGTATGCCCCCCCGTGAGATTTTTTTAACCTTTTTAAAGTGAAATGCATGAATCTGGTGCACTTTGAGAGGAAAATTTAGAGGCTAAATCTGAGAAATGTTGTGTGAACAAATAATTTGGAGACACTGGGTCAAATGAATTAGAAGCTATTGAGGAAGGACACATGGATTTTCCATAAAAATATTAATATAAAATAAAATATTATGGAGGGTCCTCTGGGTTGGGCTTGGAGCTCTTTTTCTTTTACGGGACATATTTCTCTGTAATATAATGAATGCATTTAAATGCAGTGTGAGGAACGAAGCAGAAGAACTCTGTTGTCCAGCTACTGTATCTTTTTTTCCACAGACAAGGCTGAAATAGGCTGATATATGATGATAATATCAAACACGCAAACTAAAAAAAAAAAAAAAAAAATTTTTTTTTTTTTTTTTTTTTTAGGGGTCCCCCAGGCAGTCGGGGGCCCTAAGCGGCCGCTTAGTTCGCTTATGCCTCGGGCCGGCTCTGAGTGGAGGGAATGTGTTGAGGTGACGTCACAGAGGCGACAAGACTTGTAGTTGTTCTCGTAACATTTTTTCAAAAGCCGTTAGATGAATAATCATACAACATACCGTCAAACTCTTCACATGAAAAATTATCATTTAGACCCATACAAAACATATATGTAATCCAAGGCATTTAATGACTGGGACCAGAAAATAGTAGATTACTTTCCATAGACTCCCATTAATTTTTTTTCAGCCGAGAGGTCCCATGCCCCGTAATTAAGGCCAGGTGTGAACAAGCATATTACATTTACATATAACGATCGGATTCCTCAGAACCACATATTAATGCCAGGTGGAAACAGGGTCTTAGACTGCTGAAGGTAAGATATTTGAGCCTCTTCCTGGATTTGTTCCAAACTCCACAAACAGACCATTGACTCTATGCACAGTGCACACCCAGGGAATCATCTTACCCTTTTATTAAGAGTCTATCAATTATCTGGTAAATTAAATTTGGATTAAATTAAGAAAAACTATATGAAAAATACCATTCTTTGCACGGTCTTGTTTGCTGTTACATGTAATTTATCAGAGAAAAAATGTGACTGTTACAGAAATATTTAAAGGTTCCTCGTGGCACCCTAAGTATATATTTTGTTCTCCATTGTTTCTACTTCAGGGATCCCCACTCTGCAGGCGACATAGCAGCACAGTTGACAGACAGAGGATAGGAAATTAACTGTAAATATATAATAAACCTCTTCTTTGTGACTGTGTTTTATGGTTGTATTGTTGTAGCTCATTTGAATTTAACAATATTTCAATCTGTACAGGTGCAGACATAATCGCATCTCATGATATTTACTTAAACATAACATTGAAGAAAATATTAAAATATGGCTATTGGCTTTGGCGTCTCAATATCATTCAATTAGCTTTGGCTATACATGCGTACACATACGCCTGTAGTCTATGGCTGTACTGTCTGTCTCAATACAGTCAAATGAAACCTATACAGCTGCGTGAATAACTTTAGTTATATACATTTTCATTATAAAACAGCCTAGACTACTACTTACCATATCAATTGGCTGAATACTTGATAGTTATAATCTACTGGAAGAAGGGCATCCTTGTTATCAAACATAATACATTTCACTCTCACGTTTGTCAGGCACAAAGTGACACAGAAAATGGCGAGACACAGGCAGAGTAAGAGATGCAATAACTAGCGTGGTTAGCAAGATGGACACACAGAAGGACAGATTACAGAGAGATGCACTACAACCATTTTAATGTAAGGCTGTTATCATATCTACTGACTTAACTTAAAGAGGGGAGAACATAAATTATCTGATTTCTATTTCTGCAAAATTGTGTTTTTGATCATGACCAGGAGGAAGATAGTGTGGTGGAAAATCATGAAAATGATTGAGACTTTGCAATAAACTAAACTTTGCATTACTTAATGCAGATCAGTCTTTTATATATTTTATATTTTATATATATATATTTAAATATATATATATATATAAATATATATATATATATATATATATATAAATATATATATATATATATATATATAATATATATATATATATATTTAAATATATATATATATATTTAAATATATATATATATATATATATATATATATATATATATATATATATATATATTTAAATATATATATATATATATATAAATATATATATATATATATATATATATATATATATTTAAATATATATATATATATTTAAATATATATATATATATATTTAAATATATATATATATATATATAACCATCGTTTTTAGGAGACATCAGGTCTCATCAGTGGGGCTCTACAACTACTCTGCACAGTTAATCCTGCTCCAGTCAAGTATTGTTGAGGTAGTTGTGTAGGCTACCCTTCTTTCAGCTCTCCCCATCCGTGAAAACAAAAGGCACGCCCACTTTGTTTCATCTGCGTGGCTGGAGGCACTTTCACTGATTGCTCTCCCAATCATTTCAAATAAAAAGCTTCAAGAGGAGAATTATTGCGAGTGTTGCCTTTAAGTGCACCTTTCACATTCATTGTAGCCCTGTCACAAGTGCCAGGAACAGGACGTTAGAAAAGTGTTCAGCCAAAGGCTGAGCGTGGTAATTTGTAAATCCTCAGTTTCCTTTGTGTTTGTAAATGTGTCTTACCTAGAACACCATTTGCAAAAAGAACAATAGGATTTAGGCTATATTCGACTGCATGCCTCATAAATGCTATGTTCACTATTGACAAGGTTCTTGAACTTCATATGGTTACAATATTTGAGAATACTGAAATCCCACACCGCATAATGGTGGCAGATTTATCTCCTAACCTTTAAGCCTCCTTTATTAACCTTTGTGGAAAGCGTCATCGGGTCAAGGAGAGATGAAGAGGTGCTTCCTATCGAACATTGGAAAAGACAGCACTGTTTGAAATGAATTCGACCCCACTTTTCTTAACCGACGTCATTGCGCGACGGCGAGTATTGCTGACCTAAGTCTCTAGCGTGAAACTACACTTTTGACTACCACTCAACAATTAGCTGCTAAGAAAAGCTGCCACAATCGCTACAGTTCCCCCTGATAAATGAATGAAGATATTCTTATTGTCATGGAAACTTCTACAACCCAACTCCATGCAGATACGCTGTTTGAGTTTGAAGCGTCTTAGGCCTCAACACTTAACGATTTGGAAGACGGCACTCAAATCTTTCATTAGCAAGAAAGAAGAATTTCCGAATTTTGGTTTGCCGAACGGCCACGGCAAAAGTTTAATTTAACAGTTTAAAATGCACTTGCAGGTGCTTCCCCTTGTATTGGGAAGGTATATTGATCGTGGCCAGACCCTATATCGTTCTAGAGCTGGATCCCATTACAGAGACCATGCGGTCTATAAAGGCTATAGCCTGTGAAGGCCGATTCGAAGGCCGAACAAGCGTTGTTAAACGAGACGGTCTCCGCAGGGCTACGTTTACGAGCATTTCCGGTTTTCGTAACAAGCCGTTACCTTGCGTGACGACTCACTGCCCCTGTGCTGCCTAGCAACCCTGATTGCTGCCAACGGAGACAGCCTTGTCAACGGAGGAAAAAAGAAAAAGAAGTTGCCTACCAGATGAAAAGAAAAAAAAGTACAAGAAAAAAAGAAAGGAAGATAAAAGCTAAGAAGATGGAGCAACACGTTGTTGTTTTGTCATTTTAATTTTAATTTTATGCCATCTCTGAAAAAACCGCAATGAATCTTGGGATATGTTGGGCCGCGAAGGATCCATCTGATGCAGCCTTCAAAACCGTGAAACGAAGGCTGCATTTCTCGGCCGCATATGAAGGAGCTTTGCAAATGGAACAAGCCTTCGCACGCCGCTATGACAGAATCGGTCTTTAAATGCATCCTTCGTAGGCTGTAACCCCTGAATTGAGATTCACCGTAGATTTGGGACTGGATTTCCAGGCTAGTGCAATACAGAATCAGGTCAAGAACGTTCCCGATGGAACACCCTGAGCTTTGCTTGATTGAAGGGAAGCTTGCCAGAGATATTCCATAGTTCAGAGCCAGAGTTGCATAACATTTTGACAGAATGGCAAATATTATGATCAGGAAATAATGTGGTGGTTCTTTGAAAATTATTTTTAGAGGAATGCCAAACTTAAATGAGTCCGTACCCCAGTGTAGGAATACAAGGACCTCAGGGTCTGGTTAGCAAAGGGACAATGGAGCAGGACCAGAGAATCAGAGCAGCAATAATCATAATAATAATAATAATGGATTGCATTTACATAGCGCTTTTAATCACACTTATAGCGCTTTACAGGGTTCCAGGTTCCATTCAATCACACTAAACTACGGTAGTAGCCACAGCTGCCCTGGGGCAGACTGACAGAAGAGCAGTATTGCTTTCACCTTACCACACCATTGTGCTGAAAAGTTATGCCAGAAAGCAAAGCTCTCGATCTACTGGTCAATCTTTGTTCCTACCCTCACCTATGGTCATGATTGCTGGGTCATGACCGAAATAACTAGATCACGGATACGGATACCCCCCTGGGCGCATCTCTAGGGGGAGACCCTGGGGAGGAACCAGGACTATGTGGAGAGATTACTGTTTATCTCCACACTGGCCTGGGAACGCCTCAGGATCCGCCATAATTAATTAATTTAATTAATTTAATATTTTTTTGCGCCATATACACTCACGGCCACTTTTTTTTGGCTTATAAAAACTAAAAGCTAATCAGCCAATCACATGGCAGCAATTTAATGCATTTAGGCATTTAGACATGGTCAAGACAATGTACTGAAGTCAAACCGAGCATCAGAGTGGGGAAGAAAGGGGATTTAATTGACTTTGAACGTGGCATGGTTGATGGTGAAAGGCAGGATGGATCCATACTCTCATGTTGTTTACAAATTCTGAACCTGCCATCTGAATGTGGCAACTGAAATCAAGACTCATCAGACCAGGCATGCTTTTCCAATCTTCTATCCTGTGAGAATTGTAGCCTCATTTTCCTGTTTTTAGCTGACAGGAGTGGCACCCGGTGGGGTCGTCTGTTGCATCGCATACTCTTTCTTTTTTCTATTCTACATACTACATCCGACGACAAAAAGAATCTAGTTAGGATGCAGTATGCATACTATTGGGACATACTTTACTCTCTTATTTCATCATAACATTGCGCCTTGATCTTGCCTCTTGCTTTTATATCCGTCGCATCCCTGTTTGTTTTCATATGTAGGCTTTGTCGATGTGAGTGACGTCACTTCACGTGTGCACTGGATTGTGGGTCAGAATAGGATGCACAATAAATGCAAATAGGATGCACTTTTCAACACTAACCATCTTGGCCGCATGAAGTAGGACATCCGGGTACTTCTAACCATCCTAAATCTGGCCACAAGAATCGGGACATCCTAAATCTTCTTTCTACATACTATATGGTAAAAAGTATGCGATTCGGAACGCAACCAGTGAACGAACAGTGCTGGCTGCGGCAGCTACGTGACTAGCAGTGTAACCAACTGATTAATTTATTGACGAGGAAAAACACCACACAATAAACAGTGCTGTGCTCACATTTTCGCCAAAACACAAGACTCTTCACTCTTGCCGAGATGACTACACATGGCGGAAATGATTCTTTCGACCAATCAAATGACGGCAGTGTGTCGCTCCGCCTTTTAGGCACCCTTTCAGGCGGCTAGTACCCCTATGGAGGAGTACTGAGATTAGGAGCGGCTCAGAGTGGTTAGGTGCGCTTAAACCGTACCCTACCCAACTTGTGGCAAATGAAAAGCCAAACTACCCGGACCGAACCGCTCCGATCCGACCCGCTCTACTCGGAGGAAACGAGGCATAAGACAAGATGCTTTGATTCCAGCCCAACTGCTTCATTTTGAGAGGAGCACAGCAGGCCTTGAGTGGCGAGCAAACCAAAGAACTGGATCTAAAGAGAGCGAGAGATTATAAATGAGGGTCACCCCTCAACTGATCTTTCGAGTATAAATAAAGGTTAAATGAAATACATATGTGCTCATTGAAATAACAGTGATAGGGCCAGGTTAAACTAGTGTTTAGTCACAATAGAGTGATCATTATTTTGTTTTATCTTTAGTCCATAATTAAAAATGGAACTGTTATGTTCTTAGTGTATTGTATTGTTGTTTATGTTGCAACAGTGATATACATTTCAAGGAAGAGAGGAGAAAATACATATATTTTACATTTACCTGTTAACCCTCCTGTTATGTTCCGGGTCAAATTGACCCGTTTCAAAGTTTGAAGATCTAGGAAAAATAGTTAAAATAATTTTTTCAGTATGAAACTTCTTCTGCTTGCCTTAATTAGGGTAATCAACATATAATATGAAAATATTTCATCTCACACATTTGCAACCACCCCCTGCATGTTTATATCACATAGATACTGTTCGGGTCAATTTGACCCGGCAGTAAAACTGGTGGTAAAAGGGTGTCAGAAATGTAAGACTATTTCTTTCTTTACACCTGTGAGACATATTTCACCCAAATCTCACACAAGCACACACATACGCACGCCCACACACGCACACACACACACCCACACACACACAAACACACACACACACACACACACACACAGTTGCAAGTGTTATGACTTTTGACAGGAACCATTTATGTTCCCTTTGGAAAACTCCACCCACATTCAGTGGACACTCAACAGGGGAGGGGCAAAACATATGAAATATTCTCTGCATGGGAGTCCTACCAACATTACACTCTGTCAGGCAGACCTTTACAAAATGAGTAGCAGAAACAAAAGGATGACAGTCCAGGAGGCTCTGGAAGTCATCATTGATCATGACAGTGAAATAGAGGAGGATGTATCTTGAGCTAAATTCTGATTCTAATGATTCTGAATTTGAACCAGATGAGGGAATTGCTATTCCTATTCCTCCAAGCAAGACATTCATGTCAACAAATTGTGAAATTCATCCCCAAATATGCGTCTGCAGAAAACATACAGGTGTAACTCATATAATTAGAATATCATTGAAAATGAATTGGAATTAAGGCAAAAAGTCATGCAGAATGGACCCAAACCAAGTACTGAGTACACATGCATGATTATACTTTATAGAGGGCTGATATTTCTGTATTAAAAATCCCTTTTTTTATTGATTTCATGTAATAATCAAATGTTCTGAGATTTTAAATTTGGGGTTTTCATAAGCTGTGTAAACCATAATAATCTAAATTATAACACATAAAGGCTTTAAATATCTCACCTTTCATGTAATGGGTCTATATACTATATTAGTTTCACCTTTTGAGTCAAATTACTGAAATAAATGAACTTTTGCATATTCTAATTTTTCGAGTTTCACCTTAAAGACAGTGCCAGGGCCCACTAGGATGGCACTGACTCGTATGACTGACATCAAGTCAGCTTTTGAGCTGGTCATGCCAGATTCAATACAGAAAATCATTCTGGAAATGACTAATCTAGAAGGGAGGTGTGTTTTTGGGGAAAAGTGGAAGGAGCTGGAGAAAACACATTTAGATGCGTATTTGGGGCTCCTTATCCTGGCTGGGGTCAAAGGATGAATCGACAGCCAGTCTGTGGGATGCAGAGACAGGCAGGGCTATATTTCAAGCCACAATGTCTCTGGAGACTTTTCACATTGTCTCCAGTGTTCCAAAAGTAATAAAGTGGTGAAACATTACAAAAAAAGTTTGAACATGTATTTTTTTAATGAAAAACGAGTGAATTATCCTTATTGAACCATTACCTGTTAGAGGTAAGGAACACCACATTGCACTAAATATTGATAGAATAGTTAGTAATGGAGTTGGTAATGACATGTGCACACTGCTTGTTAGGATTATTTTTGGTTTAGGACATCTTTTGGAGATTTAAACATGCACCGGGTCAAATTGACCCGGGAACACCATTGCTGTTCCTGACAAATGAACATAACAGGAGGGTTAAACCTAACTGCTGGGTCAGTGTGTCTTGTTTCACCATTGCTGTTAGTAATCCATTTCCTCCTGTTTGTTCCTTTCAGAGAAAATCATTAAACTGGATATAATTTGTTGTGTATAATTTTGGAGTTCTTTGACAGTATTCATGTCAAATGTGAGAGCGGTGTTTCCAAATACAACTAAATATTCTAAATAAAATAAAATTCATTCATTCATTGTTGTCATGAATTGATTTCCAGTTGTAAATATTTTAGTATGTTTAATATTGTTATCATAGAGAATGTACACGGGTCACAAAGAGCATTTTTGATTGATGGATTGTATTTAGGTAATCCTTTTTCAGCATTGTTTTGCATTTATTAAGTGTAACAAGTGATGAATGGTTCCCACTTTACAATAAGGGTCACAAATAACATTAAGAAATGGTTAATTATGCTTAAGTGATGCTTAATCAGCACTAGTATGCCTTTATTAAGTGTTAATTCATGATAAATGGTTCCCACTTTACAATAAGGGTCACAAATTCCATTAATAAATGGTTGATTACACTTAAGTAATGTTACAAAAATTAACAGTTAATTGATGCTTATTATTATATTAATCAACTGTTGGTTCATGCTTAATTAATGTATTAACCAAGGTTAATATAGGATATTTATACACATTAAATAATGTCTTAATTAATGCCTTAGTTAACATGAACACCATTAGTAAATGCTTACTAGACACATTAGTTAACAGTTAACTAATGGTTAGTTAAACCTTACTAAGCCTTAACTAACCATTCATTAATGTACCCTTATTGTAAAGTGTTACCACTCATCCAGCCCTGAATCATATTTCTGTCCTAGATTCTGAAGTCATTCCTCCTCCTTTTTTCCTATCGTAGGCTACACAAAGTTATTACTTAAATCCCCCCAGCACTGAGTTGACTTGGAGTTACTATTGTGAGAATATCATAGATTAAAACAAATACTGCAAGAGCTCAGTGGTGCGTACAGTATTACCAAATTAATTAACACTCTACTAAGTTTCCGCAGCATAAATGCCACATGTTGAATTTAGCAGTGTTCTAAGCAGGAAGAGCTGTCTGCACTGATTTGCAGGGTTTGTGGGTTGATCCCCCGCCTCCTGCCACATGTCAAAGTGTCCCTGAGCAAGACACTGAACCTGGAATTGTTTCCCGATGAGTAGCTTGCACCCTGCGTGGTAGCTGCAGGCATCAGTGTATGAGTGTGTGTGTGAATGAGACAAAAGATAAAAAATTAAAATAAAAACGCTAAATAAGAGCAGTCCATAGCATTGACCAGTTGCCTGCTTGGCCAAGTTGGTATTTGCTTTGAAGAATTGCTTGAATTGTTCAATGATTCACACGGTAATGTACTAATGCCTCGTTTCCACCAAACGGAGAGGCTAGGGTCCGTAAAGCTATAGTGTGTAACTTGTATCCCCCCCATGAGGAATTCTGAGTAATTACAACTCCATTGTCGGCTAATCTACACAAGGTAAACCTTCATTGATCATGCATGGATTTGATACCTTCTGCTGTTATAACATGTTTTTTCTAAGCAGTGGAATCAAAATCTGAAACATTTATTGGGCTCTTCATTGGATTTTTCTGAGCTCCTGCTCCAGTTTGTAAACGCTGCCATACTGAGAAATACAGATAGAGCTTTGTGGAGCTTAATCAACTTTTTGTCTATAGTTTGGCAATGGCTTGAATGTAACAGTCATTCATTAAGCCTATATTAAGAAGTTACGCAGTATAGCTTTAAGTGAAATAGACAAAA
Source organism: Hyperoplus lanceolatus (assembly GCA_026929865.2). Lineage (NCBI taxonomy): Eukaryota > Metazoa > Chordata > Actinopteri > Uranoscopiformes > Ammodytidae > Hyperoplus > Hyperoplus lanceolatus. The sequence continues at coordinate 3,118,315 of CM049397.1, forward strand.
AAAACATGTTTTTAACTATTTATACCACTATTCCCTAAACAAAACTGTATGACGACCCTTATGCCCTGACGCGCTCATGACTGCTGCAATTACAGTAAGACGAATTGTTTGAGTGAGTAGGCCAACACTGTTCTGTAGGCTGCTATACCCATCGGTCTCCTCCTCTCCTCCGTTCTCACTCTGCTATTGGTTAGCACGTGGCCAGGCTCCGGGATGATGATGCTGATGCCTGGCTGGGAAAAAGGGGGGTAAAAGTCGGAGCGCACGTCTTGCCTGCTGCGCACACAGGCAAGGCAAGGCAAAAGTGAAGTGAAGTGAAGATGCTTCTTTCCTTCCGAACAACAGTCCAGCCCGTAAGCCATTCAATACTACTTCTTCTACCCCTCCTCCTCCCAGAGCGCCAAACCGTCCCCTTCCCCGGTTTACAGCCGGTGCTCGTCCGGCTCGGATGAGGCGCCAAAGACCCAGAGGAGCATCGCCGTCACCCTGATAGCGTACCCGTGGTTGGAGAGCTACGCGTCGGCATGGGTGCGCTGACCAAAGGACGTTACCTCTCCATGGCAGGCCTCTTTATCCTTGTTTACTGCACGGTATCTGTTATCTCCAAAGGTAAGAGGTGTGTGTGTGTGTGTGTGTGTGTGTGTGTGTGTGTGTGTGTGTGTGTGTGTGTGTGTGTGTGTGTGTGTGTGTGTGTGTGTGTGTGTGTGTGTGTGCGCGCGCGCGTCCTTATCTCCATGCTTGGCTATACTTTTCGTTGTCAATGGCTTTGGAAGGATTTGTTTCTCCCTCGCGTGTTTTCAGTAAAATCATTCCTCTCGTGCCATCCTCGTGGTTACGCATCGCTCGCCACGCTTCAACCGTTAATTGTAAACATTCAGGATGTTTCTGAAGGTTTATGGACCACTGTGCACATTCATTAATAAGCGTGTTTTTTAAATCTTTTTTTATTAATTATGGGACTTGTTGTCACGGTTTGGAACTCCTTTATTCCACAACGCTCAGCAGAGCTTCTGATATTGATTCACCAAGCCACAGTCTCACACTGCCAAGTTCCCCCACACCGTTTATCTCTTTTCACATTACCCTCAGATCGATGTTAATTGTCCCATTTTCACTCACTTCTTGCAGTCTTTAATGAACTACACTATGGTGATGCGTTCAGGAGCAGGCTGTGCAACAGGCATGTCAACGCTTTTTTTTTATATCTCTGGGAGTTACTGTGTGTGTAAGCTACCGATTCCGTGTGCGCGTGTCTTCTTAATTAAACGATCCGCTCCCTGCTATCATGAACTGGGTGCAGTGTCAGGGACAATAAGGGAGAATGGATGGCTGTGTTTGCAGGGCGCGGGGAGAGGCGTCTATGTTGAATTCTGGCACAACATAAGAACAGCATTGTGCCACTGACGCACCTAAAACGATGTTTGAAATGACAGGAGGGCTGCATACACTCTCATGGAAAACTCGTGTTTTTTAAAGTGTCCATATGGTTTAGAAAACGACAATGCACTGATTTATGAATGTTCTTTTTTTAGGTCAATCCACTTGAATTTAGCTGTGACGAGATGGGCATCTGTCCCAATTATATGTAGATGTTTTTATTTATTTAAATTTTTATGGAGAGCAATAATCAACGCAAAACGATCTAGAAGCCGTAGCATATAGAAAATAAAATGTACCAGCATTTTGTTTTTCTAGACGAGTGATATTTGATGATGAGAGCTTTTCATATCTGAGGTTTTTATTGAGGCGTAGCCACTGCGCTGAAACTCGCCCAGTTTAATCAGAGGTTACAAGACAAGCGAACAACTCCACAAGAATGTCTTTGTGCTTTTCTGTCATCTGGGCTGTGACATTGTTTATCTTATCTTTTAAAAATAATCATTCTATGCAGGGTTCTCAACTTTTGGAAATTGTTTAGAGTGAGTCAGAAGCGGATTTCCCATGCGAGCGCGCAAAGCATGAATTTGTTTTTGTGTTTATTTATTCATTTAAAGCATAATAATGGTTTTTAACACACGTTCAGTTCAGTATAATTTCTTTGTTTTAGTTCAAATATAGCCTATTGCAAGCATAGACATATGTTGGTGCTACCCTTAGTTGCGTTAAAAAAAAACGGAAAATTTCGCCATAAGGGGGCGCCATAAACAGGAAAAGTTGTTGTCTCATAACTAGCCGCTTTAAACTCAAGGGAGACCATCATGGGGCATACCTGAGTCTATATAAAAAATATGGCCTAGAAATAATAATGTGGGCGGGACTTATTAATAAAATTCGATTACTTTTTATTTTTATGGGCGGCAATTCCAAAAAAGTCGCAGAGAAAGCTTAACGGAACCGTATGGTGATGGTGGTGACGGTGAGGATTTATCGAAGCTATGAGAAATGCAAGGTGTGGCGTGGAGCGTGTGAATTGCCTGAAATGCGTGTGTCTCACTCTCATTGCGTGAGAGTTGAGAACCCCGTTCTATGCCTCCTGATGTCTGTAACAGCAGAACAGATTTGTATTCTTGTTGATGTAGGTCATAGATATAGAGTGTGTTATGTGCATTTGATGAGATATTACTGCCCCCCCCCCCTTCTTTGGAGCCACATGTTCTAAACTCACTGTATGTCTGTCTGTCCATGGCGCTGTTCAGTGTGCAGCAATAGATTGAGATGACAGTAGCATCACGACTCCATTGCCCACAACATTCACTGAACATGTGTGGAAAGTTGACTATTAGATTGAGCATGGGACGCGCTAGCTTCTTCACGATTGGGTATATATTACGCTTTATTGGTGTGTGTTTGTAAGACATTGTGCAATAAAGACCCCATAAAGGCTTTGCAGAGGTTTATATGTAGCTTTCATGTAGGGCTGTACGGTATGGTCTAAAATGTATATCACGGTATTATTTGAAGCATAGACGGTAACGGTATTATATCACGGTATATTAATTTATCTTTAAATTAATGCTTGTGAAGGGTTAAAGTACTTACTACTGTAGGCCTATACTCTTAAAATGTGTTGTTAATATACATACAACTTATATTAACAAGTAGTAACACAACATAGAATAAATTATCCAAATTGTTCAAGATGTTTTTGACTAATCAAAAACCAAAAAGTGTTACACTTGCCCCCGGTCTCCCATACAGAGGGATTTAAACAAAATGTATTGTGCAATCTGCAATGTTCTGCTCTGTGGATGGGTATGGGAGGGGGTCAATATGTTTGTATATGTAAAGCACTCTATGCTGACTTTTTGTGTATGAAGTTACTCTATATAGTAAGTTTAATTTGACTATGACTAACTGGGGATGCTGCTGATGCTCTGGTGGCTGCCTTTTCTTTTAGAATCGGTTTCTGATTTGATCATCTCTTAACTTTCATTTCTGTTTAAACTCCTTGTGTGGTGTTTGTTTTTTATGAAAAAATGATATGAAAACCACGCGCAGTTTCCGCGAGTGGACAAGCTTCATCGCGAGGACGCATTTCTCACCGGCTGTGATGAGTGAGGAGTGCAGCCTGGCCCTCTCTTGGCGCGCGCAAGTGTTTAACACTTGCTCACGTTTGTATTTTGACAGACTGATAGCTCTTTATGTCATGACTGGATGAAGCTTTTCCCCTCGCGGATGCTGTTCTGTGTACACGGCGAGGAGCATTTCTCACCGGGCTGTGACGAGAACGAGCCCGACCGTCTTGAGGCGCGCGTAAACAAGTGTTCAACACTCGCTCGTGGTCGCAGTATGAAAAACTGATCGCTCTTTATGTAAGACTTTTTTTGAATGGCAATGCAATGCATTTCTGTAGAAAAGGCCCCAAAGTTTATAGGTTACAGGGGTTGTTATTTTCTTATAGTGTTTTAAGATGTGAGTTGTTCATCGCAGATGACATTATAACTGTCAGTTAGCGACCGTGACGTCAGTCAGCCGGAGCCTCTGTTTAGTGAAGTTTCCTTTTCTTTCTTCCTCAGTTGTGTGAGCGTGCAAGTTGCCGCAGTAAACTATCATTACACGGTTAAAGCGTGCTTTCCCTGAGTTTGTTTTGCATCGCCTGTTTGAGTAAGTAGCCTTCATGGAGTTTCCGGATCGCTGTAATAAGTTAGCCTATGATTTATGCACGTTATTAAACGGCCGGGATTCGCCGGTCCCAACAGCTGTGTAATGTGTCATCACGAGCGTATTGCTATTGTTCTTTTCCCGGGATCTGTATGCTCCTGTGCATGTGAAAGAAGGAAATAAACAGCGGATAAATCCTTACTCCTCGTCTCGTCTCATGCTTCATATTCTGACATTTCGGGCGATGTTTTGGTGGTGTTTTGGACGACACTTCTGAAGTAAAACTAGTGATATTAGCCGATCAGCACGGTAACAGTACATCCACCAGTTTCCTCTACTACAATGTCTTTTTGTGAATGACACGGGATCTAGCAGCATTGTCATGGACGTATTGGGCACGTGCCGGCTGACGATTGCATTCATTGTGGTAGCGCTCATCACTGCTTTATAACTGCTAGACAGGGTAGGGTCAAAATCCATATTATAGCGCAACTTCATACCAGTTTCCCTTCTATGCCGTTTATACCATACACCCCTACTTTCATGTGACTATCCAATGTTATGACAGGGCAGTATTGTTTTGAGTTCATCTTCTTGAAAGGGAAACAGTGCCATGTCTTGTTGTACAAATATGATAATTTGCCCAAACTGTGAAAGACACTTTGCAAGGCACAATAAAGATGAAAGCACATTATGAAAAATCTGAAAAAGAGAGAACTGGCTGCATAATTAATGCAGCTATGTATTTAAACCAGTGGGTCCCGCCATTTTTTGATTTGTGACCTCTTAAAATTAAACACTGTATTTTTGCAACCTCCACCATCACAGGTTTCATACATTTTATTAATGAGCCTTGAGATTTAGTGGAAGGAAGCTATTTATTAATCCACCACCATAAACCTGGGGGGACTCGCAAGAGACCGATTAAACAAAAGAATGGTAAAAATGAAAGCTGCAGAGGCAGGAAAATACGAGTTTGGGTCAAACTCAAGAAAAACCATGGATCCTACAATTCCCATCATGCAGCTTGACATTGCCTGAATAATGGCCCATTCTTTCTAACCCTACACCTTCATTCGTAATGCATACTTTCTGTAACCGTTTTTGTTATATGCTGACATCAAGAGGATTATATCCAATAACTAATACACTGTGTACTATGACCCCTACTTTGGGAACCAGTGATTCTAGGCTGTAGATAAAAATGCTGATCAGACAAACATAAGTGCAATTTTGTTCTTATCAAATATGCGCTACTAAAACAATTAAATGGTAAATTTGTTAAGTAGAATACATTATAAAGTGTTGATCATTAGCCATTGGCAGTGTTTGAAATTGAGACACCTCAGAAACCCTCGAATGACATTGTAGTTAACTGCAGTTTCAAATCTTGCTTCCTCAACTATGCTGCTCTACTGTATACCAAAGTTATCATAGACTAAGAGTTGAAAGTTCACCAGTTGTAATCAGACTTTGTTTCCTTTGTAGGTTGTGGGAGGGTTTGTTTATTGCCAAGTAAGGAGACAGTAGATTTTGTTCAAAGTGTGCTTCCTATGTGCAAAGATAAAGTCTTTCCAGTCATTTATATTGGCCAAACAGGTGAGAGGTGTTGGTTTTCCGAAATGATCTGCACGTTATTTAGTTATTTTCTTCATTAAACATTTTGTCTTGAATGAAAGGCAAAATATAAATGTCCATTATAATTTTTCCAGAGTCCAAAGTTGCATGTTCATAGTCCTTGTTTATCCAATGATCAATCTAATATATTCAGTTAAATATCATATAATACAGAGAAAAGCAGAACACTCTGACGCCTAACAAGTTGAAATTAGAGAATGCTTGGTATTTTTTCTAAAAGCCCCTGTAAACTAGCCTGGCATTTCCAGACCTGCCACTAGGCACTGGCAAATAAAATTTGCTGCGCCTGTTGGTCTGGACACTCTCCATTGAAGCTTTTTCAAAAAGTCCAGAAATCCGGACTCACGTTTCAATTGGTTCTATCTGATATTATGGGCGGGCCAGAGCCCTTTGTATGGTGCTCTGGGGCGGACATAACCGGATGACGAAGTGCTGGGCATGCACCATCGAAGCCCGTGATAGTAAACATCAAAGATGGCTGCGGATATTTAGAGACGGCTTTGGTCTCGACACTTAACGATTTGGAAAACGGCACTCAAATCCTTCATTAACAAGTAAGAGGAATGTTCTGTTTTGCCGACCAACCACAGCAAAAGTTTAATTTAACAGTTAATTCCGCTGTTCGCCAAACGAACGGGGCTTAATACGTCACCTTGTTCATTGCTCTGATTGGTTGCAGTGGCATTTGATATGCAGGAGCCGCCCCTTGAGTTGGGAACTACTATTGATCGTGGCCAGACCCTCTATTGTTCAAGATATCAGGGTCTGGATTTCCAGGCTACCTGTAAACCCAATCCACAAAATCCTTCTATGTAATTTGGGGAGTTACTTGCATGATAGTAAGCATCTGAAATGGGTCAGGCACATTGTCATTGAAATATACACAAATTTGTATAGACACATGTTTTAGTGTTTTAGTATGCTACACTTTGAGTCTATACAGTAAGCACTACTGCGAAGTAAATTTCTGAGAGTTGTACCAGTGGCATGGCTGTATACGCTGGTCACCAAAAAGAAAGTGATTGTCTAAAGTAGCTCAGAAGTGACTGACATCTCCATTCCACTTAACGACTGCTCTGATGAGAGTTCAGATGGCCCGAAAGATGATGATGGTGACTTTGTCATTGTGAGCTTTGCAGGTAAAGCCATTAGATCTGCTAGGCCTTGTTAAAGAAATTTGTCCTTCGATCTTTGTAAAATATTTACTTTATTTACTCAAATTTGTAATTGTCTAATGGATTTGTCTAGCACTACAGTTTACTGTATGAGATGTATATCAATGGCATTCTCTCCAAAGGGACAACTTACCCCACACCGGGGGCAAGTTGTGCCACAAGACAACTTTTTTTCCGAAAGCTATATTCTTGAACAGTTTATTTCAGATCCAAAGTTATTGTTGCCAGTGATGCACCACATGCTGAAATATACGTACATATTTTAGTTGGAGAAATTACTGTCAAGGCCTCACTTTTAAAGTCGCCTTGAGTAAAAAGTTGCACAACTCACCCCACTCACCCCTACTTATGAACATTTATTTTCAATCAGATTTTTGTAAAAGCTTATTCAGATGCCAGACTTTGATATCACATATACATTTTTTACTATTTTAGACCAGGTTTATAGAGGCTTTACAGACTGAGCCTGGTTAAATTGATGATCACAATGGTTCAATTTGCTGTCCATTGACTTTATTAATGAAACAAGTAGACCCAACCACATACAAATCTCACATACTGCACCTTTAAATGCTTCCACTGTGTCTGGAAGGAATCACAGTGACCCAAACTCTCTTTGCCATCCCTGTTGTCATTTATTCGCACGTCACGTAAGTCTCAAAGGCCATTTTGACGATACAGCAGGTGTCTATGAACTATATGGGCAGGCAAGGTAAGTATTCCAACTGCACTCAACCAGGTTGGAGCTCTTGCGGGTGAGCGGCCTTGTTTGGGGGCATCGATGGCTGATGGTAGCCAGACTCACGCAAGGGGTCACCCAGGAGCTTTTCCATCCTGTGTAACACGGCTGTGAGTAAGCATGGTGTGGCCCACAGGGAATCTTTAAAAGGCCTTTTTCCCCATCGTGTTGCTGCACAGCACTTGTCATGAAACTCACAAGGGATAAATCAAGGGGGGTCACCTCAATAGATGAACATTAGCAGGAAATAGCATCTTCTTCCTCCACAGATGCACAAGTGTGTCATGTCATGCTGAGGTGACCGTCGCCACATGGCCAGCAGACAGTGTGTGCCTGTCTGCTCTCTGTCACTGCATTCACTCGACATGTGGAGTTGGCAATTCTCCCCAGGCTTTTAGTTCACCCTTGACCTTAGGTAAAAAAAGGAACACAAAATGGAATGAAAGAAAATAGAGAAAGCAGATTACAAAGGGGTTCACAAAACTGTGGCTACCTTTGTTTTCTAGATGAAAAATAAATACAAATATCAGTTTTTTTTCTTCATTTTATTTTGCTGTGTACAGGGGCTTTCATGGAAAAACAGACAAAGGACAAATCTGTTATTTTTCCCTCAGAGAAAGTAAAGGGGCTCTTATAGGTATTTCCCCCTGCCCATACCAGAATGAATCATCACACAGTCTGGTTGCCGTGGGTGACAATGTGCAGCAGTTCAGTGCCCAGATTTACATTTAAATGAAACCAAATGGCTTTACATTCAGAAATGATATACAGTAATGATGATGGTAATAAAAGCAAAGTCCCTCTTTCATATTGGACCGGCTTCCTACCTGGGAATTGCTGTCATTTGGGGACTTTTGCAAGGTACAGTCGGTGAGTTATGTCTTCGCTATGTCAAGACTATTACCTTCACATTTCAATGAGTGGATTCATCAACGCGCCGCCTAAGAGGCTTAATGTAGTCAGCAATCAGCCCAGCGGCTCATTGGGTTCAGCTCTCAGCTATGTGACTGAATGGTGCTTAGACTTTCCACTTTTTTTTCAGCCACTGAAAATCATTTGTATCTGTACGTTTAACGCTGCAAGGGCACCGGTGTTCTCAGAGCGTCTCTAAGCCTAGTTTCAAACCTTTGTTAGTTGCAGGGGGAACTTCTCAAATGTGTGGATTTGCTGATTCTCTCTGCTCAGTATCACTGTTAGTGGAATATCTGAAGGCTTTGGACTTTTGGTTGACATAGTTTGACACCCCAAAAAATACAAATGATAATGAAAATCAGTATGCGTAGATGCAAAGATTGCCACAATTAGCCATTCTTGGTTGGCCCTTTTTTTCATAATCTTCTGTAATTTCATTGACGTAATGATCAATTAGAACAATCATTTGATTGATTTGAATGGAAATCTTGGTTATTGCAGCTCTACAAAAGTGCATAGCAAAGTCAGTATGTCTCCAGCTCTACATTTGTAACAATACTGTAATTTTTATAAATAACATCATATCCATTGTCAATACATTTTATTCATCTATGTTCCCTTTCCAATACTTCAGTCTTGCCTTAGTTTCACCAATGTGGGAGATGCAGCATATAGGCCACTACTGTGCCGGCTGGTTTTTGGAATCCCTCATAAAATGCGTCCCGAGTCCTGAATAGGCTAATCTGTCCTGGACCAACTGTGTATAGTTTCCTTCTTACTTAATGTGACGGGAAGGTAATCTGGATAGAGTGAGAAAGCCCACTCACTCATAGTGCTAAATCACCGAACAAAGCTGCAGATACCCTCCATCCATCTCAGTCAGGGGATTCAATCAGTTGTGCTCTTAGAGCCACATGTTTTTTTATTCCACAGTCAGGCTTACAGCCAAGTAGGTTTCCTCAAGATACTGACATCTTTGCATAAGCTCCGAGTGATACACGTGGACATGTTTGGTCTGTGATTCCTATTTGTTTTTTCAGCACTTTGGAAAAATAATCCTCCCCGACGTTAAAAAACACTTGAGTTTAAATATGTTAGGAGGATTCAATGTACTGTACAATGATGGGCACAATTGATAGTTGCTGGGTTGCCCAGAAGAGCTAGAGACAAGGTGTGTGCTGATTCTGCAATAAGTTCAGTATATCTGTGTTGATATTTACTTTTTTTTAAAATTTCGGCCAATTATAAGATATTTTTACGCAAATATAGAGCAACAATCGCCAAGTCTTAATTTTGTGTGCAGTATATCCAGTAATATCAGGTGCAAGGGTCAAAACGACAGCCATAAAGAAAGAAAATTAAATATAGTTTATTGTTAATATATATGTAATATTAATACATCATAAATAATAGGTAAGACCTGTGGATAGGGGTAACTGCTAAGTAGCATGAAAAATTATTTTCTATGTCGTTATAGGTGATAAAGCTTTGCACAGCCACCTTAAAACATATGTGACTTTAATAAAGAAACAGTATACAAAATGGTTCTTAAATAGTCATCATAGCTATTGATTGAATATTATTTAAATTTCTGTAATGACCATAATGTATTGCAGCATTTGATTCTATAATGAATTAAAGACACATGGATTTTCCATAGCAATATACATTTGAAATAAAATATTATGCAGGGTCCTCTGGGATGGGCTTGGTGCTCTTTTTCTTTAACAAGGCATATTTTTCTGTAATATAATGAATTAATTTAAATGCAGTGAGAGGAACGAAGCAGAAGAACTCTGTTGTCCAGTCATCTTTTTTTCCACAGACGAGGCTGAAATAGACTATAGACTACAGTATACACAGTGCATGGGCAACTGATGGCAGCCCCATTTTCAAATATTTTTAAATAAACTCAATACACACTGTGCATGCCATGGACGTGACGTGATCAGTTAACCTCGGATTACCTCCCAGATGAACTGATTCAATTATTAAGCTTTAACCAAAACACTGTATTCCTTTTATTGTATGATAATTTACATTTACATAATATGATGTTGATATCAAACACACAAACTAAAAAAAAATTAAATAAAAAATACAAATGGGGGGGGGGGGGGGGCTAGCAGTCGGGACCCTAAGCAACCGCTCATTTCGCTTATGCCTCGGGCCGGCTCTGCTGAGAAGTGACCACTATAAGCGGGTGGGTAACTTGGAGGCAGGCTGTCCTGCCCACCCAATAATACAATTAGAAGCAATGCATGGTAATGGTATATTCTTTAGTATGAATTTTATTTGACATTTTCTTGGACAGCGAATGAACAGGGGCCGGTTTCCCGATAAAGTCCTCTCTTAGCGAGCTACGAAGACTCCTACGTTATGACTGACCAAAGTTGTTTACCTCTGTAGTCGTGGTTCCCGAACGGTCTCTTAGGAGAAACACTCCTTACGTCGTTCGTACACTGCTGAAATCGGTTGCTCCGAGTTCGATTTTCCATTTCCTGCTCATTTCATGCGCAGCTGCATGACAACACTAGGCTTTATTATAAAACGTATTGCAGTCTTTGTGGATAAAAGATTGCTATCCTTCTAGGCCGAAACATTTATTTAACACTAGAAGCGCCAGGGTTCTCTTTATACGCTGCATAATCAAATCTACCCGTGCATTTCTAGTGTAATATAAAGTCATAAATGAGTTTGGTTAATCATCATCTGTGTTTTGGACCTCTTGTTTTATAATCTAAGTATCTTTAAGAACACTAATCACGTTTCGTGGTGGGTCAGTAATGAAACTGAAAGTAGACATAATATCGCCAATAGCCTATCATTAAAAGCAGACGGTCAAAACAGCGTCCAAATGAGCTAAAATCCTAAATACAATAAACAATAACATGGCACACTTATTTTAAGGTAAGCTTTAATTGATTATTAATTAATTTTTTCACACATTTACATGTTTTGAGGCGGAGGATCCGACGCACTCTGCCCGGCTGCTGTCAGCTGAGCCGGACGAGCCATGTGGAACACATTGCGGAGGTTCTAGTGTTAACCATGGTCCAACATACTACCATAGCCTATACTGATTTAAAAAAAGATATAGAAAATATAGAAACAGCGGAGGAGATTAAGATTGTTTCCAGCAATTATTTTCTTCATGAATGTGTGGCAGTTCCATGCGCAACAGGGATGTCACTTGTGTCCGTTTTACGCATGGTGCTTTAACGGAAGGATATGTGGGGGTCTGTATCTCTGGTGATGCCACAGCGATCGCAGGGACTTTCACTTGTGTCTTTAAACTAATGAATCTGACTGTATTTCATATCAAAGGGACACAGCGATGACTGTATTAAATATCAAACTGATAAAAACGATCCGACTGTAGGCTATAGTGTATCACGTATAAAGTATTTTCATATTGACGGACATCGCATCCATTCAGTTACAAGTCAGTTAAATGACTAAAAAGTACTTGTTCATATAGTTTGAACACTTTGTGAATCAGAGTGAATGGTATTCTGCTAAAATATATAATAGCCTACTTTAAATATACGTGATATACACTAGACAGTTGGATTGTTTTGAACAGTTTGTTATTGAATACAGTCATCGCTGTGTCCGTTTGATATGAAATACAGTCAGATTTATTTGTTAAATGACACAAGTGAGAGCTGAAATATCCCTACGGTAGAGCTAAGAAGGCTCTGCGGGCGCTCCAGACCAACCTTCCCAACGTATGACGTACAAAAGAGATTCGTAGCAAAGAACGTTTCGGGGAAACAGGCGAAACGTTAAGTAGGAACTCTACGTAGTGGTTACGAATGACGTAGCGTTAAGAAGGCTCTAAGAAGGCTTCGGGAAACCGGCCCCAGGTCCATCCGATAGTGGGTCTGAACTGCCACCTATAAAAAACATATTTTTTTTGATTGGGTGGGCCCAGCCCACCCTGGCCCCTGGCTACCGCCGGCCCTGTTTCTACATGATTGTGTGTGTGAAATGTATATCAGCCGATCTGATTCGAAACAAACCCGTCCTCTAATAGACGCTATGCAACTTCACCTCTTTCCTGTGCAACCATTCCACAGCAACGCCCCTTGGTAAGCTTCCATAACCCTGACATTAGGGGTGTGCGGAGACGTCATTATCTGTATCTGTATCTGTTCAACCAACAAAATTATCTGTATCTGTATCTGTATCCGGATACACAAGAAGAAGTGGGCGTGGCGTATACCGGAAGTTTCTTTTACATTAGCCTACATTAAAGGAAGTCACACCGACATTGATTTTCTAAACTAATATTCATTGTCAATGCAATTGTTGTCCCTTCAAAGCATCAAATTGATGTAATGTTGAAATATAAGTCAAAAAGTCAGATATATTTCTACCTTTTCATCTCAAGAAATTCAGGGAACGAAAATATTGATAAATAACAGCCCAAATCTGTGCATAGGCTTCTCACTGTTAGTAAATGAGGGCCAGTGTTTTACTTTTAACTTAATTAAGGTCTCCCTTTAACTGGGGAAAATACAGCTGTATTTCATGATTTTTTTTATCTCTATCTCTCCCTATCGCTCTTTTTTTACATTTGTTTTACTAAACTAAGGTTTAGGAACAATCTGTATCAACGTGCCAATCTCATAAACCCTAAATAATATTTTAGCCTTTCCACAAAGCCATACGTGATTTCAATGTGTCAAGTTTGCAGTTTCCGATTTTTATTGTATAGGTCCTGAAGTAGGCCTAGGCGTCTACGCACTGATTGACAGCTGAAAAAGTACAGGTCCTAAGCATCAGTTTGATGGAAACGTTGTGATGTTTAAAAGAGTTTAAGCAGTAGGCCTAGAGAATGTAAATAGCCTACATCGGGGAAGGGCTGACGGTGACTCGGGGTGCAGCATATTCCATCGGTTCGTCTCTTCTCTGCCATAGCAGCGGGTTACGAGGAAACTCAAATAAAAACGGCAGCGAATGCGACCGGTAGAACCTTCTATTCGAGGGAAAGGGCGAACGCGCTGCGTTTATCAGTGGATAAAAAGAGAGAGACCGCGGGTCACGGGACGCGCCCGGTCCTCTCATGTCCACCACAGAACAGCTGTTAGTGTCATTCTACCTGTTGTGTCATTGAGGCGGAACGCGCTGCGTCAATTAAGCGCATAATAAAAAAATAAAAAAATCCCCGAATAATAACGGGACTATTCGGAAATTATCTGTATCCGTATCTAACTCATTATCCGTGCTTATCCGAATACATATTCGGATTCGGGCTCATCCCTACCTGACATCAGGCAAGAACCTTGTACAAAAGGAAATGGTGAGCTCTGGGCTCCTTGCCTTTGTTGACTGTCCGAAAAATGACTGGGTGTGTAAGTCATCTTTCCAAGCAGTTATAAGAGAGCTGGATTTGACTGATCAGGAGGAGCTCAACCTCCTATTGAAGTGGCTTTTACCTGCGATTTCGCTCCGTGTGCCCACGTCCGTCAACACCTACCAGCTCCGTTTTCAAAGTTGCGAGACCGAGGAGTTAACAACCGAGTACAACTACCTTGTACCAAACTTAGCATTTTTGTTATTGATAAAAATAAACAATTATTATCTATAGTTTTGAAAGCATTCTCAGTTTAAAGCACCTGCTTTTTCTGCCTATAATCGGAGTCCTCATCGCCCCCATAAAACAAAATTGGTCCAGCCCTAGTAGACAACTGTAGAGAAAATGTTTGTTGGAACTTATGTTTATTATTTTCTGTGTCGCAGTTTCACAAAACTAAACTAAATTCAGTGAAAATACACTTCAGCATAAGCAACGCGCTTACTGGATTTTCGTCTATCTATCTATATGTTCATCCGATGCAAAGGGTTGTGTCTGAGAGGACAAAAACATATAGAAAACCCCTTTCCCAATTCATAGATCACCAGTGTTTTTCTTGGACGCATGATGTATGACCTTTTTGATACGGCAACCCTGGTGGTTCTCTTGCTGTTGCTCTATACCCTATACTCTCATGGCCTTGGGGTCAGCTGTTCAAACATGTCCTCTGTTGATCCATGGTGCAGCAGTATAGCAGCAGGCCTACCGGGACAGAAAAGTGCTGAAGGACAAGCTCTGATGAATGGACTGCCGAGCGCTATATGGTCTCAGCTCGCCCCTTGTCCTGTCCTGCCTGGAGGACCTTCTCAGTCCCCGCTGGTGGGGACATGTTAGTCATTGGAGCACATGCTTGTGGTTAACGCACGCACGCACACACACACACACACACACACACACACACACACACACACACACACACACACACACACACACACACACACACACACACACACACACACACACACACACACACACACACACACACACACACACACACACACACACACACACACACACACACGGTGCAGCAGAAAAAGGCTGTAATAGTGTTTTATCTTGACATATATATTAGGTGTTACGTGTAAGGTTCTTTGTGACCTATATGAAAATAACATTAATGTCATCAGATTGATTTTCTTCTCACATGTAGTTATTTCATAGCCCGGGCATTAACGTACCTTTCTAATTAGCTTATTTGATAGGAAAAACCTGTAGGACTGAGCTAAGACACATAAGAGGAGCCACAGTCGTACAGTGGCTGTAACTGCACTCGGGAAAAAACCCAACGATCATTCAAATCAGCCAAGCACAACAGATCTATTGTAATGTCGAACTGATTCATCGATCAATCAGTTAGTCAAGTTTAAACAGAAATTAAGCATGTTAAGCATGTTTAATTCCAGCTTGTATATGTCAAGCTCAGTTGCTTTTCTGTACTATATCGTTCTTCTTTTAATGAATGTCTTTAAGCTTTTTGGACAAAGTATACACTATTTGTAAACATCCCCTAGGAAATTCTGATGGGAGTATAACAATGTTCTTCCCTTTTTTAGGAAACCAAATTCATGATGACATGTGCCTGTATACTAGATACATAGTTGCAGCTTTTGGAAATTGAGATCTGCAAATCATTGGCTTGTAGTTGTAGCAAAAATATACAGTAGCTAACAAAGCGTATTTTTCACACATGGCTTAGCCCAAACAGGCGTCGGAGTGAGCGCCACAGTCTGAAAGAGACGCACTGCTGTTAAAAGAGTGACTGACCTGAATTCTGCTCAGATCAACATCTTCACTAGCCTGGAAATCCAGACCCACATCTATAGAGGGTCTGGCCACGATCAATAGACCTTTCCAACTCAAGGGGCGGCACCTACGCATGCATTTCAAATGCCACTGCACGCAGTTGGATAGCACTACGACCAATCAGAGCAATGAACAAGGTGACATAAGCCCAGTTCGTTTAGCGAACAGCGGGATTAACTGTTAAATGAAACTTTTGCTGTGGTCGGTCGGCAAAACAGAACATCTGTTTACTATCACGGCTTCGGCGGCGCGCTGTCGTCATCCGGTTACGTCCGCCCCAGAGCACCATACATAGGGCTCTGGCCCGCCCATATCAGAAAGAACGATTTGATTGGTAGCTCAGGATTTCTTGACATATTCAATGAGCTTCAATGGAGAGTGTCCAGACCATCAGGCGCAGCAAATTTAATTTGCCAGCGTCAAGTGGTAGGTCTGGATTTCCAGGCTACATCTTTACAACTTTCCTCATGAGAAAAAGTACATTTTTTTTCAGTTTGGTGTTTTCATTTAAAACTTACAGTTTGCATTAATGCGGTTTAACATCATTTCCTCTTCTTTATGTCTTCTGATGGAGGCACAGACAGTGAGTCATTATTCTGACAATCAAAGCACCAACAATAGACCAATACATATTGTGTCAACAACATGATATTGAAATACTTTGGACTTATTAGATTGAAATATTTGTTGCTATGGTAATGGCCTGTACATGTTAGTGTTAGAAATTATACTTTATAGTGAAATGACACAATGTTCATCAGTGCATATGTACAGACATCAGTCAGTGGGATGTGGCTGCAGTGTGATATTAGGAGAAACTGTTAGTTCCTAAATTGAAATCATATTTAATGACAAATTGAAAATTACACAATAGCAGCCGAGTAACTAACCCGACTCATCTTGAACTACTTACTCTGATTGTCTTGGACATGGTGTCGGATTTTATACTCCATTTTACAACAACAAATAACAGTTAAAGCATTAATTGAAATTTTGAATTAACCCATCGCTTAACGAAAACTATTAATTGTTGGTGTTATTTGTTCAGCCATCATTTATAGTGTGTAATGTAGCTGTCTGCCTATTGTTCCATCCATTGTTGCAGGAATTTTCACACAATTCAAAGATGATGCATATAGCATGTTCAAATTAATAGAATCGTTATGACATTAACTTTTAGATGTTATTGCCACCCATGTCAATTCATTCATACAACATGTAAGGGATAACCTCGACTTGGAATATTCTCAGTAGAATGGGGTCTGTCTTTTCAAAACAGAGATGTAACTCTTTGTGATACAATTTGGCATTGAAAAAGTGCAAAGGATTTAAGATAGTTGTCCTTCTCTTCATTCACATTGGTGTTTGCTTTTGCCAGTTTTGTTTAAGTGTTAGTTTTGCCACTCGCTTAAGAGAATTCTCAATGTGTATGCTCACCCTTTACTTCTATGGTGGCACTTTATTGGCCCCCACTAAACTGGCATGCTTATGTCATTGTTTAGTTTTAATACTGTTTTATTGTAACACACACTGGCTAACAAAAAAAAAAAAAAAAAAAAAACAACGGAGATGACTTGAAGGAAATGGACATTGACTGCGGGACTTCCAACTTCCACGAAGCAGCCCTACAACATGTATAAACAGGCAGCTTTGGAGTTGTTTAAATGAGCTAGGCAAGCAGTTTCCCCCTACTTCACTCTAGACGAAGAGATTAAATTAACTTTCATTAAAGGCCTACTTCACCAGTGGGAATATGAAGGTGTATTGAGTTGTGACATCACAACTGTTCAAAATGTAGGGTTAGACAGCGAGACCATAAAACACTCTTTCTGCCTTTTCTCAGGCTAGGATGAACCGATTTCTAAAATGTTTGCACATTTATACTACATAGGATCTCAGAGTTCAATACACCTTCATATTCCCACTGGTGAAGTAGGTCTTTAACATCACTTAAATTCCCAAAATGTAGTAGCGTTCTTTCATATCAATGTTGTTCTTATGCTCATGGTGGTAAAAGTTCTCAGAGAAGTATGGACAATTTGGTGAAATAAAAATCTAGTTTAACCAAATGGAAGGGCAACTGTACTGAAAATGGTATAGCCCTCATTTTGAGAAACTGCTGCGAGACAGAGGCCACCTTTCATGGACACTTCAGAAAAGCATTACAGTAAATTAGAAAGTGGTAAAATGATGCTTTGAATATGCTCCACATGCCATTTTTTTACGTTCTGTCTCAAAGGCACCTTCTTGACCGCCTCCTTGTTTCATTGCCTATCTGTTCACTAGATATAGCCACGTTCACCCATATAACATTACTCACCCGCAAACTATCAACTTAAATTGACAAATGATCAGAACCAGCCTCTCTTTCACAGTCGTGGCCGCCCGCGAAACCAAAGGGGGGGTAATATGAAAATACAGTGAAAACCTTGTCACCGTGGCAGAGACATCAGGCATTAGTTTACAGCGTGCAGCCGTGATGAGTTTTAGCATATTTCAAGACGAGAGCCTCTGGACAAGGGGAAAATGAGCTAGCCATGTTTTGATGATAGCGGATAGATGCTGCTATTTCCTTCCAGAGTTTCTTATTGCTGGAAGGTGATGAAACACCTCGCTTGAATATGTTCCCTCTCACAAAACCTTCCACTGGCTTTGTCACATCAAACTTCTTTGTTTTTTTGCCTTATTCATCAGTGACTAACACATTAGTCTTTGGGATTGTTTTCAAATTGTGTTATGAGTTTGGAGTTTGATGAACAGCGGCCGGGGCTCTTTTAATTGTTTTTCTCTTGTTGATGTTAGAGGTCCTGACAGCTTTGGGCTTGTGACCCACAAAACATGTATAGGCGATGAATATTGCATTGTACTCTTGCACTGCTTTTGTCTCGCTGTAGGTACGGTGCTGTGCAGCTCTTCAGTTCCTCGTGTGCCTGAGGCCATCCTCCTACTGCCTCCCTTTTCATGCTTGAAATGTTTTCTCTTTTGAAAGTCATTTTTGGGTTTTTGATACAATCCCGGAGTTCTTCAGGGTCAGCACCGCAGCGGATTACTCAACCCTCCCCATGTAAACTAACACATTGTTCATCTCAACCTTGTGAGCCACGTTTTTGCATCCTCGCTGCATTGCGGCTTGTGCCCACACAGCATCCCCAGGAAAATGGTTATTTTGTTGCTCTAGTTGTGTATGCCTTCTCTTTAGGCTGCATTTAAGCGTTAGTTTGAATTAATAGCTTACTTATGAAACAATGAGCCACGCAATGTTCCACTGGCCTGAGGCGGCATCATGCCTGTATGGGGAAACATCTCATGTGGGACATCTCGTGTCAGCCCTGCTGGTGTCTGTATGATTCAACGTGCCTCTTCCTTCAGTCTAAAACATAATGTGCCATCCAGATGAATGCTTTCTGAAGGGATTGGTGTCCTAAGTGGATGATCAGCAGTGACCGGTGTTGGGTCATGATGGCAGTCATACTTCCTCATATGTCTGCATGCAAAGTGTCCCCTTTGGCTGCTGTACCTCTGACACATAATGTGGGCCTATGTGATGCCGGCAGTGGACACTCGAGCAATGACAGATATTAACTGAATGTATGGCTAAAGAAATTAAGATCTATTGCATGTCCATTATTTATTATGGTCTGAGTGACATTGTAATATACTGTATTTTGTATTTCAAAGGTTCATCTGCATATGTCTCACTTTATTTAAATAGGGTGCTCCCCCTTAATTTTCTGCATTCTGGTGGATTTTTATCCACCAATCTGTGCCTTTTCTGGATCAATTCATGGTGGAAATGTCTTAACTTTACACGCGAATGTCCTAAGTGTGCGAGTGTCGATTTTCTGAGTACCTTAATTGATATGCAGGCCGGATCAAAGATTGAAAGGGGCCAGATTTGGCCCGCGGGCCTTTAGTTTCACACGTGTCATAGAGCATACTTTTAGTTGTAAGTTAAGATACAAATTTTAAGTGTCTATTTCACGTTACATTTTCATGTCTCACTGACATGCCAATTCATGGAATTTCTGAGTTGCCTAAAGGCTGTTACATACTCCGCGAGAAGAAAGAACAAAGTTCTCGGTGACAGAGCTGAGAGAAGAAAATGACGTCATTTTCTTCTCTCAGCTCTTGTTTAGCTGTTCTCGTAGCTTGTTCTCGACACATCACCCGGGCCAAACTTTCTTCTCGCAGCTTGTCCGAGAACTATTGTGTGATTGGTCAGTCTGAAGTCGATGAGGAAAGCGAAGTGAAATCAGCTGGCACTACTGAGTCAATTACCATGGTAACAATGCGCCGCGGTGAGTAGTTCGGCAGTTGAGTTCTCGTGAAGTATGTAACGTCAGACCAGAAAGAACTTCTCGCAGCTCTGTCACTGAGAACTTTGTTCTTTCTTCTCGCGGAGTATGTAACAGCCTTTAGACATGTAGTGCCCATGCCGTGAACCAGTAAGTAAACAGAGTTGAGCATAGAGCGCAGCAAAATCTTCTAGGGAGTCTTTGTATATCTACGACACTGCCCATTTTAATTAATATTTTGACTTACATGTCATAAATTATTCAACCACCAAACAATTTAGCCCATTTGCACACTCATTTTCTCAGATCATTTGTAAAAACATCCCTGAAAACTGCGGTAAATATCAAACACAGTTGAGAGTACCTGCAGAGTAATTGCGTGCCTATAGTACGTACCGCAACGGGACCTTCCTGTGGTCTTTAAGAATGACATTTTTAATGTCACGAAGAGGGACACACACTGAGATAAGAGTCGTACATTTTTTCCGTCAAGCCCATCTTGGGGCCTATGAAATCCATATCCATTCTGCAAGTCAAAGATCTCCTGCGAAGTAACAGAAATCACCTCCCAACACTAAAAAGCTTTTAGCGTCACCCGCTAGCAGGTCAAGAATACACCCTGCCATTAGTGTGAGTACTGAGACGGAGAAGGAGTTTGGGGAAGGGGGAACATTCCAACATGATTTATAGGCAATGGCGCTTATCTATATCCACACAACTGGTATTTTTTCCAGAAATGTGAATTTTTGAATATAAAGCCTAATAAACGCAAAGAAAACATTGACTGGAACTGACGAATCAATCAGACTAATAGAGCCATTTGCTTCAAACAAACAATGAGATTTGTATTCCGTTGAGATTTGTAGACCAGGTGGTTGTAGTTGAAAAGATCCCACATGTGTAGTGGAGAAATAACAGGAAATATATCCACAGTCATAAAATTGTCATTACTATTTTTTCTTTAGAAAAAAGTGTCGCATCCATGGCAATATTCTGCTACTGGATAGATGCATGCTGCATATATGCAGACTTTTTTGGAATACATTGAAGTAGTCCATCACTACGTTAAGTCTTTGAGTAATGTAACCCTCAGGGCTGTATGGAAAACAGAATGGTAATCGCAGACAAAAAAAAAGTTTCGAAAAACCATTTCTACACATGTTGTCGCACTACAATCTAAAAATAATCCATATTTAGTTCTGCCTCTCTCTGCCACAGGGGAGGACAGGGATGGAGAAGCATGTCTCCCACTGAAGAGAAGTGAAAAATAACAATAAGACAAATAACCAGATGAGAATTAAGAGGCATAATGGATTACATCGAAAAATAAAGTATTAAACCTTAAATCCATGTCATTTCTTATAATGCCTTTGAGCAGCTTCTGCTTTAGAAAACATCAAGTGCTACATAATATACTGCTGCTCTGACTGTAAAAGCAGCATTGATTGGGACAAGCCTCTTTTATTGCTTTTCCAGTGATAATAAAGACGGCGGTTTTACTCTTTATCCAAACTTGTTCTGTCACAAGACAACATAGCCGCTGTCTCAAACCTCAAAGGATGCTTGATGAAATGGTGGTTCACTCTATCCATAAAAGCAAATACAATGTGTGAAGGCTCATGCTTACATTTTGATTTTTGTTTGCTGTAATCTGCCCAAAAAAAAACCAGCAGCACTGAATACACAATGGTTCTTCCACCTATACTACGAGCTCTGCCAATTGAACCAACTGGTGGAAAACTAAATGGCTTTAGTCACCTTTAGTACACTGCTTTAACCTTGGGTAATTTAACAGAGTGCTAAGCAAAAAAGGAGCTCTGGCTATGTTGCTTATCCTCCCCTGCATCTGTCTCCCGAGCGGCCCTATATTATTGATAGTTCTATGCTGTTTGCTCTACGCTCACTTGGAAGAACAGTGTAATTGAATTTCCCATTTGCACCAAGCAACATAATCAATGGGGGGAACACAGGGTTGCCTAATAGTTTTACATTTAATGGTATGGACATACATTGCAATACGTTAATTTTATTTTATTGTAATGTACGCGTCCTTCATGGTGCAATCCATTGTGTGTATTATGTAGCTGTTACAAAGTGTTGCGTCATCATGTTTATGTGATCTGCAGCAGTTTTTATGTTAATTGGAATGTGGCTATGAAATGATGAAATGAGTCGGTGACTGTAGAAAACAACAGGGCAAAATATTTTGGCCTCCTTAAACCGCTATTTCCTTATATGGCATGTTTGCCACTCCTTAAAGCCACTACGAGTAAGTCGGCACGTTGGCGACACCTTTGAACAAAAGCGGTAGTATTTTAACGACGCCAGCTGTCGTGAAGCTGTTTTCTAGCTCGTGCAGGGAGTGCACGATTCAAATAATCAGGAAGCAATATGGTGCGTGTCCGTGTGTTGAAAGTGTGGAGGGCACCGGACTCTTTTCGGCTCTGTGAGTCTATGGGTCAACTAATGGCAGTAAGTGCTAAACACACCTGATTGCAATAAGTTGATGCATTGTCACCTGTCACGGAGCTGAACGAGTCCGTGTCCTCACACCAAGCGAATGAACGAGAGATGGCAGTTAGTTAGTATGGATCACGATGAAGTAATGTGTTTATGTTGTAAATAATGACTATTTCAGATGAATGATGGTCATCTGATGATGCTGGTGAGGCAAAGTAAACTTTGTTTTAGTAGGCTACCGCTCATTCATTTAGGAGTAAACACTGCAGTCTAGGTTCGCTGCTTGAAATTGTGTATACGTTGCTTGGCAACGCCCTCCCGCCCGCCTATCACTCTCCCTTTTAGCTTTTCTTCATTGCTTTTTTTTTTTTTCTTTGATGGTTCAGCCCCGTTATCAGTCATTATGAACAAACAACTGTCTCAGACAAGGCTCCCGCTCCCCTTCCCTCACCTGGAGCCATAGGCTTCTCAAATCGCGTTCCTGCGCCGCACTGAAATCTGCGACCAACACGGATATGCGACCATAGAGCATGCACGCGTGAACCGAAAATCAGACTGGGTGTACGACCAGATCAAATGCAGTAATAAAAACTATATAAAAAAGTCTTTCTTTGCACAGATGGTCTTGTTTGCTGTTAAAGGTAATTTATGATTATGAGAGGAAACATGAGGCTGTTTAAAAGATATTTAAATGTTACTCATTGCTGCTTTAAAGGTGAAGTTAGTGATTTATTTTTGTTAATATTAGGGCTGTCAGTTTAATGTGTTATTAACGGCGTTAACGCAAACCCATTTTAAAGGCGTCAGCTGTTGTGTCAACTAGTAATGTTAGAACAACTGAAACACCACAACCTATACATATGGCTCGCATTTAAGTTACTGTTAATTGAAACGGAACATGTTCTACAGCGTAATTTCACATTAAAATAATTTAACTGGCAAAACGGCGAAACGTCAAGTCAATTCTGACTTTTATTTTGAAGCAGAAACCGGAACCTAGCACTTCCTTGCTCAGCTGTGCGACCTTCACTAGTAGAGTCTTCCGTGTGTGACTCGGGGACTATGCGGAAAAAGAACAGAAAAGAAAGCTTGTCATTTGCAAAAGTCCTACTTATAACCCTGCGCGGACACCAAAACCTCCATGAATGTTAGTGGCAGCCGGCAGTCATTCATTTTAACTTCAATTTTCGCTACGAAGGGCGACTCGAGCCTCGGCTGCAGCAGCACCATAGCAACCACCTGCACGCAGGCGTTTAGTGTGTCCACTCCACTCCACACAGTCTGCAATAAGCCGTGGATGAAAGACTCCCAAAACATTTAGGCAGCAACCAGTTTAATTTAGCCTTAATACTAATTTGTTTTATATAGGCTACCCTATGTTGTTTTATGGTTTGGTTTTTAAATAAAAAAAATAAGTTCCAATATGTTTGTGAATGCTGTTGGGGGGGGGGGTCTATATTGATATTTGCACTGAATTGCAAATAATGATATTTTAGAAGAAATACAATGAAAATTACAATGGTGTAGACATCATTGTAATTCAGTGTATTTCTTCTTAAATATCATAATTAGAATGGGTGTGATAAGAGCATTAAAATGAGAAAAAATAATGGGACAAAAAGAAATCAAGGGACATTCAGGCTAGAATAAATAAAAATGCAATTAATCGCGAATTAACTATGACATTAATGCGATTAATCGCGATTAAATATTTTAATCGTTTGACAGCACTAGTTAATATAAGTGTTAAATCGCTCTTTATTCATACAGTGATCACTTATATAGTGTGCGCGTTTCATAAAGCCGATCTCTCAGTCACTCGCTCTGCATGTAATCGGCAAATAAACTTTTCGGGATCCCACTACCAATAACCATAACCAATCAGAAGAGAGAACGCTACAAATCGGCACCTGTCTCACTGCCGTTGCACGTGCAGAGCGACAGATGGGTGAATGTGCATGCGCCTACAATGGCGGAGCAGGCAACAATCCTTCCCAATGTCTGTTTTGATGGTTTTTATCATGTTCTATAGCACTTATGGATCTGAGATTATGTTAGATAACTGTGCTTGAAGACTGCAGTGCATTAATGTGGGGACGAGGGAGGGGACTGCTAACTGAAGTCACTGACAGGAAGTTAGCTAAACTGACCTTTCCGATTACTGAACCTTTAACAGGTCTTTCAATTGTAGTTTATACACTAAGCTCTAGCCTATTTTTTAGGTTTGTGCTTGAAAATGACATACCCAAAATGAATAGAGTATATCTCTGCATCTACAAGGTCTATTTGAATAATTGTGGTGTCATTATGAAGGGAACACTTGTGAAATGTGTTCAGATGTGTAAGTATCAGTATGTATGTCACTGGCTCAGAGTCAATTAAGTTTGCACACAAGCATAAATGACTGATTTCATTTCCGCCTAAATAAAATCACACTTTTTCAATGAATATCTCTTTGAAATGATGCTGATGGGGCTAAAACTCTACATCTAAGCATAGCACAAGGTGTTACCATTATCCCTGCAAAGTTTGATCCTCAAAAAGTGAAGCAGAGCAGAATTACAGAGGTTTTAGTACAGACCAGTCAGGCGGACTCTCCAAAATGAGTCATTTTGGAACACTTTGGCACTAGCTGTGCCATTTGAAGTTTTTATGTACTGAACTATATTTTTCACTTTTATGTCATTATCTGTGATCATCACATACATTTTCAAGAGTTTTTGACTTTTTTTTTTGATTTTTTTTTTCATAACCAACCTAAACTATATACAACTTTCAAAGAACCATAAAAAGCAACTGAAGTTTGAATCAAAATGAAACATATTTATTTATCAACAATAATAAACAAACTGTAAAAAAATAAATCACACAAAACTATTTACACTGACTGAAGTCCAAATAAAAACAATATATCAACAATAAGTCCAAACTAAAAACAGCCCCTCCTGAGTCTCCTTTTCCTCTCTACTTGTTGTCGTGCCAGAGCTGGAAACAGTTCTTTTTTGCAGTGAGACAGTGGTACCTGACATTTCCTGCAATACATGGATGTCTTCACCCTCGGGATCCCAGCATTGAGGCACCACTTGCAATGCTTGCGAATTTGCGAGTCATAGTAGATGGGCATGCGTGGGGGTAATGCAAGCGGTGGAGTAGCTGCTGAGCCTTCAACAAACACCAACTTCCTAGCTGCATCTGAGAAGGCAATGGCTCTGTCTGGGAAGATGAAGCTGCTCATCATCACTGCAACACCAATTGTGGAAGGAAACAAATATTATTTAGTGGCCTTATTTTGAAAGTGTAATACATTCACAATATATTCACAAAAGCTATCACAATAGATGTGTGATAATAACAATCTTGGAAGTAAAACACACACACAATACATGCATTCACAAAAGCAATAGACATGTGATAATAATAATCTTGGAAGTAAACATAACATAAAAAACACACTCACTCCCTCCCTCCCTCCCTGCCTGTCTCACTCTCTCGCTCTCTCACATACACACACCGCACACATATACACACACACAACCACACACACACACACACACACACACACACAGGCCGGCACACACACGCATTTATCTAGCATAAAACTGATATTATATACATTATATACTGGTATATATGAGCATCTCTTTGAGATGTCTCTCTAGTAACTAATGAAATGAATTGAACCTTTCTAATGGCGCCATGTAGTCACTGTCGCTGCCGAGGTCTCTGTCGTCTGAGCTGGAGTCCTCAGCATTCTCAGCAAATATCATTTCCATCAACTTATCCGTACTGCACTTGTTTCGACAATGTTCTGCCATTTTTGATGATAAATGACCAAAAAATAACAACAAACTGTCACTAAACCGCTCAGTAACCGTCTCACACCTTGCGCTCTGCATACTGTGCGTAATTATTGCTACTAAAGCATGTAGCCTAAGATGGATACGCAGACGAATAACTCAGCCAGTGATTGGTCGTTTTGGATGATTGACACCTTGTTTTAACTGTAAGAGCCAATAGATTTTAGGGAAGGTATCGAAATGTGTGCCAGACACATGATTGGCTAGCAGTAAGAAAGCAAAATGGTACCCGCGGGAAACCTTCTCTGTTACATGCTGAACCAACGAGACTCCTTGAAAGTAAAAAATAAGTCAGATTCACTTGGAAATGGTTGGAAACGAAAGGGGACATGTTGGATTTACTATAACAGGAGTTTTTTGCTCTAAAGTACAACTTTTCATCAAAATATCGAAAGGTAAGAGTGAATTTATGTTGGTCTCTGTAAGTAAGTGATTGTTTACCTTTTTATTCTTTGGCCGCTAATTCACTGAGTTTTTATCGTAGGGACATGATAGTGGTACTGTTGAACTCGTCATGGTCTTAGCTTCCATTTGAGATTATATATGTGTGTGTATACAATGATGTATCGGAGTGGTAGCAATGGAAATGTGGAGAGAGGGTTGACTTTCTGACGCTATTCGGATTTTGATATTTGATCATTAATATGCTTGGTGTTTGAGTTGTGTTTGGTGGGTGTAAAAATGACTTATAGGTGCTTGTAGCTGAGTTTCTCATGTTTAATTTGATGTGCAGTATCACTTTTTCCACATTGTTATGGAAGTGTTGTGTGCCTTTTGCTGCGAGAGTGATCACTAAGTCCCCCAATTGGGGGACGCTAGAGTTTAAGAGGTTGGTAAGCTACAGGTGACATCATATAGTATAATATATAATATATATGTTTGTTTTTCCCCAGAAATACTCTTGAGAGCCACAAGAGACATTATACAAAGGTTTTCCCAGTCTGAACAGTATACTCAAACTGAACATTTGTAAAAAAAAATGGTGGAGTGATTCAGTGTCTACATGGTGCAGGTCTGTGCTTTCATCACAATTTACACTTTTGACTTTCAGTTATATTTAATGCCACTGAAAAAAGGCCACGTTTGTCATAATCAGTTCCCTTGGCTTTCTGAATGTAGTGAACCGTGCTTACAGAAGAAGACAAGATGGCTTAAATGTCAGCCTGCAGACCTTGGTACAGAAGGAATCCTCAGCAATGTTTGGCCAAGGACATCTGGTGTGTGGCTCTCTTTGGCAGACAGCGGCAAAACGGGAAAATCGTAATTGCTTTTTAGCGTTGCCTCGGTTTAAAGCCAGAGTAAATGTAAATACGATCAAATGAGATTCTGATGGTGGTGGCTTGAGAGAGCGAAGGGGGTGAAAAGTAATAAGAAGAAATGATATCACTGGGGAGAACAAAGTGCAGTGATTACATTTATTTCCACCGGCCTATTACTGGAACACTGGAGGGAAAACGAGCGCTGAGCTTTCTGTTTTTGCACAGCACAGGCCAACAGGCCCGTTTAGAGCCCACGGGCCTTTTCTGCATTCATGACATGTCAGAAAAAACAAGCTGTCTTTACCTCAGTCCTGAGAGAGTTTTGTTGGCTGATTTTGGCTGAATTCATTTGTGTGGAAAAAGCATTTTTATGCATATGAATTTCAATGTGTTAACCTTCAGTGCATCTTAGGCCTTTTTTGGTACATTTTGCTTTTTCATTTCACAACTGCTGAGGCTGTGTTCATGCAAATGGCTTCATATTTGGTCAAGGCTAATGTTTTCTGACCAATTTATGAATTTTATCCTCAATTCATTGATTTGCACTATAATGCACTGTATATTAATTTTCCTCACACTCAGCCTCCTTGGCCAAAAAAGCCCCTCATTGACTCCCATTCAAACGACATTTTTTGACCCTGCTGCCAATAGCTGATAGAAACCAGATTTTTTTTGTTTTGTTTTATTTCCTTGTACTAATGTCTTGAAAATTTACATTTTTTGTGTTTTTTTTTAATTGCATCGGTTTTCTCTCATATACCATTGGTTTTAATTACAGGCTGAGATTTAATATTGCTCTCCTCTGCTACTAGCCACTGCAGGCCACATGAATAAATTGTTTCAGCTAAAATGCTCTCTCTGTATTCTTAGTGATGGCTTAGTATAGTATAGATGTGTTTTTCGACAAATAAGTGTGTGTGCGTGTCTGTGTGTGTATCCCAACACGGACACTCAAATTCACATAGAGAAAAACAGTTCAGTGTAAATCTATAAAAACTGCATGTTTTGATCCCATGGTCAATTGAGGTTAAATACATGAATTTGGTAATATTAGACATTCATCCTGTTCTTATACCTTGAAATTTTAAATTTTTACTATTTTACAGCTGATGCGTGAATTTCATCCTTATAGGCCTGAAGAGCAAAGATACCCCTAGTGGAAACGAGGGAACTGTGATTCATTTTGTATTGTTATTAGTTGTAAAGGCTATAGGCAGGACTTAATTCATAAAACATCTGAAAAAATCAGAAAAATCTTAAATTTCAAGTTATAAGAGCAGGATGAATGTGTAATATTACCATATTCACAAATATATCCTCAATTAACCATGGGATCGAAACATGCTGTTTTCATGGTTTACATTGAGCTGTATTTCTATGTGAATTTCACTATCTGTTATTGGATACACACACAGGCACACATATTCACAAATACATATTTGTTGAAATACACATATACACTACTCTATGCCATTATGAAGAACCCAGACAGAGCATGTTATCTCAAATATTTTATTCATGTGGCCTGCAGTGGCCTAAGTAGCAAGGTAGTGCAAATTTACCTTTTAGCCTGTAGATGAAACACTGGCATATGTGTGAAATTAACAACAACTAGTAAAAAACACAAAAAATGGAAAATGTCAAGACATTAGTTCAAGGAACCAAAAGAATAATAAAAAAATCAGTTTCTCTCATCTTTTGGCAGCAGGGTCAAAAAGTGTAGTTTTAATAGAATTCTGTGTGCCGTACAATGGCCCTTAATGGAGGGCACATTTTAAATCTTAAATAGCAAAAAGAATAGAAATGCATTCAATTCAATATTATTGTTAATTCTTGACATCTATCACACTCTTATAATCCCCCTCAAAAAAATCCAATTTAGACTAATTATTTAGCTTTTAATTGATTTTTGGTGTTTTTTCATTAAAAAAATGAGTGACTTTTTCTAAAACAACTGGAATTTAAAGGGTTAAAATCCTTAAAATAAAGATGAATATGGTTTGTATGGTGAGGACTCGAGTTGAAAAAGAAAGTTATAAAAAAATTGGTGGAAAAATACATTCATGTTATTTTTATCAACATATCAATTCAAAGTGACATCTTAAGCGCCGAAGGAGGTAGAGTGTGAGTTTTTTTAAATCTTAGATATAAAAAAATATAAAAATGCTTTCAAATCAATTTCATTGCACATTTTTTACATCTATCACACTCTTATAATCCCCCTCAAAAAATCCAATTCAGACTAATTATTTAGCTTTTAATTGATTTTTTGTGTTTTTTCATTAAAAAAAACGAGTGACTTTTTCTAAAACAACTGGAATTTAAAGGGTTAAAATCCTTAAAATAAAGATGAATATGGTTTGTATGGTGAGGACTCGAGTTGAAAAAGAAAGTTATAAAAAAAATTGGTGGAAAAATACATTCATGTTATTTTTATCAACATATCAATTCAAAGTGACATCTTAAGCGCCGAAGGAGGTAGAGTGTGAGTTTTTTTTTAAATCTTAGATATAAAAAAAATATAAAAATGCTTTCAAATCAATTTCATTGCACATTTTTTACATCTATCACACTCTTATAATCCCCCTCAAAAAAATCCAATTCAGACTAATTATTTAGCTTTTAATTGATTTTTTGTGTTTTTTCATTAAAAAAAACGAGTGACTTTTTCTAAAACAACTGGAATTTAAAGGGTTAAAATCCTTAAAATAAAGATCAATATGGTTTGTATGGTGAGGACACGAGTTGAAAAAGAAAGTTATAAAAAAAAATTGGTGGAAAAATACATTCATGTTATTTTTATCTACATATCAATTCAAAGTGACATCTTAAGCGCCGAAGGAGGCAGAGTGTGATTTTTTTTAAGGATGCACTGAAGGTTAAATATCCAAATGTATGCCTTTCAGAGGATGTATGTTGAAGCTATTACTGCAAATTACCCCTCTTCCCTGTTATCAAATCTGCCACAATATGGACACGTATCATCTATAGGGGGCTTATTTCTTCATCAACACGGCGGATGCGTGCGCAGCACGCCTGCAGAAAGAAAAATTGTTTGACTTGTTGCCATGGTTACCCGTTTGTTTATATTGCAGTTGCGTGTTTCTTTATAGGTCCATGGTGTTAAATAGCGATGTTGTCAGCTTACTACAACAGTTTATCCGCGAGTGATAAAATAGGTTATGCGGAAAAATTAACACTATTGAACGGGATACGTCTTAATGACCCATACGTGTTTGGGGCAGGTGAGTGAATTATTGATGAGAAGAAATGTTATGTAGTTTAACCTTAGAATAGTGCAATATAAGTGTAACCTTAAATCCCAGACATTGTCAGCCAGTGTTTCCCCTAGAATTTTTTTTAGGCCCGGTGGTAAGAGCTGATGAAGAGTATGCGCGCCGCGTGCTTATCAAATTTCTAGAAGAAATTGACCAAAACGAACCCCATTTGGGATGAGCCTCTTTTGACAGCCTGTTAAAAAAGGAGGGAGGGGTTTTTTTTTTCCTCATTAATTTTTTTTTTGTGTTTTTTAAAATTTTTTTTTGGGGGGGAAAAGGCCCTTGGGGGGGGGGGGGGCCCCAAAAAAAAACCTTTTTTTTAAATAAAAAACAATTGGGGTTTTGGGGGAAAATTTATTTTTTTTTTTTAAAAAATTTTTTTCCCCCCCTAAAATTTTTTCCTAAATTTGGGAAAGCTATTAACTATTGAAGAAAAACATGTGGATTTCAATAAAAAACAATAAACACTAAGATCTAATATAGACAGGTCCTGTCTAGGACTCATTTCTGGAATAATCTGAATCACCTCACCTTGAAGTTAGCCTACTGAAACATTGTAGCATTGAAAATACTAAAAAATAAAGCTTGTAGGCCTATAGCCTGCTGTTTAAGATAACTTAACAGTTTAAACAATAAATAAATATGTCCCTTGAAAATAAATGAATGTTTTTTTCTCTCTGAGAATGTCAAAGGCAGTAGCAGTGTGGCACTTCTGTAAACTTACTGAAACGTGTGCATGCTGTTTTTTTCTGCGCTTTCTCTGCTGTTGATACAGATTGGTTGTGTTGCCACGGCGACGTAGCGATTTTAACCCTTTCTAAGTTTTGCTCAGCACTTTTTCGTGTTCAACGTCCCTGTTGCTGAGGCCTTAATATCTCCATAGAGCAGGCGCTGGTTTTATTTTTGCCACTAGTTCAGCGTTTGCTTTCTAGTCATGCTCCTGCTCATTGGCTTCCGTGTTTAACAAGTGCGCACCGAATGCACACGCGCATGGCTGCTGTTGGCCTGGTGGGGGTCTCGTTGGCCTGGCGGCCCCCGCCAGGCCTGTATAATGGTAGGGGAAACACTGGTCAGCTATTCCAATGTTTAAGTCTTTTTCCCAGGCCTGCTTTATTTTTAGAGTGGATTTGTCTTGCCGGTCTAAAAATATTCCCACAAAAGATGAAATCAGGTTTTTAGCTTCTGGTGAGCCCAGTAAAGTTTTGGACAATGAACCATCTGCGGGCAGGGATTCAAAGGATGGTATATTCTGTCTGACATAATTCCTCAACTGTAGATACCTGAAGAATTGAGCTTTCGACAGTGAGAACTTTGATACTCGCTGATCAAATGAAGCAATCTATATAAAGGTCCTCAACTGTTACCAATCTGGCATAACCACGCCCAGTGTTGGGAAAGTTCTTTTTCTACGTGAACTAGTTCAAAGTTCAGTTCACACCCTTTAAAATGAACTAGTTCAGTTCATAGTTCATAATTCAAAATTCTGAACTAAGTTCACAGTTCAAATTTTTTTTTTAAATATGTTGCTGCAGGCTATTATTTTTATAAATAATTGCCACATTCCAAAGACAGAAATTATTTCAATAACATTCAGTCCACACTAGAAACCAGCTGCAGCTTTTACCCCTACAGTATATTCTCAAAAAAATGAGGAAAAAGTTGCTGTTTGAATGGTGTTTTTAATTAAGAATTATTCAAACAAAAACGGTTAAGGTGCAAATGTTTTTCCATTTTTATAATTGTCCAAACCTGGAAACAATTCACATGAAATTTCATTCAAAGAAAGCAATACTGAACAATCTACCAGACAGGTTCTACAAACAAATTAGCCTACAACTTAAACTAGTAAAACCCTCAAGGAGACCATTCTAAACTGCAGTTTAGGGCCTACTGTTAACAACAAAGTCCAGAAGATGTGTTGACATACTTATTAACACAAACACAATCTGAGGTAGGTAACAATCATACGAAGAAGAGGGTATAGCCTGAGGCTAGGTCCATGGTCTGAGTAAGTGCTGCTGCCATGGGGCTGCTGCATTCATTTGTTTTTGTTTTTTTCCGCTGTGTTTCGCATTTTGATGACGCAGCGGTGGTGCGACGCTGTGGTGGCAGTTGTTGCCAGATTGGGTGTTTTTCAGCTACATATTAAGGGCTGTTTACGCTGTCTTTTAGCGGGGGGTTTCTATGGAAATCTGGCACTCGATGAACGATTGAACGACTGTAAGAGCGCCGTTCACAAACGCCAGAATGAACGCGTTCGCAAAAACGTTCATGAGGCAGAAACACATACGTTCAGTTCACGTTCGCCCCCAATATGAACCAGTTCATGAACGATCGTTCATTGAACGCGTTCAGGCACAACACTGACCACGCCTTCCCCCCATCGTTTACAGATTCAGCATTCAGAGATTGAAGTCGGAAGGGAATGGGGCATGTATGGTCGTGCTCGATAGTTCACAGGCCTTCCTAATTTGGTTCCAAATTCTGACCGTTGGACAGGGTAAAGTGGTCTCCTCTAAAGGAAGCAGGCGGTCTGGGAGAGGAGAAGAGGAGGGCAGTAAGAGAGATTTTTGGGGCCAAGCTGTTTTCAATTGCCAACCAGGGGGGCAGATCAGGTCTAATGCCTTTTTCATATGTAAATTGCCAATACACCATCACTCTAGTATTGGTAAGTAATAATGTAAAAAACATGGTAACCCCAGTCCGCCATGCTCCCTGTGTTTCTGAAGATGGGCTTTTGAGATTCTGTGTGCTTTATATCCCCAAATGAAAGGCATTATAATAGAATCAATTGACTTAAAGTAAGATTTAGGAATATAAATTGGCAAATTCTGAAATAGACATATCGGCAGGGAAACCATCTTTTCTGCGTTCACAAGGCCAATAAGGGAGATTGGTAATGTTCTCCATTTCTCTATGTTCTCCTTTAGTTTTTTCAATCTTTCCGTAAAATTTACCTTAAAAAGTGTTTTTGGGTTTTTAGATAATTTAATGCCCAGGTACTTTATACTGACCATATTTGTTTTAAACTGCGTATTAAACCGCGACCATTCAGGTCACTTACTGTAGAGATATGAAATCTATGTTTTTCTTAATAATAATTGCCACACCGCGGACTTTGCTTGAAAATGTGGATTGGAATATCGGGACACACACAGCAGACCGACACAGTGTTACTTCCTCAACAACTCCTCACCTGCTCGACCTTTAGTGGTAAAGACTGCACTTTACGCTATTTTCACTGTAATAATACAGCACGGTCTCGGATGCTTCCACAAAATGTTTTATATCTGTTTAAAAGCTAAACCGAAAGCCCTTGCGCGCACACAGATTAGATTACCCTAAATATACAGTCCGACCTGTTGAATCTTTTACTTCAGCAATATAAAAGCTAGAGTAGGTAACTTGTTCATGTAAATTAATCAAGCCATTGCCGAGCAAATTGACACAAAGTTGACTAAGCCAATACACTCCACAAATATCGCAGAAAAATGACAAGAAGCGCAAAATGTTTCAGCTGTTGATTGTACTGCTGAGAAAAATCACTAGGGCTGGCCCGAATGCCATTTTTCAGGCTTCGAGCATTCGTTGGTTTTTCCGAGCGAATATTTCGGATATTCGTTCCAGAAAAACACACCATCAAACCAACATTAATAATGCCAATGTACTCACTGAAACCGAGTGTGTGAGCCGAGACGGCAAGCTGCGTAGTTTGTTGATGCTTTAATAACTTTCGACATCGTAAAGTCGGATTTCCTTACTTTTTCCCCGTGGAGGCAAACAGCTGTTTTTCTGTTCCAAATCAGCTGTCCTCTGCGCCATCGTAACCCATACAGGAGCTTATCAATTCATCCAGGAACGTGCATTTTTTCGGCGATTTATAAATCCATACAAAGATCCAATATTGATAGTCTTTTGTGTCCATATTATATCCATTATTAACTGCCTATTCCCATGATGCAAGCAAGTCACGGTTGATGATGGCTGAATAGCATGGCTGAATGTAAACAAACAGCTGAGCTAAGCTAACGTTAGCATCACATTTCCTTCCGAAATCGCACTAATGTTGTGGTACCCTATAGAGTTATTAGGAACACAATCTATTCTTCCTCCATCTCTCTCTCCCTCCTGCGCTTTTAGTTTGCCTCACTCTGGTAACATCACGCAGCCTACTACAGCTGATATCACCGGTTGCACTTTGAAAGGGCAGCGGCCAACTAGGTCAAAGTTCAAATAATTTGATAATATATTTTAAATGAATGTCTAATTTGTATTTTACAATTGTTTTATAACTTGTATATCTAAATATTATTTGCTGACAAAATATACTGCAGTTTGAGCTACCTTTGCAAAACATTTTAAGAAAAAATGTTTTTGAAAAAAACAAAAAAACAAATTGAGCTCCTAATACTAATTTAACAAACGAATACTCGGATATTCGAATCATTTGGGCCAGCCCTAGTGATCACAGAAAGGCTAAACCTCATGTAGATGTGCAGATAGTGTTGTTGTTGTTATTCCTCAGAATTCCTCATGGGGGCGACAGAAGTTACTAACTATAGCTTTCAGGTTAGGGATATGTTCCATCATAAACATATACAGTACTAGCCTGGCTCCGCCCACCCGCCTACTTCCGGCCAAATTTTATTTTCCCTTCAGTAGTCAGTCTGGGTGTACAGCCCATTTCCCAGTTTTGCTGGAGATTCGACAGCCGGTCCAATCAGCGAACAGAGCGAGTGGCTGAGAACGATGACGTCGAAGTCGCGCTCCAGTTTCAGTTGCCAGAAGCCGGCTCATGACACACGTGACGACCAAACGTTATGCGATTGGTTGGCTAATCCAGAGTGGCACTGGGCAGATCCAATAGTTTTAAACTTTAACAGACACCCGCCTCCATGAGTGAACGTTTGCCAATTAAAGCACTGTCAGACCTTCTGTACAAATGAAATGAAGTACGATGGTCTGGTAGCACCAGGCTAATACAGTACATTAATCTTACTGAAATTTATTTTCATATTTTAGACACAAACAATGAAGATTGATGTAATGTGTGTTCATCATTACGGGAAAAGCAATCAAAGCGTCTGTTACATTCATCATCAGATCATTTGTTGGTGGGTATAGTCCTTATTAGCCACTGTTGCCTTGCTCGTGCACATCAGAGTCTGTGCGGCAGTGGCAGTTGCGGTGTGTCCCAACTGGCAGACATGATGGATACCCCTCTATTATCAGGGCGCGCTTCCCCTACCCCCTTGTCCTGTGGGACTCCTAGCCAGGACGACATGTATTAATCGACTGCAGATAATTCCTAATACAACAGAAAGAAGTGCCAAGGCTGCACCACTGAGATCCGGAATGGCATACATTGTGTAAGACATGATGCATTACCATGCCAATGCTTTCCTTTGACAAGAAACAATTATGAACGGAAGGACTGCAAGCCTGGTGTTATTATTTTTCTTTTGTTGCACATCTCAGCTGGAAGATTGGGACAGCTGCATTGGATGTCAGTGCTGGCCTTCTCCATCACTGTGTGGTATGCTGGCTGCACAGTGGCTGAAAGAAAAAGGCTGCAGAGGGTGATAAGGTCAGCTGAAAAGACCATTGGCTCTCCTTTGACCTCGTTAAATAACATTGCCAGCTCTCGATGCCTCTCAAGAGCAAAGAAGATCATCTGTGACCACCTCCATCCCAGCCACCACCTGCTCAGCCTATTGCCCTCTGGTAGGAGGTACAGGAGCCTGAAGAGACTGTCTGTCTGTCTGTCTGCCCTCTGGTAGGAGGTACAGGAGCCTGAAGAGACTGTCCGTCTGTCTGTCTGTCTGTCCTCTGGTAGGAGGTACAGGAGCCTAAAGAGCAGAACCAACAGACTGGCTAACAGCTTCTTTCCTTGGGCAATCAGGACACTCAACTCTCATAAAACATAAAACATTAAACAGACATACACATAGGCTACCTCACTTTCCACAAGTGCAATATGCTTTCTGCCTTTTAGATTGATTTATTATGACATTGCCTGTCCTTGTCTTGTTTATTTTGTTGTTTCTGTGTCTTGTTTTTATACTGTTTTTAACTTAAATTGCTTGTCTGTTTTTTCTGTGTGTAATGCACTTCCAGTTGGCAATCCCAATTTCGTTGTATAGGTGACTGTACAATGACAATAAAGACTATCTTATCTTATGACCATGGTATCTGCACATTTTTAAAGTTCAAATGTAAAGACATTTAAGACCTCTAAAATGAAAAAATAATACCAATACCGCGGTAACAGAAATCGACAAACTACACTACAGTATACTCCGTAAAGGGTTGCATTAAATATGAATAACAAATATTCAATGTACTATAGCTAACAACTGCTGTCTAATTACAGAAAAAAAAAATGTCAGCAGTCTGAATGAAGACAATGTCCCCCTGCATTTACCATCAAATAAATATACCGTAAGAGATCACTGCAAAGGCAACCTGAAATCTAGTGATGGGTCGAAATGTGCCGAGGCTTCGGAGCGTGTGTCGAGTAATCCCGGAAGTTTTTGGTGAAGCGCGTATCGATGCTTGTATCGTTTAGGGCGAATCACATCACATTGTGGATCCACTCGCACTTTGTGGGTTAGTGTTGGCGATTTATTGGTTTGGGAGTGATGTAGACGTGGATGTTGTATCAACTTGCTGTGACTTTATTGTGCACTGCTGCCTCATCTGTGCCATGTGAAAGAGTGTTCTCCAAAGCAGGAGAAGTTGTTTCCAAAAGGGGAAATTGTCTGAACCCCAGCACAGTGGAATACATTTTGTTTCTCAATAAAAATGAATCAAATCCTTAAGTTGCACAAGCACATTCACTGCCCCTTACCTTTTTATAACACTGCGACAGTTTGAAAATAAGTATTCCTGTCATTATGAGTAATTCAAAGTTTGACGAAAAATATTTATTGATAGATTTATTCATATGTTTTATCATGTTTCATACCCATAATAATACACCAAACAAAATATAAATTGTATTTAATTTATATGAATTAATACATGAACAATAGGCTACATGAAATGCATTTATTAAGATGTATTGATTTATTAACTTGTCAGTCACTCATTCCCATGGCTGCAATGTTGCAGGACAGTATTGAGTTTATTACAAATTGATAGAATGATCTGGCTATTTAACACTGTTTGACCAGCAGGGGGGGGTTGTATTGTGTTCAAATCGGTTCAAATGAAGCCTTGAGAAATGAACCTTTTTGTGAACCATTTGGCTTTAAGGCTTCAAGGCTTCAAAAAGCTTCATCTGGCCATCACTACTGAAAACCCATCATTACCACCTTTTCAACCTATTATAGAACTGGATCAATTGGTTTACATTTTCTGATTAATCGAGTAACAAGTACAGTTTAATCAATTTAGAAAATACGTGTTAGGTGCAGCATACAATATTTTAATTAGGCTAAATTAAAAATGGGATATTTATTGGGGAAGAATAATCCGAATGTTCTTCATATTTTAATTCCTTATTCAATAAATAACAAACTTAGTCCATTAACTTTCTTTTTCAGAACTTATGGCAGAAACAAAAAATTGGTTCCACAGGTCAAGGGTTTTTGCAATTTCAAAATCGTATGTGTATGTTGGCCTAGCCACTTGTAGATTTACATCTATGCTCACAGGACCTGCAGTAAGTTGCGCAAAGTATTTTTGTCTTCATACAGTATTGTTGCAGGCGTTCAGGTTAATAAACCGCGGGTTTATACCGATTGGCGAAGGAAACGTATGCTACTATCTGCGATTGATGGGAGGATCGTCAATAGCTTTTATCTAGCTGTCAGAAAGGGAGTGCAGAGTGGAGAGAAAGAAAGCGACAGAAAGAGAGACAAGCAGTGAGATAGAGACCCGCGTCTCACTCCATGAGCTCACGCTAAGTCAACGCGACCTGAATGAGCTGAATGAACGTCTGATGAGCAGCTATTTATAAATATAGATTAATAAACACAATCAACAGTTTACTGAACACAATCAACGTGTTGTGTGATTTGCGTCAGTAGCCTACCTATATCATCAGCGGGTGGGTGGTTGCGCACCTACAAGGAGCAGCAGTGTGTGGTCGCGGTAGCAGGGTGAACAAAGCCAGTCACGGTATTTGTCGTCCTCCCTCCACCTCTCAATGAATGTATAATAGCTGGGCATGCATTTCGCCGCGTTGTTCTCTCCTTTTTTGCTTTACCGCGGGCGACTACAAATTTGGAAGCAGGGAACACACATTCTTCTTCTACGTTTTAAATGCGGTACTCAGCCTCACACGGCCTACTGCCGTAGGATATAAAACACCAATAAAATAAAACATAGAAATCTAACAATTAAACTAGAAAACTAGAAAGAAACAAATAAGGCAAGCTCATTAACTCTGCCCCCGATTAAATTTAATGCCGCCCACCCAATAATTCCAGACTTTTTAAGACATTTAAGGCCTTGAATAATTGAAACTTAAATTGTATGACTTTTAATACTTTTCAAGATTCACGGCAACCCTGCTTATGACATGCCTTTTCATAGATGGTCAGATTATAGAATGGATTCACTTTTTACACAACACACAAGTTGTTCAGCTATACTTCATATAGAGGGTATGCCAATACTACTTTTTGCCACTCTTGTTGTATCTCTTGAGGTTTTGTACTTTGCAAGCAAGGCATATAATGTTGAATAAAAACTACAACTCTTAATATGTTTTTAGTGTAAACTCTAGTCACCTCATCGTCATTTTATCCCCAAGTGACTTTTGTTGACTATGTTGACTATGCTCTTTTCCACTTTTCCATGGAAGGGACTTTCCCAAGAGAACACAGGAACGTTTTGCTAGAGCACAGGCCCGATCTTAGGAAACAAATACTCTGCATTTCAACAATTGGCCACAGGGTTTAAATGGTTTACATGTCTTGGCTGTAGTTCCTGTCCTGAGTCCCTGCTCGAGCGCCATAGAGAACCATTGGGAGTTTGATAGCAAAAATAGCAGCTGCTACCTGAGACAAAACAGTAAACACATCACTGCCTCTCTGTAGGGTTAGGTCTAGGGTTGTCATGTGCACATAGACAAAGCTGTCATTATTTTAATTCTATGGGCATCTTTATTTTTCAGATACTGTAAAAAAAACATAAACATCCCTGCACAAGAAGAGTTATTCCCTGATTCAGCTCCTGACTTTTCTTCCTGGGTCTTCTTAACTCTCTGGGCATACATGTTGAAAATGGGTATCAGTGATCTTTTGGAAGGTAGATGAGACACCTCTTGAGACAGGGGTTTCACAGGGGATATATTGGGGGCCAAGAATAGTCAGTTAGGTTCCAATAAAACTAAATAACGTGTCTAAGGACCCAATGTAAATGCAGTGATAATTCCTTAATGTCTTGCCCTGGTACTTGAAGCATTCGTGACTCCTTTGTGTGGAGCAACGCATGGCACTACCTGTAAGCCCTGTATAGCGACAGCTTTCCTATAAATGCCGCTGAGAGGCTTAGGTGGGCTCCAGGCTGTTAGGCGTCAATCAATGAATCCAAGCCCGGTGATGAATATAGTTTTATTAGGCCTACTGAAGACAGAATCACAACTGATGAATGAAAACATCTAGATGGTATGAAAACAAATCAATAAAAGATAAAGTGATGAGGGTTGCTAGTTACTGACGGTAGTTTGACTATGGTTTGACTGTAAACAGAAAATATCATCAGGAGCTTCACTAACTCCTACTGCACCCTGACAGTGAAGAAAAATGAGGCTGAAATGTCTTTCCAGCAGTGCAAATGTACTTTGCCATTTTTGTCATTAGTTTATTTATGCCACTAAGTAATGTATTTTTTTCTAAAACTTTTACCACATTCAACATACTAACTAGACCAGGGGTCTCCAACCTTTTTTCAACTGAGAGCTACTTTGAAAAAATTAAAGTGGCCAAGAGCTACTCAAATCAATTATATTTATTTACATAGCACACATCTTATGAATTAAGCTTCAGTTTGTACATGTGTGAAATTGCAATACCCAATGCTTGTCATAAATAATTTCCCATCAAAAGTCCAAGAAAACATTACTTTGCACTTTTTCTGGGGTATTTTGCTGAAAGATGCCAATACGCACTACAGAAATAAACAACTGCTTATTTGAATAAAACAGACATCTGACCTTACAGTTGTAACTTTTTAAAGTTCCTTTTTGGATGGGGGGCTGTTGTGAGATTATTGTGGACAATTAGGTCTACTGTGATGTGATAGCCTATAATTCATTAATGGTTATTATTAGCCTACTTGCTTGATTTCTTTTTAAATACAGAGGTTATTGGTCATTTTGGAACATGTATTTCACAATTTTAAAAAATAAAAATAAAGCAGCATTGAAAATTCAGAAGGTAAATCTTTTATGGCTACACTAGCATGCTGTTCTACAAATAACTCAATAGTTAAAATAATAAATACAATGTGGTTTCCCCTTAAAATGACTTAATACATTTATCCAAAGGTGAAAGACAGTAACAGTGTGGCACTTCTGTAAACTTACTGAAAGGTGCCTGGGCCATCATCACTCTCATCATGCATTCTTCAAACTTTTCTCTGCGCTGTCTGAGCTGATAGATATGTTGTGTTGAGTCTAACTGTTCTAGCTTTGAACAGCACTTCTTTCTGTTCAGCTAAATATCCCCATGGAACCGCACTGCGTTTATTTTCGCCACCAGTTTAAGGCTGTTACATACTCCGCGAGAAGAAAGAACAAAGTTCTTGGTGACAGAGCTGAGAGAAGAAAATGACGTCATTTTCTTCTCTCAGCTCTTGTTTAGCTGTTCTCGCAGCTTGTTCTCGACACATCACCCGGGCCGAACTTTCTTCTCTCAGCTTGTCCGAGAACTATTGTGTGATTGGTCAGTCTGAAGTCGATGAGGAAAGCGAAGTGAAATCAGCTGGCGCTACTGAGTAAATTACCATGGTAACAATGCGCCGCGGTGAGGAGTTCGGCAGTTGAGTTCTCGTGAAGTATGTAATGTCAGACCAGAAAGAACTTCTCTCAGCACTGTCACCGAGAACTTTGTTCTTTCTTCTCGCGGAGTATGTAACAGCCTTTAGTGACGGCTTGCTTCTACTTGTTTACTCTCCCGCGTGCATGCCGTAGTTACGCATGCAGAGCCGCAGAGAAGCAGCACACTGATAGAGAAACCCTTTGAGACACATGTGAACATTTATTTACCGCAAATTGCGGCCCTTCGCAAAGTTTTGACCATGGGAAGAGGTGCATTTACCGTCGTCAGATTTTTAACTTTAACACAGTTGGTCAACCTATCAGGCGAGCTACTGAGAACCTGTCCGCGAGCTACCGGTAGCTCGCGATCGACGTGTTGGAAACCCCTGAACTAGTGCTACATTTGTAGCACACACAAAGGGAATGGACGCAGTGCACTTTGGATGTCGCAATAATCGTAATGGTTGAGTTAGGGGGCATCAAAGGAAGGTAAGATAAAATGCAGTTAGATGTAAGTATGTGTGGAGCTCAATGCGAAACACAAGAGATTAGAAAACACAGCTATTATTATTTATAGTGCTGTTGTTGCTCAGGGGAAACAATCTGTTTTTCTGGTCATTAGACTTATAGGTTATCGAAAGATCTTGGCCATGATTCAATATTAATGAAACAACAACGCTAACTGCTGGTCTGAGATTGGGTGCAAACCATAGGTCTCCAGAGTCACAGGCTAATCTTATATTATTTTGTAGCTATTCTAACACCATGTGATATTCCTTTGTGAATTGGCACTGAATTTTGACGTTGGATTTAAATTGTTTACTGCAGAGCTGTCCCGTGAACAAAACTTTTGTTTACTATCTCACAAAAAAAAATGTGCTTCTTCGTTTGAATCTCACTTCAGTGGGAGCAGCCAAAGAGATTGATAATGCCTTTGAACAGCTCTGTCTCAATATTTGGATACCTAAAACTCCAAACTGCAATTAAGTGCCAAGCTTGTGAACAACAATGTTATAGCATTGTGTGATATTAGCATCAATTAAGTTGATCATTAAGTGTCTGCAGGCAAAGCAAAACATCTTAAAATGATAATACTGGTTACGTCCAGCTCTCTAGGTTAAGGGAAGCAACATAAAACCAGGTGTACATGGTTAATTAAAGTTATTTATTTCACTAGAAGTAATACATTGTTTAACAAAACAGAAGGTGAAGTGAGGAACAAAATCAGGGCCAATGGATGCCGGCCAAATCAATAAACAAATAAAACCAAAAGAGAAACTAGCACAAGCTATCTTTTAGAAATGAAAAGGAAAACAACAGCTCACACGTTCAATAATCAACAAAACAGAGAAAACAATTGCCCTAAAACCTAGTGAAACTAACAAACACATCTTAGAAATATGCAACGAAATCAATTTATAAATGAAACCATAGCCCTGTAACTATGTCTCAGAGTTGACATGAATAGGTCTATACAAAAATAATATCGCTCACAGTGGACAAACACAATAATGCACAGAGACGAGCTGATCTCAAATAAACACAGAGAATGCTGCGCTACAACTGTTGGGCTGGGCAAGCAATTGAAGACGGGGACGCTCGGTTGGGACAGTTGCCGTCCCATTGCGGACACGCCACTAGACAGTTGTGGATGGAGCATGCAGGGAGAGACTGCTACAAACATACACATACTATGCGGCAGCAGCAGTAACACTGTGGAAATGGATCATTATTAACAGTGCATGCTATGTTTTGGACGGACAACTTATGGCGCTTTTCCACCGCACATTTAGCTCTACTCGACTTAACTCAACTTGGTTTGGTAGCAGCACGGGTTGTTTTCCACCGCAAATAGTACCTCATGAACGTGGGAGGGGTTGTCATACAAAGGGGCAGAAAGCCAACTCCGGAGCCAAGTAGCAAAGCAGAAATTACAAGCAGTTGTTGTGCTATTAACTGAACCAACCGCCCAAAAATATGTATGGAAAATGTGTAAGAAATACCCACCTTGTATCTGTTTGCTAATAGAAGTAGAAGAATATTGTGACGGGCCATTAAAATGGAGGATTGGTGTCCCGATGTGTGACTCTGCCACTCAGTCAGTTGTATGGATACGTGTTTTCAAATGCAAGCCGTGTCTCAGCCTGAATATTTTATTGAGGTAATCAGTGCAGTCCGAGACTTGTAATGTAATCGGTCGCTATAATTTCTGTCCGAGCTGGCTAACTGCTATCTGCTAACTGCCCTGCATGTCTCGTGACGTGTACAGTATGTTTAAAGCAGTGTGCAAAATACGGGGGGGTTTCGGGGGGCTCGACCCCCCCGATTGACCCATGAGCCCCCCTGAAAGCCTCAAAAGTAAAATTTGAGGGGGGTCTCAAATTTTGTAAAAAATAAATAAAAAATATGTTTTTTATATATGTTAATGGTCACTTTAATGTTTTTATGCTGCTCACCATGTCCAATATTCAGAATTCAAAATATTTATTTACAACTAATGTGCTATTTTTTGCCAAGCGGAGCAAGCCCGTCCTGTGCTCTATGCAAATTAGCCATGCGCGCCAAAAAGAATAAACAAAACGAAATACTAAAAATGGCTAGCAAGCGAAAGCACGTGAATGTGTCACTCGCACACTTTGGATTCACATCTAAAAAGGTGACACTCAGAGATGAAGAGGAGCCTAAAGACGATGCTGGTACAGCTGACACAGTGGCAAGAACAGAGGATCCTCTCCCACCCAGTGGCTCCCCAGAAGAAGAACAACGTGAAGTTGAGGCTAATTGCTCCGAAGACGCAGCAGGTGCTGCGGAAACT
This sequence comes from Hyperoplus lanceolatus, assembly GCA_026929865.2. Lineage (NCBI taxonomy): Eukaryota > Metazoa > Chordata > Actinopteri > Uranoscopiformes > Ammodytidae > Hyperoplus > Hyperoplus lanceolatus. Next base: position 3,162,939 of record CM049397.1, read on the forward strand.
TTAACTACTGCTGCTAGCAGCAATAGTGACTTGCCGGCTGGTTGGACACTGAAGCAGGTGGGGCGAATGGAAAGATCGCAACGCTTGGCTTGACATTAAGGCAGGAAAATTGGGGTGTTTAGTCTGTAGAATTGCAAAAACGTTGCTACTGTCAGAAAAGGGACCGGGTGTACACCTCGCAGAAGAATGGATCAATGGTGATGTTACGAGCTCTGAAGCAAAGAGGCTACGGAAGAAAATATACAAACACAGGGACAGCCAGGCCCACGCAAGGTCAGTGGAAATAGCGCAGGTGAAAGGGAAAGACACCCTTCCGAACACGTTCATTGACATACAGTCCGAGTTACTCAAGACAACCACAGTCTCGTTCAGAACAGCTTACACCGTGGCAAAAGAAAGGCTATCCTACAGAAAGCTCAACCCACTAATGACAATGCAGGAGCTACATGGAGCCGAAGTTGGTAATATCCACAAATCTGACCATGCATGCGCAGAAATAATCAGTCACGTTGCCAAGGAAATGCGCCGCAAATTTGTCTGCAGTGTGAAAGAAATGGATTCACGGGTGTCAATCACAATTGACGAAAGCACCATTCATGGCAGGGCCTATCTAATACTCTACGTAAGATGTGATGTCAGCGGCAAGGGGAATGTAGAGAATGTTTTCCTGGATCTAGTGGAACTTACAGATGGGGTCGATGCTGAATCCATTTTTAACTCGATGATGGCGAGTCTACTTAAAGCGGGAATGGATGATGCATTTTTGAAGACGCACCTGATAAGCATTGCCACCGATGGAGCTGCGGTGCTGACAGGAAAAGCCAGTGGGCTTGTCGTTAGACTCAAGGAAAAGTTTCCGAACGTGCAGTCTGTTCACTGCCTGGCGCATAGATTAGAACTGGCTGTCCTTATGGCGCTTTTCCACCGCACATTTAGCTCTACTTGACTTAACTCAACTTGGTTTGGTAGCAGCACGGGTCGTTTTCCACCACAAATAGTACCTCATGAACGTGGGAGGGGTTGTCATACAAAGGGGCAGAAAGCCAACTCCGGAGCCAAGTAGCAAAGCAGAAATTACAAGCAGTTGTTGTGCTATTAACTGAACCAACCGCCCAAAAATATGTGTGGAAAATGTGTAAGAAATACCCACCTTGTATCTGTTTGCTAATAGAAGTAGAAGAATATTGTGACGGGCCATTAAAAGGGAGGATTGGTGTCCCGATGTGTGACTCTGCCACTCAGTCAGCTGTATGGATACGTGTTTTCAAATGCAAGCCGTGTCTCAGCCTGAATATTTTATTGAGGTAATCAGTGCAGTCCGAGACTTGTAATGTAATCGGTCGCTATAATTTCTGTCCGAGCTGGCTAACTGCTATCTGCTAACTGCCCTGCATGTCTCGTGACGTGTACAGTATGTTTAAAGTAACATCCCCAATAACCAACACAACTGGGTGAGCTTAGCGAATATATGGACATTTAATTTTTTTATTTTTTTCGGATCTGTGACGCATATCAAATGAAAGAGACCCAGAGAAGGCTGCACGCGGCGAGACAAAATACACTTGAAAAGTCCCGGAGAGTTTGGGAGTATAAACAACAGAATGAAGCCGGTAGTGTCTGGCAAATCAGTGGCCGGCCCTCTGCCGACGTCACCTTTTAGCATCGGCTCAGCTCGCTTGGAACCTCGAGCGAGGCGATACCAAAAAAACAGCCGCTACAGGGGGCCAGGTATAATTTTTTTGCTGTGGAAACGCCAAAAATGTGAGTCGAGTCGAGTTGAGCTGATACCACACAGTGGAAAAGCGCCATTATTATGAGCTATTGAGGTATTCTTATTCTGCCGGTGGGGGGGGGAGTTCAATTGTCAGATAAACACCACGTGAGTAATACAAATACACTATGTTGTATTTTCAAGTTAATGGGATTGTACTCTGTGTATTGGCTTATGCATTTTGCCCAAATGTTTTTTTTTTTAGCTTTTATCACTAATCCAGGAACAGTTACTCCTAATTAACTATATGAGCTGTCTTTCTGTGGCACACTGTTCCTGGCTCAGCATCTAAAGAATCAGAGGAAAAATCAATTAGGAGGATAGGGATCTGTGTTCCAAAAAAAGCAAGCACACAAGGCTCCGGTCCAAATCCCTGTAGGCTGGGGGGTTGGCAGCAATAATGCAGCATCTTTGTATACCGTTTGGTTACATTGATTGTGCCTGCAGATCTGTAAAATGAACATTCATTTTCTCACTGATGATGTGTCTTCAATAGATGTTCTTTTTTGGATCCAGAGGACAGGTCTGGTACAACAGTGGCCGAGCCAAGCAAATTAGGCTCCAAAGTGCCAAGTTAAGTGCAGAAGCATTTGGAGAACTTATTTTTCCCCCCTCTGCTGCAACTAGATAGGAATACATACTTCCACTCCTACATTCCCCTCTCAAGAATCACAGTGAGAGTTACCACTGACAGAGTGCTGCTGAGATAGGGGAAGGGGGATCCAAAAAAAATTGTGTTCTGCCAACTTCTGTCTGCATGCAACTCACATATGCCTCCTAATAAAACTGACAGCAAGACATTTGCAAATGATGTCCTCTTAACAGTGCTGTAAGTGGAATGGTTCTTTTAACTAACTTCCTGTCAGTTACTGCAGTTAGCAGTCCCCTCCCTCGTCCCTACGTCACCACATTAATGCACTGCTGTCTTCAAGCAGCGAGTTATCTAGCATCATCTCAGATCCATAAGTGTGATAAAACATGATAAAAACCATCAAAACAGACATTGGGAAGGATTTTTACCTGCTCCATTGTAGGCGGATAAACATTCGCCCATCTGTCGCTCTGCGGGTGCACCGGCAGTGAGACGGGTGCCGGTTTGTAGCATTCTCTCTTCGGATTGGATACTACTTTCGGGATCCCCAAAAAAATGTATTTGAAGATTACATGCAGAGCGGGTGACTGAGAGATCGGAGGTATGAAACGCGCACACTATATAAGTGATCACTGTATGAATATAGAGCAATTTAACACGTATATTAACATATTTATATCGCTCACTTCACCTTTAACCATATTAAAGTGTTAAGTGGTGAATAAAGGGTGAACGTGTGGCTCCCTCAGTCATAATTTTTAAGCGCACTCCATTTCTGGATTTAGAAGCGGCGGGAAGAGGTGTGTGAATGGTTGCCTGGGCGTTGTCATAACTCCGGTAGGTGTCGTGATGACCTTTCTGTCACATTAAGGATTATTTTTATGTATGTTTCTTTTCATATCATCTCCTTTAATATAATCTAATGTAAACCTGTGTTCTGCGTCTACATGCTGCACAGCTGGTGAGAATCATTTCGATCCAATACGACTGGGGAATTTTGTTTTCATTTGTGGTGTGAAATAATTTCGTATTATAAAAGCAGTTGACCTTCTCTTTTATTGCCGCACACGTCTATCCATTGACTGTTCTTGTACTTCCTTGTATCCCCCTTGAGTCCTTCATATATGAAAAGCTATGAGCAAAATCAGTGTTATTGGCTGCAGGCAGGTGTGTGCGTATGTATATACACTCAACAAAAATATAAACGCAACACTTTTGTTTTTGCTCCCATTTTTCATGAGATGGACTTAAAGATCTAAAATTCATTCCAGATACACAATTGTACCATTTCTCTCAAACATTGTTCACAAATCTGTCTAAATGTGTGATAGTGAGCACTTCTGCTTTGCTTAGATAATCCATCCCACCTCACAGGTGTGCCACATCAAGATGCTGATCTGACATCATGATTAATGGGCAAGTGTGCCTTAGACTGTCCACAATAAAAGGCCACTCTGAAATGTGCATTTTTTTGCTTTATTGAGGGTCTGGGGACTCAGAACCAGTCAGTATCTGGTGTGACCACCATTTGCCTCATGCAGTGCAAAACATCTTCTTCGTATAGAGTTTATCAGATTGTCAATTGTGGCCTGTGGAATGTTGGTCCACTCCTCTTCAATGGCTGTGCGAAATTGCTGGAGACGGCTTATGGTGGAGAAATGAACATTCAATGCACGAGCAACAGATCTGGTTGACATTCCTGCTGTCAGCATGCCAATTGCACGTTCCCTCAATGCTTGTGGCATCTGTGGCATTTTGCTGTGAGACAAAACTGCACATTTCAGGGTGGCCTTTTATTGTGAACAGTCTAAGGCACACCTGTGCACTAATCATGATGTCAGATCAGCATCTTGATGTGACACACCTGTGAGGTGGGATGGATTATCTCAGCAAAGCAGAAGTGCTCACTATCACACATTTAGACAGATTTGTGAACAATGTTTGAGAGAAATGGTAATATTGTGTATCTGGAATGAATTTTAGATCTTTAAGTCCATCTCATGAAAAATGGGAGCAAAAACAAAAGTGTTGCGTTTATATTTTTGTTGAGTGTATGTTGGCCTGTGTAATATCGGACTCAATATTCTTAACATTCTCCTGGTTCTGAAAGTGTCTCATTTTCCCTTTCAAGTCCACACAGAAGTATTCTTGACCAAGAAAAGCAGAAATGTTCCCTGCTTTGCAGTAAAGATACCAGCAGCAAAACAAATGCAAATGTAGCAAATAACCTGTCATTTCGAATAATTATTCAGCCCCTTGTAGATCATTTGACGCAGCTTAAAAAACAAGACCTTGGGGAAAAAATTAATTAATGTGAGCATAACCTTGAAACAGTCAAACTCCACACCCCTTTAATTTTTACTTTTAGACCAACCTTGAGATGAATTTCCTACTCCTACAATTCAACCCTTTGCCCATAAGCTCCCCCGGCTTGCGCTGCTAGAAATCCATCACTTCCCTGAAGTCACGCCTATCATTTCAATGTGTCACATATAGGAAGGGGGGGCGATACATAACCGTTACCTGCCATGTCGAGACATTGTTCATCAATCAGGTTGAGTAGTGAGGGCTGTTCATTCTTTACCACATCTTAAGAAAGGGGCTCCCGTTTTTTTGCTTTGACGTGCCTCCCATTCCCATGAGGGGGGAATTAACACTAATGAAATGGCAGAAAGGGGGAGACAACTGTTGCTGTGGTAAATGTGCAGGTGAATGAACAAGCTTTTAGCAGACAATATGTTTTTTGTCTGAGGGCACTCATTGGGTTTCTCTTCAAATGAGCTGTGAGCCAAGTCCGCCCTTAAGTATGCGAGGCTCTGTATATCAAATGAAGCGTTTCACATGCAACATGCCCCCCCCCTTCCCTCCCTTGATGTTGCAGGTACATGCTTGTTTGCCGCTCATTATTTCTCCATGTAGGGAATGTTTTTCGAGATAACAATAGCACCCTTGGTACTAAAGTAATTATCCTCCATTTAGGTATTGTTTGGTTGAATCCCCGCAGATAATTCATGAATGTAATGTGATTAAGTTATTGGCATCTGCATATATTTTGGTTTACATAGTAAATATCAAATTTTAGGATGAAATTATGAAATGTCTTTGGGGGGGGGGGGGGGTTGGTTGAGAAAATAACTGACCCCCCCTTGCTAAATCTAGTGAATTGTTACAGAAAAAAATCCACTGTGCAATATAAAGGGAGACAGTGGTGCATAAAGGCTATCATGAAGATATATTCTTCACAAATATACAGTATTGATGACGTGAAAATAAAACTAAATTAAAAACTAATTTAAAATGTTGTTGTTCCAAATTTGTTATCACGCTATTTGTGTCTTGTTGATAGGAAGAGCTTTTCGGACTGTGGGACTGCAACCAATTACATTTCAAAGAAAGGTGGATTAACTTTTAGCTAAAAGTAGTGTTTCGAAAATTTGTAACACTGATTATGTCTGAGCATTCTCCAGTATAATCATGTTAACTGAAAGACATATTAAAAAATATATAGTCGGTAATGCGGAAGAAATTAACCCTTTGGGCCTAATTAACATTTTGGAGATTAGCATAATACCCTCCACTGGGACGTCACTTCCTCTTCGGCTAATTTTTTAAAATGAAACATCAAAGCTGAATTGGCCTCACAGACATCCCAAGTCTCCCAATTTAGCGATGACGCAAGAGGACCCCGCCAACCACCACCAGAGAAAATCAGTGAGGGGATAATGAGGAGGAGGTGTCAAAGGCTCCAGAAGGCCCTGCATTGGGAGATTATTACTAATGGCACTGCTTCTGTAGCTCAAGCTGCCCACTGAAGATGTCATCCTTCAGTCAGTTTCTTTGGACCAAAGACAATTGTGTGTTCCAGACCTAGTCGTTGGCATTGTGGGCCATGCCATCGATCAGGAGCTATTTCATTTTTCAGAATATAGTGAGCTCTGGTGTCACAGAGCCCATCACAATGCTATAGTCTGATTCATACTGACACTGAGTGTATGCAGATGAAAGGCTGTTTTTTCAAACTGTACATTTTGCGAGGTTTACTGATGTATTGCCGATATGTCAGTGAAGACACTAGCTCTGATGTGAAGAACATGCAGTTGGACTTGTTCATCAATACTATGTTGTTATTGGGAAGCCCTTTCCTGAATCGATCAAATTGCATACCAGTTTGCAAGAATATGGACACGGTCTAATAACGCTGCTTGAGGCGCCCGGGGCAAAAATGAGTTACTGGTCTGGGACCATAACAACCTTGCCCCCCTACAACACCAAGCCTCAGCAGACCAATTAAAAAATATTATGTTGTATTAGGTCAGTCAAAATTAAGGCATTAACACAGGGTGGTTCATTTCTGGAATTAATGGATTAATTAATGTTTTTAATGTAATTAACGCATGTGCAGTCCGGATATATCCTGACCGCCCTGCACTAGTCATCGTTACATCATTATAGCTGACCCAGGATCTGTAGGCTATTGTGCACAATGGCGATGCGCATCGGCAAGCGGCAGGCGGAACGAGACAGCCTTTTTTTGTTTTGACCTGCTAGTGGCCACGTGTGTGTGTGTGTGTGTGTGTGTTTGTGTGACGCGGGCGGCAGTTGCTGTCAGAAGCAACAGGAGGAGCAATGTTGTCTGCACTGTTCAGAGCAGAGAAGGACACTAACGTCTGCAGTTTTTAGAGGTGTGTGTGATTAATACGGGACACAGTCGGCTTTCTGGCACAAATGAACAGTCCCCCAGAAAATGGGCGCAGCAAACACACACAGACATACACACTGTGGAATGCAATAAAGTTGTATGCAGGAATGCAAAACTTGACCAGAGTTATTTAACTTAATGGCATGCACACATATGAAAACACATTCTGGTGTAGAACTCCAAATAAATGCCATTCTATTTGGTCAGAGGTATAGCAGAGATATTACCATATTGAATTATGCTGTGGTATGTTTGAGTTTGATCTCATTTAATTGTCAGTATGAACAGTAGGCCTACACCATAATTTGGATTTGCCATGATTATAAAATATGTAAAAATATGTACATATATTTCAGGGTGTTGTGCATCCCTGGCAATAAAAACTTTGGATCTGGAATAAATTGTTGAAGAAATATAGCTTTCGGAAAAAAAGTTGTCTTGATGCACAACTTGCCCCCGGTGTGGTGTAAGTTGTGCGGTTGGAGAGAATACCATGGGGTGAATTGTGTCATTGCTATATATCTCATAAACTGTAATGCAAGACAAATCCATTAGACCATCACTTATTTAAGGTTTATTTAAAGTAGGGATGCACCGATCCACTATTTTTAGTTCCGATCCGATTCCGATATCTGGGTTTTGGATATCGGCCGATACCGATACTGTCCGATACGATATCATAATTATTCTACATTTCTTTGTTTGTGGTGACTTTATGTGTAAGGCTAGGAAGGCTTAAGCAATTCTGAGCAAGAAATATACACGAATGCATTAGGGCCGGGCCGAATAATTCGAATATCCAAAAACTTGTTTGTTAAGTTTGCATTCGAAGCTCAATTCAGTATTCCAAATATATATTTTGTTTTATATATATATTTTATGTTTTTTTTTGCACAAGTAGCTTAAACTGCAATATATGTTGTCAGCAAATATTACTACTCAGATATACACGTTATATATACAACAATTGTTAAAATATAAATGTAATGCTCATTTAAAGTAAATTATCAAATTATTTGAACTTTGACCTAGTTGGCCACCGTCCTTTCAAAGAGCAATCGGTGTTGGCTACGTGACATTGTCAGAGCGAGGCAAACTAAAAGCGGCACCAAGCGCAGTAGGAATACAGAGAGGGAGGAAGAATATCAGCATATGTGTTTCCCACAACATTAGCGTGATCTCGGAAGGGAAAGCAGTGCTCGGCGAAATGCTAACGTTAGCTTAGCTTAGCTGTTAGTTTAAATTCCCTGTGCAGTGCTGCTATTGCCAATCAACAGTGACTGCCTTGCATCATAGGAATACGCGGTCAATAATGGATATAATATGGATACAAAAGACTATCAATATTGGATCTTTTGTATGGATTTATAAATCCCCGAAAATACATGTTCCAGGATGGATTAATAAACTACGATGGCACAGCTGATTTGGAACGGAACAACAGCTCTGTTCGCTTCCACGGGGAAAAAGTAAGAAACTCAGACTTTGGTGTTTTTTTAGAACCAGTATTCAAATCATATCTCCCTCCACCGAACGTCGGCATCTGCTCGCGCGGGGCTTTCGCTCTTTCATAGTTAAAAAATAAATAAATAAATTAAATTTTTTTTTTTTTTTTTTTTTTTATCGGATTTTATATCGGAGCTGTCAGTCCGATATCCGATCCGTAGATTTCGCCCATATCGGACCCGATACCGATACTGGATCGGATCGGCCCCATCCCTAATTTAAAGTAAATAGTTGACAAAGATTGAAGGACAATTTTCTTAAACAAGGCCTAGCAGATCTAATGGTTTTACCTGCAAAGCTCACAATGACAAAATCACCATCATCATCTTTCTGGCCATCTGAACTCTCATCAGTGGTGTGGTTAAGTGGAATTGAGATGTCACTCTCTTCTGAGCTACTGTAGACAATCACTTTCTTTTGGTGACCAGCGTATACAGCCATGCCACTGGCACAACTCTCAGAAATGTACTTTGCACTAGTTGCTCCGTGCTTGTGGAACCAACTGCCACCTGACAAATGTGATTCCCCTACATTTCTGCCTTTAAATCAAGGCTCAAAACCCATATGTACACCCTGGTGTTTCTTCCCCATTAACTATCTTACCTCTGCACTACTATCTGTGTTTATGTGGATGTATGGGCTTTGTCTTTTGTTTTGGTTATTGTTATTTTACCGTCATCGTTTACCTACTGAATGCACTATGTACAGCACTTTGGACAGTGCAAACTGTCATAAATGTGCTTTTATAAATACATTTTACTTACTTACTTACTTATAACTCACCCAGGCCCTTTGGCACAAATCACCCCATCCCCAGAATTTTGGATAATAAGCATGATGCAGCAGTTTAGGGCGGACATCGTGCTAACTGTATAGACTCAAAATGCAGCATACCAAAGCACTAAAACATGTGTCAAATGTTTTCAAACTTGTCTATAATTGTCACAATATAAATTGACACAATAATCAAAAAACCTTGATCATGGAAATTTTACTTTGAGCTTAAATGTGCTTATATCTTATTCCTTGTGTCTCCCTTCTTTACAGGATGAGTCAAATGGATGGCTCTTCTTAAATATGTGGTCACATTTCCAATTTCTTCCAGTTTTCTAGAAACAAGGGGTGGAACAACTTCCAAAATGCACAACAAAAAATATTAAAGTTTTATGGGCATTTTTGGAATGCCGATTCATCGTGATAATTCATGATTAATCCACAGCTACCCTGTGATTAATCTGATTAAAATGTATAATATTTTGACATCCCTAGTTAGATAGGACCCACGATCAGGTAATGAGCTGGCTCAACATTTAAAAGTATAATCTATTGGGTGCACCCTTAGCTCAGTTGGTAGGGCGTCCCCCCCATGGGCCTCGGCCAGCAGCGGACCCGGGTTTGATTCCAGCCCGCGGTCGTTCTCTGCATGTCACTCCCCTCTCTGCCCCATTTCAACTCTGTCTCTACACTATCAATAAAAGCATAAAGATGCCAAAAAAAAAAGTATAATGTATCATTTTCTGCTGGTAGGGGGCTCACCATAAACAGTGACAAAAGACAGAGTTTGATGATGTCATAATGTTGAATGGTATACTGGGAGATTGTGTCTTGCAAAATACAAATGAAAATCTATCAAGTTGCCTTTACACTGTGACTGCACATGATGCTCACAATTAACGCATGGACCTATTATAAAGGGATTAACACAGCATGATGACATACAGTACCGGTTGTGCTTTAGCCAAATAAATCAAGTTAGCAACAGTGTTTGTCCAAGCAAGACCCAGAGCCCTGTCACAGCCAGGTCAGGTAATGTCTGCCTTGATTTTGTGTCTTCGCACACACAATGCGGATGTGTTTTGTATGATGCTGACTTGCTGTTTATTTATGTGTAAGCGAGTGGCGTGTGCGTCTTTTTGCAATGCTGTTTGAATGCACAACAAAGCACACAAATCACTGATTCAAATGTGTTTAGTACCGTTGGTTGCAGTTTATTTGTACATTTGATAGCTGCATCCGTCTTTTGGCACATCTATCTATCTATCTATCTATCTATCTATCTATCTATCTATCTATCTATCTATCTATCTATCTATCTATCAGCTGTTGGGAATGTTGTTGTATTCTGTTACGCCATGCACCAAGTACACTGTTGTGCCGGGTCTAACAACACAAGCAAAAAGACACATTTAGCAAAATACCTTGCTCACTCTCCACACGCCTTCTGATCAAGAATTACGTAACAACGTCGTCTTTACCATAAATAAGTGGCTGGCATCCACTTAAACTCTTCCAATTTAACATAAGTTCTTTATTTATTGGCAGCCGATGTACGCTCTGTGTAACTCAAGGATCTTTGCCTATGTTGACATGTCAATACATTTAGTTGATCCTGCATTTGAGAGCAGGAGGCCTCAAAGTCAATGTAACCGAAGGTGATCGCTTTGTAATGGGTACAACATTGGAGGGCAAGGCATAATCATTCTCCATCATAAAACAATACAATACAATGCAGAAAACAACCATACAAGAACAGCACTAAGCTATGAACACTATATGCTGCTTCTTCTTCCACTTGCCTTGTACTTCTGCTTCTGCTGCATGTCTGGCAGCACAGCGCAAGCTAAGGACTGTTTAGTTATGAGAGGGATTCTCAAAGTTTGGCGCTTTGAAACGTAGAGTTACATGTTCTCAAGCAGTTAAAGGCAGCCTGCCAATAAGGTTGCTTTGAAAATAATGCAATAGAATCTAGATGGAGGTGTATTTGCTGTACATTTGTAAATGGCTGGCATGCAGCCGTAGTCTCCCCATACAACTTGGATTTATCCTGCAGCATATAGTTGACTGAAGCAGTTTTTTTTTTTCAAATAAAGTCTGAGGCATTCGGTGCAACTTTGTAAGCCATGTTGTTCTTCTCAGCAGGTCTCTTGATTGCTCTGTGCCCACACAGAGCCGAGGCAGAGCAGATAAGTAGATCTAATTGTTACTCTGCTGTGCTGTATGTCAGCGAGACAGCCTATACCACTGACTCCTGGCAATATTAATATCCTCTAGCACCTCCACTTTATTTATTTAGCTTATCTCTTATTTATTCCCCATGCTCAGACCTTATTGCTCACCTTTTCTATCCCCCCACTAACCTGAATGTGACTGTTGGCAGGCAGGCAGCCGTGCCACAGTACGGCGCAGTGTGACACTTTGACGCCAGAGTTGTTGATAAGACAGGTCTGAACTGGAAAAGTGAGGACACAGCCATCCCCATATTCTGAGGGATGCTCTCCATCTAAGGGTGAGAGATACACCCCTGTGCTGTCCAGCCAAGGTCAACCTGATTGGTTGACACGGTCGCTCCTTCTTCTAGCCTGTCGGCGAGCTCTGCAGTCCCACTGGACAGAGCTGTCTGCTGTTACTTTCTGTTTGGAGTTATCAGCTCAGTTGGTTATCCAAGGTGTAGTCTCCTCCGGGTACATGATTGATGCATGATGATGCAATGAGGATTGATTCGTCATGAAGTGGGAAAACATTTTTTTATTGGATTAACCACTTAAAAATTGATAAAGTGTCGACCCTTTGTTTGGGAAAAATAGGTTGATAAGGTGTATTTGCTTTCCTTAGGTGAATGCATAGTGTGCACTGGCATTGAGGTTTGAAACATAATCTGCTGTTTGAATCTTTGTAACGAGAAGAGAAAAACAGTGTGCCAAAGACAAGCACATAATGGATGTGTCACTTGGCTTATTTGACGAGATAATTGAAAGTTGTGTTCTATCCTTGGCTAGATTAAGTCCCGCAAATGACGGGTAACCGTCAATGAGCAGGACCAATGCACCAGCCGTTCTCTTAAAGCCACTACGAGTAACATGGCACGTTGGCGTCCCCTTTGGACAAAAGCGGTAGTATTTTTACGATGCCCACTGTCGCACAGCTGTTTTCTAGCTCGTGCCAGGTGCGTGAGTGTGAACTGAGAAGGGCGCAATATAGTGCATGTCCGTGTGTTGAAAGTGTGAGGACTCTTTTCGGCTCCGTGAGAGTGGTTTTGACACTGCATCAACTAATGCCAGTCACTGCCACACACACCTGATTGCAATGAGTTGATGCAGCAGTGTCACCTAACTACTCTCTCTCTCACGGAGCTGAAAGATTACGTGTCCGACTCCTCACAGAAAGCGAATGAACGAGAGACGGCAGTTAGTATGGATCACGATGCGGTAATGTGTTTATGTTGTTGTAAATAATGACTATTTCAGATAATGGTTATCTGATGATGGTGAAGCAAAGCAAACTTTGTGTTAGTACCAACCCGCTCATTCATTTAGGAGTAAACACTGCAGTCTAGTTTCGCACTCGTGAAATTGTATACACGTTGCTTGGCAACGCCCTGGTCCCGCCCGTAGCCTATATCACTCTCCCTTTTAGCTTTTCTTCATTGCATTTTTTCTTTGATGGTTCAGCCCCGTTATCAGTCATTATGACGACAAATAACTGTCTCAAACAAAGCTCCCGCTCCCCTTCCCTCACCTGGAGGGATAGGCTTCTCAATTCACGTTGCTGCGCCACACTGAAATCTGCGACCAATACGGATATGTGACCATAGAGCCTGCGCGAGCGAACCGAAAATCGGACTGGGTGTGCGACCAGACCAAAAGCAGTAATAAAAACTATTTAAAAACGTCTTTCTTTGCACTGATGGTCTCGTTTGCTGTTAAAGGTAATTTATGATTATCAGAGGAAACATGAGGCTGTTTAAAAGATATTTAAATGTTACTCGTAGCCGCTTTAACTGGAAAAATCAGTCTCCAGAGTTGCAAAGGAAATTGCTCCATTTCCTGAACGGCATTCACATAGTACTGTCATGTGCTCCATTTGCTTTATTTGATAAACATTTAACTAAGAAATTATAATGCAAAACAGCATGCAGTCATCTGATGTTCTCTCAGTGAAGATGCAAACATATCAAATTGTACATAATAAAATATGGTGATTTGTCCGCAAATATTGAGCAAAGCAGAACATCTTCATATCGGCATCTGTGCAACATAGATATACATTTCTCTGATGTCAAAGGTGTAGTATATTTCCGCTTGCTGATGTTTCTTTCTCTTGTTTCCTTGAGTGCTTCTGAAGTCAATTTACTATAGGGTTCCCACCAGAGCAGAAGTAAGGAGCCTCCAGCAAATGTATGGGCCGTTCTATGGAGAGCGAGGGCTAACTGACAGAGTTCTGATAGCCAGCCGGCATAGAAACCCATTAACAGCCGTCAGTCTGGGACTAGCAAAATCCATTATATGATCACCAAGATCAATCTATAAGGTAGCTTTTTTTGATGTCTGCGTTTGAAGCAGCCCAGGGTGATGGATGATTTTAGCCTCTGGTTTTCAGGGAACCTGTTTGAAATTCTGCCTATTTTTTCTCAGATTGGCCAAGTCAATATGCTCCCAGAAAGCCATGGCTTAACATCAGCCAGTGGGAGCAAAGTTACAGTACTTCTGGGAGTAAAAAATAGGGGAATCATTGAAAGTTCCGTGGTTCAGGAAATTATAGTTTATTAAAAGGATTTACCCCCCCCCCCTCGGATGAATCAGCTCTTTTTCAATGGGGTAATTTTTTTTCACTTATTATGGTCCATCGACTTTGTTCCTCAACAGACAAAACACTGTCCTCTACTTGAACAACTCCATTACACAAAGCACCAGTGGCGTGCACAGGTAGACCTGAAGTGGTGCTGAAGCACCTGCCCTTTCCCCCTGGCCCAATCAAGTGCCCTTTTGAAAAAAAGAAAAAAAAAAATCTGTAAGTCCGTTTTTTTTTTTTTTTTTTTTTCAGTGTATGTGGCCCATGCCGACATTATCATCTATAAATGCTTAACGATTAAAAACGTTTGACAATAATGCCCCAATAAATATGCCCCCCCCTCCTCCTCCGCACACACTTCCTTTGTCAACGTGAACGCGCAGAGTGGACACAAGCGGAGGCGCGTTGCCGCAGCTGCTGCACACACACACCTACTCCCCTGCCCTGCCCCACCAGCGAGGTAACACATACATGAATGGAGTCAAGAGTGTATTGTTTGCCCCCTAAGCCTCAGTTGCCAAGCTATAACTTGCATTTATTTGTCTCTGTTATAAAGTAGCCTCTATCATGCAGCGCCACACAGCTGAGCATAAATTAGCCGACTGTCCTGCTTAACAAGCTAGCCTAAAAAAAAAATAGATATGACTTGATGAACACAACTAATGTCGGCAGAGTTTGTAATTGGTACAGCATGTGAATCTATCAGTATGCTGAATATTTAGAGTTGTTTAGGTTTACTTTAGGCTATATAATTAACACTTCACTTGCAGTAATTTATTTGCTAAATGACAAACAGGCAATTCCAAATTGCCTGCAGAAAAAGTAGCCTTGTGCCTTGTTGTAATGTAACCAAGCAGTCTTATTCAAATGGTTGGTTAGTCTTTTTATTTACAAATTGCAATATAATGCCTAAAAAGGAGAGATTAAAAAAGGAAAAAGAAAGGGAGATACAGCAGGCAGCCCAAGGGAGCAGCTCTCTGCAAGGAGGACTCCTGAAAGGTCAGAGTAAAGACCAGAGTCGTGTTAACTGTTCAGGGCCTTTTAAAGCTCAGATTTTAATGTTGAACTGTTCCTCAAATGTTATTGAAATATCTTAAAAGCTGTCCACACATTTTATTTTAACTACGCAAAGTGGGTTGGTGGTACTAAATCAGTCATGAAGCTATATAAGCTAATTATATTATTTTGTCCCAACCATAAATTATTTCTATGTTACAAGACTTGCAGTAATCTTGTATTTACCGTAATAAGATATTATTAGTACGGAGATCAGGGGCCTAACAAAGACTTCAAAGAGAGAATTCGGGTTAAGGGATTATTTAAAAAAATCCGAAGCTGACTGTTTTTTTTAAACATGTACATTTTTTCTTTCTGCTTTTTGGTAATTCTGTGTCTCCAAATTATTCCAGAAAATAGTACTAAATAGCCCACATTGACACAGGTGATCTAGCCTTAGCTTTCTTCTCAAAGTGCACCATATTTATGAATTTTACTTTAAAAAGGTTAACATTTTTCTTCCGGACCCCCCTACAAGGTCCAGGGTCCCAAACACAGTCTCCCAAATTCCTTTGAGAAACACTATGTGTGGCCGGGTAATAAAAGTCATTAGGCCAGGGGGGATTTTGTACAAGTACCCTTAAAATGATTTGGTCATTCATCGATAGAATATATTGTGCCCTTTTTTTTGCACTGAGCACCTGCCCCCCAAAATATCGGTGCACGCCACTGCAAAGCACTCTAAACATGAACATATTTCCTTACTCTAAATCTATTGGCATGACATGATAGATTGCCACTGAAAAGCTACCATCAATCAAGTTCATACAGACCGGTATTGCTGTGGGGCACAGGTACACTGATCCTTTTCTCAGGGTTTAAATGAGCATGCTCATTGGAGGCAGTACGGGTCATTAGTTCTCCGACAATTTCAAGTCTCCCATTCTATTTTTTAGCTTACTGCATTTTACTGCATGTAAGGTAATTCACATACGTCGCTGGTAATGTAATTGAGGAATGATGTACTGGTCATGTTGACTCCTTTGATTTAATGAGCTGTCACGCTCCATAAAGGTGCTCAAATACAAACTCAAATCAGACATGGCGTTTAGCTCGATCTCTGGCATTGTCCGACGTGACATTGTTCAACAACCTAAGGAGAAACCCTTTCTAAACTCATTGTCCACAGTAACTGCAGGGAATTGCTCATTGGAGATTACTAAGAATTCGGCGAGACTTGCCTTGCTGTTCAAATGGCTTTTTCGCAAGAATTGCTTTGCACCATAATCATTAACATTGAAATATCCACATTCGCTGTGTGTGTGGAAAGCCCATCATCAGCCACTGGAGTGGACACCCGGTCCTCCTGCGATGTGCATTGGCCGTGCAGCAAACAACTGGTGTGGCACTAGTAATACTCTGTCTAATGACCCTACGCAAACGAGCTAATGGGGATCCAGCACGATACCTCTGTCCTACCTTCCGGCTTCATGGTCCATGGCTAATTGTCACAAGCGTAATGAACACCTAAACGAGCAAAATAGAATCTGGACATGTGTATATGCTCAGACAGAGTGGAGTGGTGGGGATGGTGTGGATTTTCATAAAAGAACACATGGACCATAAACAAATGGGAGCCATGTGCTACTGCCGATTGGTCTGCACTGTTTGGTTGGCCTGTCATGCATCCCTTTGACACTAATTTAAATCCCTTTTTGATTTATTTCCACCCCAGTGCCATAAAAAAGGCCAATCTTGTTGTTGTATTTCTCACTGGATAGCAGCTTTCCCCGCATGCATCCAGCACCACCTTTGCCTTTGGTGTTGTGCTCTGAACCAGAACCTGTTGCCTTATTCAGTTTGCAGAGCTAGTCACCCGCAATCTCTAAAGCAATAGCTGTTGTTTGGATTTGTTTGTGGTCCCTGTCCTATTTTCTGGCACGGTGAACCAGAACTGAACCAATATGGGTCATTGCCAGGTGCCACCCAATGTTTTCTTATTACTCAAGCGTGATGTATATGGTGACATTCATCAAGGTTCCTCAGATCAGTGGGATCTGTAGAAGATTTTCTTTTCACTTTTCAAACTGACATATGAGGATAATGTGTATTATGAGACAAATTAGATACAACTGACTTATTACAACCACGGTCTAAACTATTGTGTTCCCTGAAGTACACAGGTATTATTTAGCTGGAGATTTGAGACAACACTTTTTGTCAATATCCCTTTTTGATCAAAATATGTGAATACAGTATCTCCTCACGATTCGCTACCATTCCGTACTGTGTGAGCAATGAAAATAAATTTGTAAACCCTTACC
Source organism: Hyperoplus lanceolatus (assembly GCA_026929865.2). NCBI lineage: Eukaryota > Metazoa > Chordata > Actinopteri > Uranoscopiformes > Ammodytidae > Hyperoplus > Hyperoplus lanceolatus. The sequence continues at coordinate 3,180,395 of CM049397.1, forward strand.
CTATGTAAATAAAGGGGCTTGGACCGACCCATCATAGCTAGCAACAATGTTGTCGATATTCAAAGCTACTGATCTGCTTATACTTTGGCTTTGATCATTATTTGGCTTCAACACCTATTTATACGTTGACTGGCTTGTTGTCACACTTGCTACAGTAGGCCTATACAGTACTACTAAAAAAAACATTCTTCCCGTATTTTTGTAGCGATAAATCTTAGGCTTAGCACAGACAGTACGGACAGGTAGTGGGATTGTGAGGAGATATTCACACATTTTGACAATAAGTGATTTTTTACAAAAGGCCACTTTCTCCAGAATCACAGACATTTTGTATATTTCAAAATGACACACCCTCATGCAGCCAGATACTGTTAAAATTCATATATAAAAGAAACATTTGAGTTGCACCTTATCTTAGCCATGATCACAGTCATTACGCTTCTTTCCCACAATGCACCAGGCACAGAGAGACAAAAGAAATGAGAGGTGCAGACAAACAAAATCAGTTCTCGTCTGCACCTAGGTGTGGCCAATTAGCATATGATAATTAGTTCTGGACTATTGGCCTCCTGGATGGTTTCATTAAAAAGTATCACACTGAGACCTCATTAGCGCACTAATATAAGGGGGACTGTTGGACCTGTTTTATTCAGGTGGATGGATCTTGTTTAAACTGGACCAGTGTGTGATCAAGGCTTTAGATGTTTCGATGTCTCCTGTAAAAGGAGTGTCAAGTGGCCATTTTGATGTCTTCTTGTCTCAACTTCTGTGTGTGGGTTTTATGAATATACCTGAGCATTATGTAAAGTGTCGAAAGAAGGTTCATCATGTGCTCAATAATATCCCCAGGCATGTAATTATTCATGAAGCATTGACTGATTGCGGCCACCTTGATAAGCGGAGCCAGGAGAAGATGACAACAAAAAAAAATGGTGCTAATTTGAAAGAAGTCAAACATAATGCCTCCAAATTCCCCCGGCGGCTTTTAGCAACTGTCATTGATGGGAAAGGTTATTGTGGCCTGCTGCCAGCTAAAGGGGGGGATGGTGAGGAGTCTCCCTGGATCTTATCAGAGCAGCCCATCCAGCACGTCGTTCCACTTCCCTGCCCTTCTTCTCTCTCGGTCTCCACTGAGATTCTGACAGCTCCAAGTTGTTTCACAATAAACCAGAGGAAGGCTGTATAGGAGCTATACTGCAAGTATAAAGAGCAAGGGGGGGGGGGTCACAATCCCCATACTTCCCTGCTATTTAGTATGCTAGAAAAATATAGGATGTCCCAATGCATGTGATCAAATGCAGCATGCCATCCTTGTGTCATCTTAACTTTTTTGTTACAGTCAGCACCCTAAGGACAAAAACGTCCCCTCCCTGAAAAACTGCCATGAAACATAATACAGTGATATTTTTTTCTACTTTTGTTATTACAAACCTTTTATCCCACTTGACCTCTGCATATACATAGCAAATATTCAAAGTTGTACAAAGTTGCAGAGTAGAAATTCATAAAATATTTGAAAAAAAATCCCTTGCCAAAATGTATTCAGTTAACATTAGCAGAGCCACAGTTATACACAAAAGAAGTGTAATCTTTCCCTCCAAAGCCCTTCCAGTCTTTGCAAAAGAGAGTTCCAAAGAAAGTGTTGTATAGTGAGATGGAGGCTGTGTTGGCAAGACTTTCCTAACAAGATTTGTTTCGTAAGAGGGGAAAGGGAGTTGAGCTGCGAGATGAATTATTGATATGAACTCAATGGTGACCCGCCACAGATCAGGGTGCAAAAAGTTCAGCACTGCAAATCCTTGACAGCACTCATTATAAGACAGCTGCAGCAATATGTCCCTCAGTACCTTTGCTGTCCTCATGGAATAACTCTTCAAATGTTATCGGGTGCCAGATGGTAACACCACAGTGTGACAACAGGTGTCAAAAGCCAAAGCTGCTAGAAAAACAGTACAACCCTGTAGTGCAAATTGCTTGACAAAAAAAACTCCTCCGAGCGTGAATCTATAATAGCACTTGTGGGGGTGATTTCCTCTGAGATTTAAGCTACTCCGAGGAGTAAAAGTCCTATTCCTGTATTTATTAAAGGTTCCATAGTATGCTAAAGGTGAAGTAAGTGATTTATTTATGTTAATATAAGCAGTAGCGTACCGTGGGGTTTCAGTCAGGGCCTTCAGTAGCGAACTCTAACCCCCCCCAAACACTGAGAAACGCACACGTCAGGTGCCGATACAGCCAACACAACCACATACAAAATATAGACTAAAATCACAGTATAGCCTACACACTAATGCATAACATTAAGCGCTTGACTGTTGATCTTCAATAACCACAGAGCAGCGCACTGCACACACCACTGTTGTTTATCCCACACCAGATAGACTACTTCACCATCACCATCAGATATTTCATGTCACTAGACAACTGTTTGCAAACGCATAACACGTTAAAAACAAGCATCCAGTTATTGTAATAGGGTTCACCGGATGCTTGCGCAACTTCAACGGATTCAATTTAGTATAGCGACAATATTACCAGTGCGCCGCATCAATAACAAAATGAAACATCAAGAAGGGTCTTTTATGCCAAATATTTTACAACACCAATCCAACCACATATTAGAAGAAGTGTAGTTGAGAGTTGGTTCCCATATTATGCTTAGAAAGCGGCATCATCAATGAAAAAGGCATCACCTAGTCCCAAGTCCCAGCAATATAGGCTACAACACCATAACAAACAAACAAAATGGTTTTAAAACCCCACAAAAAACGTTATCTCTTCACAGATAGACACAGCCAAAAGTAACACTCACCCATCACTTGTAGAGGAAACCCATCCTCGGATCCTATAAGCCATTAAGGCTGTTAAAATCTGTGATGTGCCATGTTCCTTCACAGGTTTAAAAAGCAGACAAGGCCAGCAACATACCGGTAACTTGCTCCGCTCGGTGCTAGCGGTTAGCCAGTCATAGCGTCGTAGTTACAGTCAGTGAAGTGCCGCAAAAAAACGTTGTCAGCCCATCCAGCTTATGTGTATTCCTGTCGAAACTATATTTAAACTATGTTAAACGATCATCTTTAAATAGCCACGCTAGATCGGCAGCGGGGGCAGTAGGTTGTGTGAAAGCGAAGGCCATAGTAGTTCACTCACATCACAATGCTAATAGCCCGCTGAAGTTTCAAACTTCGCTGATGACATCATGGGGGAATAGCGGCTGAGATATCGCTGGGCCCTGGGGGTGGGCTGTCACTACACATCAGAATCTGATTGGCTGATAAGACATGCCAGTCAAAGTTATTATCCAATAGGAGACGGCAGCTTCAATGAAAGGCTAGCAATATTTCTAGTGCAGGTCCCGCTGCTCCACATAGCTGTGATGCGTTTAGATTAGGTATGCCTGGGAAATCCTGCTCAGCCTCACAAAAAATAACTATATTCCAAAAAGAATTTAATTATTATTGTAACATACTGACATTTTTTTATTAAATTAATTCACATTTAAACACAAATTAATATAATTTTAAACAACAAAAAAAATATATTATTTGGATTTTGTCAGGGCCAGCAGAGAAGGCACTGCTGGCCCTGACGGCCCACCACTGAATATTAGTATTAAGTCACTCTTTATTCATACAGTGATCACGTATATAGTGTGCGCGTTTCATAAAGCCGATGTCTCAGTCACTTGCTCCGTATGTAATCGTCAAATAAAGTTTTCGGGGATCCCACTACGAATAACCAATCAGAAGAGAGAACGCTACAAACCGGCACCCGTCTCACTGCCGGTGCAGGTGCAGAGCGACAGATGGGTGAATGTGTATGCGCCTACAATGGCAGAGCAGGTAAAAATCCTTCCCAATGTCTGTTTTGATGGTTTTCATCATGTTTTATCACATTTATGGATCTGAGGTGATGCTAGATAACTCGCTGCTTGAAGACCGCAGTGCATTAATGTGGTGACGTGGGGAAGAGGGAGGGGACTGCCAACTGCAGTAACTGACAGGAAGTTAGCTAAACTGACCAATCCGCTTACTGAACCTTTAATTTTCCAGTTCCAAATAGTGATTTGGCTTTCAACAAAAAAAAAATCTTATTGTGAAGTGTCTAAAAACGTTTTATAATTATTATCATACGAATGCTGAATCTGCTCTTTCCAGCCTGTCTGAAGCACAGCATTTAAGAGCCTTTGACTCAAAGCCACGTCTTCCAAAAATCCCAATCTGCTCTGATTGGCCCTGAATCCATATTGATGTTGAAAAACCACAAAAAAAAAGAACATTACGGATACAAGTTGACCTCAAAGTTGTGCAGCTAGATTTCTAACAGAATTTTGGAACCTGGTTGAGGCCTATTTTCGAGGGCTTGGAGCAAAAGTAAGTGACATAGTTGGCGAAAATGACTTTTATATATCATTTTAAAGGTCTTGATAAGTTCTATCAAATAGTAAAAGAATAACGTCAATATACATTTTACTTTTTAAAATAAAGGCTGTAAAAACATGAAGGAGTAAGTGATGAAAAGGCAACAGCTGCATGTAAAGCATCATCATTCAAACTAATACACTGAATAGATACTTGGTAATAACGCTCGCAGAAGCCCTGCCAAGATCTGAGTGAGCAGATTACCAGAAGACTATGGCATCTTTCATATTAATTTCAGATAATTATCTATACTTATGAAGACACCAGAACTGCGCCTGGTTGAATCTTAATTGCCTGACCTTGATTACCATTGGATATGGCATTGTACAGCCGAGCTGGACATGATGAATGAACTCAGGGGATGCACAGAAGGGTATTTGGGAACCCAAGCTGAAGACAACGGTGATGGAAAGTGCAACGCGACCATTTATAAAATGTAAGTGCTGATCATGGAGTCAAAGGGGTTTCCACAGCTGTGCATAATACAATCCAAACACTCCCTGTGCTGGATGCAATGCTGAAAAGACTATGCACGTATATTCAATAAATTGGTTTGTCATACCCAAACCCCAAAGGAGCACATATCCAGTTTTATAGTCAACATATTTTAGCATCTAGTTTATGTCAACACCCAATGGTACTATGCTAGTTTACTATGTCTTGATAAGCGCTCAATACATATCCAAGCAAAATGTGTTGTTTAATTTGCGATGCATTACAATTTAAGTGATAGTCTCTTTGTTTTGTCAGACCGAAGCACACATCCCTTTCCAGCTATAATGTGGATAGATATCTAAAGTTTACCCATTGTGGTAACACTTTACAATAAGGGTTCATTAATTAATGGATAGTTAATGCTTAATAAGGGTTAACTAACCATTAGTTAACTGTTAACTAATTTACTAATGGTGTTCATTTTAACTAAGGTATTAATTTATACATTATTCAATGTTTATACATATCTTATATTAACCTTAGTTAATACATTAATTAAGCATGAACCAAAAGTTTATTAATATAATAAGCATTAATTAACTGTTAACACATGTAATTTTTGTAACATTATTTAAGCATAATTAACCATTTATTAATGCTCTGTGTGACCCTTATTGTAAAGTGGGAACAATGCATCCATTAAGTGTGGGACTCACCACATTAAAGTTATAGTTTGATGTTTGGGAAATACACCAAATACATATTTTCGTGATCAGTTGAAATGATGGCCGTGACTTGTAAATTAGACCCAAGTTTTTTATAAACCTGAATTATGCTTTATGTCAACTTATAATATTAGCCACTAATGTAGTTTCCATTGAGTGTATTGTACCAACTGCTGGCTTAAGATCATATACTAACCTAGAAATTGTGTCAAATAGTGTTTATTATTTTCTTTATATATATGATATATTGTACTTTTTCCTCAGTATTCGAGGCCATTTCTTCCTCAAATATTATTTTTTTCTTTTTCGAAAAGGGATTTTCATTTACTACCCCACTGAAACACACTCAATCTACTTAGCAGTCAAACAGACACCTAGCCTGGCACCGTCCAAATACCTACTTCCGTTAAATTGTAATTTCACTTCAGTAGTCAGTCTGGGGCTGCGGTGTTTTCATTTATTCCTGCTCAGGCAGATTTCTGAGAGTGGTTGAGAACGATGACGTCGAAGTCGCGCTCCAGTTTCGGTTGAAGTCAGAAGCCGGCTCATGACATACGTCACGTCCAAACGTTATGCGATTAGTTGGCCCGATCCAGAGTGGCACTGGGCAGATTCAATGGTTTTAAACTTCAACAGACACCCGCCTCCAAGTGAGTGAACGTTTGTCAATAGAGCAGTTCCAGACCTTCTGTACAAATGAAATGAAGTACGATGGTCTGGTAGTACCAGGCTAACAGACACCCCAATTAACCTGACTTCCTGTGGCTCCCTACGGAGGGGGTTGTGGGGTGGCAGTGGGGGAGAGCCTGTTCACTAGTGAGACCCAGGAATGAGAAAGAAGAATCAAGATAAATTAAAGTTTCATTCCCAGCCAACATGCAAGCTGCTCACAGGCAGACTTTCAGAGCTGTGCTGAGAAAAGAGCTGCACTGTGATTCTCCAAATGGGATTTTCTTGTTTGCTAAAACTCTGCTGCACTCAGGTGCTTCGGCCTTGGAAAGATGTGTGCAGATGCACCGAGGACGTACTACACCCCTCACATCTTTGCACTTTTCTTCATGACATTGTTTCAGAAGTTGAATCCCTTTGGCAGTTTTTTCTTTGTCTCTGCCGTAGCACACACACACATTTATTTTTGTCTTTATTCTGGATTCTTTGAAACAGTATTACTGCTCACCTTAGACATGATCCTTGTATTAAACCACATAGATTGAAGGCTTTCCCAAAACTCTTTGTCTTCTAACAAAGCTTACCAAGGTTTCCTGTGCATTAAAAAAATAAAAAATCAGATATTGATTTTGTATCATTTATTCTAACAAAGTGCCTCTCACCGCAGGTTGCTGCACTTAATTATATCGGCTGTATCTTGTATATGAAAATCGCCAACCAATCTGACACTTTTTTTTTTAAAGATATTTATTTGGCATTTTTATGCTTTTTATTGATAGTGTAGAGACAGAGTTGAAATGGGGCAGAGAGGGGAGTGACATGCAGAGAACGACCGTGGGCTGGAATCGAACCCGGGTCCGCTGCTGGCCGAGGCCCATGGGGGGGGGACGCCCTACCAACTGAGCAAAGGGCGCCCCTAATCTGACATTTTCTCACTGACAAAACTGAACCGATACACCAAATTCCCCAGATGAGAGACTTTCACATTATCATACAGATTGAAGGGATTTCCGGTGTTTGATTCCTCTGATTTTCCAGTGCACAAGCTTGGAGGGAGGATGTCTGGCTACATTTCACAGCTGCTGATCAGCGAACGCATGCAGAGCTGTTGGAAGGAGAAGCCCCACACAGCCTCCTGGGTTGTGTGGCGGTCAGGCTTGGTACGGGGGCAGCAGCAGTTATGAACGGATCACTGGTGGTCACTGACCAGATGTTCGGACATTAGAGGCAATGAATAATTAATGAGGCCGGGAATCACCACATCTTCAATTTTGCAGGGGGAGAAAATGAGTGTTCATAAATGAAGCTCAAATACAGTGAAAACTGATATATTCTAGATGTTTGCGTTGTTTGGGCTGTGGATATTGACAGTTAAGCCTATTATGATAATAACAAAAAATGCTTTACTATAGACAGAGAAACAGTCAAGACATCAGTGATTTAAGGTGAGGGCCAAAATACATTACTGATATGCTGATACGTTATGAACCGTCCAGAGCCCTTAGGTCGTCTGGGACAGGTCTACTTACAGTCCCTAGAGTTAGGACTAAACAAGGAGAAGCAGCTTTTAGTTATTATGCACCAAATCTCTGGAACAAACTCCCAGAGAACTTGAGGTCTGCTGCAACTCTCAGTTCTTTTAAATCGAGTCTGAAGACTTTTTTGTTTCCATTTTAACCTGCAATTTTCATTTTATTTGCTTCTTTTATTTGCTTTTTTGCTTCTTTTATTCGCTTTTAAATGTTTTATAATGTGTTTTATGTATTCTTATCTTGCCCCTGTAAAGCACTTTGAGTGGCCTTGTGTCTGAATTGTGCTATATAAATAAACTTGCCTTGCCTTGCCTTGCCTTGCCTTGCCTTGCCTTACCTTGTGGTGCAAAGGTCCTCAGGTGGCAATCTCATAAATCTTGGAGATGTAATATTGTATATGCAAATACATCAAATACACAACAAGCTGGTAAAGAGAAACATTTTAGACAGGTGTAAAGTGGCTGGAAATAAAATAAATTGATGCCTGATGATTTAAGTCCAATGGCGACATGCAATGCCACTCTGTGAAGTAGTTTGCCCTTTACACAGCGAGGGTGAAAAGAAAGGTTGTGATGTAGAATGTAGACGTCAGGGTGGTACATGGGCATGTAGCGTGACAGACTGGAGTTGGTGTCCAGTAACAGCCCTGCTTTAAATGGAACCACAATCTTTCACAAACCTTAACCTTCCGTTGTAGATGCCTTATCATATATTTGTTTGGCATAGCCATGACCTTACCTTCACCTAAAAGTTACTTTAATTGATATTGTTATAATGACATTCTATCAAATGACATGTAAAAACAATGTGAAAGGTGAAGCTAGTAGTATCCCTTACCAGAAGATAATCTGTTCACCTGTCTGGCCACCACTTCATGACTTTGGTTCACCCTTCAAGTGTCGTTGTTGGGCTCTGCAATGTGGCTCTTTTAGCAAAAATGAAACTTCAAAACATGTACACTACCTGCTGACTTATTATTAAGTATATTTGCCTGACATTCATCAGGTGACCAAACACTCTGCTTCAACTGAATGGTGATGTTGCTCTATATCTTTTGGACTTCAGCGACTAGTTTGACATATCAGGTTAAACTGTGATTATTATGTATATGTTTTATTCTGGGTTTCCCCTGCCAACAAGTGGCCAAACAATCAGTTTTTGCAGATTTAAAGCTGGGGTATATGATTTCTGCGAGGCTCCGATTCTCTGTTCTTATTCGCTGTTGGTACTGTCCATTCACTTTGGCACCGACGTTGTTAGTGTAGAGCGTGTCAGGGAGGGACCAAAGAGAACAAGTGGAGCGTTGGAGGTATTTGGATTCGAATCTATAGCCCAACTGCTATTTTCTCCCCAAATCATATACCCCAGCTTTAACTGAATATTTGTCGCATTTGAACTAGATGCCAAGAATACTTTGACCAAATTGTCTGCATTCTCTCCATTATATTTCCCTCATGTCTATCTGTATGCTGGTTGTTTTTGCAGGCCCTTTTACATCTCACATTTTCAAGTCAAAACAGCTCCCGTTGTCTCTCAAAAAAATGACCCGTTTTTTTGTTTCTGTATGAGGCATGGTCTAGAACTGTATCATGTATCTCTCCTAAGGGGATCCATTCTCATTGTTCTCAAACCTAGGACTAGGTCTGTAAACAAGAAAGTAGCACAGCAGCAATACAATAGCAGCTAGAGCAAAAGAAGTAGCTCAAAAAGCAGCAAAAGAAAGAATATGTATTATACGTTGAAATGACAGATAGACACTATCTGTGGCTTGGCAGGATCTGAGGAGAATATATAGGGCATCTGCTTTTTAAACAGAAGCTTTTATACATATCCTATCAGACGTGTGCATATCCATTTTTTAGTGAAGGAATTCCCTCTGACCACACTCCATCCATTTGCACTGCAGGGCTTCTCCGTTTGTTCATTGAATCTGATACCAAGTCTATCATTGTTTACAGAATAATCAATTTAGCCAACCTTGACATGGAAAAACCATTGCTTTGGAATTTCCCCTAGTCGAATGAATGTGCTTCTGACTGTCCTTTGTCCCTGCAGTGATAGTATAATGAAGAATGAGATGGTGACAATATTTTGACGTTCATCTGGGTGCTTGTAATCAGCTTGCTGAATCAATATCTCATCTGTTATCGTTTTTATTTAATGCCCTCCTCTCCACAGAGGGTGGAGGGTCTTTGTTGCATTATCAGCCTTTTATCAAAGCATTAGGGGCCCCACTAGATCGCTATCCACTGAATCCTGAGCCATCAGACATGACCTTGGAGTGGTGGCACATTATGAAGTTAAAATGAAGGGCTATACGAATGAAGTACTATGAACTGAAGTTGGGTTGCCAGACGAAGCAGGTTAAAATTCTAAGCATTTGATTCACCGTGACCACATCCTCCCCTCACTTCTTCTGTCTGTTTTTTTTCTTATTGTACTCTGATGGCCATCCAGCTCTGCAGCAGCAGCTTAGCTCCCCAAAGACCCACCGAGGCTAAGTCGAAAGGCAGCAATTAAACGGCCATGCTTGGTTTACTTATTTTCTGCAAAAAAATATCAACGCGCCCCTTCAGATTTGTCTGTCGTCCGTGCCAGCTCCCCTGACAGTAATTTAGATGATGCATGTAAAATACCCCCCCCCCCCACACACACACACACACCCTCAACCCCCTTATCCCCCAAACACATCCTTAAAAATGGTTCCAGTCATGCGGGATAACATGACTTATAACACGAATCGGCAGAGGGGTATTTTCTCAAGACACTAGAGCTGTTGGATATGGTTTAAGTAACGTGTTGCCAAATAAGCCAATGACAAAAAAGCCCATGACTTCATTTAGAACGCTTCTGAGATTAAGTGCTCTCCATTTTGGAGCCATCATCATTCCCACTTGTTGTATAATGTTCACTGGAGGGACAGACCAGTGAGGCTTGTGCCTTCACAGCAATATAACGTTTTTGGCGTGCTTTGTAGGTTTCTCAACTCGTTCCACTGTGGAGCTGTTAACTCACAGTTAATTCCCACATCTATATTTCCAGACCAGAAGTTTTTTCTTCCATCTTCTGAGTATTCCCAATGTGATTAAACAAACAAACGATATGACACAAAGCAGGTTTCTACCTTATGTATTTCCTTATGTGAGGCACATTGATGAAGACACAGTACGTATAAAAGCTAGCCTGCTGGTGGGGGCGGGACACACATCTTCTGTCAGACACTTCATGTAACTCCTTTTGGCTATATTTTTATTCTTAAAAATGATCTATTGTCTCTTTTTACATATGCACATAGTTACTCCTGACTCAATGCTTGTTTCATACTTAAAGTGCTGACTCACATGTTGGCTTTAGTGGGAAGTCAGAGAAGACTGGTGACTGTGATGACCACTGCTCTCATTTATGAGCTTAGCATATGCATAAGACAGCCATATATCTCCTTAATGAGCTTCACTATCATTAGCCTAGCATATTACGTAGCCTCCTGTGTGATTTGATTATTCCGTGCAAGGTGTTTGGAAGCCACATTAAGTGGCCAATTGCCTTGCTTTTTATGTTAATGGTGAGGGTGATCTCTTAGTAACGGCTTCAGCATTTGAACTGGTATTTACTGTCAGGACTACCACAGGTAGCTAGCTAATTGGACAAGCTTCCTCTTAGCACCTAATTTTGTACCTTTGAAAAGGTTAGATAAAAGCATGTCAAGTGGAAGTGAACTAGAGACATGCTCATTAAAAGTGAACCCAGTCAAAGGGAAGGTAACTACTACATAACCCATTTACCTGAGGACTTAATGGCGGACTTTACAGTGCAGCCCTACCAACATGCATGCTGAGTGCTTATTAACAGCCCTGCTTTACCTGCAAGCCCACGGAAAGGGAATAAGACTTAAGCTGGATTTGGCAAAAAAGGGGTTTTTAGCCAACCACATAGACACTAACACGTCTTTCAACATATCCGTGCAGATTTAAAGCACAGTAGAGAAGAGAGGAATGAACATGAGGTGTAACAGGGCACATTTAATTACTTTGAGCATCCATGTGGTGTAATAGGCGCCTGCTGTTCCAACAATCAGCACAGCCTCCACCACAATGCAAGCTGCTGACATCGCAGCTTTTTACTCCCATCTGATAGTCTTTGCCCTCAATCTCTCTTGATCAGGAACCTCAGAAAACTTGCAGAGTTATGCATTTTTTTTGCAGAGCCTATACAGCAGGAGAGGAGAGCCCTGGATATGTCGAGTAAATCTGACAGTAAATGACCAGGAAGGGAAAAAAGTCAGGTAGCAGCAAAAGACTGGCATTAATGTGGGATAGTAGATACATACATACACTTACATGATAGTTGCATCAAGCATATTGGTAAAAAAAAAAATGCTAGTTTGTCCATATATATTTTATTATATTAACACCATAAGTTAATACCAATTATGATCATGCAAAGCAAATTCAATTCCCCAGCAAACTTATTTTCATACAAATGAATTGCTCTGTGCACTGGTGAGAGGGGAAGGGAGTTCTTCCTTTTCAGTTAGCAGACACCAAATGGTAAGACAAGCCTTCCCCCATCCTCCTTGACAGATAACTGAAAAGCTGCATTTAAGACGTTCGACCTTGCGAAAGACTTGGGCTTTGTTTACCGTGGTTCAAGAACGTTCTAAAAGCCTTTCAAAGTCAATTGAGTTTCCACCAAAGAGTTAGGCAAGAGAAATTGCTCCCAGCTCAATCTCCAAGGCTATTTTTATCCATCCGACTGACAGATCAAGTAGCACTGATCAGCACACCTGCTTCTCTGTGCTGGGAGAGGGAGGCAAAAAACTGGAGCTCATACATCAATATGTCACCGGCCAGGACTGTCCAAGGGGCCCCCGGGAGCAAGCTCCCACCGTATAGGTCATGACCAGAGACCCACCTAAAATCCCACTTCCAGGCCTGTGCTGGCCTCAGTGCCACAAGTTACTTAGTCCTATACATGTGAAGGTGGGCAAAGTGTGAGGTGCTGACTTGACCACCCTTTGTATTTAAGGTTAGACATGGCAGGCAACAACAAAAACATAATTTAAGTCTGTTTATTTTGCCCTGCATTGTATTTTTACGATGTATTAAATAAAACAAGGCTGTATTCCAAATCTGTTATGTGAAAATGTTGCAGACTAATGTGTCTTTAAAATTAACAAATTATTTCTATGCATAATAAGATATTGCCACATTTGCATCAAATCAAATATTTCCGGAATAATTGTTTTAGTAAGTAATCAACTGGCAAAAGTAGATTATTCTAGTTACAAGTTAAACTGTTTACCCTTTTCACCTTAATAATATATAAGATATCTTCAAAAGCATTTCCACAACCTTGGAATTTTTCAGCGAGGTGATTTGGACCCCCCCCCCCCCCACACACACACACACACCCAATCACCTCTGTGTGCTTGTACTAGAGAATACTGGCGAGTTGTCTGGCATGCAGTATTTACCGTGTATGTGTCTCCTTTGAAAGAGTGAGAGCCACTGCCTGTCAAAGCGCGACATACATGTCCATTGAAACATAAGGCTTTCAGGCGGGCGGCTGTTGGCCTCGGTGGCAGTTTTCTGAAGAGTGAAACGGCTGGGTAGTGCAGAGTGTCTGACAGGTTGGAAGACTTCTGAATCCATTCCCTGCCGGGGAAAGGTAAAGCCTTCTAATTGGCAGCGCAGCAGAGAGCCAGTGTGTGTTTGCCTCTTGAGGCCTTGTCACACTGTGGCTGAGTGCTGATGGTACGAATGTTGCAACGGACCCGGGCAAGATGGAGCAAACAAGAATTTTCAAAGGGGGTTGCTTGTGACTGTATTGCAAGAATACTACCACACAGAGCTGGATGCTGCTTTTGAGTACATAAAGACCTACTTCACCGATGGGAATATGAAAGTGTATTGAACTCTGAGATCCTATCTAGTATAAATGTGCAAACATTTTTTAATCGGTTTATCCTTGCCTGAGAAAAGGCAGAAAGAGTGTTTTATGGTCTCACTGTCTAACCCTACATTTTACTATTGTGACATCACACTAGTAAAAATGTAGGGTTAGGCTTAAAAGGACAGCTGGGCCAACGGAAGACTGAAGGAAGAAAAACCTCATTCATTATATTATAATAGTGATTTATTTTATAACGATAGAACACCGGTTCCGTATGGGTGAAGTATTCCTTTAATGCTCAGAACTTTAATGAGATCATATGACACATATATTTTTTTAAATTGGGAGTCATTTCTCAGTCTTTAGGGCTAGTGATACATTGCTAATGTTGCTAATGTATATTATGTGTCTCTTCTTTCTTTTATGTGCTGGGCACTGTGCGGTCTCCCACCATTTCATCAAGCAGGTGAGTCTAGCGTTTCCTAGATAGTGCTATACACTTTGCGCTACACTACAGCAAAAGTCTGGGTTGTTGAGCAAAAAGCTGCCTTTCCAGGACATTTAGGATGAAACCATTTGTTTTGGTGCTGCCTGAGAGGTTGAAAGAAGCAGTTATTTCAACCTCCTCTTCAGCAGTTTGGAACTCCAAACAGTTGAATAATCTGAATGACCCTCCATAAGAACAACCTAATGCTTAATCTGCATTCTGCCACTCAAACATGATGTTGCTTTGATTGCCAAAAGGAACAGTGTGGGATACTGAATCATAAAAACACGGGACGAGATATTAACTGTCCGCTGTGCCAATAGATGGTATTGATGCTCACACATGAGGTTTGCCTTGATGTTGAGTGACGTGGGAACTGATATGGGACAGATGTAAATTTCGGGACACATCCTCAGTAGTGTACCTTCGAATCAGTGGGAGTTTCGGCCTTTCATCACTAGACACCCTCATCAAAGGTGGCCAGCTACAGGGTGATCAAGCCTGTGCTCTGGGTTCTCAAGTGGGTGATGGGGGTGGGGATGATTGAGCATGTCCTGTTGCTGTTTTATGAGCCCAGCAAGGGTTTTTCCGCTTGATCCAGATCCACTGGCTGCATCTTTCGGCCGCTTCAGAGACTGATCTTATTGTCTGTCGCAGAGCCTGTCCATGGATGCCAAGGTCTTTCAGCAACCTGATTGTGGAAGAAGCCACAAAACCTCCATATCCCACTTCAACCGGATAGATTTTCGGATTCCATCCTCGTTGCTGCGCGTCTGCTGCCAGTTCTGTATATTGTACCGTGAAACCCTCTGACTTTTTACAATTAAACAGCTAAGAAAAACAGCTGTACCACTATACTGCTTAATACTGGTCCCCCCCCACACACACACACACACACACTTCACCCTCCGTTTCCCCTGTTGACGAGTGGTTATTTGATCAGGGGTGTGTGCACATCGGAGGTAATGCATAGATCCCTGAATTACGGCGGTCACTTTCTCTCTCCTGTGCGCATTCCCTCGGGGGTGAGCCGAGGTCAAATTATCTGTTCACCTCTCAGTTGACCTGTTATACATTCTCCAATAAAAGTGCTCAGAAGCAGACAGTTATAAAAAACTCCCCACGGTCCAACCTCTCTGCCCCTGTTGTGTGTTGTTGTTTGGCCGTGATGTATCCGCCTAATAATCGGTTGCTAGCGAGACGAGCGAGAATATATATCGCAAGACAGTCGTCGTTGCCTTGGGAGAATCTGCTTAATAGTAGGTGAGTACATTACATATTGTTGAAAGAGTAGACAACATGCACCCTGAGGCTCTGTTGTTGGTCTGTGACAGACTTGGTAGGAGATATAAATCTGGCCAGGAGCAATATCCCTTAGCTTGAAGAGAATGTGTCCTTGTTGTGAGTATACTGATAAATGATCTCATATTACGATTCACAAATCTACTCTGTGTACAGTCAATCAATGGAAAACTACAGCTTGACTACGGTTTAAGAAAAGTGCATATGTTGTTTGTATGCGGAAGGGGGAAAAAAAGGATGGTGCTTGTGGATTTATTGAGTGTGTGCGCGATTGGTTGAGCACATATCCAAGTAGGTGAACTGTCACCGCTAACACACTTGCACAGATTTTCAGATTACTCTGAAAAAGAATGAGGCAGCGTATTGGCTTTTTACTGCATTGAGGATTTGGCTTATATAGAGACGCTTTGATGAATGTCTTGACACATCTGTGACCATTATTTTAGAACACTCCGGCAAAAAAATCAATAGTGTTTTGCTGCAGCTGCCCCAGGCAATGATATCCATGAATGCGTTATTCACCTCTTTATGCATGAAGATTTAAAGCACCCGTTCTGTGTTGATTAATGAATGAACTGCCTTTGCCAACACACTCTATAGCCGTGGTGCACAAGAGTATCTAACCACCTCCAAAATGTCACTGTGGATGTATCCCATTCATATTCCATTCAACCATTCCAACCTCATCAATAATAGGTAAGAGGTATGCTCATTGGAGACACAGCAGGGGGAGAAATGGGTGTCCCTGTGCCCCCTAGTGAGGGCCCTGTGGAGGCATGGATGGTCACGGAGGTTTTCTTCTACTGTTCCTTCAAATTAATGAGGCAGATGTCACTTAGGCCAAAAGGAGCTCCTCCTTGGTGCATTGAGCTGAGAATCAAATCAGGGTTCCACCTCCTATAATTGGCACCTGATGTGTCGGATGATCTGGGTTACGCTGGCATTCATTAGACTTAATAATGCACTCCAGGCTCCATGCCTGCCCCCTCTCTAACCAGCTGTCCGTACACAAACCCTAATACCAGGCCCTCTGCGGTGAAGTAGTAGTGCCATCTATTTGTCCACCGTGCTTTCCCTCTACTGAGCTGGAGAGAGAGAGAGAGAGAGAGAGAGATATATGTCTGAATTGAAGAATGATTTCCTCAGACCTGATGTAGATATACCAAGGGTTACAGGCAGCACTTTGATAAGAATGTGTGATTATGTGGTCAGGATCTAGACAAGCCTTGTCCCAGCTGGACCTCGGTCATCAGGTGTGCTTCCTACTGAGCCATTGCTGGCTGCTGCTGCCAATCAAAGCCCAGTGGACCGATGTCCCTGCCAGGACGCCGTTATTCCCAATCCTGAACACTCTGCTGGCAAATAGTGAATCCAGCCTGTCCTGTCCAATCAGGCTTGAGTTCCCCAGTATTGCTGTGTGTGCAGGAAGCGTGTCTGGGGAGAGCAGAAGGATGCGAGGCCCTGCTCAGCTGGAGAGAAGAAAAAAGTCTCCGATTCTGCCCCCTCCACACTTTCCTGCCAGGGGATGGTGTACTAATAGCGTGACTTGTCACACACTATTTTTTTTCCCTGACCAGGTCTATGCATAAAGCATTATGGGTAACTTCCTGCCAAGATCCTAAAGACATATGTGTAACACTTGTGATGTGAATTCCCCTCTTTATTAATCATTACTTTGTAGTGCATTTGAACAGAGATGTAGACTTTGCATCTTGTATTGTCAATCAGAGGACATACTAATAGAAGCTCCGCCTACTGGAGGTGTGTGGGCGGGGCCTAACTCTTCTCAGATATCCAAAAACAAACAAACAAACAAAGGCAGAGTGGCAGGCTTTGTCAATTAGGAAGCCATTAGAGTCAACTAGGCAAACATGCACGTGGCACGTTGTTTGGGTGATGTGTTTTTGAATAAGCAACAATAGCTCCTTAAAGGGATAGTTCAGTATTTTTGAAGTGGGGTTGTATGAGGTACTTAGGTATAGTTAAAAGGTTACCTTGTGGAGATGGCTGTCAATGCTGTCAAAAGGAGTTTGGGGAGAAGTAGTGGTAGCAGAAGTTAGCCTGGTACTTTTGACCATGTGACAAGAGTTAACAAATTTTTCTCCACCTAAATTGCCTAAAATGCTTACCTAAAAAAGTCCTTCCAATGCAGGTAGCCTATCCTCTTACATTCACAGTGTATCTCGTCATCACTTTTGAATCACTTTGCCTATTTCATCGCTTGAACCCTACTTAAAAAATACTTAACTATCCCTTTAAATAACCGTTGGTACTCTCCATACCAGTGGTTCTCAACCGGTGAAAAAAATCTTTAAAAAAAATAAATAATTGTCAGCGGCTGCTGCCGTGAGCCGCTGCCCGTTCACGAGCACTCACGGGCGGTTAGTCTCTCAGTAGCCTCCCGCAGCAGTGTCAGCCTGCAGTCAGAGCAGAGAGGAGACACACACAACTCCGCGTTCAGGCTGCACAGCACATTAATCGCAGGTAGCATTTTGAGCTAAATCTGGCCACTTTCCAAATCCTCCGGGCGACTTTTTTTTGTCAAAAGCGACTAGCGACAAATCTACAGACTTTACATGGTGTTATTGTAAACTTCTGTGGTGTTTGGAGACTCTGACTTGAAAGCACGTATCACTCTACTGTGCTCTACGAGCAGCGAGTGCTGCTGTGAGCCCCTGCCCGTCCAAGAGCACTTACAGGAGGTTAGTCTCTCAGTAGCCTCCTGCAGTCAGAGTAGAGAGGAGACACACACAACTCCGCGTTCAGGCTGCACAGCACATTAATCACAGGTAGCATTTTGAGCTAAATCTGGCCACTTTCCAAATCCTCGGGGCGACTTTTTTTTTTGTCAAAAGCGACTAGCGACAAATCTACAGACTTTAAATGGTGTTATTGATTATCTATCTATCTATCTATCTATCTATCTATCTATCTATCTATCTATCTATCTATCTATCTATCTATCTATCTATCTATCTGTGTAGGGTGGTGGTGGGGGGGTTTGTCAGGGGCGGTGGGGGGGGGGGGCAACTGCAATGACCCAGCTTAGGGGGGGGGCCCAGCTTGCAGAAGGTTGAAAACCCCTGCTCCATACAGTTATGAACCTGGAAAATTGAATGCTGGGAACTGAGACTAAGTACATTTCCAGCTTACCAAATGGACCACAATGCCAATCAATCTTCCAAGCTTGGTTACATTTTTGTATGGAGAATTAGAATAAAGAATTTCCCCTTCATAACGTTGGAAAAAATGTGGCAAAGAAAATGTTTATGAACATTATCCTTGATTTTGATAGCGTCCAAAACTGCCCATTTCAAATACATAAATGATACCACGCATGTACCCATCATGCATAGACTGTTTTAATGTTGTGATGTCCTGTTTTCTTGTTGTGCTGTTGATGTTGTTGTTGTGGTGTCCTAATGTTGTCCTTTTATGGTTCGTATTGTGTTGTTGTGTTTTACTGTTATTGTGTGTTATTGTTTTTATACTTCGGTGTGAGGTTTCCCTTTTGACAGAGATGTTATCCTCTGTTTCCTGCCCAGGGCCTACAGATGAAAATGTGTTTATACCTAACTGCTAATGAGCTGAGCATTGTCCCTGCTAAATGAACAAAAAAAATAAAAAAAATACACTGAGCACTAAACATGGAATAAAGCTCGAGATTCAGTGTGAGGCTTTGGGACAGCCTGACTCTTTGTATCCGTATGTCAGAAGACAGCATGAAAGCCGCTCTGCAGCTGCACGGGCTAAAGCTAAAGACTGCGTGTGTGTTGAATCTGACCAGACACTGAATCATTGTCAAGCTCCTATCACTCATTCATTGTATGTGCAGAACTAGTGGTGACAGAAGGGTGGGACTTACAAAACAGGTGGTTGACTCTTTCTGAGTGCTAATTAAATACAAATGTTACAGACGATGTGCTGTTCTTCTGACAGGACAAAGCGAATGCACAGTCAACTACCAGTGCTAAGAGTACTAACAGTGAAGCTAGCACCCAGTCTTGCAAATAGAAAGCTATTGCATAACAATATTCTGACGAAAATCCCAATATTTTAGATGACCTTTCTGAGCTGCTGTCTGTGATCTGTATTGAGTTTCACTGTGTATTAATTGTTGGAGACTTAAATATTCATATCGACAAACCCGAGGACAAATGTGCGAAAGAACTGTGCTGTGTCCTTGGCAACTTTGGACTAAATCAGCATGTTGACAAACCAACTCATAACAAAGGGCGCACGCTGGACTTTATCATTTCCAGAGGAATGAACATTTCAGACGTAATAGTGGCAGATATAGGTCCCCTCTCAGACCATTCCTGTTTATTTTTTTGAGAGTAAAATGTCTGTGCACACAACTGATCAATCAAAAGTAATCAAAAAAACGGTATATTACAGAAAATACCAGTAAAACATTTATTCAAGCATTTTCTTCGATACCACCCCTCCCCTGTAACTCAGTTAAGGAGCTCTTAGACAACTTTAACGGCAAACTTACAAGTGTTATAGATGATATTGCACCCACTAAGATGAAGGTTGTCTCTGGTAAGAAAAGATCTCCTTGGAGAAATGCCCCGCAGGTCAGAATAGAAAGAAGAGAGCGCCGTAAAGCAGAACGCAGGTGGCAAAAAACTAATCTCCAGGTTCATTATGACATCTTCAAAGAGAAACTGTGCACTTTTAACTCAGAGATGAAAAGTGCAAGGCAGTCTTTCTTTTCTGACATCATCACCAAAAACAACAACAATGCACGTGCCCTGTTTGCTACTGTCGACAGATTAACAAACCCTCCTGTGTCAGTAGCGTCTGAACATCTCTCCACGAGGGCCTGCAATGAATTTGCCTCCTTCTTTACTGAGAAAATTCACAAAATTAGACAAGCTGTCACTGCATCAATACAAAGTTCAACATATGTGTTATCGCTATGCCCACTTAAAATCAATCCAAATGCAATGACACAATTTTATTTATTTATTTATTATTCTTTCGGACAATTCCACACATTACACAATTTTCTCTTGCAAATATTCATACATCATACTTTGTGTTGTCCGAAGGGAGACGGAAGAAGCCAAAGGCTTATCAGGTCCCGCCCCCATTTTCATCAAATTCGGATTCAGATACACAGTTACTGTTACAGAAAATAAAAATAAAACAAAAAACATTTTTTTTATATATATATATGTATATGTATATATGTATATATATATATATATATATATATATATATATATATATATATATATATATATATATATATATATATATATATATATATATATATATATATATATATATCCTATATATTATATTCTTTTTTTTTTATATATTATATATATATATATTTATCTGATAAACCACAAAAACCTGGAGGACATTATACAACACCTGAACTCCTCCTCCTGTTGCCTCGACATTCTGCCCACAGGCTTCTTTAAAACTGTTTTTAGCTGTATGGCCTCAGATGTTCTACAAATTGTAAACATGTCCCTTCGGACAGGTGTATTCCCACAGGCCCTGAAAACAGCAGTCATCAAGCCACTCCTAAAAAAGAACAATCTCGATACATCGCTCATGAACAATTATAGGCCCATATCTAACCTACCATTTTTAAGCAAAATCATTGAAAAAGCTGTTTATCAACAGCTAAATAACTACTTAGCAATGAATAACTGCTTTGATGTCTACCAGTCAGGTTTTCGACAACACAACAGCACTGAGACTGCTCTGGTTAAGGTCCTCAATGACATCCACAGTGGCAAAAGTTCTGTTTTAGTTTCACTGGATCTCAGTGCCGCTTTTGACACAGTTGACCACAACATATTACTAGATCGACTAGCAAACTGGGTTGGACTTTCTGGAACTGTACTAAACTGGTTTGAATCCTACTTAAAGGACAGAGACTACTATGTGTCAATAGGCAATTTCACATCTGAGCGGACACATATTGAATGCGGGGTCCCCCAAGGTTCCATTCTTGGCCCTCTTCTGTTTAACATCTACATGCTCCCACTAGCTCAGATTATGAATAAGAACAAATTATGCTACCATAATTATGCAGACAACACACAAATTTACATAACCATATCACCAGGAGACTACAGTCCGATACAAGCACTGAGTAAGTGCATTGAACAAATCAATGATTGGATGTGCCAAAATTTCCTTCAATTAAACAACGACAAAACTGAAGTAATTGTCTTTGGTGCCAAAGATGAACAATTAAAAGTCAGCGCACAACTTACATCCTTTATGTTAGAAACCACACCCCAAGCCAGAAATCTTGGTGTTGTCATAGACTCCGACTTGAATTTCAAGAAACACATTAAATCAATTAATAAGTCAGCTTACTACCACCTTAAAAACATATCAAGAATTAAAGGACTTCTGTCTCAGCAAGATTTAGAAAAACTTGTCCATGCATTTATCTTTAGTAGACTTGACTACTGTAACAGTGTCCTTGCAGGCCTTCCAAAAAAATCTATCAGACAGCTTCAGCTAATTCAGAACGCTGCTGCTCGAGTCCTCACTAGGACCAAAAAAGTGGATCACATTACCCCAGTTCTGAGGTCTTTACACTGGCTTCCAGTCACTCAAAGGATTGATTTCAAAATACTGATGTTGGTTTATAAAGCACTAAATGGATTAGCGCCAAAATACATTACTGATCTGCTGATACGTTATGAACAGTCCAGAGCCCTTAGGTCGTCTGTGACAGGTTAACTTACAGTCCCAAGAGTTAGGACTAAACGAGGAGATGCAGCTTTTAGTTTTTATGCACCAAATATCTGGAACAAACTCCCAGAAAACTTGAGGTCTGCTGCAACTCTCAGTTCTTTTAAATTGAGTATGAAGACTTTTCTGTTTCCATTTTAACCTGTACTTTTTATTTAATTTAAATGTTTTACTGCTTTTCATTCGCTTTTAAATGTCTTCTAATGTGTTTTAATCTTGCCCCTGTAAAGCACTTTGAATGGCCTTGTGTTTGAATTGTGCTATATAAATAAACTTGCCTTGCCTTGCCTTGCCTTCACACATTCAAACACAAAGTAACAGTCTCTCTCTCTGGCCTTCTCACCAGCTTGCAAGTCACCAGTGTATATATGAGGTGATTCCTGTTCTCCCGTTAGCCAATATAGAGGTCCACAACTGAGTAGTTTATTGCACAAAGTGTTGAGTTTCCATGCATCGTTTCCAAGTCCCATTAGCTTGTAGGAATTAAGATCATAACAAATGGGGAAGCATTGTATTTAGGAACAGCTTTCCCACATTTGTACTGAAATACAATTAGCGCAATTTTTCCGCTAAACACTGTCAACAAGGATATACTTTGAGTAAACAGTGATCCAACACGTTGTAGAAAAATGTGTGGGCCATAACACAGAAACAATGGCCGCAAGTTGCTAACATTTTTCCTTTGTTCCTTGTTCCTCTTCATTTAATCATGAACACATTGATCGAGCAGATTTTTGTTTCCATCAAATACACCAACAAAATTCTGTTATGAAATGACAATTTTAGGATATTATGTTACAGTTGGATTAATGCGATCTTTATGAGTAACTATCAAATTGCTCGTAAGTGATTATGTATTGTTAATTCAGCTGAACACAAAGGCCCTTTTCCAGCAACTCAAGCATGATGAAGCTAGAAGCTATATCTAATGATATTCTTTTATATTTTCAAATAATGAAGCTGCATGTGTTTCGGCTTATGACAGCACCAAATGAGCGCAAGACTATTTACGATTTCCATTTTCTGATTGTACACAATCGCAGAGTAGCATTTTTTTTTTCATAGTCAACAAGCATTTAAGTTTAGTGTCGAGGAAAAACCTTTGCCGAAGACGGATTTTATGTGTTCAAATCATAACCAATTTATTTCAATCTGGGCTATTCAGAGAGGGGGAAAATGACTTGCATTACAATGATGCATTATGCATTTATTCATTAGCAGGGGAGTGAGTTAAATGATAGTTGAGCATCTTGTGGCAGAGGGGATCGTTGGGAGGAAGAAATCGGATGCATTTTTTTTTTGTCTCTGATATTGAGCTGCACAATAAAAAAAGGCCGTCAGCAAATTCTGGGCAAAGTGGAGCAGCATAAAAACAAAGGAGAGATGAGAGGCGTAGATAATGACTGGTGTTGTTTTATTCATCCGTGTGGGAATGGATGCTGACCAGTATTTGTTTGTGTTGAACTCACAGTGTTTGCAGTCAGAACTGTGAGAGTGTAATTAATTCCCTTCTGACTGCCAGCCAGCATTGGTTTCAGAAGTACAGCAAGGGAAACATTGAGTTTGGGTTATTTTCTCTCACTAGCACCGGTATAGTGTCCGCAAAAGCCGGCGCGATTCTTTTAGTGGATGCGGCCCTAAATGTGTTTTGGTGTGTCAAGAAGACACAGACTGCGTTTGAGTTTTTTGGCAGGCTGTTTCAGAAAAAAATCTCTTCATCTCCCAAATTTAGCCTTATCTTCTAAACTCGCAATATGCAATAACACATCACGTTCAACATTTGCCATTGTTGAGTCAATGTCCTTGCAGATATTGTTCCTAGTTGTCTCCCGACACAATAAACATAACAAATCGTTTTGTGTATTACTGACTCAAATGTTCATAAATGTTAAAAAATTACCCATATGTGCAAGTGTAATCATGCATTTTAAAATACATTTTTCGTTTAATATGAACATACTGTGTGTGTGTATATATATATATATATATATATATATATATATATATATATATATATATATATGTATTTATTGTATTTTACATTCATAGACTACCGACGTCGTCACTAGAGGCAGCAAGCAAAAATACTGGGGAAAAAAGTTAGTTGTGATTATGTAAATAATGTCATCTGAGAGAAAAACAACAGATTGTTGTTGCATAGTTTAATGTAACTTTCCTTTAGCACCTCCACAAAGTTGACATTTTATTTGTGCATGTCTCAACAACGTTTGAATCGATTGCAGTGGGATTCGGTGTAGACGCTGCCTCTATGACTAGACTTTGGGTATAGGTTTAAGTAACTAAAACTCCATGTCCATGTTAACACACCAGCACAAAGCAGATCTCTTTGTTTTCCTTTCATATTATAGCAATGACCCCTTAGAACCTAATCAGAAAAGGAACCTCAAAGGGTTCCTGTTTAACGCAGCATACTGTGTGAAAGATCATTGTTGAAAACATTAAGGTGCTCTGTATTTGTATAGGCTTGCTGCACACTGGACAAAGCAGCCTAGATGAAACAGCCGTGCCCTCTGTGTACTTTTGCCCTCTTGGCAACGAGCGGCACTTTCAAGTCTGCCGAATGTGGGTCACACACAGCGCTGCGCTTGTGGTCTCTGTGGTCTCGCTCTGCATAAATAACAGCACATCAGTAGCTACTTCAAACGGCCTCCGCAGGGCTGGGACAAGGCCCACTGTGCCAAACGCTGCTCTTTACACTCTTCTTTCGTCAGCTGAGTCGACCAAAAAGGCTTGATTATATGGACAGAAATTCATAGCACTACTCTAATTGCCCTGACATCTAACTTGTCATACATGTTTAGGGGTAGGTATGCAGAAGCGAGTACATTTCCCAAACGTTTTATTTTTGGAAGTTTTAATTTCGACCATAAGTCCATAAGCAAAAAAAAACGCAGAGACAATGTAAACTGTAAACTATAAGGTTAAAACCTTTTAGTAGCTTCCCAGACAATAGCAGAGCCATTTATGTAAAATGTAATAGTAATGTGAGCCACAATTATTATTATTATTAATTAAGCACATTAGAAAACTTAATTTATGAACATAACTATGGATCTATGAGACCGACCTATGACAGCCACTACTGTCTAAACCGTGAATGATACCCTCCATTCTACCTATCTTTCGAGACCATAATATCAACAGAGTCGTATGACTGACCTTCAGAGGCGGGGCTCGGAGTGCATTTAGGATCCGGGGGAGGACGCCTCTTCCTCCTGCCTGGAACGCCTCAGCCAGTTCCGAGAAGAGTTAGACGGTCATCGGTCGGTCTCATAGATCCATAGTTTTGTTCTTAACTTACGATCTATTTCGACCTCCCTCAGACCGTCACTACGGTCTAAACCGTGGATGAGTCATATCAACAATGTCGCGAGGAAGAAAATTCCCCGGCATCAGCCTGCTCGGTGGCAGACATGAGAATAGTGGAGCCTAGGGCTGGGCGATATGGGCTTAAATCAATATCTCAATATTTCTTTTACTATATCTCGATATATTTCAAATCTCCTCTAGATCACATCCTAAATGCTCAATTTAATTTATTTTTTGCATAACATCACACCAGTAATATGATTTAAATAGTCCCTGCAAAATGTGTCTGCACTAACAATGCATTAGGCTACATGAAACATGTTTATATTCTTTAGTGCTTTCTATTGGAACAATTTGAAACTTGCACATGGCAAAGAGTTTGCACATTGTATTGATTATTCCACATCCTTCCACTCCCATACAATGGATCCAGCATTATTTTATTTGGAAACAGTTTTTTCCATCTTCTGTTAATCTGTAAACTGAGAACACTAATTATGACTCATTACAACCACTTACTAATTGTTTATCACCACTAACCTCCTGAAGAAAGCAGCCACACTTTAAATGCAGAACCGGTTTTTCTCCATAATAGTATTCTGTTTTATTTTATAAGAAATACTCGCAAATGTAGCCTACTTTACATAGACTTTTAGTTAATAACCGGTGTGCACCTCCCTTGGTGCTGACATGGACATATTATAAGAGGCTGCCCGTGAAGTCGGAGTAATCCGCCCCCCGGTGCTCGTTCGCCTTCCTCTCATAAAGACCAGGCTCTGTACAGCGGCCGCTTATGCTGTCAAGCGCCCGCCTCCCCGTTCTTTCGCATATGTAGCCACTAGCCTTCCTCTCATAAGAACCAGGGCAGGCCGCTAATGCTGCCATGTGCGCCCGCCTCCCCCGGTCGTTTGCCTGTGTAGCCTTCTTCTCATAAGCATGGACCTACAAAAAAGGTCCATGCTATGAACGACGGCCACCATCGGCGTCTTTCACGCCCCCCTCCACCCGCTCGTTCGGCTGTCATAAGAGCACAAGAGCCCTCGTCTTTTTTTCTCCCCCTCTCTGTGTTTTCACATGGCGATAAAAGTAAACACACACAGGGCGCACTGCAGACTACGTCACAGGTGCGCACCCAGGAGACTCTGGTTGGGAGGGGGGAGTGAGTGAGTTGCCAATGGATGTGAGTATGTGAGGCAGAGAGCCACAGGAAAGAGCGAGAGAAGCGTACACCAGTGAGTTTGCCGGTGGCGGCAGCGGCTAAAAAAAACACATTACGTGCCAATTTGTATTCGATGGTCACGATAGGGTCATTTTATACATCCCGTGGAGAACATCTCGCGATACATTGCATGTATTCGATATATCGCCCAGCCCATAGTTGCGGATGCATAAAATCTGGTGAAAGTGCATGGAGTGCTCCACGAAGCAGCCGCACATATATCACCTAGAGCAACTCCTTTTAAAGCTGCCCATGACGTGGCCACACTTCTTGTAGAGTGAACCATAAGGCCACCAGGCATCGGGAGTCCCTGTGTGGTGTAAGCCTGGGAAATCGTCTCCGCTAGCCAGTGGGAAAGACGCTGTTTAGACACTGGGTGGCCCAACTGTTCATCAGCATAACACACAAACAGCTTAGTATGTGACTGCCTCAGCTGCTGAGTACGGCTGACATAAGCCCTCAATGCTCTTACTGGACACAATGTATGAAGAGCAACTCTTCCTTGGCACGCTGGATCAGGGTGAAATGCCTCCAGTTCGATAGCTTGATTAACTGTGTCTGGCCTTACCACCTTAGGTAGGAAGCAAGGGTTTGGCCAAAGAGACACCCCGCGTTCTTGGGCTCTAACAGACAGTGCATGTAGCTCGCTCACCCTTTTAGCTGATCATATGGCCAAAAGAAATTCACCGTTGTAGGGGCCGCGCCTTAAGGAGGCCCAACGGGATCACCACCACAGCTGCCAAAATCGACCCCAGCAGTCTCTGGAGGTGGATTAGTTCTAGGCGCTTGCCTAGGCAAAATATGCGCTGGGCCCCCAGAATTTTTGCCACTCTCTGAGGGGTGAGTGGTGCACTCATTGTGAGGGAGTTCAGACATAGTCCTAAGAAGACTGTCTCCTGTATTGGCATGAGGTTGCTCTTCTTCAAGTTGACCTGGAAGCCAAGAGACTGAACGTGGGACAGGATTGTCCCTGTGTCCTGCTCTACCTGCTGGCGAGACGGAGCGCAGACTAACCAATCGTCCAGGTACGGCATGATTTTTAAGCCTGCCCTCTGTAGGGGCATCAAGGCAGCTGCCACCACCCTGGTAAATACCCTGGGGGACAGGGAGAGGCCAAATGGGAGGACTTTGAACTCGTAAGCCTGTCCCCAAAAGGCGAAGTGTAGGAACTTCCAATGTTCCTGACAAATAGGGACGTGAAAATAAGCGTCCTTGAGATCGATAGAGGTGAACCACTCCTATTCCTCTATTACCTCCATGACGTGCCTTGTGTGCAGCATCTTGAAGGGTAAGATTTTCATAAAGGCAGTTAAGCCCCTGCGGTCCAGAATGGGGCGCACCCCCCCATTTTGCAATTGCGTCTTTTTGTAGCAGTGTGGCGATTTCCTCGGCCAACACGTCTGCCTGGACTGGGTCCTTCACAGATATAATACGGACCCTGGAAAACGGTGGGGGCCGCTGCCGAAATTAGAGCCTGAAACCCCTGTCGACTGTTTCCAGCACCCAGGGGTCTGAAACTTTCTGCTCCCAGCTGTCCAGGCGTAGCTGGGAGTGAACCCCGGCGGCTGCCCCACAAATCCTATTCATGACCCTCGGGGGACGTCTCCTTTGGGGAGCCCCTCTTGATGTTGAGTGGGACTGAAACCCCTGCTGCAGTGGCCTTACTTTAGCACTGCCATAGCCCTGGTTGCCTGGGCTCTGACGTCTGTCGCGCACCCAAGGATCTTGACGGCCCTCAGCAGTCTGATATGGTTACTGCCGGCCAGTAGGTCGCTGCCCTGTCCTCCCAGGGTGAGTGAACGTGCATTGCACACTCTCTCTGGCATGTGCAGTTTGTTCAGCCTTCTTCAGCACATTCTGGGAGTCTGAATGAAACATTGAGCCCGGCTCCACTGGCATATTGGTGAGCTCGCTCTTAATACTCGCTGGGAGGTTCGTTTGTGCCAGCCCGATCTGCCTGCTGGACATCATGGCTGACGACATAGCCGCCCCCACATCGCGGGTGAGCTGGGAATGGGTGGATAAGGCCGCATCTACCAAGTTCCTGGTGTCACGGTCAGCTGTGCTAACAGTTTTCCTGATAGCTGCCAGTAGGATAGCCAGAGCATTCCCTGCACAAGCTGCATTGCAGGTCCTGCAAACCAAGCGGTCCGTCTTGTCGCACTCCTTTCGTGGACACCGTGGGTCAGCTGTGACCTTCTCTGGGCTGAGAGAGGTTAAGACTGCCATCTCCTTGCATCTCACCCAGACCTGTCTCCGACAGGTATCGTGCGTTAGCCATCCTCTTGCAGCCTGCATTAAACTGAGATGCTTGGCTGGCAGTACTCCACGCTTGTTTCAGCATCTTGCAGTAATCTTCTGCTGCTGGAATAGCCACTGAGGGACGGGGTTGTGGAATGCCAGTACAGACCCCCTCTGTCTTCCTTGGGACTTCCACTGGGGTGTCAAGTCCCAGGATCTTGGCAGCGCTCAGGACCCTTGAGAGCACACTATCTTGACCCAGCTCTTCCGAACACTAATCTGCAGAAGCAGATCCCCCTGGATGGGATGAGCTGAGGCTGTGTGGTCCTGCAGCAAACTCCGGTTGTCCCTCCTCTGCGAAAAAGGAACCCCGGGCATAGAGGGATATAGAGTCCGGGTGGTTGGCTTCTGGCTCCTGGTACGATGACATATGTGTCTCGGGGGATGTTCGACCACAGGTATGAGCCTCAGAGAATGCTGCACTCTGAGAGCGAGATTTAATTCTGCCCACCCTGTCTGTCAGGCCACGAATGGCAGGCAAAATTTGTAGCTGTATATCCTCCCATCCTGCCGCCGCCACTGGGGCCGGGCCTTCTGGCTGCAGAGCCCCACTTGAGGCTCGTTTTTTATTACGGCCATGGGAATGCTCATGTTGGCGTTAGCGTGAATGGCTGCTCTTAGAGTGGTGGTCCTTCTGCATCCTACAATCGGTGGGAGAAGGAGCACCTGCTGCAGAGCTGGGGGCGGGGGGGTTCTCTGAGCCAAGCCCCCGAGACCTCTCATCCAGCGGTAGGTCCAATGCCGCTAGGCATGGGGAGTCCACGTCCTCCAAGAGGTGAGCCCTGCCCAAGCATGGGGGACACTCAGTGACCATCACGGGGTCCATGGTCGCGCCACAGAAACGGCATTCTTTTTCATTTTCTTTTTTCCCTCTCCTTTTTCCTACAATGGGGAATAAACAAAGAAACACGTTTTCAGGGAAAATTAAGTTGACCATCAAAATCAACTCTGAAATAGTACGAATCACCACTCTTGGGACGTACGAGGAAAATATATAAAAAAGCACTTCTAATGCCGACAGGCAGGGGCTTTGTTTGTTATACTTATTCTTAATATTTAAGAAAAGTGTATCTCACCCCAACACTTGCTTTTTCCTTGCAGGCTAAGGGGAAAGCAACAGGTGTTAACTATCAACAACAATCAAACACTACAAACGCTACAAAACTACTGCAGACCTTTCAGTGCGCCAATAGTTACAACATGAAATCACAGGGAAACTAGTTTAACAATCCTCGGGGACACAAGGCACCTGCACAATAATGTGACGGATTACTAGCTTCCTAAATTTTCAAACACAACTTACCGGTCTCTCAGATGAGGTGAGAAACGCAAAGAGGAAGAGGCGTGCTCCCCCGGATACTAAATGCACTCCGAGCCCTGCCTCTAAAGGTCGGTCATACGACTCTGTTGATATTATGGTCTCGAAAGATAGGTAGAAAAGAGGGTATCATTTACGGTTTAGACCGTAGTGACGGTCTGGGGGAGGTCGAAATAGATCATCATTACTGACTAAACTACTACTAAAGTAAAGTTAAGAAATAGCATTTATTTTTCTTTACAGTATTACGAACAATAACACATCACATAATGAAAAGAAAAGGGAGTTGCTGCGTCACTAATGGAGTAGAACAATGGTGTGGCGGCGCTCTGGTTTTTCATCCCCAACACTACTACTTAACAAACGGAGGCTGTGTGTGAATACAAACACATGCACACTCACACAATTATTAGTCAAGTAAATATGCTACTATTCCACATGTCGGGCAATCAATTTACTAATCGACTCAGGGTTCCCGCTGATCCTTAAAAAGTCTTAAATTTAACTTGCATTAAGCTGTGGGAACCATGCGACTAGTATTTCTGGTGCAGACGAGTGAGGCAGCGGGCATCTTGACGTTTTAACCGACTAGTCCTGTGCATCGCTATAGCTAAGGGTTAAGTAGATCCAATCCCATTGAATATACAGCTTCTCTGGTTTGACTGCATTAACTCTGTCAAAGCTGAAACCTGTCTGCCCTTCATACTGTATATGTCTCCAGGGCTTTTTGAGGCAGCTAACCTATGGAAGACAATGAGGCCGCCAGTGGTCATGCTGAATAAAGTGGGATCCTCTCCTGGCACTCGTTAAGTGTCAGTGAAATGGAGCGAAAACCTTTGGCAGAGCTGTCCAGTCCAACATGACGCCAGAATATATATAAAAAAATGTTTATTAAGACCTTTTAAAGCTTCATATTGAGAAACATGTTTTGTCTGTCATGTTAGAAAAATCCTATTTAGCTGAAAAACTGCTTTAAAGAGTTTTTTTTCATTGCAGCATTCTGCCGCCACTCTTCATGACATGAGAGTAGGACACCAACCTGGCGTCATGGTCAAATATGAAAAATTCAAGATGGAAATGTCAGGCAGTTCAGTGTTTCTTGGTGATGGCTGTTAAAATACAATAGTGGCACTGAGAACACATGATTCAAATCCAGGATCACAGTCGTATTTAACGCTAATGTATAGCACAGTATAAACTGCATTGCCAATAGCAAACAGCTATTGGATTGTGATAATTTTTTCTTCTGATTAACAATTCTGGTTGTGTGTTGACTGCGGTGGCACGATGCAGAAAACTTGTTCCTTGCAATATTGCAATTTACAAATGAACAATCACAGCTGTTTGAAATTAACTGAAACTAAAGTTCTCAGATGAGTGGCTTCGTGTGCAAGTTAAATACATCAAGTTAGCTGCACAACAACGTGTCTGCCAGTGAGTCAGGTTTTAATATCATATTTTTGAGGTGTATGTGGTTGTGTGTATGGCATAGAGATCATAAAAAGTCAACTTTAGCTCAGTCTCCATGAATAAATGAGTCACTTAATCCCTCCCCCCAAAAAAATAAATGAATACAAAACAGTTAAGTGTTTACATCAATTCATTTCACACAAGTTAACACACAGTTATTATTATATTATTTTTCACATTTATTAACCACCAATGCTTTTTTCCTTAATAAAAATGGGCCCATATATTTTCATGTGTTCTACGAGCAACATTTTCACTTAAAACAAGCTCAATTGTTTGATGAAAATCATGTCAATATATTGAAACAGCTTACTGCTTATAAAGCTGCACTTCTCGTCTCCTTTCTTTGACAGTTGTAGCATTACAACAAATCCTGCTTGGCCTGTTGGCTCCTTTTCTTTTTTTCTCGCGATACACTCCCTCCCAGACATTCGTCACCAGGTTTCACTCTGTCTGGCTGGCTGTACTTCATTGTGTGATACAAGAAGCAGGCATTTAAACTGTGTCTTTGATTGCATCAGGTGACTGGTATAGAGGCTGCTAGGGGGAAAGGGCTCAGATAACTAAGGCAAGGTCAAGAATGCAAGTACTCAAGCCGCCCATGACAACACACGCTACACACACATTTCTCCATTCTTAATTAGCAGTAATCACCGGCCTTTTTGTAAATGCTGCTGGCTGCCAAAATGATTACGCACTATTAACTGGCGGGAAGGTGACAACGGGTTCAAGGCTGGCCCCCTTTGTCACTCAGTATTATTCAGTAGAACGCTGGCATGCAACAGCAATGGAAATAGCTTTTCCCACATACGTATGATAATGACCATCCAGCTGGAAATGTGCCACCAGCAGTAATCTCACATAATTGTCAGAGCGGCCAAGTCTCACGCTTTGGCCGTGAGACACACGCATATCAACCAGTTCACACGCTCACACGCCACACCTCCAATTTCTCACACAGAGAAATGAATCCCCGTAATATAGATATTTTTATAAAAGCTAAACGGACTGAGTTCCGTGACATCCTCTTTCTGCCATGCTTTCTGCACGCGCGGTTTCTTTATAGGTCCATGGCCGTGTGCAGCCCGTAGCCGCAGCAGCCACTTGGCAAACCACCACGGCCACGCCCCCCTGCGTTACACTACAAAACTAATAAAAGCCCGCCGTCTCCCAGTCCCGCCCTTTGTTCAAATTATATGGAAAATTAATGACAGCAAGGACGCCGGTATTAAATGAACAAAGAGGTAAGAACACCTTAATTCAAATCAGTCACTTCACTTGATATATTCAAGCTTGTTTTGCATTATGTTATTGGGCTGGTTGACACACCAACACATTTTTGTTCTAAAATGTTGTCAACATTAATTGAATGAATGTATTGAGTAACTAAGCTTAGAGGTTACTGTGGGAAAAATATGTTCTGAGAAGACATCAAGTGTCATAGATTTAATATACTAATGGTGAATTGAAATTGGATAATTGGATAACCCATACAATGTTGAATACATATAGAATAATTACCTTTATTACAGTTTAACCAAATGTTTTAACAATAGGCTACAGGAGATATTTGAAAGCACTACACATGCATTGTAGGCTATTCAATTAAATTTGTGTCAGCGAAACCGTGAATGTTCTCTTTGACTTTACATAAAAATGAATGCAGAAAAGGCACACATTGCTTCATAAAAATTCACCAGAATGCAGGAAATTAAGTGTTTAATGCTCAAAATTTTCTGGGGGGGAACCCCAGACCCCCACTTACAATATGTCCACACCCAATGTTTAATTAAAACCTGTCCTACGACTTTGCAATTCATGAATTTGTTTATTTTAATAAGATTTTTGATGTTTTATCACATTTTCCAATTGTCTTTTATTTCTGATTTATTATGAACAATATGTAAACTTGCAGGACACTAGCAAAAATGATTGGGTGGGAAAGAGGACACGGTTTTGGGTCCCTCGGCCAAAAAATCTCACTCCAAACCTTTGGTGAAACTTGGCAGCCCTGTAATTGTAGTCACATGTCAGCTCATCCACAGTGAAATGGCAGACATGGAGGAATTTCTGTAATCGTTTGACTGTTTTTCTCGAGGTTTTTCTCGAGGTCGCATGTTGTCGCTCTATATCAGCACTGCTGTGATTATGACAAAAAAAAATATATCAGCACTGCTGTGATTCTCTACGGAGGAATCACGAGCAGTGCTGATATAGAGCGACAACATGCTCCCTCTCGTGTGCTATTGCTTAAGTATGTGGACCCCAGGCCCTTTTTAGAGCAACATTTTGCATTGCGGTCTAGACAGCCCACAAAGTTGATGTCCACACAGGTGGACGCCAGGTCCTAGGAGGATACAACCATTTTTTTGTCAAACTGATTAGCAGCTTTTGGAATATTTAAGGCTGTATGATTAGTTTGTTTGTGTTTTGACCACAGCAGAAACAGGCTTAATCAGTTGATACAATGATGTACATTAGACTAAGTCTACAATGCACTCTTTCTTTTACCTTCACTTTTGGTCTCCACCAAACCCTGAAACGAACAATGAGCTAAAAGACACTTGAACTCTCTAGATAATTCTGTTGGTAAGTCAGTACAGTGAGTCACATAGTCATACAGTATGGGACTATGTGACCCAGGTTACACTTAGTCCGATCCATTTTTATAATGGTCAGTTTTTGCCTTAGATTTCCATAAAAAAAGTTATTCGGGTGAATCAAATAATTAAAAATAATCGTGCGTAACCAATGGCAGCTCAGAGAGACCTGCTTTCATCCAATGAGATGTGCCAGTAGCTGCCAATGTCTGAACAAAGAACTGTCAATCATTTTATACTCTGTACCAGCCCTTTTTAAATGACCTGTCTCCTGAACAATATACCCATTCAGCTTTGACTTGGCCACATTTAGCAAAGCAGAAATTGTGGTTTGGCGTTGCCGGGCAACATAATTCTTTTTGTTAGCCTTTTTGGCTTTGCAAACTTTCTCTCATCCTACCTTCTACTTTCAGTTAGTTGTTTCCAATGTAGAGAAAGTGAAAGGAATAGCTAGTTGTAGGAATACCTTGTGTGTTGCAAAAGAACAGGCAGAAACCCACTAGCGTGACTCAAGATTGTTTGTTTAAAGTTATGCTGTGTAAGTTTTTTATACACATAAATGTCAGTTGCAGTGGAGAAATTGCCAAAACATGTTGACACAAAGTTGATTAAGCCCACAGAAGCTCCACAAAACTCTCTCTGTATTTGTCAGTATGGCAACGTTTACAAACTGGTGTCGCCCCACGGCACTGGTGCAGAAGCTCAGAGAAATCCCAAGAAGCGCCCAAGAAATGTTTCAGTTGTTGATTCTACTGCTAAGAAAACACCTGGATGTAAAGCAGTGGGGTATACAATCCATGCAGCAAATAAGGCTTTCCTCCGGTAGATGCACAGACAGTGTTGTTGTATTTACTCAGAATTCCTCATGGGGGCAATATAAAGTTACGCACTATAGTTGTAAGAGCAAATGGCCTATACTGTATATTTAATCCAAAAACAGGCAGGCTATCAAAGTATAACTTAATCAAGTGTGGTGCAGGAGAAGAATTTAAATCAGGCAGACTGGATCAGGAACAACAGGAAATAAGAATGGTGGAAGGCTTAGGCGAGAAATGCCCAGATGAGTACCTACTTCCGGGAAGATTTTGGATATGGATCGTTTGGATACTTTTCCTACTCAACTGCCCCAGAATGCATTGCGTCGTTTCAAACGACAAGGAAGTTTTTTTTTATTCTTTATTTACAATTCTGCATTTCCTGCACAACACAGGACTGTATGTAAAAATCTAGTTCTATATCTAACCTGTGGAGGGCGATAATACGCTAAACAGCGTCTAAACGGACAGAATCTTATAAGAAGAAGAAGAAATTCTTTATTGCTTGAGTATACTTCAGTGTGAATGTTTCGATGCACCTCGCATACACAATCGATCTTTAAGTAGACAGTATGTAGTATATACTGTAGATGTTGAGTATGTAGGAGGGAGGACGATAGTATGGCTTTCCGAACACAGCCATAGTCTAGTAGAGGACTACTGAGGTAATCAGAAGGGAATGGGGAACTGGTCAGGTGCAGGATATTGTTTGTAGGAGGTCATGAGTGGCTGGGTCCCACACTTGAGACCAGGGCCGACTGAAGGAATGATCAGAAAGGATTCATAACACGGCAGGGCTGCACAATTAATCACAATGTAATCACGATCACAATTTTGCCTTCCCACGGTCAAATTTACATGATTGTGCAATTTTTTGAAAATGTGTTCTCCGCTGCGAAGCAAATCAATCCCTCCCCAAACCACTCGACGATCATGTGTCTAAAGCATTCAAACATGAGGATACATGTATAGTGCACTAGTCTATCACATGGATATGAAAGCAGTGTTACGTTTGCGTGACAGTCCAACACAAATATTTCCAACATTAATATTTGTGTCACTAAAATCAATGAATAATCGTGGTAAAAAAAATTACAATCATAAAATAAAACAATCATTTTGCCCATAATCGTGCAGCCCTATACGTCTAGGTTAGATTTCTCACAGTATAATATAACAACCCCAGTAAAACCCCACTGCAGTTCTTTGCTAGGGTCTGAGATCAAACCTTTGACGTTTTTGCTGTTGATGTTTCGGATAGCTGACTTATGTTCTGCTGTCTGTGGCTGTAGCTCTGCCGGGAATATCTTGACATCTCATTTACATTTGGCTGGTTTTTCAACTCGTAAAAAATTCTGAAAAATACAGCAGCAGTGAATGGAAAAATGGACCCCAGGCAAGCACTGCACATTAACCACAAGCCGAAAAAAAGAAAATATTCCTTTTAACCATCTTCTTTTCATATGGCAGTATAATTGAATCTCTGTCACGGCTTCTTTGAATGACGTGCAAGTGGGGTGGGCAATCCAATCGTGGTGGCACACATTTGAGTAATAAGCTTGAAAACATTTGCTTATCTTCTTAACCGCTGAATAAAGATAGAGCCGTTCCCCCGGTTAAGAGCTGTAGAGAAGAAGATAAATATATATATATATATATATATATATATATATATATATATATATATATATATATATATATATATATATATATATATATATATTTATATATATATATATATATATATAATGGAAGCAGAAGTCAAGGGGGGATTTGAAACTCATTTACATTGCACAATTGATTTCTCTTGCAACTATCCCAGTCCGCAATGTCAGTAATTCCCCCTCTTTTGAGTTTTAATGAAATCCCCGGCTGAATTCTTGTTCAAATTTCTAATTTAGAGCCGCAAGTCAATTGCAGCGAGAATGTTCAAAGATCAATTCCAACAATGCTTCCAAGGGCCTGTGTGTCTCTGCAGAGGGAGTCAGAGGAGATAATATCTTCCCGTTGTAACCATCCCATCCCTGCTGGGGGGTGGGGTGGGGTGGGGTGGCTCTTCAAAAATAGGGGCCTATCAGTTCTCCTTTCCTCCTCCTGATATGATCTCATTTTCTACATAATTAGAATGTGATGCTGCTCATAACGGATGGTAATAAAGATTGAATTATCCACAATGTAATGGTCACAGACACCGAAGCACATGGCCTATATAGTGCATGGTAATTCCTCCTATACATATATTGTATGATAACATTTAATGTACTCTTACATAGATGCAATGAATATTATGTATGCAAACTTCTTACATGAACCAATATACATACACACTCATAATCAATTAAATATGCAGTGCATATTCTTTCTAAATTGGATTAACACAATACAAAAGCCTTCTACCAATTATATCTGAATTATATCCTACAGTAAAAGATATGTGCTAACCTCTAGTAATGAAGCATGGGAAATGTGCGGATTGGCAGACATAGCGGTGTAGTAGCCTGTATATGAATAGGACCCATTGAAGGACCAAGGTGCCTGCTTCCTCTCATTACGCCTATCCTAAGGCAGGCTTTGATTCAACATCTCTAGCATTCCTTCACACAGACAAGTTGTCCTGTCAGAGATGATAAAACTCCAATGTGGCGAGAGTTCAAGTGAAATATTAGCAAAGGGCCTCCAGCAAAACCAGACAATCAATTACTTAACGATATATTCATAAATCAATCAATGAAGCTGACAGCTGATAGACGAAAAAAATGTTTCTATGGCGAGACAATTGGCATATTGGCTTGATTCTCCTTTATCTTGGTCAGTGAATGGTAAAGTTGCCCAGTACCTTGGATTTACTTCTAGATACGATATTGCGGTAGCCTGGCATCGCCCGCCTACCTACTACTAGGATCAGTAACTTATGTTGGCTACTGTTACGTTATGTTAGCCAACTTGAGTTATACTGTATATTGTTGTGAAACTGACATCATTGAGCCATTGTGATAAATGAATTGCTTACTCTCCTCTTCACTTGGTGCTGCTGGGTTAGGGCAGGGCTGGACTGGGACAAAAAATCGGCCCTGGCATTTTTGGCCATGGCAGCCCACCATGATTATTTATACGATATGTGGAGGCAGGGGTGTTGCTCCAAATGCTGGGCCCCTATACAGGAAGTCCTGATGGGCCCTCTGAGAGGTGGTCTTACAATACAAACATGTAAAAGCTATGTTTGTCTATAGTCCAAAACGTATGAGTGACTGGTCCCTCTCTGAGCCAGATGACAACACTTGAACACAACCCCTGGTCTAATGACTCTTAATAACCATGCACACACACAGTGTTTCTCACAGGAATTTGGGAGACTGTGTCGTGGACCCTTGACCTTCTAGGGGGGAGCATGCTCCCCGGGAAGATTTTTTTTCAAATGTTAAAGTAAAATTCATCAATCTGGTGCACTTTGAGGAGAAAACTAAGGCTAAATAAACTGTTTCCTATGTAAGCTATTTAGCACTATTTGCTGGAATAATTTATAGACACAGAATGACCAAAAAGCAGAAAGAAGAAATGTACATGTTTAAAAAATCCAGTCAGCTTCGGGAATTTTTTTCCTTCATTTTTATTTTTTAATGGCCCAATATAGGCCCCTGATCTTCGTAGCCCCGAACAATGTTATTTAAAAAATAACAAAAATGTACTGACGAATGAAAGGCCCATGAAATCCTTTTTTCCCTAAATAACGTTTTTCTGGGCCTTCAAAGATCATGGGCCTATATTGAGCCAGTAAAAAAAAATAAAAAATGTTTTTGGGTGCAGCCCCCCTCTGCCTTGGGCCCCCCAAGCCTGTCCGCAGTCCGACGGCCCTGAACGTAACTGACCATCGTCAGATGCTCATAATTACCGAGTAGAAGTTGAATGCATGATAATACAATTCAATGTAGCCTCTGAATGGGCGGCCCTCTGCTGTGTGTGTGATTGGGCCCTGCCCAGCCTAGAACCATTCATAATGAGTAATGGCCTGGGACATAGTTGTATTGAACTTTCAGGGGAAGTTGACAGCCTGCACGCACAATTATATGTCCATGGCACTCCTGAGAGGGAAGGGCCCTCGGCTGTGTGACTTGGCCGGGCCGAGTCACACAGCCGAGGGTCCATAAAAAAAAAGAAAGAAAAAAAAAAAAAGATTTTTAATTTTTTTTTCTTTTTTTATAAATGGACCCGGCCCGGCCCAAAATGCCTGCCGGCCCACCGGCATTTGCCCGGTACGCCCGATGGCCAGTCCAGCCCTGGGTTAGGGTTACATTTAGAACATTGGTTGGGACCACAGAGCTTTCTTGTAATGGTCGGATGATGATATATTGTCCAGGATAACACAGCAGGAGCAAGTTCGGTCATGTTAAAAAAACATGGTTGTTCTGGATGCCATTTTAGAAAGAAAGTAGAACAAAAACTGGACAGAGAGCAAGCATAAACCCTGCAACGGCTATAATGGCTTGCCTACTTGTTGCACAGGATAGTGTGCCACCATTAGGTACCTGGCTGGTACTTTTTTGGTGCATACTCCGAATCTCATACTCTTTCTTTTTTCTATTCTACATACTACATCCGACGATAAAAATAATCTAGTTAGGATGCAGTAGACATACTATTGGGACATACTTTACTCTCTTATTTCATCATAACATTGCGCCTTGATCTTGCCTCTTGCTTTTATATCCGTCGCATCCCCGTTTGTTTTCATATGGAGGCTTTGTCGATGTGACGTCACTTCACGTGCGCACTGGATTGTGGGTCAGAATTGCCCAAATAGGATGCAGTTTTCAACACTAACAATCTTGGCCGCATGAAGTAGGACATCCGGGTACTTCTAACCATCCTAAATCTGGCCACAAGAATCGGGACATCCTAAATCTTCTTTCTACATACTATATAGTAGAAAGTATCTGATTCGGAACGCAACCTATGACTTTTACATAGTGGAAACCCAAAAAAGGCATCTAGAGTAGAGCCATAGTAGTTCCATCTAATGGAAAAATGACATATGGCAGACCAGTGTCAGGTTGTCTGCTTTCCGCCCTGTGAATGCTACCAATCGGCTCAAGCACAATGACCCTGACAACCCCAAGTGTTGTTGGGACTACAGAACAGCATGCTCCAATGACTGTTGTGCCACAGTGGAAACTTGAAATACAAAAAAACAGCATGGGTGGCACAGAGGGTTGTATTAATGCATAGAAACCTCTCCCTCCCCACCTTCTCTCCTGTATCTGTCCATGTGAGACACAGAGGGTTGTATTAGTGCATAGAAACGTACCTGTGCTCTGCCTGTATCTGTCCATGTGTGAGTACACAGAGGGTTGTATTAATGCATAGAAACGTACCTGTGCTCTGCCTGTATCTGTCCATGTGTGAGTACACAGAGGGTTGTATTAGTGCATAGAAACGTACCTGTGCTCTGCCTGTATCTGTCCATGTGTGAGTACACAGAGGGTTGTATTAGTGCATAGAAACGTACCTGTGCTCTGCCTGTATCTGTCCATGTGTGAGTACACAGAGGGTTGTATTAATGCATAGAAACGTACCTGTGCTCTGCCTGTATCTGTCCATGTGTGAGTACAGTATGGTGGAGGCACCTAGAGTTTTCTCCCTCTCCACGGTATAAAGCAGAGTGTAAAATAAGATTAATCAGTGCCGCCCTCAGCTTGGGTTTAGAGGCCATTTCCCCTGAATCTCAGTGTGGGCCCTCTGTGGCCCTCATCGGCCAGCTTGTAAATAAATCAGCCCCAACCGTATGGCTCTCGTCTTCGGAGATTCAATTTACCTCATGACCACTGAGCCGCTGTGCACTTTTCTCACATCAGGAGACGGCAGCAAGCTGGACAGTTAGAGTTTAAAGACGATGGGGTTGGGAGGGTAAGGTGTGTGTGTGTGTGGTGGTGGGGGGGGGGGGGGTTCTTATGCACAATGAGTCTGGAGTTTGACAAGCTCCGGCGTTCACCCCCTCTCTCTGTCTGACAGAGAGAGGGGGTGAACCAGAGCTTTGTCAGGCAGTCGCAGTTGTTAATTAGTTTCTGGCCTTTCAATTTAAATGTGCCAGGAGACGGTACAGTCAACGCTTAAGGCCATTTGCCATCGCTAAAAGAGTGATCAAAGCCATTTCATCAGTCACACACAGTCCATTCCAAAAAACGGGCTGAATTTTCAAACAAAACTGTCTCAGTTCAGGGAGATACCATCCCAGAGAGATTTGATCGATGTCTCTTTATTCAAAGGTCAAATGCACTCTGAATGGTCTGTCAGCACAGGCCCGTATTGTGTTTGAAATGAATTGCATCTGTCGTGTGAGAAGAACCATGTCCTACTTTGTTGCTCTGTTGGAGTGTAATTATCAGGCAGAATTTAGTTTTCATACATTGTCTTCATGTTAGTCATTGAGTCATGTCCAAGTACTTTGCTTGCCATATTCATTTTCAGATAACTCAGAAGATGTGTTACATTCTTGGTAACAGGCGCAATAGAGTTGGAGATGTAGGTATACTTTTCCATGTCAGGAAGCAGGATAGATGTTTATTTTTTTAATAATGTGTCAGATACAGAAAAAATAGAGAAGCTCAATAAGTGTGTTGCATCTTCTTTGTGTAATCATTAAAAGTTGTACAGTGAGATGTGCTGAAACTTATTGTAACCCTTATTTTTTAGATGGGTAGCTTCCTCCGGTCACTTCTGGATCGGCCTGCCCAATATATCAAATTGTTATCAAGACGCCGATATTGGCTTCCCACGATGTCATTTACATGAATGTGCGATATTTGTGAGTGTGTGCTCCGCTGCGAAGCAAATCAATCACTCCCCAAACCACTCGCTGCTCACCACTGTTATATCTCACCATACCTGTCACTGTCGCGACTGCAGAGCGCTCATTCTCCAAACTCAAGTTGATAAAGACTTAGTTAAGGAGCAGCATGGGACAAGAAAGACTCAGTGGACTGGCTATACTCGTAAATGACTTTGCTGAGCGCAAGGCCCGTAAGATGAGCTTCGAATGAGTGAGTACTTCTCTCTGTTATGAAGTGGAATTTGTGTAGCCTTGATAGTGTCGGCTATATTTTAATGTTTGATAGTTTGGAGACCTCATCAGGCTGTGGTAGTTTGAGCCCAGGTCAGGGCAGGTTTTTAGATAAGTGTTGATATGGAGTTTTAGCCGCTGTCCGTGGTGCTGAAAGGATGGCTTGCAGGATGAGTGTGTTGCCAATAACCTGTAACATTAGCCTATGGTGACAATAGCAGTTCTCTCAAGTGGCTGTGCATGTGTGTGTCCAAGCATGTGTGTGTGTGGGTGGGTGCGCGCGCTTGTGTTCAGGGCAGGGGCACAAAATCACCATGATGTTACGCTGCTGGTTGCGAGCATGGTTGCAAGTGTCCGTCCTTTCAAATTAAATTCCGACATGGTAGAGCCATATAGCTTGTGATTTATTTTGACAAGGCCCAGCTCCTTGTATACTTATTTTAATTATACATTTTTGGCACAATTTGATTCAGTTCAAAATCAAGTTTTATACACATCCAACATGCAGGTACAATGAATGGAGTACAATAGTTTATATTTTGCTTCTAGGGGATGCAATGAGGTCAGGTGACTAAACACCTTATTTGTCTGCAAAGATGTGTTATTT
Source organism: Hyperoplus lanceolatus (assembly GCA_026929865.2). Classification (NCBI taxonomy): domain Eukaryota; kingdom Metazoa; phylum Chordata; class Actinopteri; order Uranoscopiformes; family Ammodytidae; genus Hyperoplus; species Hyperoplus lanceolatus. Next base: position 3,223,307 of record CM049397.1, read on the forward strand.
AACAGAAGTGTAGCACAAGGAAAAGTTAAAGCAGTGCTCTGTTGATTTGATTTTGTGTAAAGTTTTGGTACAGAATTTAGATTTAGATTTGTCTTTGTGGAAATGCATTGACTTCAGGTTAATACTGAGGATACATTTTGTTATGCAAAGATGTCTACAATAGCGGCAACCCAGTACACTTGCCAATGTGCGCCGTCATTCCTGAAGTGATCCCACTAAAAAACAAAAGGGGGGTAGGAAGGATCAAATGTCTCTTCAACACAATGACCTAACAATATCTATTTAAACTGAAAATGTATACATTAAATAATAATAAAATATTTATTCTCAACAATATAATTTAAATGTGTGTGATAAGGCGTGTAGGCACGTTTTAAAGGTCACATATAATGCTCATTTTTATAGGTTAGAAATTGTAATTTGGATTTCCACTGGAAACCCTTTAAACTCAACACATTGCTGAATCTCCTCTTTTCAGCCTCTGTCTGAAACACTCCGTTTTAGCTTCTGTCTCTTAAAGCCCCGCCTTCCGAGAAGCCCAGTCTGCTCTGATGCTCACTTAACAACACTCGATAAAGCAGAGTCACTCTCGCCTCGATGGGATTGTTTCATTTAGAATAGATTGTGCTGCAGTGCAGAGCCAACAGAAACATTTCAATCATGAGAGACTTCATAAACGAAAAGGTTAAGAATGAACAATTCATTTATTGGAATGTGTTGGAGATATTTAAAGAGTATTTGGCGATTAGAACCCATCGCAAAAATCATCTGAAGGGGGCAGCGAAATCCTGGGCTGAGCAGAATACCAGTCTCAATATCAAACAACCTGACTACACATCCTACCTATGCCTGTTCATTCCCATTGTAATCCTTGGGATTCAGTTTTTAATCCTATGATCCCGCGATACATAAAAGCAAGGTATGCTCAGCTACAAAACGATCCATGGCAAGGAGAGTAATTCTGTAGTAATATGTAAACCAGTGTCATCAGTATTTCTGGCAACACCATTTCTACAGTGGATGGAAGTCTAATAAAGGGTGTCTTGATGCAGCAGTATTGTGAGGATTAGGACAGCAGACACCTCATGTTTATACATGAGAAGCAAATGTAATGCTGATGAGCTAGGAGGCTTACTGGTAGAACCATCGGTATACATTATGACTGCTAACAATGCTAACAAGCCATTCCTCAGGAAGCTGTATTGCTAATAGGGAAACCTTTTTCTCTTTCTGGGGCCAAACAGCAGGCGGCCTGAAATAACATGAGCTGTATGTGTTTCTTCTAGGAACCCTATAGTGTTTTCATAATCAAATCGATGCATATTTCTGAAATAGACAATCACATGCTCAGGATTTCTTGACATATTTAATGAGCTTCAATGGAGAGTGTCCAGACCAACAGGCGCAGCAAATTTAATTTGCCAGTGCATAGCGGCAGATCTGGATTTCCAAGCTAGATGTTTCCATGAAATAACCTGTTTTTTCTAACGTGTTAATCAACACCTAAATGAGCTGCTGATGCTTCACCAGCTGCAATGGAGCCTGAGCACAGGGGATTATGGAAATGGCTCCTAGACTGAAAGCAACACCTGAATGCATGTTGATGGGAAACTGTCTTCCTTGTCTGGTGAAAACAGCAAGCACATGCTTCAGACTGTCATCATCCAGGGGTTCACAGCTTTTCACCTATCAATGTGTCGACAGACAACATATGCTGAGCTTGAATAAGACCTGACGGAGGGTGTTTATGGGTTGAATGTGGGATGACATGACATTATAGATTCAAGGTTGAAAATGCACACACCTTACAGATCATCAGGAGATATTCACTGATTTTGAAAATAAGTGATTTGGACAACAAGCTTTTTCTCCAGAATTGCTGACTCCACTGTTTAACTGTTAGGCTCTATGTCCAACCCCTTGTATTTTGTCTTATTTCTTTTTTCTTTTCTCGAATAATGCTGGTTGTTACTGGTTGAGTTTTGACTTGTACAACAAGTGACGGTTGACCGTTAAGGGGCTTGGTTGATGGTATACCTCACCAGCTTTCAGGGAAATTGCAATGTCTCACTTACTGTAAAGAATATTGCAAAATCAGCAGCTGTACATCTCCTCGTGGATGTCCATATGCTGAAAGCACAGTGCTAGCAGCTTTGTGTTCTCTCAGATTAGACTATACAAGAATATTCAGGACCTTAAGTGTACTGAATTAGCCTCACAACCCCTTTATTTGTCCACCGGAAACTTTAACATCAGAGTTAAACATGGCACTTGGAGGGTAATGGTAGTGTGAAAAAGTTTTTCCCTGATATTACAGAATTGATCATTTTATTTTTTTTGTATAGTTCTTTTTATTTTGGTTTAATCTTTGTTTAACAACAAGCAAACAAAAAAACAACAATAGACAAGACATAAGAACAAAGAAAAGGGAAACAAAGGACACGTGTGTATGTTGTTCATTGCTTGATCTTCAGGACATCCTCTGAAAAACATGCTGAAAATGCATCATTAAAGACCAGTTACTGTTAAGACTATTCCCTGCTCTATAAAATGAAAAGAAATCTTTACATACATCACAGCTTTCTATTCGTCAGTGTAAATATAAGACCTGTCATCCTATGAGCAGCAGAGTAAAGATGTTTTCTTAGACTTTTTTTTAAACTGAGACACATTGTGTGGTATCAGCCGGCATTGAGTAGGTTATATAGAGCAGCAATAGAAACATGTAATCATTTGAAAATATTGTTGTGTTTTATTGGTTTTCTCATGTAGGGCGGTTGAAGAAGAGGCTGAGCAGACGATATTCCGTGAGTGGCTGATATTTGATATTTAATTAAAAAAGACAATATCGACCCTGCAGTCCACAATAAACACCATCAAATAAATATGGAGGAAAGCATCCCCATTTCAGATTTTTTCGCAGACACGGGATTGTGAGCGGCCCTTAACATTTTAATTTGCTTCTCTCTCTCTCTGTTGCCCTTTCTGGGAAGTGCGAGCAGCCTGTCAATAACTGTCAGAGGCTGTCTCAGTCAATCAGGCCTGTAAGAGTGCTTGGGCCTCTGGTGGTAACAGGAGGATCTAACAGAAAACAACCTACAACTGACACAGCTCCAAATCTATGCGTTGTAATCACTGGGGAAGCGAGCCCAACCTCTCAAACTGCAGCCTTTACCAGCATGCCTGCCTGACAGACAGTGGACACATGTGCGGTGTAATTGCTTTTTCATACCGTTCAACCCTTTTTAAAATTGATTACAGGCCATGTAAGCGGCTACAGTTGCGGCGAGTAAGGGGGAGGTGGGAGTTGCAATATTGCTTGATAGAGTCATGCTACAAAATGTGTATCTGTAAAGAATGGGGCCCAGCTCCTCTTTTTATTCAGTGAAGCTGCACAAATTAAGTCATCTCCCACAATGGGTCTAATCCAACCCTCTGGTCCTGTGTTTGACACACCACCTAACAAATGTAAAATATGCTGTCCTAAGATTCATTCTCTCTCTAGTTTGTTTACTTATTTCTTCTGGTCCAGATTAATATGTCCAGGATAATTGGTTTTATGACATTACACATTTAATGTTTTAATTCTTATTAAAAGCTGGTCTACATTGTGTCATGAGTGATACAGTATAATCTCCATTATTGATTGATTGTTCAATGTACCACACTACGGCTTCTTGTCAAATGTAAATCACTAATTTAAAATATTAATATAAATGTAATGTGTTTCACCAGTAAATAGGAAACAACATTGTAACTAACTAACGAACAAAATAAATAAATGAATTAAAACAAAATTGCGCTTGTTACATCTCCATGTAGCACTTACATGTGGCACTTTGTTTGGTTTATTTGAAGCTATAGTACTTGCGGGATTCTTGTTGTTCTGAGTTTGTACCTTCATGTTTGAATGCACTTAATGGAATTCGCTTTGGATGAAAGGGTCAGCTAAATAAAATGTAATGTTATGTAATGTAATGTAACAAAAGAAGATAAGTCATAGAGGCGCTCAGGCTGCCTGTCGAGATACAATACAAGGATGGACCAATAGGCAATACACTGCAAAGTAAACCTTAATGATCCTGACTTTATTATAGATGTGGATTGTCTTTATGTTTGACATACTGTCCCATGTTGCTAACGTCATACCAGTGGTATTTATTAACTAAAGATGAAGTTTGCAGTGTCTTTGCAGCCAGCTTGGCAGAGCCGTCCTTTTAGTGTCTGTCTATTAACTCTTCATGTGGTGGTTGTGAAATGAAAGTATTGTTAGGTACATAGTCCTTTCTCCTGCATATGAAACATGTTTTTTCTAGCTTGTAATAGGGATGAATGTGTCCATTCACATTGTAACATTTAACAGGACAATCACATTAAAATTGGAAGCTTCGGGCATTGTTTTGAGGGTCTTTTTCTTCTCCCTGTATGAAAAGGATTGGCTGCCCTTGTGTTTGTACAGTGTTGTGTGTAACTGGGCTGAGTGCTCTCTACAGTCTCTACAATCAATGCAATAACATAGAAATACAAATATAGAGTGTGTTGTTGTTGGTGATTTGATTACTTGCACAATTGTTAAGGGGATTTGCACCACGTAGAACACTATGCTGCATAGTTATTACCTTATTGTGTTGTAATTAAAATCTAGTCTTTATTATTTTCACATAGAGCATATTCCTTAAAACACAATAGCAATCAGGGTTCATAGGGCCATAAACACAGAAACACACACGTATGGAAATAATGCCGTAAAGAAGTTGGCTCAGATCGCCAGAAATGCCCTCTTAAAGCGGCAACGAGTAACATTTAAATATATTTTAAACAGCCTCATGTTTCCTCTCATAATCATAAATTACCTTTATCAGCAAACGAGACCATCTGTGCAAAGAAAGACTTTTTTATATAGTTTTTATTACTGCATTTGATCTGGTCGTACACCCAGTCCGATTTTCGGTTCACGCGTGCATGCTCTATGGTCACATGTCCGTATTGGGCGCAGATTGCAGTGCGGCGCAGGAACGCGATTTGAGAAGCCTATGGCTCCAGGTGAGGGAAGGGGAGCGGGAGCCTTGTTTGAGACAGTTGTTTGTTCATAATGACTGAAAACGGGGCTGAACCATCAAAGAAAAAAAAGAAAATGCAATGAAGAAAAGCTAAAAGGGAGAGTGATAGGCGGGCAGGAGGGCGTTGCCAAGCAACGTATACACAATTTCACGCAGCGAACCTAGACTGCAGTGTTTACTCCTAAATGAATGAGCGGTAGCCTACTAAAACAAAGTTTACTTTGCCTCACCAGCATCATCAGATGACCATTATTCATCTGAAATAGTCATTATTTACAACATAAACACATTACCTCATCGTGATCCATACTAACTAACTGCCATCTCTCGTTCATTCGCTTGGTGTGAGGACACGGACTCGTTCAGCTCCGTGAGAGGTGACAATGCATCAACTCATTGCAATCAGGTGTGTTTAGAACTTACTGCCATTAGTTGATGCTGTGTCACCCATAGACTCACAGAGCCGAAAAGAGTCCGGTGCCCTCCACACTTTCAACACACGGACACGCACCATATTGCTTCCTGATTATTTGAATCTTGCACTCCCTGCACGAGCTAGAAAACAGCTTCACGACAGCTGGCGTCGTTAAAATACTACCGCTTTTGTTCAAAGGTGTCGCCAACGTGCCGACTTACTCGTAGTACCTTTAAGAGCAATTCACAATTTTGATCCAATTGTATTATTGTAATAAGTAGTATTGTCATTGCAATTTATCCTTTTATTTTGGTAGGGAACAAAATTGTAGTCCTTAATGTTAGCCTCATTGAATGCAAACCTAAATAAATAGGTGGAGAAACAAAACAAATACTTCTGCTTCCATACTGATGCACTGCATGGTACAGTTAAGCAATTAACATCCCATCATGCTCTGTGGCTAGTATAACAATGCACTAACAATGCTTAGTCAGTGCATCAAAGACAGCAAGAGAGATACATTTAATTGTTGATAGACATCAGGAGCTTCAGTCACTAAGACTCAACTGGCTTTTGTTTTCCATTTGAACATGACAAATGTCACATTTGCATATGTCATTTAATATGTCAAGAAATCCTGAGCTACCAATCAAATCGTTCTTTCTGATATGGGCGGGCCAAAGCCCTATATGTATAGTGCTCTGGCGCGGATGTACCGGATGATGACAGTGCGCCGCCGAAGCAGTGATAGTAAACAGAGATGGCTGTGGGTATGTTGTTCATGTTTGCGGTTTGGAAGACGGCACTCAAATCTGTCATTAGCAAGTAAGAGGAATGTTCTGTTTTGCCGACCGACCACGCCAAAAATGTAATTTAACAGTTAAACTGGTGTTCGCTAAACAAACGGGGCTTAATATGTCACCTTGTTCATTGCTCTGATTGGGTGTAGTGCTATCCAGTTGCGTGCAGTGACATTTGAAATGCACGCGTTTTTGTGCCGCCCCTTTGGTTGGAAAGGTCTATTGATCGTGGCCATATCCTCTGTCGTTCAAGAAATGGGTCCGGATTTCCAGGCTAGGTCTTGGGAGTTCAATGGTGCAAAAACCACAGGCACTGGTCTACAGCCATGTGTCAACAGGTAATATGATCAGAAGAGTCATCCTTCAGCATATTCTCCACAAGTGGGTGAGTGCAAGTGTGCTGTACACCACTAGGACGGATGCAGGCCTGATTGCTTGACCCCTACAGAACCACACCATACTTCATATACCAAATGATGGAATACATTACAGGACGAATGGTGTTGATCCTGCCAGTAGAGTTGCTTAGCCTTGTAGAATTAATGCCAATGAGGATTGATTATGTTCTGGAGACACATCGTGGCCCAATATGTTACTATGACAATATATTGTTATATATATATATATATATATATAGTTTTCCTTTGATTTGTCTGCCCTCTGTGGAGGCTAAGACAACCTTCATATAATCATATTTGAGATGTTTGAACCAGTGAATATCATTAATATTTTGCTTTTTTGTCCCAATTTTCTGCCAGTCAAATAATCGATTACCAGAGTCAAATAGTGTAACATTTACAGACAGAAAATCAATCAAAATTGTAATGAACGATGTGGATGTGATCTTCTTGTCAGATTGTGCGTTCAGCCACAATACATGGCCCCCAATGTTACAGTTTCCCAGAAGAACTGAATGCAGCAATTTGCCTCAGTCAGAACCCTGAGCCCAGCTATTATTGGCGGGGGAGAGTGAGCTCTTCCCACAAGCATCACAATGGGAGTGTGTGTGTGTGTGTGTGTGTTCAGCAGAGCTTCTGCCCTTTCAGTGTCTCCAGCATCTATATTTTTGGAGTTCACTCAGCGGCCTCTCCAAGTCCTGCCGTGTGCAGATCCCTTTTGCTGTGTTTTTGTTCAGCTACACTTTCTCCTTTAGTGTCAAGGATTAGTCTGACATCTCCCGACTCTCTTGCCTCTCAAATGAGTTGGACTAGTGCTGAAAGGCTGAGAGGGTGCTCTCCTTGTAAAGCCCAAACTCACACTGCTGACGCTTCTCATCCTTGCCCTCCACCTATCTCAACTCCAGTAAAAAAATAAAATAAATCCACAAGAATTAGTGATCCTGCGGATGTGAGAGGGAAGAATGTGTGGTTTAAAATGACTCTGACTGTGGAGCTGCCATGGGCAGTGCAATGCCTAACTCAGCCGAGAGACCTGGCCCAAAAAAGCTTATAGATCTGTCAGCATCTTTTCAGCAACCCTTCTCCTCCACTGTCCTCTTTAGTAGGGGAGAACGAGGTAATGTGAGACATCGGGTAATGTGAGACACCCCCTGTATCTAGGCAATGGAACACATTTTTGGTCATGTGAGCATTATGTTTTCAAGACCCTCCCATTTCCCCTTGGCCATGAAGGAGAGGACCTCATGGTGATGTTGTAAGCATGTTGTTTTCACAAAAATATTGGTTTTGTATGTAAAAGTAAATGTTCTTGCAGTCAACTTAATCAACTGTTGTGCTAAAGCAAATTTATTCAGGAAGAAACACTTCTATCATACATGTTGATGAACTACCAACATATGAAACCATGTGATGATGCTAACTGAAGATTAGCCTGAATGGCTGAGTGGGTTAAAGTGAGACAAATGCTGTGGGGTAAAGTGAAACAGTATATGTGCCATCTTTTAATTAAGGTAACAAGGAGACTAGTTTGGATAGAGACAATTCAGGCCGGAGGTGGGGGTTGAATGGTTGAAGGGGTGTCAGCAAGGGCATGGTTTGGCACATATGTATGTGGGGGACAGGAGAGTGACCTTTAACAACATTAACATCTAAGTAATGTGTCTTTATTCAATGAATGATCCCAATAAAACAAATGCAGAAAAATATTAATCAAAGAGTCAAAAGATGGAAAATGACTGGTGGGTCCAGTCCTGTGTTCTGAGTCCCACGCTGTTCTAGCTGGTTCTGATTGTTCTTTGCTCTGATAGAAGATGCCTGAAAGGGGGGATATCTCTACCTATCATAGGGGAGTCAGAAATACCGTTCAATGAATTTACTCCTGTCCCGTGCTTGTATTGTACTGGGAAAAGGACAGCAGTCAAATGAAATGGCCTAGTCGAGCTATAACCGTAGCTTGACTTAACTGTGCATGTAAACGTATTTGGTAAAAGATGTGGTCGGGCTATCCGTCCGTCCAGCCATCTGTCCAACTGGTCAGATTACCATTAACTTTCCATGTGATCCTTAGAGGAATTATATGGATCTTTTTGACCTAGTGTCATTGTCTGTTCAATACAATTCCTTGACCATGCTATTGGCCTTAATAAGCACAATGGTTTTCCAGGCTTAATGCTGGTGCTCACATGCTCCCAAATGATAATGTTAACATAATGTGGCTTAGCAGCCATTACTGAGGATGGTTGGAGTAATTAGTTTCGCTGGTACTTGCTTGAGAGTACAAGCATTTCACTTGCATTTGCGACTAAAAATAAATGTGTGCAGCAAGAAGAAGCATTGCAAAAGTCTGCCCAAGTAGCCTTTATTTTTTTATTTAAGGTTGATAATACAACAACAATAACTACATTAGCGTTCATCAGTGCTGTCTGTTGAGTTGTCTTTAACTCGTCCTTGCAATGGACCTCTAGAAAGCATTGGGCATGTGGTGAGCTAGATAGTAAGGCGGTCCTAAAAAATGTATGGTATTTATTTTCATGATATCTGTATCAATTTCCAGCTCCAACAATGGAGAGAAATGGGAAAGCTGGAAGCATGGGTAAAAAGAATAACAAAATTGTAATGACCCCTTCCAAATATAAAGCCGAATATCGCAATCGCTAGCCTGACACCGTCCGCCTACATGCTTCTGCTTAATTTTCATTTTCCTTCAGTAGTCAGTCTGGGTGAGCGGTATATTAGTGCGTTTTCTCCAGCCAGATTTCTGCCAGTCCAATCAGCGAACAGAAGGAGTGGCTCAGAAGCCGGCGCATGTAATACGTTACAACCAAACGTTATGCGATTGGTTGGCAGATCCAGAGTGGCACTGGGCAGATCCAATAGATTTAAAATTCAACAGACACCCGTCTTCAAGTGAGTTAACGTTTGTTAATTGAGCGATTCCAGACCTTCTGTACAAATGAAATGAGGTATGATGGTCTGGTAGGACCAGGCTAGCAATAGTCTGCAATATGCATTGTATCGCAATCATGATATATCATGACCCATGTACCGTGATGCGTATCATATCGTGAAGTCCTTGCTAATACCCAGCCCTACTAGAAAGACAACTAAAAGGAGGTGGCCACATAATCAAAGTAGGACGAGATGCTACTCACAAAGATCAGAAAGACCCCCTACACAAAAGACTTCAATTAAAGCAGAGGATACTGCAGTACCAAATGGTCCATCAATATTTATGTTTGGTATGGATAAAAAAATAATATGTCTAAAAATGTTATTAACTATAGGTTATACTAGAGTTTAACCCATTGATGCCGGCTGCTGCGCGACACAACATTGTATCTCCTGCCGGCTGCTGCTGCGAACAGCATTGTTGTTTTATGTAATTGTCATGGTGCGGGCAGCATAGAATGCACTGTCATTGGTTCAAATACACATGAGGTGGGTTTTGTTGATTTTTTAAGACCATGTAACCACCCAAATGTTGTGTGGTTTGCCGAAAATCACGTCAATAAAAAATAAATAAATAATAATAAATAAAAATAAAATAATAATAATAATAATAATAATAATAATAATAATAATAATAATAATAATAATAATAATAATAATAAGCCGGCTGTGTCGGTGTATTACAGAACTGTTAGTGGCGTTCGGAGCGCAGAATCTAGGTCTACTATAGGCTACTGACGAAAATCACACAACACATTGCATCTATTTATTAACAATATTTATGAATTTAGGCTATATTTTCCTGCTCCAACTCAAATTCAGCCAAGCCAGGCAATAGTTAAGCTTCAGTTTCGTTTTCATCTCCATGGTGTACAGCTGTTTGGACCAACTGATCAGCTCTCGACAGCGGGAGTCAGTCTGTGTTCCAGTTGTACTGGGAAGTCGGATTTATGGTGCCAGTGATAACCGAACTAAATTATAAAATAAAGCTACTTTTCCTCCCTCTATCTGTCTACTTTATCCCTCCCTGCACACTCAGCTCTACTTCCTGCTTAAAGGAAGCAGGATTATAACCTCTTTAGCACATTATTTTAAATATCTTATATTATTTATTCTTTTCTCCCCACTCATTTTGACGATTTTGAACAATTTACGTTTGTAAGCGCTAAGGGAGCTGTTTAAATAAAACCTGTGAACTTACCTTTAAATGTATTTTATGTCATGTTTCATGTGCTACACAGGCTTAGATATTAAGGTTTTGGTGACGTTGACATTTGTAGTATTCTTCGAAAACCTCAGGCATTAAGGACATGCATCCTGATGCCATAGTCATCAATGGGTTAAGAAAAAGTTTTAAAAAAGCCTGGTTGTATGTGTATCAAGCTGAACTATACCAGCGTCACAAAATAACATGCCGGCTGCTGTCAAGTAAAATTAATTGCATACATTGTATAAGTGCAAGGTCAGAATCAATTCAAAAGGTGTCATCCTCTACCCAAGAACATACTGGAGATAGTGCGGATCATGCTGGTGCTCCCCCATTTCAGCTGCCGGGTGTGAACGAGGATTTTCTGCACAAAAATCGCATACATAATTCAACAAGAAGGCTTTGGAGTGTCCACAACTGAAGACTTGGCATGGATCAGCTTTGAGGGGGTCTTCAGTACAGCATATTCCTCCCGCCTGCTATGGATGGCTGGCTGATGGAGCTCAAAATAGGCCAGCCGATCTGCTTCCAAATGCTGCTGGACCAGTTATCTCCTTTGTGTCTTGTTTTTGGCTAACCCTTGAAGAAAAAAAGTGTCAAGTAAAATGAATTGCATACAAGTAAATGCAATTTGAAATAATGATACAAAATAGTGCTCCTTTTTTTCCTCAAAATGTTTTTATCATTTTGCCGGCAAATGTCTCATTGTGTTATTTTTATTAAGGAAGAACTGAGTCAAGCTGACCTTTTAGTTTGAGCCGCTTGACGTTGTACCCAGTGAAAGTGCAGCAAAAAAAAGTGAGGGCACTGAAGGGGTGAAGTTATTGTGTAATGACTTGAGCACATTAATGCTACAAAGAACCCCATGACCTCATAGTCAACCTCACAAAATGATCAATTATGTCATTTTGGATGTAATGAACAGTGCAGCCTCTAGGGGTCTGCTATCAGAGCCTCATGGCAGTATACTCTCCATCGTTAAAAATCCACACTGTGTCAATGTGTCCGTGCATTATCCAAACAGGCCACGTATTGCTTATTGACCTGGCATGTCTCTGAGAGATTGTTGATTTGAATCTGTTTTTTGTTCAACATGGTCCCACGGCTTGCCAGGGATTGTCTGCTAGCCAGCCAGTGCCTGCCACTGCCATGTGCCCGTGTGTGTCCCTGTATGCAGATTTGATACCCAAGGCATTTATCAAACAGGCAGGTCCGCTACACCCAGCCCTCATGTGAAGCCATGTGGAAACGTGTGACTGGCAGCAGATAGGGCGAGGGGAGCATTTTAGAGACAAGTTAAAATTAACCAGTGTAATGAGGAAATAAGTGACTTATTGGCGCCGCAGTCATTCCCTTCATTAAGGCCCATACTTATGATCATCCGTCACGAGCAGAGCAGCCAACACTCTACGGCAGGCGGGTTTTATGGAGCGTGGATTGTCACCTTGTTCCAATTATCCGCTACATTTTGGATGTGCTAAGAGAAAAAGACACGGCGCATCATTAGTTGTTGCTGCAGTATATGGGTGGAGAGAAACAGCTTGTCTGGGATCAGCAGTGTCTGAATATTTGAATACATTGTAGCAGCAATTAGCTGATTTGAGTGGTGGCGAGGAAGGGTGTTGGTGTTGAGGAGAATGACATAACTCAACCATTAAGTGTGATGCTTTAAAGGTCACATATTATGCTAAATGCACTTTTGTAAATGTGTTCTAACATATCCATGGGTCCACGGTGTGCCTAGAGACTGCCAAAATATTAAAAAAAATAACAATTTCCTTTTCTCACTCTTCCCCTTTCTGAAACCCCCACCCCTCCCCCCCAATATACTCCAGTCAGAATTCTCGCCGACTATATCGTCACAGTCGGCACAGCCACATCCCCATATTTTCTTTATATGTCCATGCTTCCCCCCCCACATTAGTAACCAGAAACGTCATGATGGCATGATAAAAGTGCTCTGTGTGAAATAAAATAAAAGTTAAAAAGAAACTGGCTGTATTTGATGCAGAGGATGTATAGTTTATTCTGTGCAGTTCAGAGCTGAGACAGAGACAACCTCAGTGTGTGTTTGCAGAAACAGCTTGTGGTGGCTCGTTGTAATGGCTTGCCTCCACATGTGGTGATATATGTAGACAAAAAAAAAAAGGCTGCCGTCTCCCTAAGAGCAAAACTCTGGCTCAACACGCAGGACTGCCTGCTATTTTCAAACATTAGGAAAGCCCTCGCCACATTGATTTCTTCACAGCATATGTTTTTGTCCTTTTTTATGCTTGTTTTTCCAAAGGTAATGCATGACATGAATGCGTTATTGGCTGTAAATCAGTTCTAGACTGTGGGCGTGGAAGCGGGGTTGGAAAAAGGAATAACACACTTTTTTCATCGTGATGTGTGTACCGCACGGATACAAATAAAGAAAGCCATCATCCAGTTGGGTCCCTTTCATCCACCATCCCATATCGGCTACAAAAAAAAATCATCTCCATCTCACTGTAGGACTATATTCAACCATATGAAAATGTATAGTGTTGACTTTTCTGTCAAGTTTTACAGATCAGAATCATTCCTGTATGTCTAGAGCTTTTGCAATTTCCTTCTGTTGTCACACAACATACCATTCCATCTAATTGGTTTGACCTTTTGGCATGTAAAATAATGTTTATGCTTTAACATAACATGCAATTTATATCATCAGTATGTTTGACTGTGATTCGATGCAATTGACTCGAATGTGACTGAAAAATACATTAAAGGTGCAGTGTGTAATAAGACATCATCAAGTAAGTTCTAGAAAGTTTTAGAAAGTTCTAGAATGCAACGCTCCCTGGGTAACCCCACCCCTTTAGAATAATAACAGAAGCTACAGTGGTCTTCAAGGACAAGAACAATTCTAAATTTCAAACAATGCACCTGATGACATTCCAACTATAACACTTCCAAAATGGCGGCGACTAGGCCTTGGTCCAGGGTATGGAGAAATATGGACATATATGAGACCCTTTCTAAGGGAAAAAATAATAATTCTAAAAAAAAAAATCAGCTATTATGCACTAAATTAAACATACTTATGGATATTATAGTTATTTTCTACAAAATCTGCTAGGAAATAAAACCCAAAATTCTACACACTGCAGCTTTAACTTTACTTGATCAATTACTGTATAATCAAAAATACAATATAATATATAGGATCCAAATATTCAATACAAATCTGTCCAAAAACAAAGTTGCTCACAACTTGGCCCTGGAATGTTACAAACTCCAACACAACATTTAGGTAATTATTTGATCAAATGAACTTTAAACATAGACTAATACACATAGCCTAATACATATATGCATACATTCATATAGTAAGTACATTCATACAGTAAGTACATTCATACAGTACATACATACATACATATATACATACATATAATAAAACCATTTATAATTACCAGAAATGTCTTGCACTAAACCTTAGTTAAAGGTTGTAACAAAAAACAAAAAAATATAACATCAGTAAACGTCCATTTCAAATAATATAAAATGCATTAATGTGCATAAACGTCAATGTTGCAGCTGCTAACAGTGGAGCTTATTTTAATTGATTTTAAGTGCAAGCAATTTCGTCATACCCTTTTGTTTTATTCCCCTAGTCATCTGGCTATAGGCCTAATGAACCAGTAAATAAAACTATGGAGGTTAGCTAAGGTGTTCAAATAAGCTGTAAGAGAAACGTTTTTATTGTTGCCCTAAGTTGCATATAACATGTGTAAACAGCATCTCATACAGTGGCTAAGTTTACATTTGCAGGGTGAAAACCTAAATAGGTCCCTGTTCCACTGGAGCAATGTTACTTGAAGATTAAACATGCAACTGTCGCTCCATAGTCAAACATAAACTCAACTCATTTAATGCTAATACGCTTGTAAACAACTAGCTTTGAAGCTTTAGCTTTAATTATAGATGTAGAGTGGGTTTCAGTCTGATAAGCTCTCTTCCTTCTAACTCAAAACCACCTAGATTTTTTACTTTTTCCTGACCAACATCTTTCGGCCATAACTCGGATGTGTAAATTGGTCAGAGTTTCCCTTAATGTGAAATAAACGGTGTGAGGTTATAACAACAGGAACATACTACTCAGACCATAGTTCATGATTGTCCTTAAACATCTGGAGAGTGTGTGTATGTATAACAGAGGTGAATATAAAGTCTGTTTGCAGTATCTATGAAAACAAAAAGCTCTCTTGACCATTCTACATCCATCCATCTACCTCAGCCTCTCTGTCCCACTTTGCTCCTCAAAGTTTTGACACATTTAGCATTTAGCCAGAGTCTTTATAATTGGGGTCACCTCTACTAAAGTGTTAACCATAACCCATAATGACATCATCCATAATTTCATTTTATCGCTGCGGATTTATGTACCTTTTTACAAACTGCGGTTAACTGCACTAAAAAAATGAGTACAGTATATATAAATGAAAGGGCACAACAAATACGCATTTGTTACAGTAACGAGACCACATTTTATTTGTTACACAATACATCTGTAGCAGCCTGGCTTTTTCAAATTTTTCCGGCCACACAATGGGAAAAACAGGGTAAAATGGGGGTCTGAATAGCTAAAGGAAAGCATGCGTAGCATTATGATTAAGTCATTTACCTGGGATGACAGCATATTATGTCCATGCATTCACCTCCCTGCATGTTTGTTTTATGTGTGACCTCTTTTCACACCTGCATCCATTCATTTACCCATTTAACAAGAACACCACTGATTGAGAGAGGTGGTGAGAGAGAGGGGGGAGAGGGCGATTCGATTTCGGAAGGACAGAATTGGATTTGATGCTGGGGCATAATAGCTTTCATGGGCTTTTTTTTTACAGCGCTGAATAGCTTAGCTTCAGCTGCCTTGATGGGACCGAGGTGTACTTCTGAGATCACACACATCCTGTATCCTTATTGTCCCAAGGCAGCCAGCAGAGCTTCTCCGTCTGTGTGCTTTTACCCCGAGATGGTGAGCACAGGACCATGTGTGTGTGTGTGTGGGGGCGGGGGGGTTCAGGCTGACTTTCAAAATGAAAAGAAATATCCGGTGTACAATGTCACACTCTCACAATCTCTCAGATCGATGTTTTCCAAAACTGTTCTGTGATGGATGAGCTGCCGCGAGGAAGCAATAGTTGTGAACTGGGCCCTGGCAGCTTGCCAAACTCTAAAGGGAATGATAGCTAACCTGCTGTGAATTGTCGTTAAAGATGGTGGCACGTCTGTGGGCAACACAAAGGATTTGTTTGTGTGTGTGTGTGTGTGTGTGTGTGTGTGTGTGTGTGTGTGTGTGTGTGTGTGTGTGTGTGTGTGTGTGTGGTGTGTGTGTGTGTGTGTGTGTGTGTGTGTGTGTGTGTGGAGCAACATATGATTCCCTGTGACTGAGATGAGATGTATTCAGACTCACACAGCCACCATTTGAGTAATCAGCCTTATTCCTCTCCACTGGGTCTGCTCTGATTTCAATTCATCTGCAAATTGCTGTGAGGAAAACTGTTCTGCTAGAATGGGGGACGTATTGTACACCGTCCTTTCTTCAAATGTGTTAGCTTTTTCTTTGATGAATGGGATAATTCAAGACATTGTCGACTGATAAATCAATTTTAAATGTGAAAACGGTGGGCTGTTGAGCTGTTGTTGGTAAATCAAAATGCAACTTCAATTTGTTTTCTTTGTTTTTCCCCCTCCACCGCTTATTTTTATCCAACTGAAAAGGATTTTGGCTTGCCTGTGTTTTTTCTTGGTACTTGTTTATTGTTCATTCGAAGCATTGTTCTACTACTAAAAGAGACGTGGGATGAAGAAGTAACAAGGTAACTGGTTGTTTTTTGCAGGTGCCACGGGGGATTCCCAGCCCGCTGCGGTGCCCTCGGCTCAGGGCACCCTGCCTCACTTCATCCAGGAGCCGGAGGACGCCTACATTGTCAAGAGCAACCCCATCAAGCTGCGCTGTCGGGCCACTCCCGCCTTACAGATCTTCTTCAAGTGCAACGGGGAATGGGTGCACCAGAATGAACACTTCTCCCAGGAGTATAAAGACCTCGACACCGGTAAGATGAACACACCTTTGTGACCTTCTTCAGCCAGTGCACACATGTCATTTAAAGGTGAAGTAAGCGATTTATTTATGTTAATATAAGCGTTAAATCGTTCTTTATTCATACAGTGATCACTATATAGTGTGCTTGTTTTAATAAGCCGGTCATAGTGTGCTTGTTTTAATAAGCCGGTCATAGTGTGCTTGTTTTAATAAGCCGGTCATAGTGTGCTTGTTTTAATAAGCCGGTCTCTCAGTCAACCGCTCATGTAATCGTCAAAAAAACCTTTCGGGGATCCCACTACTGATAACCAATCAGAAGAGAGAACGCTAAAAACCGGCACCCGTCTCACTGTTGGTGCACGTGCAGAGCGACAGATGGGTGAATGTGCATTCGCCTACAATGGCGGAGCAGGTAAAAATCCTTCCCAATGTCTGTGTCGATGGTTTTTATCATGTTTTATCACATTTACAGATCTGAGATGATGCTAGATAACTCGCTGCTTTGAAGACCGCAGTGCATTAATGTGGTGACGTGGGGTCAAGGGAGGGGACTGCTAACTGTAGTCACTGACAGGAAGTTAGCTCAACTGACCATTCCGCTTACTGAACCTTTAAGGGGAGGACTAAAGGTGTAACAACAACAATAGCAAGCTGATGATTTGCTATCATTCATAATAGAGGGATCACAGCGGGCTATAGTGTTGGTCTCCAGGAACTTAAAAAAAGCAGGTGTTTAATGATGAACAGACTGTACTTATAGATTTAGATCAATTACTGAGCTGCAGCGGTTTTTCTCACTTACTTGTCGTGTCAGATTACAGTCTCACAGCTGTATGGCAGAACTATTTTTTGTGAAGAACATGTATGAAAATGTCTCTGTTAAACCAAAAAGCAGTTTGCTCAAAGCAACTTTACAACTGGTCAAAGTCAAAGTCTTTTATTGTCAGTTCTGATATATGCAAGACATACAGTACATCAGAATCCAAATGCCATTCATCTCTGTCCCACAGTGCAGTTGGAACGATACAATAAATAAATAAAAATATAGAGTTAAATAAGATAAACAAGATAAACATTAACAATATTTACATAACATAAATTCTAAATACTAAGTAGTGCAAAGGAATGTTCTGTGCAATATAAACAGAATCATAAAAACACGGGACGAGATATTAACTGTCCGCTGTGCCAATAGATGGTATTGATGCTCACACATGAGGTTTGCCTTGATGTTGAGTGACGTGGGAACTGATATGGGACAGATGTAAATTTCGGGACACATCCTCAGTAGTGTACCTTCGAATCAGTGGGTGTTTCGGCCTTTCATCACTAGACACTCTCATCAAAGGTGGCCAGCTACAGGGTGATCAAGCCTGTGCTTGTGTCCCATGCCCAATCATAATAAATGTCATGGTTGTTGGAGCCGCCCACGGGACTATGCAAGGCAGGGGGGTCCTCTTCCCTGAGTCAGGCCTAGAGCTGACCGCATACATCTTGTTCACCCTCCTCCTGGAGGGTTCTGACCTGGGTTCTCAAGTGGGTGATGGGGGTGGGGATGATTGAGCATGTCATGTTGATGTTTTATGAGCCCAGCAAGAGTCCTTCGGCTTGATCCAGATCCACTGGCTGCTTCTTTCGGCCGCTTCAGAGACTGATCTTATTGTCTGTCGCAGAGCCTGTCCATGGTTGCCAAGGTCTTTCAGCAACCTGATTGTGGAAGAAGCCACAAAACCTCCATATCCCACTTCAACCGGATAGATTTTCGGATTCCATCCTCGTTGCTGCGCGTCTGCTGCCAGTTCTGTGTAGCGCAGTTTCTTGCGCTCATAGGCCTCTTCAGTTGAATTCTCCCATGGGACTGTGCGCTCTATGATGTTGACAGACTTCAGTGACGGGGACCAGAGTACCAAGTCTGGTCTAAGGGTGGTGGCTGCAATCTCAGGTGGAAAGATTAGTTGCTGGCCAATATCAACTAGCATCTTCCAATCCTGGGGCTTGGCTAGCTGCCCAGCTTCTGGTTTGGAAGGGGGATGGTTGTGCTTTCTCTGACCCTCTCGGCTGAATGATGGTGCCGGGATATAATTTGTTGCTCTCAGGGGCAGGGAGTTTGTGGTATTCCTTTTGCTCTCCAGAGCTGCTGCCAGATTCTTGAGGACCTGGTTGTGTCTCCAGGTGTAGCGGCCTTGTGAGAGGCTGGTCTTACAACATAATATATAGAATAGAATAGAAAGTAAAAAGTAGATCATTAATAATATAACTAAACATCTAAGCACAACTCTGCTGCTGGAAACCACTGAAACAAAACACTGATACCGGTACACCCAATGCATGTTCCTTCAATCCATCTGTTTGGATGGCATTATCATTGATTATTTACAAAAATGTAGTAAACAGTTTTCTGTTCCTTCTGATAGTGTCAGGCTGAGTGTAGAAATGGTTTTATCTGTTTTAAACAACAAAATAAAGACGGTGAGGTTGTAATTTAGCAGCCAGATATGCTAACATTTGCAGCAAGTATGTGTCATTTAGTACCCGGAAATACAGGAAAGATCTTCCATCATGCATTGCGGTGTAGCATTATCACTCTGCATGTTTTCAGGTCCTCATCACTGCGTTTTAAACAAAAGCGGAGCAGCTTTGGAAGCTTTCAAGCTGGGTCAGGCAATGTGTGCTCTATGTGGTCATTTTAAGCATCTTTGCAGAGCTAGATGGAGTTGCACCACATCAGCACAATATTAGCTAGTTCCACACACAACTTGTCACTCACAGAAACATATAGATCGGGTTTCCCTTATCTATTTATATGCCCTGCGTTCCGAATCGCATACTTTCTACTATTTAGTATGGTAGAAAAAAGATTTAGTATGTCCCGATGGTTAGAAAGACCCGAATGTCTACTACATCCAGCCAAGATTTTTAGTGTTGAAAACAGCATCCTATTTGGGCGATTCTGACCCATAATCCAGTGCGCACGTGAAGTGACATCACATCGACGGAGCCTCCATATGAAAACAAACGGGGATGCAAACGATATAAAAGCAAGAGGCAAGATCAAGGCGCAATGTTATGATGAAATAAATAGGTAAAAGTAAGTCCCAATAGTATGCCCACTGCATCCTAACTAGATTATATTTATCGTCGGATGTAGTATGTAGAATAGAAAAAAGAAAGAGTATGCGATTCGGATCGCATGGATGATCACATTCTGAAATAGTGTTACGACAGTAGTTTTCCCCTGTCCCAAGGTAGTAAAACAGCAAGTTTATTGCACACTTTAATTGTTCACTTCTCAAATAACATTTTCAAATTCAAATTTAATTTCAGCTCGGCCACCTTCCAGATCATTACCAGTGAGTAGATATTATGGGGTCACCCTGACTTAAAGAGCTTCCCCCTGTGAGGATTTCATTAGTGTGGGTGGAGAGTGGAGAGTTTCATTAGATTCTGAGTACCTTTTAATTTGGCATGAAAAAATGAAACCTTAGTGATACTGAAACGTAAAGAATATTGGTCCTAGTTTGGCCATTCAAAAGCCCTCTTTGTTGGCAATGCTTAGTTTAACTACTGGGGGTGGTAAAGCCTTAAGCAAATACAGTTTTAGGATTTAACATACACACTCCAGCAACATAACAAAGCAACCCCACAACTTTCATTGAATCAAAGGATGCTGAACTCTGATTGGTGCATGACATTTGTGACATCACCTCCACCTCATACCAGTGAAGGTGAGTCGGGAAAAAAAGCACATAAGAAATTCCTCTAAACTTTCTGACTTTAACATATGAAAGATGTTAATGTAGGACCCCAATCCCTCATGGTAAGAGGTTGATTGAGAAAATAGTTTTTGGGGGGTTTTGAACGTACATTTTGTTAGCCTCATAGCATTATAGCCTAAATCATATTTACTCTACTCTACTTTTACTCTACATCTACTCTATTCTACATCTACTCTACATCTACTTCACCCTACTCTATAACCCTTAAAATATGACTTTTTAGACAATTGTGCTATTAGGCTAACGAAAAGTAGATGTAGAATAGAGTAGATGTAGAGTAAAAGTAGAGTAGAGTAAATATGATTTAGGCAATTATGCTATGAGGTTAACGATTCCTGAGTGGATCTCAAGTGAATCCTGACTGACCTGCCAAGAGAAATAACAGTATTCGTGTTTTTTGTTGAAATTTAAACACATATGGTGTACATGTAGTTAACTCCTCTTAGTTTGTCTGTACAAACAGTTGTATAATGTTTTCTATGACTGGATGGAACTGTCCAATGTTAAGCAGGCAGGCAGTAATAAGGTTTCATTACAGAAGATATAAATGATATATCTAAAGTGAAGACATCTTGTCCTTACGCTGCACCAATTATTGTCATCAAAACTATGTAGTATATACTTTATATAATATTGAACTTCTATACTAAATCACTGGAATCCCCCTAAACATTTTTTACTGTATTATTAAAGAAATAACATAAAAAGCCAGCCTTGCTTGAACATTCCGTCAGCTCTTGTTATCAGTAGAACACCTGCTTTATTGGCCTATTTCCTCTTGTATAAGGCACATTAAATGTTATGTTCTGAAAATTAAAGGGTTTTAGACTCGACAATAACCTTAATTCAGTTTTTAAAAATACTGTCTCAGAGCTTTCAATCACGCTTTTAAAGCCTATAATCATCACCCTTTTTTTGCCATTCTTTTTTATGTGTTGGGTTTGCACTGTTTATTTTTGTTTTAATGTTTGGGAATTAAATTGAGTAGGTGACAAATTTGTTCCATATTTGGACCATTACTCTTAATGGTGAAGTAAGCCATTTATTTATGTTAATATAAGTGTTAAATCGCTCTTTATTCATACAGTGATCACTTATATAGTGTGCACATTTCATAAAGCCGATCTATCATTCACCCGCTCTGCATGTAATCGTCAAATAAACTTTCCGGGGATCCCACTACTGATAACCAATCAGAAGAGAGAACGCTACAAACCGGCACCCGTCTCACTGCCGGTGCACGTGCAGAGCGACAGACGGTTGAATGTGTATGCGCTTAAAATGGCGGAGCAGGTAAAGGTTTGTATCATGTTTAATCACACTTATGGATCTGAGATGATGCTAGGGGTGAATGAATGAAGGGATGGGTGAATGTGCATTCGCCTACAATGGCGGAGCAGGTAAAAATCCTTCCCAATGTCTGTGTTGATGGTTTTTATCATGTTTTATCACATTTACAGATCTGAGATGATGCTAGATAACTCGCTGCTTGAAGACCGCAGTGCATTAATGTGGTGACGTGGGGACGAGGGAGGGGACTGCTAACTGCAGCCACTGACAGGAAGTTAGCTAAACTGACCATTCCGCTTACTGAACCTTTAAGCTAATCAGCACGGAGATACGTCGTTCTTCTATACACCAGCTGGAAACTTTTGAATAATAAGTGAATATACTGTATCAACCAGTTTCTGCAGCCAACACGTTCTGAGTTCATTCTGATTTCAGGTTCCAAGTCGAGGTTATGATTTGCAGTGCGATGAAAACTGTGGCACGCCGTACCCATTAAATGCCATCAGTGTATATGTCAGGTGGAAGCTTGTTGATTACAGGACCTGATGGAAGGCCTCCTAAAGGGATTTCTGGGCGAACAACAAAGCCAATGTGACACCTCTGCTGGAAGGCTGTGTGATTAGAGGCTATGCAATGCCTGTCTTTCTGGTATTCATGAAGGTCCCTCCACAGGAAGGAAGGAGAGGCTTTAATTGCTTCTGGAAGTTCATTACAGTGTGATTGCTGTGCTGTGAAATTGTTGTAAACTTGATAATGGCACACATGAAATGTACAGGACTTTAATTGTACAAGGGGGAACGTTTACTTGGTTGCTATTTTGCCTGTTCACTTTATATGCCACATCAACCATCAGGAGCAGGAGGGAAGTCAATCAGCACATTTTGACAGATATGTGTAAGAAATGTTTGAGCGAAAAGATGACTTTCTCAAGGCTTCAAACAAGCAACCGTGTGTGTGAACTAACCAAAGCAAAGAGGCTGGAGGCTTTACAAATCGTTAGCCTCATAGCATTATTGCCTAAATCATATTTACACTACTCTACTTTTACTCTACATCTACTCTATTCTACATCTACTCTGCTCTACATCTACCTTTCATTAGCCTAATAGCATAATTGCCTAAGTTATATTTTAAGGGTTATAGAGTAGGCTATAGAATAGAGTAGATGTAGAGTAAAAGTAGAGTAGAGTAAATATGATTTAGGCAATTATGCTATGAGGCTAACGAAATAACAAATGACACATTATTCCATTTAAATGTTATGTATATAGTACACTCTTGCTTACAGAAATAAACTCAGGAGTGTTTGCTGCCTTACCTATATTAGTCTGGTATGACCACTTGTTAATGGTGGCTAAATCGTTGAGGCTTTTTTATTCAGAAGTGACTTCAAAAAATGCATTAATGCACAAACTCAGAACGACAAGATTCATGTAAATGCATTTACTTTGAATAGGCCAAACTACAAAGTGCTACACAGAAGTGCAACACATAAGTGCGATTTATTTTGTAACCATCATCATCTTCATAACCAAGGTGCAGTCGGAAGAGATGGGTCTTTCCATTTGGGAGCCTAAACAGCAAACTGTTGTGATTTTGTTGAGTGTATCAGATTGGTCAACATTTTACACATACATTGTCAATGTTGTTTTGAGTTGCTTGTTTTGAGACCCTCTGTATTGTTGTTTATTCAAAAATATTTGAACAGCGGGTACCATTTTGTATACATCCAGGGCTGTCAAACCTATCACCAGATTCACAGATATAACATGGTCCTGGGGCGCTCCGATGGTGTGTAGTGGATAGCGCGCATACCATATTGGCTCCAGCCTTCGTTGCAGTGGTCGCGGGTTCAAGTCCGACCCGTGGACCTTTACTTCAGGTCATCCCGCTCTCTCTCTGTCTCCCCATTTCAACTCTGTACTGTCAAATAAAGCTTGAAAATGCCAAAAAAATAATCTTGAAAAATTAAAAAATAAGATAACATGGTCCTGACAATAGCAAAAATAGACACACAAAAGAAAAAAGCACTTGCACAATCGGATTGTGTAGAATAATAACAACAGGGCCATGGAGCCATTACTTTGAGTTGTTTACAGGAGGACACTTATTAGTATTCCTCTTTCCATGCTACAGACCATAGTGTGAACAATGGTGGTGACTCATGTCGTGGAATTGAAATATCATCCTCTAGAATGATGAGAATTAGGCAATTAATACCAGATGACACAATGTTTAAATACAAAATAAACAGATCTTTAATGTCTGCAAACATGAGTCAAGACAACAATACAGCAATGGGATTGTAATGAAATGACTGGAGAATGTTATAACACAGGGGTTTTCAAAGTGTGAGAAAGTGAGCCCCCCTCAGAGAACAAATTTCAGGAGCCCCCCCAATTTTTTTTTATTATTTTACAAATTTAAACATGTTTTTGAAACATTCTAAACATTTTTGTGCGTTTTTAAACACATAATCCAGTGTTTTAATCCTGCTTCCTTTGAGCATGGATAATACTGACTGAGTGTGCATCGGAGTGAAAGATAGCAGACAGACTTGCCCAAATTATTGACTAGTTAAATGTCAGTCACACACCCAGTGTTTTTTCGCTAGTGCCTCCAATGTCCTGCTGGAGGAGAATAGTGGCCAGTGGAGAACCAGACCCTCCTAGGGGGTCCGGGGGTATGCCCCCGGGAGATTTTTTCACCTTTTTAAAGTGAAATGCATGAATCTGGTGCACTTTGAGAGGACAATTAAGAGGCTAAATATGAGGAATTTTGTGTGAACAAATAATTTGGAGACACTGGGTCTGATGAATTAGAAGCTATTGAAGAAGGACACATGGATTTTCCATAAAAATATTAATTTAAAATAAACAAAATGTATGCAGGGTCCTCTGGGTTGGGCTTGGTGCTCTTTTTCTTTAACGAGACCTATTCCTCTAATTTACTGAATGCATTTAAATGCAGTGAGGGGAACGAAGCAGAAGAACTTGTGTCCAGCTATGCCGTGATCTTAGTATAAAAAAGAAAAACTAAAAAAAAAAAAAAAAAAATATTTTTTTTTTTTTAGTTTTTCTTTTTTTTACATATTCATCCGCGCCCCCCCCCCCCTAACCCCGCGCCCCCCAAGGGGGGCGCGCCCCACAGTTTGAAAACCGATGTTATAACATGTAAATGTATCAGCCTACGTAATACATTTTCAGGGTTGGAATAATGAGACATAACAACATATGTTGGTGCGGCCTAGTCTCCAGTACATACTATCTTAGTTATAACAACTTTACTTTATGTTACATAAGACTAAGGTCAGAAATGTTTGGTCTATACTATGAATATTCACAATTTATGACAATACAATATAGTATAAATATATTTCATATATTCATACAATATTAATTTCCATAACACTCATCCTCCACATTGTTTGTTTCCCATCCAGTACTCAACCTCAAACATGATCTTTCTGTCTTGTTGCTACTGAGACACCTTCATGTATCCGTGAATACTGCAAATTAAACTATGCCTTGAAATGTTTGTTTTTTTAAATGGAGGGAATAAATGACAGCCTTTTACATTAACTGTACAGCACAGAGACAAATAACTAGCCTCAAATGTATCGGTAAATAATGACAAATGTAACTGTTACTCTGATATTCCCTGCGTTCCGAATCGCATACTTTCTACTATATAGTAGCTATGTAGAAAAAAGGTTTAGGATGTCCCGATTCTTGTGGCCAGATTTAGGATGGTTAGAAGTACCCGGATGTCCTACTTCATCCGGCCAAGATTGTTAGTGTTAAAAACAGCATTCTATTTGGGCGATTCTGACCCAGAATCCGGTGCGCACGTGAAGTGACGTCACATCGACGAAGCCTCCATATATAATATGAAAACAAACGGGGATGCGACGGATATAAAAGCAAGAGGCAAGATCAAGGTGCAATGTTATGATGAAATAAATAAATTGAAGTATGTCCCAATAGTATGCCTACTGCATCCTAACTAGATTATTTTTTAAAAAGAGTCACACACTCAAATATCTTGTTGGACCATATTTAGCTTTGATTAAGGCACATATTCACCCTAAGACATTTTGATAAGCTTTATTTGGCACATAAGGTTGCTTAGAACCTAGACCTGACCAACTGAAGCGACCCCATATCCTACTGCACACTGCCACACAGGCTTGTACAGTAGGCACTAGGCATGATGGGAGCATCACTTCATCCACCTCTCTTCTTACCCTGATGCATCCATCACTCTGGAACAGGGTCAATCTGGTCTCATCAGACCAGACAACCTTTTTCCAATGCTCCAGAGTCCAGTCTGTATGCTCCCTGGCAAATTGAAGCATTTTATCCTGATAAGCCTCACTGAAAAGTGGTTTTCTTAAGGCTACACATCTGCCGAGTCCATATCCCTTATGTTCTTATTGCATTGTGCTTGTGGAAATGCTCTGACATTCACTATTAAACATAGCACAGAGTTCTACTATATTCTCCTCACTAATTTTCTTTGTGTTATGCAGACCTAATAATAATTTCACCCCTCTGAAACAGAGTTACATCTTACATCCAAAGCCACAGCATATGTCTTCTGCCATGGTTGTTTAAGAAATAAGAAGCTATACAGGGTTAAATAGGGTTAAATAACGTGTTGCCAACTGAAACATATTAATCACTGCAGTGTTTGAGTGATGGAGGGCTCTTAACTAGTAAAATCCAGGTAGTGACTTTTTTTTGGGGCGGGCATTGTAGGGTCACAGTATGCATTGTAACATGTCTTGTCAGGAAAAGACATATTTCTAATTAACAACAATACCTACTTTATTGTGCCATGAAATTGTGCTTGTTGGCTTCCCGTCAAGGCTTATTGTAGCACTAAATGGAACAGCGGAGACATAGTTAATGTGATTAGTTACACCTGTGTTTTTCCATTTTGACAAAATGTGTAAAGGCCAAAACAAAGGCCAACTGTTAGAAGGAGCTTTTTAATGACATTTCATAATTGGATTATTGGTGTGCATGAGCATATCTAACGCATGAATGGGCCAAAACGCTGAACCCACAATCAACATTTGAATTCTACAAACAATACTCGTTGTAGTTCCTTTTTTGAAACTGCAGTTTAGATGTATAATAAAATAATATACTGTATATCCATTTAGGTTTGAATATGAATTGAACAGCAACACAAACATGCCTTGGTCGTTCGGGAACATGGATGAAACGCCGCTTTATATACATGATCACAGGCGTTGCTTTTTGTGAACTTGGTTCAGAAATAACAAGTCCACCAATTTTTCGTAAAGCCGCAGCAACAACTGCCTGTTAGTTTTACCCCAGGCTTAACACTGATACTGCTCCAAAATGATTCAGTGCGTTTCCATTATTATTATGTTGTCTCCTTTCACTTCCTTGTGAACTCCGCGGAAGGGATTCTCGAGCTAACGCAGAACTAGAACTCCGTTCTGCGATATGCGATCCTGTTTGCATGCAGATAGAATGCCGACTATGAACGAGTTATCTAGGTGTTCTTGTCCATCTTCGCTTGTCCACAAAAACATATTGTATAGGTACAAATAGTTACATGGACACATGTGAACATGAAAGGTAGAAGAAGAGTCACCTTTAGTATCTTTGTCACAACTAATGGCGGTGTTCATGCAATGGACAAACTAATTGCAAAGCTTCTCGAGTGATAAAACGTGTCTCATTGCTATAGTGATGTACAGGTGTACTCCAGAAAAGCATGACAACACTACCGGGTGTGGTTGTAGAGTAAGTGCTGTGTATACAAGCTTTTAGTACAATGTATTGAAACATGAGTATGACAAGCTAGGGGGCAACAGTATCGCCTTGAGTTCTATGTGTTCACCTCAGCACTCCAATTGGATACTAGGGGGAGGAAATGGGATGCAGGGGATAATGGCATATATTGCTGTCTTCTTAGTCAAGATGTTTCGATCCTGCACATAGGGGCTTTAATGTTCGTCTTGTTAAATTCACTGGAATGATCCATTTGACGTGCAACCATTTAATATAGTTACTTCCCCTATACCTCGAGTATGGACACTGTAATTCAGAGGTCTGTGGGCTAATGTGTGTAACATGACCATTTGAGATGCCCGTTCATTGTATGATCAGTCTCTGGGTGCTAAACGCTGACTAGTTAATGCAGATTCATTTTCCTCTTCCATCTGTTATGCTTATTGCCGATCATTTTTGAAAGGGAAAATGTGATGTATATTTCATATTCATTAACTTAAATTAGACTTGGCTTGCTCATCAGCATACGCACGTCATTAAGTGGCATGCTGCCATCTCCGGCTATTTACCGACCTGGCAGCCGACCTTATCTTACTTTAACTGAACCTGTTCTATTATCCGTGCCACTCAACTATCTCCCATTACCATTAAAGGGGAGTGAAATGACAGCCATTTTACCTCGACTTAACTCTATCCCTGTGCCCTGGTTATACCTCTTACTACAATCACCACACTTAACTGCCTGTGGCGCTGGCCTGGGCCAAATTAAATGTTTCTTTGCCTATCTGCCGACCCTAAGTAGATTAACCATTAGAAAGAGCCTGAGGATGTCATCCCCATAGCCCCTCTGGCACCTTATATCAGTCGCAAAGGCAAAACCACGGACAAGCGTGGTCTTAAAGGGGGAAAGCTTTGCACTGGCTCGGTAATAGACAAGCAAGGTTGTATATTGGATTAATAGGGCTAATCAGAAAAGTAGATCAGTGAAGAATTGAAATGTTATTGATTAGGACACAAGGCCCTCAGTGCCACCCGGGGCACCTGATAGCATCTCTTATTTACCAACTAGCCTGATGAATCGCTGGGCGCTGATAAAAAGTGGACAATTTTATTTATCTATTTTTTTTTAACCTTTATTTATACAGGTATATCCCATTGAGTCCGAAGACTCTTTTGCAACGGAGACCTGTTTTCCTTTCCCACGTTACCATTCACACACACATTCATACACCGATAGCAGGCTAACTATCGACATTCACACAAGGCAAGGTGGGTGAAGTGTCTTGCCCAAGGACACAACAACTATGACACAGGTGGCAGGGCGGGGATTGAACCTCCAACCCTTTGATCATCGGCCGACCCGCACTACCAACTGAGCCACAGTCGCTCCAAACAATGCCCTTGAGTTTGCCCAGCAGTAAGGGTAAGGACTTTGCATATCTGCTTTACAACACCTGAAGACAGGCAATCCTGCACAGTGTGCGCGCATGGATATTGATTTCATTTTGTTATAGATTATTCTAGTCCCATCTATAAGAAAAAAACATGGTCAGCAACTGCTTGCGGAATACATTTTATCAAGTTCATTTTGAATGTCATTCTGAGGACAGAACATACTCAACATTGTGTGAATGTGGCTTCGGCCTGTTATTTAGACTCACAATTGTGAACCAACATTCAAGAGTCATACAGGGAGAAATCCATCATAGAAGAGATAAAAAACAGATACCATTTTTTCATCCAAAGTAGCCCCATCGTCGGACCAGAATGCAATGCAGCTATACAAGGCAATTGGCGTTTTGAGCAGACACACCCCAGTGTTCATAGAATTGCTGGCTGTGTGTGCAACAATATATTTATTTGCTCACAACCCCCTCTGAGAACGAGGGCGAAAAGACCACATCTTGTTTTTTTTCTTTAGAAGTGAGATAGAAGTTGGTGAGGCAGTTTGATAAGATATATATGGGGGACGCTAAAGACACTTTATCACAATCTAACTCTGGAATGCACTTAACAAACTGATGATACATAAGGTTGATTTGTCCTTTAAAACAAGACTCATCTGTCTTCACTTATCTCCGAACACCAAACTGAATCTAAAACGTTTACAACTCGAGATGAAGATTTAGTTGCACTCTTTCCCACTGATGAAGTTCTAATTTGGTCAGTTTGGCATATTATAGCAACGTAACAATGGAGGGCGAAGTACTGGGATGAGATATATGCAGAGGACAGAAATAATAATCGAGAGCCTTTCATTTATTCGCAGGGCCTACCTGTGGAGCAATACTTTATTCAGCTCATTGCAATTATGAGAATATCCTTGAAGCCTGTAGTACAATGAGATTGTGTTAATAAAAAAAAGTTTCATCCACCTATTTTCATGCTAACTAAGCCGTATTTAACTACAATAGTTGAATGGCAAAATTGGATAAAATTCCCACAAAAGGCTTCATGAGGGTGTGAAGCTGTACGTTTTATATCTGTGAAGACCTTATTAAATAGGAGAATATTACAAAGGAGGATTGTCGCTACTGCAGAGCAGTTTCAAACCCCAGTTTAGACTAGCCTGATCCTACCAGACCATCGTACTTCATTTCATTTGTACAGAAGGTCTGGAATCGCTCAATTGACAAACGTTCACTCACTTGAAGGCGGGTGTCTGTTGAAGTTTAAAACTATTGGATCTGCCCAGTCCCCACTCTGGATTTGCCAACCAATCGCATAACGTTTGGTCGTGACGTATGTCATGCGCCTGGCTTCTGACTACAACTGAAACTGCCGCACGACCTCAACGTCAATGTTCTCAGCCACTCCCTCTGTTCGCTGATTTGACCGGTAAAAATCTGCCAGGGAGAAAACCCTGGCGCACTTACACCTTATGGCTCCAAATCAAAATTGAGCCGAAGTCAGGTACGCCTTTATATTTTACCAGCCTAAAATATTTCAACCATATTAAAATAGATAGAACTTAAGTTAGTATTTTACCATTTGATAGAACTTGGATCAAGAGCGGTTTAAAATGACATATTTTCAAAATGACTTTTATATATCATTTTAAAGGTCTTGATCAAGTTCTATCAAATGGTACAATAATAACGTCACTTAACATTTTACTTTTTGAAATAAGAGCTGAAAACATAATTTATGGTATTATATGAAGACCTTCCGTTGAGTTTGGAGCAAAAGGTGTCATTTCACCAGCTTGGCAGTAAAAGTCAGTCTGCCAGGCTTGGCGCACAAAAAGGCGTAAGTGCATCATAAATAGGCTAAAGAGCTGACAATATGGAGGGATTGCATAAAAGACCAACATTTATACTACAGAAAAAGTGTTTTAAATATGTTTGGAGAACCTGATATACCCACATATGATGGAGACAATATGGACACTAAAATAAACACTTTATTTTTGATTTTTTTTTAATAAATAATTATTTTTAATTAGTTTTTTTTTTTTTACAAATATGAATCCCTTGAAGCCTAATCTCTATTAAAGTAGAGATTGAAGCCTAATCTATATTAAAGTAGAGTGCTTCAATTTGCTGTTTTTTATTAAATATTTATTTAAATAAAAAGTTTGTTTTTGCTCTCCTGTAAAATTCTGAAAATGTCACTTACGCCCCTTTTGCGCCAAGCCCTCAAATGGTGCGCAGCTAATATCAATTGATTGCACACGAATGAATGATAGGGGTTAGGGAAGTATAGGCCTACCACTACAATATGAAATAAGATAAGCAATTTCTTGTTTACTAATATGTGGCGTTTATTATTTTGCCTATTAATATGGGCATGGTGCATATTCCTATTAAATGGCAGGATGTCTTCAGGATTTTACATAATGACATATTCCAGTTTAGTTGATTTGTCCCTGCAAGTCTCCACTGTATGTATTTAGCTATAGCTATGCTGTTTCTGTATTAGAATGTTACATTCATTTCTCAATTTATGTTTTAAGTTCTGCAAATTGTGAGGAAAATTAGCTCATTCTGCGAAACAGCAGAACCTGCTAGATTTTGACAAGATCTCCTGTATTTTGACATTTGGTGAAGTGTCTGACATTCCAGTATAGTTTCTGAATCTTTTGCTTAACAGTTGAATAAAACAGTGTCAGGTGCTTCAATTAAACTTGTATTCTGTGCATAATGTGATGAACGATGCCAGCCATTCCATCAGAGTGCTGTTTGGACACTTTATTCGGATAACTTGGTATACTGCGCGACTATTAACTCTGGCGATATATATATCTGAGAAACGAGAGCTGGACAAATATAAAGGGAGCTGTATGAAAAGAATATTCCCAAGCCTTAGACCAATATGGGATTAAGAGTTGACTCAACATTGTTGGAGGCGTCGGTCTGCAGAGCCTGTAATGGAATCCAACCTCAGCCTGCCATAAGGAGTGGCAGCCAAATAATTCCATTTGTCTGTCATTCTGTGAGGAGGTAAGGAGCGCCATGATTGACACAAGAATGGAATCTGCAGGAGAATATAGAGAATATTGCCACGTTCAATATATCAGTGATTCTTGAGAAGTGGGACAAAACAGGATGCAATGTTGAAAAAATACAATTTTAAATATGTTTCTTTTTAACAGCAGTTAATATTGGAAGACAGCATGTTGTCCCGCTTCTCAAGAATCACTGATATGTATTGCTGATGAATAACGTCTGTATTTGTATATGCTATGGAACTAGTGAATCACTTCTAAAGACAATTGCTATACATTATGTTATATGAATTTACATATAATAATGATTATACACAAACATTCTGGATATCTATTTATCCATCTAACTGGGGACACTGATTCATGTTAATGTAGAGTATAAAGCTATGGTTGAGTAACCTTCAAATAAGAGAAAAACTAATTGTAAAAGTATATGTGTGCGTATGAAAGACAATGGTCCAAATAAGTACCCTAATGTACCTTAGAGGGCACTACCCCAGTGACAAGCTGTTGTACCACTAACGGTACATACAATAATGTGCTTTATTCTTCTATGAGTGTATACAAGAAACAGATCCTATAAAATCTCCACTAACGTCTGATAAATGCCTCTCACTGTAATGCAAGAATTTCACATCATTAAAGGCCTTTGCACACCGGGCGCGTTTTATTCGTGCGATTTATCCGTTAATTAACGAATGTATACAGAGTCAATACAAGCTTCCACACCAGCGCCGTCATTTCGCACCGAGAATTTGCGTTTTTTATTTTTTCAAACTGAGTTCGATTTTTCTGGGACGTCGCTTCTTAAAGTGAGACGCGACAAAATTCACATTTCAAAACATTCGCTTTTACGTTGCGTTTATTCGCGTCGCGCCCGGTGTGCAAAGGCCTTAAGACCCATGTTAACCTCAGGAGTGCAGTGGTGTAGGCTGGACTTTAGTGCTTAGTGCTGTTATACTACTGCAAAGCAAACCTCTGCACTTCCTTGTACGGTTGCTAGAAAACCCTCTCTGACACCCTGGGTGCTGGGTGTATGAGCTGGTCCTCCTCCCACCCATATGTGGGGGTGCCGTCAGTCTCGGCACTTCCCTAATGGTGATTACTGCCTCCAACCTTGGAGTGTTTGAGAAAATCAGCATCCACCTGACTCTATCAGGGGGGAAACACTTTATCCTCGTTTGTTTCTCAAACGGGAGACGTGCTTGTGCTGTAAAGATTCACATGCTCTCCTTTATGTGATTTTAATTGAAGCAGTTAAGCCTCCCCCTTGGAGGAATCTGGCTACTGAGCACTCTGAGTTGCACACAAATATGTTATGTATAGAATGCAGGTGGGCAAGAGTTACCCAAGGAGCAGGTAGAAAGAGATGGGGTCAAGCAGTGTGTGTGTGTGTGTGTGTGTGTGTGTGTGTGTGTGTGTGTGTGTGTGTGTGGGGTGTGTGTGGAGTGTGTGTGGAGTGTGAAGGCCTGACTTAAGAAGATAAACATCCTCAGTCCTCACCTGCCAAAGCAGCCCAGGGGGGCCTGTTGGAGCTTTGTGTGAATGTGAGTGTGTGTGCGTGCACGTGCGTGCGTGCGTGTTTGTGTGGTCAGAATGGGGGTTGCCAGACTGACAGAGGGTTGAGCTTGGTAAACTGGCAGTGACACCTTAGCAACCTTCTAGCGACCCTAGCTTCCAAAGCCTTGCCTGGGCCGTTCCACTGCGCTGCGTATATCTGGGGCTGAAACATAATGGCCTCTAAAGCTGGGATTGATGTTATCGTTGCCCCGGGGTTGCTTTGTGAGCCAGTTAATGGGGTTGTTAACCGAATGTGGCCCGGACAATGCACCTTACACACACACACACACACACACACTTCTTCTTACCACCACTATAGACTTCGTAGGGGGAAAGGAGAGCTTATAACTTGTCTTTTTTCTTATATAGCCTTACCACATGTTTGCTGCCAGGCCTGTGGACTAGGCTGTATAGGTTTTTTATTTTATTTTAGTAGATTTTTTTTTAACAAGAGAAAGGAGCGCTTTGTTTGGCGGATGATGTGTCAGCAGGTTTCAGCTTTAATACCCTGAGGGCCTCACTGGAGTATGGATTTATGCATTATAGTGTTTATATATCCATGACCCATGGGGAGGAAGGCACTCAATGGCTCTTCCCAGCGAAAGTGAAGATAACAAACAAACTTCAGGAGCAGCTCTGCGCCCCCCATGGTTTCAGCAGGACAAACCCTTCGTTCCAATCCCCATACTTCCCTACTATTTAGTATGCCAGAAAAAGATTAAGGATGTTCCAATACATGCACATCAATTACAGTATGCTGAAAATACATGAATGACAACTCCAATTGATTTTTTTAAGTATTTGTCTTTATTCTTGACATTTCTCGACATAATAAAACAAATCTTCCTTATCTGATTTTCTTTTCTCTTTCCTGTGGCCCTCTGTACTTTAGTATGTAGTGTAGTAAATAGAAAGAGCATGTGATTTGGAACGCAGGGAAAATTTCAGTACTGGAAACTTTTTTTTTAATTCTTTGGCATTTTTGCCCTTATGCTGGGTTTACACTACACGACTTTTCACACAATTTGATAGTCGCAGACAATCTTCCAATGTCGGTCTGAAATCACAGAAGTCGTGCTGGAGTTGTGGCGTAATCTTAGTCGTTTGGTGTCTGGTGGTCATCCGACATCCGGTCATCTTCTTCCCGTCTTGACGTTCCGACATTATCAAACAGGTTTGATATTATCGTTAGTTAGTTGGCTCAAGCGAAATGATGTAAACATTGTCACCCTCTCGCATGCACCATGCACGACGCAGGAGGAGCGGCATTTGTCGCGTCCTGTGTCCGCCTGTGAGGCACTTAATACGGACACTTTTTCCTAGCAGCCTCGGCTGGAGAACCAGGCTGACAGCCGCGCAACCTGAACACTCTACCGTCAAATTTAGGGTTAGGAGTTAAAGTTATTGGGGGACGAGATCAGCAAATAAAGATGGTCAAATAACTAAAGGAAGTCCCCCGCTCGGAATATTGAATTAACCTTTTTTTAATTAAATAATCACAATCGAGTTTGCGGAAATAATATTAATCTCAAAAGGAATCTAGTTGTAGTCTTGCAATATGAGACCCCTGTCTTTTCAAAATCTCACTCCGTGACTGATAACTAATGACTAGTTGTCTTCAGGTGTGAGTTGATTGTCTTTAGATGTGAGAGTGTTTCAGTCTTCATTCATTTCAAAGTCTTTTATAAGTCCTCTAGTGTAAGCCCAGCATTACTTGAAGATTGAAGTTTAGAGATTGATAGGAACTTGGAGACATCACTTTGGCATGACATACAACAAAGGTTGTTGGTTTGATGCTGTTGGACGTTTTGCAGTATACATGTTGAAGTTGGAGTCAGCTATTCTGGAAAGGAAATAGTGATTTACATTGTTTCCATCATCCATTTGCCTTTTTTTCCCAGGTCCGTTTCACTGTTCAATATTCAAGATTCAATGTGACTGAATGCCAAGAAAGAAACATGAAAATATACAATATAAAAGTAAAATAGAAAAAAAGCATAAACAATACAGAATATACAATTTACTGTGTGTGTTGTCGATGTGTAGCAATTCCTGGCTGCTGTATGTTAGCAGATCATGGCATGCAGAGAAAGTAAAAGTAGAAAAAAACTAAATACGCACTAAAAAGAAGAAAATCTCGGCATTCCACTGCGGAGCGAACAAACATGTCTGCCTCGGGGGGGGGGGGGGGCATCTTGTAGCAATAGCAATAGGCAGTCTTTACATCCTTCTTCCTATAGCGACTTCCTCCGAATGTGTCTTGCATATAATGTGTTACCATATCACAAACATGGCAGGGTTGTAGCTATGCCCACTGAGAACAAGGTTTTACTACATGCAAGGGAATCCATACACACTTGTCAATTTGGTTCTATATTGTCCAACTGACTCAAAGTATCGACCCACAGTTCCTTTCTGCTCATTTGACAGTATAGAAACAAAAACCACTTGCATTTGAAAAATGAAGCTAACAAGGGTGTAATGCAGACAAATGTTGCTCTTGAACAAGAAAAGGAGTGCAGTCCCAATGATTAGAATTGATGTGCTCAATATGTTGCATCAGGTTTTTTTTTTAAAGAGAGAGCCTACCTGAAGCAGAAAAAGGGGAAACCTAAACTAAACACCACCGCCGCTCCACTGCCTGCTAACACCACAGCTAAATCCAGCCGCAGAGAAAATACTGAAGTTACTGATGACTTCTCACATGAGTGGGCTGCCTCAATGTATCTCTCTGCGTTAAGCTCCCCCCTCCGCACACAGAAAGAGACATAGGAAACAACTTTCTCCCTTGTTCTATTTTTTTTACGAGCCACTGTACTTCTTAATAACTGCCGTTCTCCCCACCACCATCGTCGTATACGGTGTCAACTTGTGTTTCTCACTGTCTTGCAACATTGCCACAGATGTGACAGTTGTTAGCGTCATGTGTTTGGGTTTGGTCAGGCTCCATTTCGTGTTTTTGCAGCCTTGAAATTGGGTATCATTTCAGTATGAGATGTGGCTCTGGGTTGTCTCTGGTTACAGAGCTATGGAGTGGGCTGGGGGTGGGGGGGGGGCTAATAGAGTTGGGAGGTGACAGTTTTCTTTGTCTTTTTCTGGAAGGAATAAAAGAATGCTTTCCTATCAAATATATTTTCCCCGGGGGTGCCTTTAGCTCAGTTGGTAAGGCGTCGCCCTCCCGGGCCGGGCCCAGCAGCAGACCCGGGTTCGATTCCCGCCCGCGGTCGTTCTCTGCATGTCACTCCCCTCTCTGCCCCATTTCACCTCTGTCTCTCTGCACTATCAATAAAGCATAAAAATGCCCAAAAAAATATCTTAAAAAAAAATATATATTTTCCCCAAGCCGTACAAACGTGTGTGCTTGTGTGTGTGTGTGTGTGTGTGCGTCGTGCGTGTGTGTGTAGGTGTGTTTGTGTGTGTGTGTGTGTGTGTATTTCCATGTGCCCAGGCTCTTATGTTCATGCCAGTTTTTCTGGTGTGCAATATGAATGTGGGCAGAGGGAAACGGTGTCTAATTTGGGGATTCATTTTGAACAAAGCCTCAGTACTTAAAGTGCTACGGTTACTGAACAGTGGGGAGAGTTTTTTTTTAAAAGTGGCTAAAAAGTTTCCTCCTTCAGCATTAAGTCCTGGTGTGGATGGCGGCCACACTTTGCGAGACTTGAGGCGGAGGTAATGAGACCCATGTGGAAGATGGCTCTAATGTGCTATCGCTGTTCTGAGATCTAAGGTGGAGTGTCCTCGCTTTATACTTGAAAGAATTCCACGGTGGCTCTTACAGCGTGTGGGTGGCACACAAGTGCAGGAGAGTACATGGGCAAGATGGGGAAAGCAGAATAATTATTTGTTCTAATTAGCATTTTGTCACATTAGGCCTTTTGCTATCAAGATATATTTTCTACAGATGAAGGTTAAATAATGAAGCTATGTGTCTTGCTTATGTTTTGTGATGGGACTTTGTATAGAATGTGCATGGCCAGTACTCCACAATGTATTTTGGGATCAGCTGGTGGCATTTTTTTTCACCACTACACATGCACACGACCACACACTTAAACTATTGGTTAACAATGACATACATTTAGTTTCACCCTCAGAGGCCCACAGGTCTGGTATGTGTTGATGCTGCATTAAAACTTGTCACAAAATGACATAACCAATGTTATACAGTGGCTTACAAAAGTATTCATACCCCTTGAAATTTTCCATATTTTGTCACGTTATAACCACATATGTACATTTATTGGATTAGGATTGTATGTGATACACCAACACAAAGTGGCACAACATTGTGAAGTGGAATGAAAATGAAACATGGTTTTATTTTTTTTTATAAATAAAAAACTGAAAAGTGTGGCGTGCAAAGGTATTCAGCCCCCCTGAGTCAATGCTTTGTAGAACCACCTATCTCTGCCATTACAGCTGCAAATCTATTGGAGTATTTCTCTACCAGCTTTACACATCAACAGACTGATATATTTTGTCCATTCTTCTTTGCAAAATAGCTCAAGGTTCAGATTCAGCATCAGATTGGATGGAGAGTGTCTGTCAAGTGTCTGTCAAGTCTTTCTCAATATTCTCAATTGTTTTTAGGTCTGGACTTTGACTGGGCCATTCTAACACATGACTATGCTTTGATTTAAACAATTTCATAGTAAATCTGGTTGTATGTTTAGGTTAGTTTTCCTTCTAGAAGGTGAACCTCCACCCAGTCTCAAGTCTTTTGCAGACTCTAACAGGTTTTCTGCACTGTATTTGGCTCCATCTATCTTCCCATCAACTCTAACCAGCTTCCCTGTACCTGCTGAAGAAAAGCATCCCCATATAGCATGATGCTGCCACCACCATGTTTCACTGTGGTGATGGTGTGTATAGGGTGTGGTTTGTAGTGTTAGTGTCTGCCACACATTGCATTTTGGCATTCAGGCCAAAAACTTCACGTTGGGTCTCATCTGACTATGCATGGCTTTTGGCAAGGGTTGGAGGAAGGTGCTCTGTTCAGATGAGATCAAAATTGAAGTTTTTGGCCTTAATGCAAAATGCAATGTGTGGTGGAAAACTAACACTGCACATCACCCTATACCAGTGGTTATACCAGTTCTAATCACCCTATACCAGTGGTTCTCAATTATTTTCTGTCATGCCCCCCCTAGGGAACAGAAATGTTTTCGCGCCCCCGAAATAATATTGAGAACCTACTAATATTTATTTATTTATTTATTTATCTGTACAAAACCACTGTATGAGTTTCTGGCATGAGCATTCTGCATACAATCACCTTATTATCAAATAAGATTACAAAAATTAGCTGAGATAACTTCTGCAGCAAAAAAAATCAAAGTTCAGTTTATTAGCTCAATTTGTAACATTTAAACAAGACTGCTCAGTCTGTGTGAATCTCAGGACAGAGAAACAAGAGCAAATGATTCACTGAGGTTTGCATTTCATTCAAAACATTTTTAAACTGTAAACATAGTTAAGGTGGTGTTTTTATTATTATAGGCCAATAGGCCTTCGGTGAAGCGATAACCAATAATTCGTTAATGCTATTATTGTTACGATTCGTTACTGGACCCAAGAGCAGACAGAGGCAGATTATGATAAAAAAAAGGTTTTATTTAGTGAGGTGGGGAAGCCGGGGTGGAGAAGCAGTTAGGTATGCTGGAGAGCGTGGTCCGGGTAACTGCAGACAGAGGAAAACAGTGTTAGGGAATCACAAAAAACTGCAAGAGGCGAGAAAAACAGAGCGAGGTAGTGATCTCAACTGGAGCCAGTCACGTATAGTTACCACGGTGAGGAGTAGTACGATCTGGCGACGACAGCAGGGAAGCCAGAGGTGAAGTAGGTGGGTTGATTGGTGATGCCGACCAGGTGTGAGGCAGACAGGGGGAGAGGGAGTGGCAGAAGGAGGAGGAGGAACGCACAGCAGCCAGCTGATCATGACAATTATTAGTCTACATGCTTGATTTCTTTATAAATAGCCTACAGAGACACTTGGAGAAACATGTGGACATTTATTTACTGCAAACCGTGGCCTTTCGCGCGGATATGACCATACACAAGCACACATCGCGCTTGCTAGCACTTAAAAACAAACTCAAAAAAAACATATATATATTTTTTTGGTCATTTGGAAATCAAGGCAGTGCGTGCGCCCCACCATTTGAGAAGCACTGCTATACACACCATCACCACAGTGAAACATGGTGGTGGCAGCATCATGCTATGGGGATGATTTTCTTCAGCAGGTACAGGGCAGCTGGTTAGAGTTGATGTGAAGATAGATGGAGCCAAATACAGGGTATAAAACCTGTTAGAGTCTGCAAAAGACTTGAGACTGGGTGCAGGTTCACCTTCCAGAAGGACAACTACCCTAAACATACAGCCAGTTTTACAATGGAATGGTTTAAATCAAAGCATAGTCATGTGTTAGACTGGCCCAGTCAAAGTCCAGACCTAAAAACAATTGAGAATATAGAGAAAAATTGCTGTTGACAGACACTCTCCATCCAATCTGATGCTGAATCTGTAGTTCGAGCTATTTTGCAAAGAAGAATGGGCAATAAATATCAGTATGTAGATTTGCAAAGCTGGTAGAGAAATACTCCAATAGATTTGTAGCTGTAGGGCCTAATGGCAGCGATAGGTGGTTCTACAAAGCATTGACTCAGGGGGCTGAATACTTTTGCATGCCACACTTTTCAGTTTTTTATTTATAAAAAAAACACGTTTCATTTTCATTCCGCTTCACAATGATGCACCACTTAGTGTTGGTGTATCACATACAATCCCAATAAAATAAATGTATGTGTGTGGTTGTAACGTGACAAAATGTATAACAGTTCAAGGGGTATGAATACTTTTGCAAGCCACTGTATATATGTATTTATTGTCGACAAAGTAAAGCATTGATGGTGAGCCCCTTAGAGGTGCAACATTACATATTGTGCGTTAAATGTATTGTGTTGCATTAACTTTAAGTTAACAATTGCTTGTCCTTCCCAATACGACATTTGGCCATGGCCTAAGAGCACGGACATGTATGTTGTTCTTTAGAAAGTAAGAATTAACAGTAAAATGGTTGATAAAAAAAATTGTTTCAGAATCATCCAGCTGGTTTTTAGCATTAGCTAAGAGCTTCCAATCAATGATGTCATATTAACAGACACATATTACATGTTATGTGTCTTGTAGTGTAACTTGCATGAGGTTAACTAACAGATAATGTTAAAACAAAAAAAGGGGGGAGGGGCTCCGACCCCCATTGGGTTCCAAGTCTGTGACATGAATTTTTCCCCCCTGCCCCTTTGAGAGTCTATGCCCGCCCCTCTATCAAAATGTGAAGCTATCCATTGATAGAGAATATCAGTTCAGTTAGCTCCATTAGCATACGGGCTAACAGTGCCGCAAACTATTACAACCAATGGAGATAAGACCAAATGTATGTCATGTTGTTTGCATCAGCAGTGAAGATCTGTAAAGCCCTTGAAAGCCCTCGAGAAAGAGATGACACAGAGAGATTAGCTGTTTAGAAACCTGTTTAACATTGACAGTCAGAATGGGATTTGCTGGGTGATGGGCCATATACTGTAAATGTGTATCATGCCTGCCACGGTAGGGTGATTCCTCACACATTGAGTATGTATGTATAAACCATATTTTTGCATAATGAAATCATAATATTCACTGACTGATGCAATCACAGGATGATGATCTAACCTTTTTGTTCTACTGGTGGAAGTGGTGGAAGGTGAATCAAAAAAGTAGCATCTCTTTCTTTCAGTTATTTGTTCTCTATTTTTTTTAATCGGCCAGAGGGTTTATCGAGTAGAAAAGAGTCTCTGATCGATGGTTGGTACCTGTCAGAGACACTAACTCAACAGCCGGTGTCACCATTTGTTGCTGTTGGGTCAGAGGTTAGCAGCAAATTCACACCCTGCTTCGAAAGGCATGTAAATTAGTGCTCGAAGGTGGAATCACACCTCCACAATCAAACCCTTGACTCCTTACCAACCATGTTAATTTGCATACAGTAAATATGCTTATGGGGACAGAATGATACAATTGTACCCGATTGGTGATAATGGAGCTGACATATGCCACAGTGCTTACAGTGTTTAGATTTGGAAATTGTTACGCATGTAATGGTGTGTGAAATGAGAATGTGCAACCTTGGCTCTTGTATCTAAATCAGCCCTCATCAGAGTGGGG
Organism: Hyperoplus lanceolatus; assembly: GCA_026929865.2. Lineage (NCBI taxonomy): Eukaryota > Metazoa > Chordata > Actinopteri > Uranoscopiformes > Ammodytidae > Hyperoplus > Hyperoplus lanceolatus. The sequence continues at coordinate 3,265,267 of CM049397.1, forward strand.
CGTCTGTCATTGTCTTTCAAAATTAACCGTATGTACAGTATGTACCAAAACTGACAAAACTAGTGTGACATCACACTAGTAAAATGTTGGGTTAGGATTAACAGGACAGCTGGGCCAAGGGAAGACTGAGGAAAGACTGAGGGAAGAAAAACCTCATTCATTATAGTATAATAGCGATTTCATAATGATAGAACGCCGGTTTCGTATGGGTGAAGTATTCCTTTAAGTTGAGGAAATCTGTACTGAGAAGCGGCAGTTGTTATTTATATGACTAATCAACCTATGAACTGTTTAATAATAGCTTCTCTTGCATTTCCTTCCAAATGTATTTGTTCGCATAATCTTTTTCTTATGTTGGCAGCCATGGCTGCTCAAAGTATTTAAATCAGTGTAACTGTCATGGTCTGTCTTTGTCTTGTCTTGTTTTGGTGTTACCCGGGTTTCCTGTTTTATTTTGGTACGTCTGTCTTGTTCCTCCCCATGTCCTGTCAAGCTTCCCTCTTGTTTGATTACTGCTCCCTCCCCTCATGTGTTCACCTGTCCCTCGTTGTCTACCCTGTCTTGTGTGTATATAACTCCCAGTGTTTCTTTGTTCCCTGTCCCTGAGCATTGTACCAGTTGGTGAGTCTGTCCCTGTATGTTCCATGTGCCTTGCCTTTTTTGCGTTTCTGGAGTTTTTGTGTGTTTTTTTTTGGACAATAAATGACCCTCACTTGAAACTTTCTGCATTTGGGTCCTGCTTGCCTGTCTGCCTGTTGCCACTGTAACAGTAACATGAAGAAAACTGACTTTTTATGCAAATGCACCAAAAACATAAACAAATATAGTCTGAAAAAATGACATGAATGAGTCTATGTGAAATTGTACCTTCTGTCTGCTCCCCCCTAGCACAATAGTAACTGTTATGCCAAAAGTCAGGACAAAGGCTGTTTTAGGAGGGAGAACATGAATGAAAAAGTATTGCATTGTATTCATCTTGACAGCAAAGAAAAATTGAAACGTAAAAATATTCACTGTTTTTGTGTGGGGAAATTACAGTATAACGACACTGCAGCTTTTGGGCAATTTATTTTTCAATTTCATTCCACTTTTGTAGGCCCCTACTGTGCTGTCAAGTTTGTATTACCTTCAACTAGTGGAAGCGAGCAACCATAAGCTAACCATGGTTCACTCAATAATTGGACGCGTCTGTCCAAATGATGCATTGTACATTATTTCAAGACCCAGTAAGTTCCATTGTAAAGCTCTAGCATACACATCACACATTATAGGATAGGAGAAGGGTTTAAGCTAGTGCTAGCTGTCACTTGAACTATAGGTATATAGCTTAGCATCAAAATAAACTGAGGTTATACGGACTACCAACATTTCTACTGACCCCAACCATCTCCTGAACAGCGAGTGCCATTTGTTCCCCTTGTGTTGGTGATATAGGCTTCTAAAATACAGTATAGCAAGTTTAGGCTTAAGCGCCAATAGAGACCAGTGAACTACGAGACCCACAATGCAATGCAATACACAATGAACCAGCTATTATAGACAAATGTTTTAACAGTCAATCCTTACACGCATAAGGGCACTTCTTTATCCCAGATCAAAGACAGGCTACATGACGTGTTTTGACATTGTAATGTTCTGTTGGGTGTGTATTTTCTGGGAGGGTCCTGTCTTGATGTCTTCATGCTTGTATTTTCTGTGACAACTGGCTTTGACGATAAAGTTATATTGTATGGTATTGTAGAAATGTCTAATATGTATTTCTGGGAAAGCAACTCATTGCCATCTTAATATCTTTATTGGATGGTTAACAGTAGAGAATCAGAGGAAATATCTGGAGTGAGAGAAAGATGTCCTGGGACAAACGTTTAGGTCTGAACTCAAACCCATTCAGCAGAAAGCAATGATTCTAATTCAACATTTTTAAATGAAGTTTGTGTCATGTATGTTAAATAGATGTTGTTGAGGCTTACATCAGCAACACTCTCCTCTCCATAACATAGTTCCCACTCCAGCCATCTTGCCAACCTGTTTGTGAGTCAGACATTTCTTCTGCACCTTGGCTAAGAAAATGATTGTTACAAAAAAAAAAGAATGCAAATATTTTGCACTTACTGTACATGGTGCACCTACATGTAGCATGTACATGTGGCACTTTGTAGTTTAGCTTATTTAAAGCTAATGTACATACATACGTGACACTGTTCTGCCCTTCATTGTTGAATGCACTTATTGGAAGTCGCTCTGGAAAAAAAATACATCAGCTAAATTAAATGTAATAATGTAATATATAATGGCTGACTTATGACTCGGTGGCAACACTCCTTCTCAGCCTCTCTAAGCAAACCACCTGTCGACAGCTGTTTTGACTCCAGCTAATGTGTCGCCTTCTCTGCCAGGAAAAGCTTACCCACACCTTTTATCTCCCTCTCTCCATCTCTCTTATCAGTCTGTCTGTCTTCTATCTCAAATTAATTTTTCTCTAAAACACTGGCTCACACTTTTTGGAGCATCATTGTTTAGTCATTAGTCATTATTTTCTCCCTTCCCATACGGACACAGCTCTCTGCTTACTGCTCGAGAAAATGATGAAATATGCTCGTGTGTCTCACTCTCTACTGGGGCTGGGGCTGAGGTAGCACCAGCCGTATGATGCTGCTCTGCTTATTCTTCTTCTTAAATTAGTCCTTTTTTCTTCTCCCACCTCGAGGCCTGTCAATCACTATTTAAACTACCCCGGTCACCAGAATATACACCGCAGTGCACCAAATCGAGACAAACTGCTTAATTTGTATCAGCCTTTCACAGCCCGTCAACCGTGTTTGGTATGACAAAAAATTAGCCCACTATTTAAATAAAGGATCTACTAATAATACTATTCTGTTGTTGTCATGCGTATCAGGCACATTGGAGACCACCTGTCACCAAATCTTCTCCATTTCTTAATTCCACCGGAAAAACTGCCAGCAGGGATCCATTGGCGTAGCCGCGGTGCCATTCACTGGGGCTTTAATTTGATATTCATTGGGAAAGCGCGCTCGGCGCCATTGCAAGCTGTGCAGCCGCAGCATGAGGCTGTTTGACTTTAGTAAGAGGCATGTCAGATTATAGAGCAATATTTATCACAGAGAAAATGTCTGCAGAAGAACGGGAGAAGTCAGAGGTTGGAGGGGGTTTTAGGGTATTGGTCTTTTTTGCAATCCCCAGCACATTGCACATCCTTGGCCTATAATCCAGCTGCTTAAGGCCTGCTGCAGGCTGCAAAAGGCTCGGAGCAGCAGTGAGAGAACACGTGTGACAGGCCCTAAGCCCATGACTCACATTAAGAATGGGTGCTGCTGTATACCCGGCTCAAGCTATATATGACAGGGTGACGAACATTTCTGGGGACTTGCAGAGAGTTGCCTAAGAGGATATTCAAATGGAGGTTTTGTTCCCGTCTTAAATGTATTCAATAGACTAAGAGCATTGTACAGCTTTCTGTTTTTTCACATGCCTTTTGTGTTACATAATGTTGTCCTTGTGTCGCCTGCACAGCTGTTTGAAGTGGTAAAGTGTAGTCCAAATTATTAATGCTAATTCTGCTACAGCTGATTTAGCTTTCCTCTTGTTAGCAGCGTTGAGCTCTTAAAACTTACAGTAGAGGTCCCTGAGCAGCTTAGCGATGCTCTCAAAACTCTGCAGAGGGAGAGAATGCACTGATTTAGGGAAGTGTGTGCATAGCTAATCCTGTAAAACCCATTGATCCCTGACCCAAGCCTGGAGATGTAGAAAGGTATTGATTGCTTCTGTAAGGACTTTGATTTAGAGAACAGGTCTTTCCTATTTCGGTTCTGTCCATTAACTGTTGTTCTGCATGTCCCTAAAACAAATGCCTTAACCCAGTCTCTAAATGTGCCTTTAAGACCTGACCCAACTGAACCCGACTGGTAGAACCACATTTGAAAGGCCATAACCCAAGACCAAAGGCTATATGTTTAGCCATACTAGATGCATGGCTCTGTCGGTTGATAAGTCCACTAGTTTAATCCAAACTGTGATCATCAATTATTGTATGGATTTAGATGATATTTGTCTTTGTCAACATATCCAATATGTTGTCTAGAACTATCACTTTATTTATTTAACCAACCAAACCAAATCTGAACCCGACCCACATGTTTAAGGAAGCAAACAGGTTTGGCAGAAGACACTATAACTATAGGGCATCTGAAATACTTTGGGTATTGTTTCTAACTATCTCTCCTCCTGTGTTGTCCCAGGGCTGAAGGTGCGCGAGGTGATGATTAACGTCTCCCGTCAGCAGGTGGAGGATTTCCACGGCCCTGAAGACTACTGGTGTCTCTGTGTGGCCTGGAGCCACTTGGGAACCTCCAAGAGTCGCAAAGCTACTGTGCGCATCGCCTGTGAGTATGGAAACGCTTATGTCTGATAGTGTGAAGAAAGGAATGGGTTTTCCAGCTTATAGGTCACCTATTTTGCAAAATGCACTTTTTTTCAATTTTTTTCAACATGAATGGGTCCCCATGTGACTAGAGACTCCCAACGTATGAGAAATAACAACCCTCACTCTTTTTCTCCACCTCCACCTCTCTATAAAACCTGTGTTCAAAAACCCCAGTTAGATTTTGCTCCCTGTATGACTCCATAAGGGGAGAAGCCCAACCCCTTCTTTACCAACCTAACTTAGCACTACCCCCACTGTGTTACATGGATATGTCACATGACAAAATATGCTTTTGATGTATTTAAGCATACTTTAAGTGCAGATGTCAATATATTAAGTAAAACTTAAGTGGTTTTCTTAACATAACTTCCAGTATATTGCATACAAATACGTAAAAAGGAAACTTAATATACGCAATATTCTAAGTACACTTTCTCCATATTTCCAACACAATTAAGTTATATTTTCAATACATTATGTTAACATTTTCTGGCAGTATATTTTTGTAATATTTGTTTTGTTTTATAAGTATATGTGTAATGCACTAGAGATTCACTGTCAGTATACATGTATATAACTCGACACCATTGTAAATGAGGGTCACCCCTCAATTGGTCTCTCGAGGATAAATAAAAGTTAAATGAAATGAAAATGAAATACTTTGCACAAGCATACTTGAAATGCTTAAAGTATGTACTTTTTTGGTAAGCGGTAGTACCAAATAAATAGAGCAAAATGTACTTCTTATGTATCTAAGCATACTTTAAGTGCAACTTTTAATATATTAAGTACAACTTAAGTGGTTTCATTTTAACTCAACTTAAATATACTGCTTTTAAATACATAGAAAGTATTCTAAACACACTAAATATATTTAAGTATATTTATTTTTCACTTGGTTCTGCTCTGCTATATCAAAAATAAATCTGCATTCAAAAGGGTGAAATTTATATTTTGCACATTTTGGTTTCATGATGGCACTTCCTGTATGCATTATAACATACATACTGTACATTCATATACTGAATTTATATTTCTGAGTTAATCAACCCCTCCAACCAACTAAGCTCTTTGCTGTTGTTCATTCATTAAGTGACACCGATACACAACGCCTACGTATGAATCAAAAGAGAAGAGAAGAAGATAAATGATAAAAGAAATAATGAAAGTGTCACTGTCTGTTAGCCAGTGAAAAAAAGAAAAGCTTTGATGTTGAAGTAACCCTTAAAGACCTACTTCACCAGTGGGAATATGAAGGTGTATTGCACTCTGATATCCTATATAGTATAAATGTGGAACATTTTTAGAAATCAGTTCATCCTAGCCTGAGAAAAGGCAGAAAGAGTGTTTTATGGTCTCACTGTCTAACCCAGTTTGCCCAGTTGTGACATCACAAAATGTTATAAATCGGTTCATCCTAGCCTGAGAAAAGGCAGAAAGAGTGTTTTATGGTACCACTGTGTAAAGCCTGTTACATACTCCGCGAGAAGAAAGAACAAAGTTCTCGGTGACAGAGCTGCGAGAAGAAAATGACGTCATTTTCTTCTCTCAGCTCTTGTTTAGCTGTTCTCACAGCTTGTTCTCGACACATCACCCGGGCTGAACTTTCTTCTCGCAGCTTGTCAGAGAACTATTGTGTGATTGGTCAGTCTGAAGTCAATGAGGAAAGCGAAGTGCCCGTTTTAAAGAAATAAGGAAAATCAGCTGGCGCTACTGAGTCGGTTACCATGGAAACAACGTGCCGCAGTGAGTAGTTCGGCAGTTGAGTTCTCGTGAAGTATGTAATGTCAGACCAGAAAGAACTTCTCGCAGCTCTGTCACAGAGAACTTTCTTCTTTCTTCTCGCAGAGTATGTAACAGCCTTAACTCTACAGTTTGCCCAGTTGTGACATCACAACTGGGCAAACTGTACAACCGATTTCTAAAATGTTTGCACATTTATACTACATAGGATCTCAGAGTTCAATACATCTTCATATGTCCACCGGTGAAGTCGTTCTTTAAGAGAATGGACCATTTTTCTACATGTTTTTTTCTGTGGAGTTTAGACACTAACTGTGTGAACAGAAGCGAGCTGGCATTATCTTAACAGATAATTAATCAAACGAATCACTGGTGAAATAATCCATTCCCAGAAAATAAATGCTGTCTGATCAAGTTTAGACACAATCAGCGATTCACAGCCAGTGTCGGGGCCAAATCCAATACAGCTGCCAGAGGGTGTTATAGGCTGAAAATCACTCCCCCGTGCTGCTGAAACACTCCTTCATTTGTTGTGTTTATGTGGACCTTGTTTGAGAATGATACACTGAAATCATTCATGTCTTCTGGAGAAAGTACGAATTTAAATTTAAATAAGATTTGATGTTGCAATCTGTATTCCAGGATTTGCATAACTTTGCACTTGCCACAAGGGCAGACATTTATTTGAAAGAAATGTACTGTTTATCGTCTTTATTTAACATATACAGTGGCATAATACATTCCCAACAGCTACAACAAAAACACACGCTCACACACCTACCCACGCACATACATAAATATAGGTGCCGCCAATAGTGTATGCACATAAACGCCCGGCATGATCTAAGCAATCGCTTCCTCCATCCAGTTTATCCTTCAAACAACCTTGTGGACAGCCTATAGCACAGGGCCATTGGATCCTCTCTCTCTCTCTCCAACACCGGGCTGTAGTGGGGTGTTGGAGGTCGTGGCGTGCACTGCCTGGGGGGGAACCAGGCCTGCAATCCTGCATTTTAGCTGCTGAAGAAGATTGAGGCCAAGCTGACCGAACCGTAACACTTTGACACACCTGACAGCTGTCTCTTATCTCCCCCCACACAGACCTGAGGAAAAACTTTGAGCAGGACCCCCAGGGGAAGGAGGTGCCAATCAACGGGATGATCGTTCTGCACTGCCGCCCTCCAGAGGGAGTGCCCATGGCGGAGGTAAGGGCCCACTGCTGCACCTCTCCCCCAAAGAGAGAGACGCTCATACCCCCACTGAGCAAGAGGGAATCAGGCATCAGAGTGGCCATTTTCTTTATTCTGCAAGGGGGTAAATTCTGCTCCGATTCCTTTCTGGTTTCTCTGACGTTTTTAACAGATTGATATAGTTGTTGCAGATACCAGAGAGTAAGTGCACACAAACAATTTGAGAAAATGGAAGTGGTTCGGTTGCAACGTTGGGCTAGCCACCTGATGAGAAGATGTTTCAGGGTACCTGCAGGGTTAAACATTTAATTTAATATTCTCAAAATAAGGCCTTAAAAGTATTGAATTTCACAAACAAAATATTACACTGAAAAGGTCTTGCATTTTTTTATTTCCCTTTTGTAGGATAAAATACATACTTGGAGAGGGGTTGCTATGTGACAAATAAGCACCTTTTTGACTTTTTTATTAAGATTATACACATTGTGTATGTCACAGAGGCAGCTATTGTTACAGTATTTCTTACACTGTGAGTTTATAAATGTGAGTTTTCTTTAATTAATGTTCTTTAAAGTATCTTAAAAATACGCTCCGGTGACGTAGTGGATAGAGCGTGTACCATATTGGCTCTGGCCTTCGCTGCGGTGGTTGTGGGTTCAAATCCGACCCGTGGACCTTTCCTGCATGTCATCTCCCCTCTCTCTCTGTGTGTCTCCCCATTTCAACTCTCTTTCAACAATCTAATAAAGCTTGAAAATGCCAAAAAAATTATCTTTAAAAAAAATGAAATGTAACTTGGATATCCATGGGAGGTACCCTTGGATTGCACAGCATGCATATTAAACAAAAAAACTATAATGAATCGATAAAGTAAAGACGAAAGGCACGCGATTGAGTGTTGTGAGTTGACACTGTGTTGAGAAACATCTGGCTTATAATTGGGTCAGGCCACAAAGTGATTGTCTCATTTAAAGTTGGGGATGATTTAAGGGAGAGCGGGACGTGGCTATGTTGTTCTCCTACTGGATTCCCAGTTTGATGGTTCAGCAGCTGCTGCTCTGTGTTGGCAAAAACATGAAAGTGATGAAAGGGAATCTCATCATTGTGCCTGTTGGTTGCGACGTCCAGGACATCCAGGTCTCTGAATGTGCATTGCATCATTGCATTTCGTTAGCCTCATAGCATAATTGCCTAAATCATATTTACTCTACTCTACTACTCTACATCTGCTCTATTCTACATCTACTTTAATTGCCTGAGTCTCATTTTAAGGGTTATAGAGTAGGGTAAAGTAGATGTAGAGTAGATGTAGAATAGAGTATTCTACATCTACTCTGGACCAAAGCAAGTAAACTAGCGGCCTTTCCCTGTGTGAATACACCCTAAGTCGCTCCAATGCACTTATAGGTTTCACTGTAGAAAGAGGGAAGTCGTGCCATGAAAAAGCCACAGGCAGTTTCTCACAAGTATGTTTACCTTTTTTTTTAGTGTTGAAGGTGCACTGGTCTCAAACCAAGTGTTGCCTTCAGCCATCTCACAGCTTGACACAGCTGTTTTCTGTTTGTGCTATTAGAGGTTTGCCAGGGGGCGCTCCGGTGGCGTAGTGGATATAACGCATACCATATTGCCTCCGGCCTTCTTTGCAGTGGTCGCAGGTTCAAATCCCGTGGACCTTTACTGCAGGGCATCCCCCCTCTCTCTCTGTCTCCCCATTTCAACTCTGTACTGTCTAATAAAAATAAAATAAATTGAAAATGCAGAAAAATAATCTTTAAAACAAATAAAAAAATAAGGTTTGCCAGTGGAAAAGTTTCAAATGTAAAAGAAAAGCAAAAAAAAAAAAAATAGGTTTGCGCCACCAGTAAGTTAACACATCTCCCATACAGATGTAAGTTATCACTGGAAAGTGAAATAAGGCTGAGATGTGAAAGTAGAGCATTGCAATGGCAATGTGTGGAAAAGCCTTTAATATACAGTTTTAACATTGTTTACCTGCTAAAGAGCAGTCCGTTGCGAATTGCCATTTTGATTGCTTTTCAGGTGTTCAAATCACGCCAGTTGGCAACTCAGACAAACACCTCCCAGTGAGACGGAGAATAGATCTTTCGCACAGCATGATCGGTGCGCAAGACTAACTTGCGGGGCAAACATAGCATTTAAAATGTCTCAGTGGAAGTGCTTATCATTCTCAAAATACAGGCTGTCTTCCTCCATATGTAGTTTAATCAGCATGTACATTGGACTTGTAATTGATGTGTGAAGGGAACATAATTCAAGTGGTGGGGGTCAACCTAGGGCCTCCGCGCTGTATAAATGATTCAACGTTGAGTTCACCATGAAGATAAATATAGTTGAATTTATCCTATCTACTCCCTTTGTCAACACAAATGAGCCCAGCCTACGAGAGATGGGAGTGAATAATGTAGAGAGGAAGAGAGAGAGCGCATGTCAAGTATCTTCAGCCCTAGTTGATATCAGGGCCCCATCCTCCATTAAATATTGAGGTAGCGTCCTCCGTGAGTGCGCTGGTGTGAAGTCTCAGAGTGCACCTGCAAATGCGGTGCGGGCGGGGGAGTTGAAATTACCCAATTCAAACCAAATGAGCCATTCTCTACATCAAATTACTTTTCCCATTATACTGTAAGTTTGACATGTTTTTTTCCTGGTGTTTACTTACACTTGAGGTTAGGCTGTGTGGACTGAAAGTGAGATTGGCAGCACTTGCTTTTCTTTAGTTTGACCCTATAGACTTGGATGAGATTGGAACATACAGCTCCGGAAAAAATGAAGAGACCACTCCAAATGTTCAGTGTCTCTCGTTTTACTATTTATAGGCGTATGTTTGAGAAGAATGAACATTTTTGTTTTATAATATGAACTACTGACAACATCTCTACCAAATTCCAATAAATGTCTGAAAAATCCAGACTTTTCTATTACTTTTTTTCCAAAAATGTATACACCATGCTTGTCTAAATTGAACAGTGAAATCGCATTAGCATCAGATGTAAGGAGTCAGCACATTAATGTGAAAACATCATTCTAGTGTTGAACTGTGCACATACACAAATCTGCACAGTAAAGGTCACATGTCTTATTCAAATAACAATAACAATACAAAGCACACATCTTAGAGGGGCGATTAGAGGAAATTACATAAGTTAATCGTTCAATTATTAAAATGGCTATTTGCAGACCATCAAACCAGTTCATCAACTTTAACTGAAGTATACAATATTGCAAAAATAGCTCCTTAGAATATTCACTGGAAATGCTGTCCTAAATGCCATTGGTATCTATATATAAATGGAAGGTAAGAAAACTACTGCTAATTCCATTATGTGTCTGTAACATGCATAGAGTAGCTGTTTCCTGCATGAACATCAGACATAAAATGCTCTTCTTTATGTATGTTTGGTAACACTTTACAATAAGGTACACAAAATTGTAGGTAGTTACTGAGTAACGGATGAAAAATGAATAAGTACTACATAGTTATACAGTTAGTACCATATACTAGTAACTACTACTATTAGTATTCTTTTTCAAATCTCTTTTTTCCTTCTTTTCTGGTTGAAGCCCCCAGACTTAATTGTGTCTAACCCACTCTTGAAACCAAACCTAAAGGCCGTATCTCACTGGGCTGCGACTGTTAGCGACAAGTTGGAGACTGCATTCGCGAGGGAGTCTCGAAACTGTCTTGAAACGTTCGCGGGGGTCTCGATTTCCTCTCATGAATCGCACAGCCTCGCAGTCCTGTCGCTTGAATTTTGAACACGTTCAAAAAATGTGTGCAACAAATGTTCTCACAAAATAGTCTCAGAGTGGTCTCAGGTGTGTCGCACGTGTCCCAAACCCTTCTCAATTTAGACACAACTTTTCACGGGTTTAGCGACATATGAAACTAAATTGCGACTGATTTGAGACACACATGAGACTGACATTTTTTTTTGGCCAGGACATTCGCAAACGTGTCGTAAGTACCAACTCAATGAGACTGAAAATTGGCGCTAATTCGCATATTTTCTCGCAATTTTGTCCCTCAGACTTGTCGCAAACAGTCGCAGCTCAGTGAGATAGGGGCTTAAAGGTCTGCTTTGGAACATGACACTCACCCTGTGTTCCAAATCGCATACTCTCTTTTTTTTTATTACTACATACTATATCTGACCATAAAAATAATCTAGCATGCAGTAGGCATACAATTGGGACATAATTTTACCTTTTTTATTTTGTCATAACATTGCACCTTCATCTTGCCCCTTGCTCTTATATCCGTCACATACCTGGTTGTTTTCATATAATCTGTAGATGCGACTGCACATCTGGTGAGCACTGGATTGTGGGTCGGATTCACCCAAATAGCGCGCTTATTTCGGACGTCTGGGTATTTTTATGCATATTAAATCTGAACACAAGAATCGAGACATCCTAAATCTTTTTTCTACCATACTTAATAGCAGAAAGTGTGGGGATTGGAACGCAGCATCAACCTCTCAGTATTCTTGCAGTTTGAATGTCATATCAGCAACTTGCAAAGTAGCCACTAGATTTCAGCCCCTTAACATTACTCAACCACTAGGCAGTTCTATGTTATGTGAATTGTTGCACTGATAAGCAAAATGAGGCATTGTATTTAAAGATGTTCTTAAGGTAGAGCTAATAGTAAAGTTGTGTATCTGAACGATTTCTGGTTTCTGAATACAATTCAATAGAGCAATCAATCATGAAACCCACCCACTCCTCCATAACATACCTATTCCCCTCTCTTTGTGAGAGTCCCTTGCCAACTGAGGGTCTTGCATTATTTGCAATACTCGGCAACAAATACACACAAGCTATAACAGCACAAGACGCTTCCATGACAGTTGAGGTCACTGTGAAATCATCCATCAAGTAAAAAATTAGAACTCATGGGGATGACATCTCAGCATTGACTGACAGATTGGTACTAGGAGGGCTGTATGTTGTTTTTCAAGTCAAGGGTCTTCACATCACTTCTACACCAGCCACAACAATGGGAGTAAAAAAGCGAGAGCATGTAGCAGAATGGCAGTTTGGGAGGCAGGACAGACAGACCGCTGTAATAACAGAACTGCAAACACCTCCAACAAGAATAAGGAATACTAGTAAACCTTTATTTATACAGGTAAATCCCAATGAGACCGGAGAGTCTTTTTCAGGGGAGACCTGTTCCCATTCCCACGTTACCATTCACAAACACATCCATACACCGATAGCATGCTAACTATCGACATTCACACGAGGCAAGGTGGGTGAAGTATCTTGCCCAAGGACACAACAACCATGACACAAGTGGCAGGGCAGGAATCGAACCGCCAACCCTTCAATCAATGGCCGACCCGCTCCACCACCTGAGCCACAGAAAGTGTTTAAGCTTTGTCTCAATCATGAAAATACCGACACAGAAATGACACTGATTTTAAAATAGTGTGCGACTTGGTATGGACATGATACCATACAGTAAACTAGTAGCCATATAATGTGGCTTATAAGTACCTATACCACTATAGCTGAAAGGCAGTTCAATCAATTGCTGTAGTGTCTTTACATAACATATACACCAGCATCTCTTTGCTAACCGAGTCAGCCTTCAAACATCTTCCGACATCCCATTCAAAAGCTAAGCAACAGAAAAAAAATACTTGTGGGCGTTTCCTTTTTAATTCAAAGGATTATCTCTGAGTGTAAATTGTAGCACCATACAAAATTCTCAAGTGTTTACAAAAAAAATCCTTCATGCATCTTATCCAAAGAGTAAAAAGACTGTCATTTTCCTGTGGTTAATAGAACGTAGGAGCGACCCGCTTTTATTTGTAATTTAGTTTCGGGGGTGCTCCCAATCCGAAACCAATCCCCTAACCATGCACTCTTGCTTCATAGATATCAGGGGGCTGTGAATGCTAAAGCAGATCTTTTTAACACCACAGAGATCGAGAGTCTATGAGAACCCCCCCCCCTGTATAATTAGTTTCTTTTGAGAGAGAGGGTTACCTTGAGAGAAAAAAGTGTGAAATGAACAACCCAAGCCAATTTCAACTTCCCTGAATAGAAAGCCTTTTAGTCCAAGATGAATCCCTCCCCTTATCTACGGTGCTGTGGCACAACGGGGGGAATCAACTAAATGCTACACAAGCTGTTCTCTGCTGAGCTTCAACAAAGACATTTTGTGATGCTGCTCCAACAACAACTTAGCATTAAATTCTGTGTCCCACCTCCTGCCTTTGTCTGCACTTTGTTTCTGCTTTTCCAATCCCTAGCTGCTCTCACTGTTATTTTCTCGGTCAGGTCAGAAAAAAAAGTCTCACAAAGAGCAGATGATGAGCTTCGTTATTAAGCCAAGCAATTACACCCCTCATCTCCCCCCCCACCCCCCTCCCCAGCCTAGGCCCCAAGCCGGGAGCTCCCCTCTATTTATTTGGTTAAGATAAGAAAGATCGGGGTGGAATAGTAATGCAGTGCCACATAGCACCGGAGGGGAGGGAGAGGGAGAGGGAGAGGTGGCATTTGTGGAAGCGACGGGGGAGAGAGGCGGATGGTGCGATGCAGGGCCGCTCTGTGTTCTCTCTCTCTGTATCTTTTTCTGATTAACCTCCGGAGCGAGAGAGAGAGAGCACAGCTGAGCCCTACGACTTTATACCCGCTGCTGCTGTCACAGGCTTGCCGCTCGCATGAACACACACTGAGCCATGCTGAGTTTAAAGTGTGTGTGTGTGTGTGTGTGTGTGTGTGTGTGTGCGTATTTATCAAATAGAGGTCGACATTTGGCGAAATGCAGAACGATAGTCCACTTTTGGCAAGGTATGTGTGTGCGTGCGTGCGTGAGTGAGTGAGTGCGTGTGTGTGTGTGCGCGTGTGCAGACAATGAGCAGGTCTTCCTTCTCTCGTGCCGCTGATTGGTTGCCTGGTAAGAATCATGTGGATTAGCCCTGCGCTCTGTTGTACTGTTTGTGATATGCTTGGCTTAGCGGGCCCCACTGGTGTCCCCTGGTCCCAGATGAGTTGGCCTCACCATGAAGCTTAATCTAGGTCATTGCATTTGATTAGATACCTGGCAAGTCAAAAGTCCTGCCTGCTGCACTAAGGGTGGGCCCGAGAGTCGCCCAAAGGATAGGAGATCATGCTAACTTGTGACATTTGAGCGTGACTCAGCAATGCATGCGTGTGAATTGTCCTCCTTGTAGCACTGAATAGGCAGCATTTGTATAGTGCGTCACCTTGACATCAAATGACCGTTGGACCTAGGAGTGTGTGTGTGGGGGGGGGGGGGAGGTAAGGCACGCAAGCACAGGGGCAAAGAAAGTCGGCAAGGTCTTGATCAACGCCCCGCTCGTAAGTCTTGCTGATGGCTGCGGTGTCGCACGTTACATTGCTCTTCTGTCCTCTAATTGCCCTCGACTGCCACATTTCTCAGCATCTAATCTTCGGCAAATGTCTTCCGGATGAGCTCTCTTTGTGTGTTGTGTGTGTGTGTGTGTGTGTGTGTGTGTGTGTGTGTCGCGTGCGTGTGTGTGTGTGTGCTGTACTTAAGTAGATGAGAGGGCCTGGCTGCTGTGCAGGGCTGGAGCAGGTGACCTTCAGGGCGGTCCAGCGTATTGAAATCACAGAGAGGGGCCCCCGCCTGGAGAGCCCTCCGTCAGGGCTGACACTGATGACCGCATCCTAATGGAAACAAATGTGCCAATTAGGCAATTCATTTCTCACATCCTCTGCCACACACTTGCCGGGCTAATTTGTATTTGTCCCTTCATTCCCACCCACCAACCCCTCATCTCTCTCTCTTTCTCTCTCTCTCTCTCTCTCTTTTTCCCCCTGCGCTCTGTGAATATTTTCATCATCACCCAAGGGCTGTTAACGGCAGACAGACAGCTAACGTGCAAAGCGTGGCCCCCCGAATGCTGCAAAAAGGGGCCGGCTCGTGCCGCACGTTATTTGCTTTTTCCCAAGTTGCGTATTTCCCTGGATGGAATTGAAGTAAATACATAAAGATGTGGGAGGTATGCGGGTTGCCAGCGCTTGTGTCACACATTCGCTTGATGAATGACTGTAATAATGATACATTACACTCTGTCCCTCAGTCCTATGTCTGTGTCTTGTATGTTTTCTCATCTATCAACAATGCTTTGCCTCTGGTAGAAACCTGAGCTTAAAGGCATCTTTTCATTCTAGAGAAAAAAAACTGGGAACCTTTGAAGATCAGCTACCAAGTATTCCTTGAGGCAGACAGTGGGTGATTAAAAAAAAGGCTTCTGCCCCTGCAATTGTACTGAACCATCTGAAAAAAGAAATGAAAATGATACAAATGAAAATACCCAGAGTGAGAAATGATTACTGTGTTACGATGTTCATCCTCATGTGTTATTCGTGTCAATATACACCTGTGATCCATCATCCCTTCCTCTGCCGTTACTATGTGTACCCGCCCGGTGTGTGCATGCCCACAGGCGCTTCTTATTAGCATCCATCCTGAATCACGTTTGTTATAAATGTAGCCCATGCGCGCTTAAAACCCATCAGCCCGGCCCATACTGCAAAACAGTTTGAATGTAATTTGCAAACGCAGCGATGCAGCTCCTTTACCAGGGTATAGAGGCAACAAAGCATCACTAAGTTTTGTAATTCCTAATTAGTTCCCCTCTATGTTGCTGGTAGTTGGGTATGGTGCATCTTTTGACTGCCTAAATGCTCTAGTGGTGTGTGTGCCTATGGCTGTGTTGGGGAGTCAATCTAAAGTTGAGATCGGGCGACTGTGGTAGAGTGTGTCGGCCAATGATCGAAGGGTTGGCGGTTCGATTCCCGCCCTGCCACTTGTGTCATGGTTGTTGTGTCCTTGGGCAAGACACTTCACCCAACCTTGCCTCGTGTGAATGTCGATAGTTAGCCTGCTATCGGTGTATGAATGTATGTCTGATAGCTTTCTTTTATTTTCGTTGTCATATGGTTTCCCATATATGCCCATGTGTTTGACATCAGATAACAATTCAATTTCACACAAAGTAACACACTGAAATCCCTTACAGACATAGATCCAGTTCAAATGAGGGCTTGTACACAACACAGTTGTCATCATTGTGGATCCACTTCACAGCAGCGTCATTTGATCGAAGTCAATGGTTTCACCTTTGACCCACAAAGCCCTGACATCAGTCAGGTGTCACTGCCTCATGCGCTGCCACTGACGCAAACCATTGTGTGTGATCCCCTTGCACTGCACACTTAATGAGATATCTAGCTGTCAACATTTTAGAAGCACCAAAGACACATATTGACGGGGATGCTTCCATGCACAAAACATATGAAAGCCTTTTTTGCAAATTTTGAATTGGCAAACGGATGTAAAAAGAAATGTGCTTCAAAATTTGGAGAGAGAGTTTTGAATTGTGCTTGGACAGTCAGCTGCAGACAGAGTCACATTTAATGCAAACTGCCAGAATAGGATTCACTGTCCAACCAGGCACAAATGAAACACAGCCTTGGAGAACATTGTGTGGTATATACCACAGGGTGAAAGAGCATCAGCACAATACACACACACACACACACACACACCTCATAACACTCACTACAACCTTCTCATTTCTGCTCTTGCTTTCCCTTTTCTTTTGCTTGTTTTGTATTGCTATTGTTGGTATTTGTTCTCAAGGATTTGATACTTACAATTTTGTATTAACTTATAATCAATTATTGTTTCTTTGTCATGTTCTCGCTGTGCTTCATTATGATTATTATTATTATAAATTGCATTATTGTTGACACAACATCCATGCCTATTTCCTCTCTGAACAGTTCACACATCGCGATCATAAACTCACGGGAGCGTGCATCGATTGGCCTATGATCTAGGGCTTTCATCTGCAATGTCCAAAATCCTTCCACTTCTTGTAGTCTGAACTAGGCTTAAGCGATTTAGTACTCCAGTTCTCTACATTATGGGGACTCATTGGAGATTGATTTGGGGCAACTGTGTCTCGGTTGGTAGAGCGGGTCGGCCGATGATCAAAGGGTTGGAGGTTCGATCCCCGCCCTGCCACTTGTGTCATGGTTGTTCTGTCCTTGGGCAAGACACTTCACCCACCTTGCCTCGTGTGAATGTCGATAGTTAGCCTGCTATCGGTGTATGAATGTGTGTGTGAATGGTAACGTGTAAATGGGAACAGGTCTCCCTTGCAAAAGAGTCTTCGGACCTGTATAAATAAAGGTGAAAAAAATAAATAAATAAATAAAAACAATTGACTAAAACACAAAGTTAAAAATCCCAGTATCAGAGTATGCAGTGATGAATGTATTCAGGTTTGATAGAGAATATTTATACTTCATGGTTTCTCAACATTAATATGTGTCCCCGGTGTGTCTACAGACTCCAAATGTATGAGAAGAAACAACCCTCTCTCTTTTTTCCCCACCTCCACCTTTCTGAAAACTTGTGTTCAAAAACCCCTATTCACATTCTTTCCCCATATGATGTCAAAAGGTGAGAAGACACAGCCAGTTTGATTCAGGGCCAATCGGAGCAGACTGGGCTTTTTTGGAAGGCGGGGCTTAAAGAGACAGAGGCCTTTTAGAATGTACCTTTTTCAGACAGAGTCTAAAAAGAGGAGATTCAACAACGGCACGCACTGTGAGAAATACAATTACAGTTTTGAAGGTGAAAAGGAGCATACTATGTGAGCATTAATAGTGCATCATCTCTGTGTCTCTTGGACAGGTGGAATGGCTGAAAAATGAAGAGCTGTTGAGCTCGCTGACCGACGACAACATTGACACCCGCGCCGACCACAACCTCATCATCAACGAGGCGCGGCTGTCCGACTCGGGGAACTACACCTGCCTGGCCAGCAACACCGTGGCTAAGAGACGCAGTGCCACCGCTACTGTCATAGTCTTTGGTACGTGGTCCTTCCCGCACCGCACTGCAAACATTCTATTGTATAGAGATGAGATGGAATACAAGAAGCTAATATAATAAATATTATTTTTGCAGTTGTGGAAAAAGGGTAGGATTAAATGAGTTCATACTTTTCTTCCTCATTTTCAGGCATATCATATCAATATGTAAATTGTTCTGTTTTTTCTTTTTTGCAAAAAAAAATTAAACATAATTTTTGTTTATTGTATTTTCATGCTTTTGAATTTATGTATTTTTGTTATGTCTGAAATAAATCCAATCAATCAATCAATCAACATTCCAAATCTTACCATGGTGCTGTGTATTGGCCTAATGTCTAGTCATAATACCTCATGACACTTGGTGGAGTTAGCCGTACTTGAGAATTTATTTTCAAAATCAGTGAATATCTCCCCACGATACGTGTGCGCTGAAAAAAACAGTTTCGATACACAGTCTATGCTCTGTAAACAGGCATGTTGCCTTTGTTTAGATACCAGCTCACATGGCCTAGGCTGTGTACTAACACCAGATTCTTTTTCAGCGCACACACAGTACAGACAGGAAGTGAATTGTGAGGAGATATTCACTGATTTTGACAAAAAAAGTGATTTTGTCTTTTGAGCTTTACAGGCTTATTATGACACATTCCTAATACTAGTACAATTATACTTCAAAATGAGTTTCCCCATCTAATATTCAAAATCTCTTCTTCATCTAGAAAGGCTTAAATATTGCATCTTATTTCAAGAAATCTTATCAAGTGAATGTTCACTTGTTCAATGGGCAGATTTTCTCAAACTTATTACAGATGAAATACACCTTTTATTGCCTGTTTTTTTTTACTTATTTTTGAACAGGCATTTTTTCCAGCGTGCTATATTACAACGTACTGATACACTGTTTACATGGCACTTTGGATCACTTTGTGTTTGGTTTCCCCCCCCATCCTTACACAAGTGATTTAGACACTCTCCGTCTTTTGCGTGTTCCCATCGAGGAGCCATGTCTGCTCTTTATTTCCACCCATGTATTATTCAAAGACTCAATTTACTGCCTCTCATTTAGAATCAATGTGTACTTTATGAAAAGGGAAATAAGCTAGTGTGTCTTAATCTCATTTAAAAGGAGTGTTGCTTATTAAGTATTTATTTTTTTTGCCGGAGGGGCCCTCGAACATTGCGGGGATTCACCGACAATTGCGTTGCACTGCTGCAACATTTAGCTTTCCACACACAGTAAGTAACTAGACAGAGAGACAAAACGGCTTCGGTCACAGCGCTAAGTGGTCGACTCCAACTTGTCGACCTGTATGAGTCGCCTTTAGAGATGCACAGGCCCGTCTTAATGGCTGTTTCCTTTCTTCCCTTCGCACAGTACCTAGTCTTTATCTTAATCCCGGAGCAAGGGGAACGCTGAACTGGCAATTAGGGGGAAGGCGGGGGAGCTGTATACTGTATATACACCTCCAATAAATGCGATCCACTCAATCACAGTTACAAATCCTTCCCAATGTCTGTTTTGATGGTTTTTATCATGTTGTATCACACTTATGGATCTGAGATGATGCTAGATAACTCGCTGCTTGAAGAACGCAGTGCATTTATGTGGTGACGTAGGGACGAGCGAGGGGACTTCTAACTGCAGTAACTGACAGGGAGTAAGCTAAAAGAACCATTCCGCTTACAGCACCTTTAATGACAACAAATGTATTGGACTTTGGTAGGAATGTTGTCAGTAGTTTATATTATAAAAGCAAAATGTCCATTCTACTCAAACATATGTCTACAGTCAAACCAGAGACACTCAACATTTATAGTGGTCTCTTCATTTTTTTCCAGAGCTGTACAGTATGTTATTGCGTGCCCTCACTCAACCGCTTGTTCTAACTCATCTAACTGTGTTGAACTGTGCTGCAGTGAACGGAGGCTGGTCTCTGTGGACAGAGTGGTCGGCCTGTAACGTGCCATGTGGGCGGGGCGTCCAGAAGAGATGGCGGACGTGCACCAACCCGGCGCCTCTCAACGGCGGGGTCTTCTGTGAGGGCATGTCCGTACAGAAGATCACCTGCAACGCTCTCTGCCCAAGTCAGTTCTACTCAAATGATCAGTTTCTAGCCCTGCGTTCCGAATCGCATACTTTCTACTATTTAGTATGGTAGAAAAAAGATTTAGTATGTTCCGATTCTTGTGGCCAGATTTTGGATGTTTAGAAAGATGTCTACTACATCTGGCCACGATGTTTAGTGTTGAAAACAGCATCCTATTTGGGCGATTCTAATCCATAATCCAGTGAAAACCTGAAGTGACGTCACATCAACGGAGCCTCCATAACAAATGGGGATGCAACGGATATAAAAGCAAGAGGCAAGATCAAGGAGCAATGTTATGAGGAAATAAATAAGTAAAAATATGTCCCAATAGTATGCCTACTGCATCCTCACTAGATTATTTTTATCCTCGGATGTAGTATGTAGAAAAGAAAAAATAAATAGTATGCGATTCGGAACGCAGGGTACATATAGGAATACAACACTTAAAGGGGGAGTCAGTGATTTTGAAAAACATTTGTTGTCAAAATCACTTCCTGTCAAAATCAGTGAATATCTCCTCACGATCACTACATGTTGGTGCTGTGCTTGCACTGAAAAAATAATCTGGTGATAATACACAGCCCAGGCTTTGTGAACGGGGGCATGTTGCTAGCTACGGCTACGACAGAAGTCAAGACAGATGTTATGCACTATATCTTTAATATACCAATGCAAGTTAAATATATTAAAGGAAGTAACTTCTATGGACCCCATGAGGTATTTTGAGTAATTACAAGAACATCTACATAAAGTAAGCCTTCTGTGATCACACATGGATTCTTTACCTTCTGCTTTACGTCCAGGTTTTTTCTCAGCGGTAGAATCAACAAATGAAACATTTCATGGGTGCTTCTTGCGCCAGTGTCAGAGGGGATAGCAGTTTGTTAACGCTGCCATATATAGGCTGATAGGCTTAATCGACTTTGTTTCATCTCGTTTGGCGATAGTTTGAATGTGACCGACATTCACTTATATGAAAAAGGTACGCACTATAGCTTTAATATGAATGTTACTTTTTCTCTATGTGTCAATTGCTATTCATATTTGCTGAAGAATGCCTTTGCTGGCATGTCTAATAGTATGACAGATATGTAAAAACTATCTTGACTAATGCCATTACTTTATGACAAGGTATTAATAAGTCAGACGTCAAGCACATTTTAAATTGTTGTGTTTTCCTGGCATACTGTATTGGCAGCTTTTTACTTTTCCTGTGTTGGCACTTTGCGCTCTTACAGCACCACACACACATTAACATGCTAGACACTTACCCGTTGCTGATATCCAGGGTGACTTAAATGAGCTTAGAATTCTGCCTCATTAGCATCACAGACAACCAGTAACAAGGATTGCTGGGGACAGATCCATAGTGAACTGACAACATTGCTGTACCACTGGGCTGATCGTGTTAGAGAGAGGGAAGGAGGGAAGGAGGGAGGAGAGAGAGAGAGAGAGAGAGAGTGCTACACGTAACGAAAAATCCAGGGTTCATACAGGGTCTGGAAAGTTTGGAAAATGCTTTATTTTAAAATCTAGTGTTCTTAAGGTTTGAGATGTGCTTGACATCTAAACAAATGACTGGAGAATGCTGGCTTTACAGTGTTTTTATTGAACAAAAACACATTTCTTCAACAGCCTTATTTGGTTTGGTTTGGTGGTTGTCAATATACATTTTATGAATACCCTTCTATATTTTACAGATAGGGCCATGCATGAAATCAGAAGTATGTAATTTCTTCTCCATAAATTGTACATTTTAAAGCATCAGGGTATTTGAAATAGTTGAACTTTTATCTTCAAATTGCTGTGAAAAGCGCTTGAATTTTCCTCTGTACCAACCCTGAAAATAAGACATAGTCAGTGACTGGAGGAGGCAGCAGCGATAGAGGATATATGACTCAGTGTTCTGTGTGAATCAGGCACAGAAGTTGAGCTGAGGTATATAGCTCTTGAAGAAAATTAGTTTTTACCTACAAGAGCAAAAACTCTGCGGGACTTAAAGAGGTGAGGTGAGGCAAGGGGTTATCTTGTAGTGGGGAATACATTCAGGCAACTGCTGTAGGTTTACAACAATTTCATGAGAGCCAGGAGCCTGCTATGGAGCCAAATAAAAAACTGTAATGTTAGACCCCGTTTCCACTTGTCTTTAACATCTGATCAATTGATCCGATCAAAGGTGGCCAGCTCTCAGTCCGTGTGTTCCCACTTGTATTTTCAAATGTGACTTCTTTGTTTACTTGTGATCCGATTCCATTTACCCGCGCTGTATTTAAATCAACACGTAGGCCTAAATAATTTCCGTTTGCATTGGTGTTTTTAACCGGTGGGGATCAAACAAGTAAACATACAGGGCTGTACAGTGCCACAGTTTTAATCGCATTTGCTATTAAAATGCATTACATGCGAAGATAATTACCAGTCTAGGTTGACGAGATAGGCTACTGTCTCATTTAGACAAGGAGGAGCGATGCACAACACTGCTTAGAGGGCTCTACATTAACACTCGCCAAATGCGGGAAATATCATAGATAGTATATACAAGTAAAAACTCTTAGGCGAGTAAGTTATCACGCCACTTTGTCTGGTGAAATATGTGTGCTCGCTGTGTGGCTATTCTAACGTCTGCCTCTGATAAACAGTGTTGCCAACTCTTCAGTAAGGAAAGTAGCTATTGGCTGTCCAAAAAGTCGCTAGAAGTCGCCAGATGACGTCATCGCCTAATTTGCATATTTATAGATGACGTCATCGCCTAATTTGCATATTTGTAGACAGGGGTTTTATACAGTAATATTTGCATAGATGAGGTTTTAGTGTTATGAACGTGACAATCGCATAAACAAACAACGTGGTAATGTTAAGTCTAGACTGTAGAAGAGGTGCGAAAAGCTGCTAACTGCTAATAGTGATGCTAACGGAACACGAGCGGAGAGGTGTATCTCCTGGTCTGACCGCAGCTGGGAGGGACTGCTGCGCGAGGAACAGGCCATCTGTCAGTGCTCTGTGACGGGGGGACGGGCCGGGAGGCTCCCGCTGCTCGTTGAGAAGCGTTAAAAGTGATACTTGCTTCGGCGAAAAAGTCACCAATTACACCAGAAAAAAAAGCTAGATTTGTCGCTTGTCGCTGTTTTGAAAAAAAAAGTTGCCAGGGGGGCTGAAAAGTCGCTAAATATAGCGACAAAATCGCTAAGTTGGCAACACTGCTGATAAACTCTTGTCACCGCCACCAGTCCATGGCTTTCTATATTAATGCAGTTAAGTTATTCCTTGTGCAAATAGAACATTTCCTGTACACCTTCGCATTAAAAGCCTGTTACTAGCCAAGCGGGAGTTGACCTTTATTTTGAAGCAGATAAGAACAGGAAGTTAGCGCTCCACATGCCTGCAGCTTGCAGGGCGCCAGAAAAAAAATCAGCGACTTCCGTGTTATAACAGTTTTACTCGGTTAAATGAAAACAGAGGACAGATAGCTTGTCATTTGCAATACTTTTAACTGGGCGCACACTAAAACCTTTAGTTGCAGCCGCCAGTGATGCATTTTCTACGTATTTCCGCTCATGCAGTTGAGTAGGAGGTCCCTAATGTGGACAAGAGTCACATAGTTGTTTCCACTATTATTTGAATGCGGACACACGCAACACAAGCGACATAAACCACCTCCGAATGTGGTTTTTGTGATCCGATCTCAAAACGTCTTCAATGCGTCTTGAGAGTGTTTCCACCTGTAGTTAGAGCTATCCACATGTGATCCGATGACAAAAACCACATGTTAAAGACAAATGGAAATGGGGTCTCATTTGTCTGGCAGATAAGAGGCAATGAAGAGTCAAGAGCAGCTCTATGGGGCGGTACTTACTGTATGCACTATAGGGCTTTCCATTAGATGCAAAGGCTGAAGTAGTTTATCAGGTAATGTTGCAACCTTTCTCTGTAAAGCCTGGGAGAGAAGAAGAAGTATGTTGTTCAGAGACCCAGCTGTACAATATTCTGTATTTTGATTGTAATGTAGTATGTGATGGTGTCCTATAAACCCATGGGGGTTGGGCACTTTGTGTGCAGGACACAAAAACCAAAATAAAAATGAAATGAAATGAAATGTAAACCATGGAGACCATGTTGTATTTTAGTGAAGCAGTTTTGTATTTTCTCATGCGTTCAGTGTAATGGCTGTATTCCCGGTATTAACAAAAATACTAAAAGGAAAAATGATTGGGCTGTTGGTAAGGAAGCTAGCTAGAAGGTACATGCCATCAGTTGGTTCATAAACAAAAAAAAGTGTCACTGTTACTGGGATACATTACAAATATAAAAAGTATATAAAACGCGCTTTATATCAACAATAACAAAATAGTATAAGAACACCACATGCTAAAATGAGTGCAAACAGAAGCTGAGCCTCGTGCAAATGCTTTATACCATTGTTGTCCAATGAAATCCACATTTGTTTTTCTTTTGTTATTTGAAAAAAACTGTAGTGTGAGGATACAGAGGAAGGGTTGACCTGGGGAGTACCATCCTTGGTGGAAATAAAAGGTTTTTAGCTTGGTTAAAATGGTACGCAGCATATTTAGCAGCTGTCTTTCACATGGCTATATTGTATGAGTTTATGTTTCCCTCGCTTGAATTCTCTCAAGTCTACACACACGTTATCAACATGTGTGTGGTGTGAACATATGTTTTCAAGGTGTATACCTTTGCATGCTTCGTCACCTCTAATGCAGATGCTGGGCCCCTGGAGACTTGTCATTCCCGACATGTTGTTGTTGCACATCCTGTAGGCTACACACACACACCAGACACACACACACACACACACACACACACACACACACACACACATGTCTTGTTTTCCACAAAGAGCTTGGGGTTCAGAAGTTGGGCAGGTCATTCAGCGGAGCCTACCATGTACCAATTTGTTCAGTTTGTGATGCTTGAGACTTGCCAAAGGCGCAGATGGGGACAGCCTGGGATGGCAGGTGTGTTGTTTTAAAGACAACAGACAATTCAAGAAGAGGATGAGAGAGTGTGTGGGGCTGCTAGGGTAGTTCAAGTTTGTAAAATAAGGTAAAAAATAGGATTTATTGTGGTAAATTCAGGCTAGAATGTATTACATTGTTCCCACGTATTATTCAATGTAATTTAATTGGATTTGAGAGGCAAACATTTTATTGACAGATATGTCATTACAAGTCACCCCCTATACATTGGTTTATATCAAACAACAACAAAATAAAAAAGCTTTTGGTATCTTAGTAAGCAACACTGTCCACTACCTCTAAGTTATTATCGGAAAACTAGAACCTCTCTTTCAATTGATAGTTAACCACCTTGTAAAATAGTACTACCAGCAACGTAACATATACCTTGATAATTCACATAAGAGAGAAAAGATTTCTGTCCAGCTCTTTTGCACCTAACCACAATGTTCTGCTCGTTCTAAAGGGTGAGTGGGTGTATTTATCTTGTATTTACGCTGATCTAACTTTAGCACCCAAGCTTTTTATAATTGCTAAAGAAAGGTTTACTGTTAAAATTGCCAGCTACATGTATCCTTCTATGAAGGGGGCTCAGACAGTGCCAGTTGCCTTGGGTTTCTGTTCCAAGAGAAACCTGGTAACACTTTACAATAAGGGTAATTTAACTGTTAGTTAATTCTTACTAAATGAATACTAAACATAACATCATCATTAACTAACCATTAATAAATGCTTGGAAAATGCTTAATAAGCCCTGACTAAGCATTAGCACCATAAGGCTTAGTTAATGCTTAAGTAAGCATTAGTAAACTAAGCACAGTTAATGCCTAACAAACATTAACTAACCATTAATAACTAAGCACTAACAGTTAGTTAAAGCTTAATATGCATGAACTAACCATTAATAGCATTAACTAAGCACTAATTAACAGTTAATTAATGTACCCTTATTGCAAAATCTTACCGAAAAACTCTGATGAGGTGGGTGATCATTCAATAGAAGTGACGCACGCAGCTGATGATTCAAGGTGCTGTGACGTCTGTCTTTCAAAAACACTCACTTTCTGGCTCATAGTTTGAAACAAAAATAAGACAGTTCTAGACAGTGGCTGATGTGAGGGTAAGGAGCTTTACACCTTGCTGCCTCTCACTGCCAATTAAAGTGCTACACTTACTGCAGCTGTGGGAGGGTTGTGAACTGGAGACAGTTTTTAAACTTATAAATATCATTCATGAAACTTTCCAAATGTTGAACATCTTTATTTCATGTTTACAATATATTACAGTACAAAGTTTGTTTTGATTACAGCCTTATATAATTTATTTGATGAAAAAAAATTATAGTATGTACTGGGATTAGAAATGCATTTTCGGCATGTTTTTGAGCAGAAAATGTCCAACCAATCAGACAATTGACAACATATCCTTCTGTAATAACCTTCAGAATAGTAAGAATGATGAGTGAAGATTCAGTTTAGTAAGTGCTTTTGAAGTTGAGAGGTTTGGTCTAGACGTATTGAAAAAAACATGTGTGGCCATTGAAGATGGTTGTATAGGAGAAATAAACAGACGCAAACAGACAAGGTTTAGTAAAATAAAAACACCTCAACGCACATGTTGGAACATTGATTTATAGTTGTATGAAAGAAAGACATGTTATGGAAGCAAAATTGCCAACATTATTCGAAATATACCTTTTTATTCTTTGCCGTGACTTGCCTTAGATGGGCAGACCTGCTATTACAAGTCACACCTATACAATGCATGCATCACATTGGAGGAAGTGGGTGTTGCCCCTGCGATCGGGGTCGATCCATGTCTTTTTTTTTTGGAGGAAAGAGATAAAGACAGGTGCCAAGCTTATAGCCTGAGATGCACCCGCCAGCTGTCTGAGCATTGTGACTGACAGGCCTGCCCAGTGTTCTGACAGCCGGGCAGCCCACAGCACACTGTCTTAATGATGGTGTGAGTGTGTGGGGGGAGAGCAGGGAGAAGTCGGAGGATACACCTTTGAGGAGGACAGATAACCACTAAAACAAGAAGAACAACGAGAGAGGAGAAACACTGGTGGAAATTATACTGAGGACAGTGGATAGGAAGTGAATCAGAACAAACTGTCTAGCATATAATGCATGAGTGGTTGTGTGCGTGTGTGTGTGTGTGTGTGTGTTTGTGTGTGCATGCGCGTGCGTGTGTACGTTTGTGCATGCGTGCGTTAGTCTGGTATGACCATTAGCCTATTGTGGCTAAGATTAGCCATATGATCAAACTTTGAGAAGACATTACGTTCTTATTGACACTGCCCTTGTCACTCTACTGACTTCATGACTCTTGTCTTCTTCTGTTAAAGCTGGAGTGGGTAACTTTTTCACTGTAATATTTGCCAAAAATGTCATATTAGCCATTCAGCTATATGTAGGTGAAGTGGTCTGAGAATATCACTAATTTGCTACAGCAGGTAGAGCGTGTAAGGGAGGGACCAGAGGAGAACACAAGTGGAGCGGTTGAGGTATTTGGATTCGAATCTCTATCCCAACTGCTATTTTCTTCCAAATCATATACCCCAGATAACCATGTCAAGGTTATACTTTAGTCCTGCCTGCTTGTGTTCCAATTCCACTCGCTTGCTCAGCTAACCCAGACGATTATACATACATCTCTGTACATATAGTCACAAATATTAGTTTAAAAACTCACTACTTTAGTATTTAGCATTGTCAAGTGCAGTGTTGCATGGCTGTAATTTTCATATCTGTCAAAGACTGAATAGAAATCAGGGAGTGATTTGTCTACTTACCTTGTGACTGCCACAGTGGTGGATATTTAGCAAAAGTCTCACTGCAAAGGATAGGTCATTGCCACACATCTATTAAAACATATCAGTGAGCTAGATAGATAGATAGATAGATAGATAGATAGATAGATAGATAGATAGATAGATAGATAGATAGATAGATAGATAGATAGATAGATAAACTAGGGAAACTACAATCGACCACGCGAAACAAAAGGCTTAGCTGAGAAACAAAAGGGCACAGAAGCAATAAAGTCTGCTTAGATGCAAAAATGTCACAACAAGTTAGTAATGAGGAATCTGGTGACTGGCCCAATTTTTTTAGAAACTTTAAACAATGCAGCGAGCAGCAAAAAAAAAAAAAAAAATGAAGCTTCGGAATATGTAAAAGTGTCCCAGAAAAATTTGAAAAAGATTTTGTGCAGTTGCTACAGTTTCTCAGACTGCACCTCCTCTTGTTTATACCAGGCAGATGAGCTCACTCAACAGAAACACAGCAACAAGTCATCAGGGGGGAGAAGAGCTGTCGGCAGAAAAACAACATGCATCCACGCACCAATGACTGCTGCGGTCAAACTCAGAGGCACTCTCGCATTCTCCACCGCAACATTTAAACACATCATTTGCATTTCAAGTAGCAGAGAAGAAAAACCCACAAACAATATGCGCAGTGTAGGTATAGGGCCTAACGGAACAGCACAAAGGAAAGATTATACCTTCTCCCTCCGCTCATAAGAACGTATTATGGGCATCGGGAAAAAACTGCTGCCAACTCATCTTCAGGCGCCATATTGTTCTCCCAATATTTGTGAAGCTGAGCATGAGGAGTTTTCTTCCTTGATCAGATGACAGAGCATGTGGTGGCGGGAGGAACCCCAGCTATTAGCATGCAACCCAGGCAGGCTGTCTTGGTTTTCATAGCCGTGCATCAAATCCCATTATATAAACAGGCCTGGGGGTTAATGGGGAGAAAATGTGCCGTCAAGCTGCTAGCCCTACCGCCACACCAACCTCATGCAGTGAAGCAGAATTATGAATACGTGTGTGTGTGTGTGTGTGTGTGTGCGTGTTCCCAATTAAAAAAAAACGTTAGAATGTTTACTGTGTGTAAATATTGCACCAAACTGAAAAGACAGAAACAGCAGTGTCTACAGTTAGTTACTTACCCCTTTGCAGTTAACAAACAACATATTGATACCAGTTATTTGTGTACATTTGGACATTCATATATGTGTCTCACAGAAACCGTTTCAGTCTAATAGGCTTTCTGGAAACAGCCAGAACAAAGTTAAAAATAAAACAGGCACCAAGAACTCTAAAGTGAACCTAAAGACACATTATACACCTATAAGTATTTTGGGGGAATTTGGCCAATCCAGGGTGAATACACAGCCTAGGCTCTGTGAACTGGTATGTAAACGAGTTGTTTGTAAGCAAAGGAGGCCCACCCTAGCCCACCTGGCAACATGCCAGTTTACAGAGGATGTGTATTAACACTGAATTTATATTCCAGTGCACACACAGTATGTAGTGGACCATGAGGAGATATTCACTGATTTTGACAAAATCAGTGACAAACACTCACCGGAACCATGGACTCCACCTTTAACCTATACTGTAACTTATAGGTTAAACTGCGTGCCTGCCTGTCTTTTAGTTTGCCTCTTTGGTTACATGATGTGGGAACACCTGCAGCTAATCAAATCCTTTAATCTCTTTGTCCACACTTCCCCTGCAGTCGATGGAGGCTGGGACGAGTGGGGCATGTGGAGCGTGTGCACCAGCCAGTGCGAGAGGCAGCGCAGTCGGCAGTGCACCTCACCGGAGCCCAGGCACAGAGGAAAGACGTGTGAAGGGAGCGGAGAGGCCACGGACAACTGCACGGACGGACTATGTACCCAGAGTAAGGCCTTCACTATCTGCTAGGCACCATCATCATCATCAAGTTAGCCTCATAGCATTATTGCCTAAATCATATTGACTCAACTCTACTTTACTACTATATTCTACATCTACTCTACTCTACATCTTTTGTCATTAGCCTTATAGCATAATTGCCCAAGTCATATTTTAAGGGTTATAGAGTAGGGTAAAGTAGATAAAGAGTAGATGTAGAATAGAGTAGATGTAGAGTAAAAGTAGAGTAGAGTAAATATGATTTAGGCAATTATGCTATGAGGCTAGCGATCATCATCATCATCATCATCTTTGTCATCACTTTCCTGTCATATTCATTCTCATATACACACTTCCCCGCCAACATGGTTAAACCATCTTTGGCATGTGTGAACAGGAGGTGTGTGCTGGTAGGGGCATCCGATGGGCGGACTGACACAGATGCCCGGCGTGCATGATAATGTCAGCGCTCTTCCTCCATGTGTGTTGTTCACTTGACATATGGTATGTCACACTGAATCTGTCAAGGGGCTATAGGAAGTGCAGACATTTTTTTTTTCTTGAATGTTGCTCGACGTTTTTGGAAGGAAATGACATTGCACTGTTTGGGGTCATGCACATGCAATGACTTAAAGACAACATGTCAATGTGTTCCTCACTAGCCTTGGCTGCCAGCATACATACATTGACTACAGTATAGGGCTGAACAAATCATTATCAAAAACTGAGTGCAATTTTGAAATCACAAGAGGCACACAGGTATTTGCAGCTACCATTTTATATCCAAACAAGCTGTAGGCTTCAGGAAAGATCCTTCCCATTAGGCCAACTAATCCCAGCAACGTTACACAGCTGCAGTTTATCATCGTTAAGCCCATAAATTAGCCAAATTAACATTATCATTAGTCACCTTGTTGACTTTCTCAAGGTGACTGGTTTGAAAGAAAGAGCTCCAGACGAACCCCAGCAAGTTTGGAATTTCCTTTTTTTTTATATAGTGTGTTTTTAAATACATATCTGCTTGTACTTTATTAGTATGTAGACCACCAATACAAGGAGTTGGATATATAGAAAATGATATTAAATCAGAGTCCAAGAACTGGTCAGAAACCGCTATCCCCTTTCTTCATTGCAACATTTTCAATGTGCGTGTATGTAAACCGTAATGATTGCCTCATATTCACTAAGCAGCACAGTTCAGTTAGGCAAGGTATGGCTCGGCAGGGCACGGTAACCCTAGGTCAGGCTCACGTTTCCACTGGCGACAGCACCCTGACTTGGTAGGCAAGGGTGTATGCCGGATGGCGGTAACCACGGTCAGAGTATAAACAGATCAGATCGGTTGAACGGCGCTTTCTGATTGTGTCAACCAATCAACGGACTGCATGTGTGGCTAAAGCCTCTTGGGATGACTTGATACCCCAACGAAAGGGTGACAAAAACTCCCAACTTTTTTTTTTAAATACTATTTATAGGGGAGAACGGGGTAATCTGAGCCACTTTTTACATTTGCTTCCCTCCAAGCGAGCTAAAATGAGTTATAACTTATCACTCAAATTTACACATTTCCCATTAATTCAGGATGTTTCCTAGAAATGGGCATTAGCAGATTTTCTTCAAGACAAAGGGCAGTGATTGTTTTAAAAAAAGTTGTCATGTGGCTCACTTTACCCCAGCTGTGGGGTAAACTGAGACAGACCAGAACAATCAAGGGGGTAAAGTGAACCAGCTGGGGGTAAACTGATCCACTTACTTTTTCCACTCTGAAACTACCATAACAACACATATTGTAACAGTTAGAATCCTGAAAGCTAGCCACACATTCCAGAACTAATGTCAGACTAGTAAAAGCATGATGGGGTTTGGTCAATTAAGCAAAGCACATTTTATAAACACTTGAAAGTAACTCTGAACAAAATCAAATACAACATATTATAATTCAAAAGGTTTTAATAAGATTCAAATGAAAGATAGAACCAGTTAGATTACAACACAGTCTGGAGACAGTGCCTCACTTTCCCCCACAGCATTTGGCTCACTTTCCCCCACCACCTAGCCTGGAAATCCAGACCCTGATATCTTGAACGATAGAGGGTCTGGCCACGATGAATAGTAATTTCCAACTCAAGGGGCGGCTCCTACTCGTGCATTTCAAATGCCACTGCACACAGTTGGATAGCACTACAACCAATCAGAGCGATGCACAAGGTGACGTAAGCCCCTTTCGTTTAGCAAACAGCTGTTCAACTGTTAAATTAAACGTTTGCCGTTGTCGGTCGGCAAAACAGAACATTCCACTTACTTGCTAATGAAAGATTTGAGTGCCGTCTTCCAAATCGTTAAGGGTCGAGGCCAAAGCAGTCTCAAACTCACACAACATGTCCGCAGCCATCTTTGATGTTTACTATCACGGCTTCGACGTCGCATGCACGTCACTGTCGTCTTCCGGTTACGTCCTTCCCAGAGTACCATATAAGGGGCTCTGGCGCACCCATATTAGATAGAACCAATTGAAACCACCAGCCAGATTTCTGGTTTTCTTGATAAAGCTTCAACGGAGCGTGTCCAGACCAACACGCACAGCAAATTTAATTTGCCAGCCCAGCGCCTAGTGGCAGGTCTGGGAATGCCAGGCTACCCACCACCACAATTTGAGAAAAAACTACCTCTCTTAGCATTTCAGGCTAATCTTTAGCTAATATCATCACATGGTTTTTATATGTTAGTAGTTCATAAACACGTATGATATAAGTTTTTCTATGTGAATACATTTGCTTTGGCACAACAGTTGATTAAGTTGACAGCAAGAAAATTTACTTTTACATGCAAAATACCTATTTTGGTGAAAAAAACATGCTTACCACAGCACCATGAGGTCCTCTCTTTCAGGGCCATGGGGAAATGAGAGGGGCTTGAAAACATATATCTCACATGACCAAAAATGTTTTCCGTTGCCTAGATACAGGGGGTGGCTCACATTACCCGATGCCTCAGATTCCCCCGTTCTCCCCTATATTTTTTAATGAACATACACACTGAAAAAACAATGAAAAAAGGAATACAAAACAAAAAAAAAAAAATTAAATTAACAACTCTACCGAACAGGTTTCTTTGACAAATGTCAAACAGAAAATAAAAAGTCAACAAGGTGGCATGTACAGTAGGTCCCTTCAGTACTGTGACGTAGTCAAGGAAAGGCTGCCAAATGTGTTTAAACGTCTTTGCTTTACCTGAAATCTCATAACGAATTGTCTTCATATTAAAAGTGCTGGAGAACTCTATGAGCCAGAAGTCAAAAAGACAGGGGGCCCTTCCCAACTGTTGTGATTGGAAACATATCTAGTCCTGCAGTGCTAACATGTGCTTATAAATGAAATTCATTTTCCTTACATTTAGAGAGAACGTCTGTTAAGGAAAGTCTGTTACTTTATCCCACTCTTAAATAAATCTTGTTTTAAGTGTGTTACAGTAGGAGATTATTAGCCGACTCGGAGGTATTTCCCTGGAGCAGTTTGCACCTCGCCACCTTTATCTGTGGCGATGTGAAGACACTAATGAAGCCTGTCTGGCCGTTATCAGATAGTAGCGTATGTCATCTGGGAGCGCAGTCAGCACAAGAGCCTCTTCTCTCTTCTCTCCCACCAAGGGTGTTGGAATCTTGAGAGCACACTTGACAGTCACTTCACACACACACACACACACAGGCTCTGACTTTTAATCACCACTTTCTCTCCCTCTTTGTCTCATTCTATCTCTCTGTCTTTGCAGATCGAAAGCTGCTACATGACGTTAAACC
The DNA here is from genome assembly GCA_026929865.2 of Hyperoplus lanceolatus. Lineage (NCBI taxonomy): Eukaryota > Metazoa > Chordata > Actinopteri > Uranoscopiformes > Ammodytidae > Hyperoplus > Hyperoplus lanceolatus. The sequence goes on from CM049397.1 coordinate 3,299,101, forward strand.
TCAAAGTGAGTCTTCCTCTGTGGATTTCTTCCATCTTCACAACTCCACCTGTCACTAAGAAGTAGCCTACCGCCCTGAATTCTTGCGTAAACCTGCGTAAAAAATCAATATGATAATCAGAGTTGTGTGTCTAAATAGTTTTCTACAAAAAAAATATATTGAAAATAAATGTTCATAAATATTGTAAAACATTAAAAAAACATCTTTTTTTTTTTTACTGTCTAACCTTTTGACAGGACTGTGTGGGCGTGGCTGTATCAAGCAGTCTCCAAGGCATTTTTTTTTCATAGAACATTCGTGGAGACAACTGCCGTGATTGGTTAAACGTACTTAATATATCATAAGAACCAGAACACGGCCCACCTTATCTAAACCAAAAAAATGTGTCAAATATGTACAAATTGAAATTACAATATCTTTAATTTGGGTCAATAAATATGCATAAATCTTTTCACATGCTTACTTTTATGCAACTTACTGACATACATTTGAGGCTATTTTGTGGATTTGGGTTTACAGGGGATTTAAGTTTAAAGTTAGCAGACAAACAGAGTGGCAGTAGTTTACATTCACACAGTACATCTGGAAACTGGAGCATCACAAATGACCGCCCTTTATGTTCACCTTGATCCGAGCATCTTCGTTAGTCTCATAGCATAATTGCCTAAATCATATGTACTCTACTCTACTCTACTCTACATCTACTTTTTCTTAGCCTAATAGCATAATTGCCTAAGTCATATTTTAAGGGTTATAGAGTAGGGTAAAGTAGATGTAGAATACAGTAGATGTAGAGTGAAAATAGAGAAGAGTAAATATGACAGGCAATTATGCTACGAGGCTAACGTACTGCTTTAACCCAGCAAGTGCTAATTGACCATTCATGTCATTATTTAGTCCGCCCAACTTTTTTATGACAAGCCGTGACATCACAGCTGTGTCTCCCGCTTGGAGCCAGGTGATATATATCGCTTGTGACAGGTGAACATGTGCTATAGCTTACAACCCATTAATAGCTTACAACCCATTAATCCCCTACAACATGTTGTAGAGGATTAATGGGTTGTAATCATTGCAAACGAGCTAATTTGACCAATTTACGGCGCCTGTCCTCGCGTTCCTGTGGCGCCTTTCAATCACTTGGTTGGAGTCAGCCCGCCACTAAGTGATTGTCAGGTGCTAGCGCTATCAAGTGCTTTCATTAGCCTGCAACATTAGTGTAAAACGCCATGCCTATACCCTACCGCCTTTTTTCACAGGGAAACTTGAATGATTTCAGTGTGGGGGAGGGGGGGGGGCTGCATAAAGCTGGTTACTTGATGAGAAAGGAAAAAACTAAAATGGAATTGCTTCTGGTTGGTCCTTATCTGATGACTGGTGACCACCGGGTAATGCCGCCGTGGCCTCTGACAGCCTGCAGTGTGACATCTCCATCAGAGCTATTGGATATAGGCCGGTGGGTCTAAAGGCAGTTAGGCTAATCACCCTCCATGTTTAGCAGCTTGCAGTGTGATATGTAACCGTTTAGAGTAATGGCTGGACACGTTCATCTATTCCTATCTGTGGTGCATAATGTAGCATATAGATAAGACAGATGGCCTTCACCACCTTACCACTTTCCATCCTTCTTTGTTTTTCATCTCCATGCCAGAGCCAGTTTGACACACATTGTAACTCTTTTGCTGTGTTTGACCTTGAATGTGTACTCAGAGTAACATGAGGCTATTGTCTCAACTTCTTTCCTCTCCCTCTCCTCCTCTGAGTTTCCAGGTCTTTAATAATATATATATATATATATATATATATATATATATATATATATATATATATAAATAATATATATATATATATATATATATATATATATATATATATATATATATATATATTATATATATATATATTATTATATATATATATATATTATTATATGTAATATATATTTCAAATTCCTCCTGACGAATGCAACCTTGAACATTGTATCCGTGTCTTGATTAATTCACTCAGTGTGCATTTCTACAGCACTGATACTATATGAATAACAATCATCAGTCGTTCCACTTTGCCTTCAAATATCCAACAATGTTGCCATGCTGCCATGCATGAAACTCAACACATTTTGCTTTGTTTTCTGTCTTTTATTTCACCATTGTAACTTTTCTGGGCGTCAACCTTTGGGCATTGCAGGTGGGGTTGAAGTTATGTGTGTTTTACCCTCAACCAATAAGCCCCGAATGTAGCATCAAGCATGTATGGTAGCCTACTTTATTTTGTTCCACCAATTTGACTTTGCACTGTAGTATAACATATTAGACAAATTGTTAATTGTTGGACTCACAATGGACACTAAAGTAATACCAGAAAACATTGTAGCAGAAGTAAAGAATTCATGGGCTGTTTCGAGCCACACATTGTTCTTCCTTTTCGCGCTTGTTATGCTAGTAGCGGTCAGTGTAGCTTCGGGCAGCTAGCCTCAAGCAGAGGTGAGGAGAGGACCACAGAGCTCTCTTTGAAACTCAAACTTGAAGCCTTCAGCTGAAATGACTCCGACTTGAGGCCAGTTATGACATTTTGTGAAGCTTTTTCCGGAGCTACAAAATACCCTTTTTAACACAGTGGCTAATAGAAATTGTGCTGTGGAAATTGACTTAATGGTTCAGTAAGCAGAATGGTCAGTTTAGCTAACTTCCTGTCAGTTCCTACGTCACCACATTAATGCACTGTGGTCTTCAAGCAGCAAGTTATCTAGCATCATCTCAGATCCATAAGTGTGATAAAACATGATAAAAACCATCAAAACAGACATTGGGAAGGATTTTTACCTGCTCCGCCATTGTAGGCGCAGACACATTCACCCATCTGTTGCTCTGTACGTGCACTGGCAGTGAGACGGGTGCCAGTTTGTAGCGTTCTCTCTTCTGATGTGTTATCAGTAGTGGGATCCCCGAAAAGTTTATTTGCCGATTACATGCAGAGCGGGTGACTGAGAGATCGGCTTTATGAAACGTGCACACTACAGTATATAAGTGATCACTGTATGAATAAAGAGCGTTTTAAACACTAACATAAATAAATGGCTTACTTCACCTTTAACAGTAGCTCTCCTGTGTCATGTGTCTCATGTGTCTACAGGTATGGACGGCTCCAACGACGTAGCTCTGTACTCGGGCCTGGGCGCCGGCATCATCGGCGTGGTCATCCTGGTGGTGGCCGTCATGCTGTACAGGAAGAACCACAGCGAGTACGGCGTGGACGTCATCGACTCGTCTGCGCTCTCCGGGGGTTTCCAGTCCTTCAACTTTAAGACCACCAGACAAGGTGAGAGACAGAGAGAGAGAGTGAGAGAGAGACATTAACTCCACACTGACACGCACCAACAAAACCACAAGGCCAAATAACCTAGCGTCATCGAAGACCCCCCTTGCGACAGGGCCACCCTTGTGATTGATGGCATGTGTTTGCATTGGGAGCAGCATGGCATAGCATTGCGGCCTCCCCTATCTGCTTAGGATTTATACCTCTATAATCAGTGAAAGGACCTGTCCTTCTATTTTGACAGACCAGCTCCTTTGTTATTGTGAAAGCTGTAGATAATCAATCTCTTGATAGAGGACATGCAATGCTACAGCCCCCCCCCCCCCCACCCCCACCTCCACCCCTCTGTCCTCATTCCCCCCTGAAGACCACACATTTGACTGTCAGCCAACCAATCTCCTCCATCCAGATGACACTGGACCGAAGCACTGATGGATAAATGTGAGGGGGTACGGAACAGTGAACATCAATTCAATTTTCTTCTTGTTGTGCACAGCAATAACTTCTGTTGGGCTGCGTGACTGCGACTGTCGCTGGCCCGGCCTCGCTACAGGCATTCATATTGCTGTCTCTGGCAGTACTGGGTTAGCAAAAGTTGATAGCCATGTTAGCAAGGGGGCGATCCATCCTCGCCACTGAGGTGACAGCGCCGTGAGAAGATCTGTTGGAGTCCACACTCGCTTTGCCCCCCACCCGCCCCCCCCAAGGTACGAGGAGTCGGTCAAGCCCCAGTCATTTTGGTTTGTTAAAGAAAAATGGTGGGGTGGGGGGAGGCGGTAGCATGAACTGGGTCTACATTCAGCAGGTCATCAATCCTATTTAAATAGGCCAGCTCTCCCCACTGCCTGTACCCTGCTGTGCCCTCCGCCAGTCACATTCACTCTCTCTGTGAGCCCGTCCAAGGCTCCCCATGAAATGTGGATCACTTCCTCATCCCCTTGCTTTTATTTGGAGGAGGTTGTTGAGGCATTTTACAATAGGCCTCCTTCTGCCATGCACTGTTAACATTTTACCGCCTTTTTCATAAACATAACAGGAAATTAAACAATTCCTCCTAGGCAGGGGTGTGTGTGTGTGTGGGGGGGGGGGGGGGGTTGTAATTGTAAATCAGTATCTACTTCATGCCCTGTAATCACAGAAAAAATAAATACAGGTAAGCTGAAATTCTTAGAGAAGTTCTTAAATGCTTCCGGAAGGCTCTTCTCTCTCTCTGTTGCCGGTAGACGGTATGGCTGTGCAAAGGCAGGACTGCTGAACGGGTCTTTTCGACCTGACCCTGTCTCTCCACATTACTTCTCCTTCTGAGTGATTTTTAATCAGAGGCCCCAATTCCAAAGCCATCCCTCAAGGTATTCAACCTGAGGTACATTTCATTAACTTCTCTCATCTCGCCCACCACTGCCGCTTCATTTCTGCGGCTCCTTTTCTTAAAGATGCACACTCAAGCGATAATCAGATCATTCTCTCTCCACTCCACCAGAGGAGGGGAGAAAATGTAGCAGTGATGGAGTGTCAGAAGCTGGCAGAGAGGTGAGGTAGTGTCCACTGGGCTGCAGCTCCGAGAGCCAGAGTCGTCCACTGGTTTCCCTGTCACCACGAGAATAATGAATCTTCTTAACTTTTCATGGAACAATTACCCGATAAGTAATTAGATTAAAATGTTATCCCATATCTCTGTCTGGTCACGATTTGTGTCATTTGTAATGCAAATCAGGGTAGGTGGAGTACATGAGCAATACAACAGATGTCACAGGTTCAATCCATACAATTTTGTTAATATGTTATACTGGAATGAAAGCTTAAATTGATGGGTCAACTGATTTGTTGAATAAGAGAAAAATGTTTTGTAACGCGATACATCATTTAGGTAATTTGGTAGGGAAAAAGGGGAGAATGTTATGCTTTCTCTTCATTTTTATGTCAGTTTTATAACGTAATATCTGAGACTAATTTTCATCCTATTAAGAGTCTGCAGTCGTTTTCCTCAAGAGTATAAAATAAATCGTTATTTAGATTTATGTAGAGCAAGCTTTCAGAAGTCAAAACACTTTTGTTGTGTGCACAGTTCATACTGTGCACACGTGAATATAGATTATGAAATCTGCAATCCGTCTAGGTGTGCAGTGGATCATACATTCATACAAGACACATTGTTTGAACTGTAAAATTAAAATAATAAACTAAAAATGTATAATCTGAAATACATTAACTGTAGTCAAGCTGTTGCAAATTAATCATGGAACCTCATTTTACACCACAGTAAAAGACATTCATTACGTGGCCACATTTTGACTGTAGTCAGTCGCATTTCTTCCCCTTTTATTTGACTTTGTACTACTGCCATGCATTTGCATCACAGTTATACTGAAATAAACAGCAATCATGCTGCACTGATGAGGATAACATGCATGCAATGATGTTGCCTTGTTTTAATTAGCTGAACACTGAATTCTCAAGAAAATAGATATCGAAAAAATAACTATCTGATCAGTTGCATCCCTATTTATTGATATTTATTTGAAGTTGAAGGGGCATATAGTTATTAAAATGTAAATACATGTTTTTCCTACATTATAAATGCGCATGCCAACACATCCTCTTCATCAGGGAAAGTTTGTTTAGAAGAGCAAGTCAACCCCGACGGCGCCCCAAAGCACTCCACACAAATCACGCCCCCGGTAATTAACGATTTCCCTAAAAATAAAACAACATTAGCCTCCCGCCTTGCACCCCCGTCGCCAGGCAACAGCTGGGCAGCAAGGACTCAGTGACTTCGCCGTTATCTTGGCACGGCTGGTCCAGGGGCAGCGCTAGCACATCTAGCAGCGTCTGCCAGATCCATGCAGCGCTCCCTCTCTTTCCCATTGGCAGCGTCTTCGTCACAGCTAATGGCCACAGATGAAGACCCCCCCCCTCCCTCCCCTCCGCTGACTGTTGGGTCCACACTGGGAGCTTGAAGGACTCTCCCCTCATTTACAGAGCAGTCACCTACACACCCACGCTGGTCTACTGTCCTTCAGGAGGACGTCTCACTGTCCAGAGGAGCTGACTCCAGCAGATGGATTATGGAGATGAAGCTGTGTGTGTGCTTGGTAATTAAATCTAAGGCTTTGACCGTGGCTCCCGGCCCTGGACCTTCTGCCCCAGGTTGTGCTCCCCTTGCAGCCCTCTGATGCACCGGTCGCCTGCTCCGGACATGTTGAGTTGATTGGTGCCAGAGCGTGTCACTGGTCACCTTGCAGGAGATGTCAGTAGAAGGAGTTCAAAGACTTTAATTAATTGTGTTCATTTTATACTCAAGTTGTTTTGACTAGATTTTTTGAGTTCCGAGGCCATCCAAAACTCTTAAGTTTGAAGGAAAACTGCCTGCATTTCATACAACAAATTATTTTGTGTTGAGATAACTTTTCTTATTCAAATGTTGCCTTCTAAATAAGAATGTCAAACAATAACAGTTGTGCCAATGTATTATATGTCAAACACATAACAAACACAACCAAGTGGGTAAAAAAAATTGCAAACATTAAAACTGCCTGAACCAAAAATCAATCATTATTATGTAGTACTCAAAACTTGAAGCTACATAACTTATCAATGTCTTAACAAAATATCATTTGTTGGTTTAAATGTCTGCAGTTTTCACAAAAACCTAAAGAATTTAAGCTCTACCCAAAAATCAAGTGAAAGTTGGCTTGACATTGAGATTTTCCTAACTTTGCAATTGTTACAGTGTGTGTTTGAGTATGGTAAACTAATACAGCACACTAATCAACCATATTGTCCTGGAGAAAGATCTTGACCTTATCTAGTTGTATCTAGGACACCAGTGAATGTCATTATCCCCAAGTGAGTGCTGCTCAGGAAACGCATGGGTCGAGCTTTGATTCATTAATTAAGCCATTCCCCCTTCACAATACCAGTCCCTTGCTAGCAGGCAGGGCTTTTAGGTGATGGTGTGGCTGTTTCTATCTATCTCCATCTCTGTAGGCAACCCGCTGCTGCTCAACTCCTCCATGCAGCCCGACCTGACGGTGGGCCGGACGTACAGCACTCCTCTCTGCTTCCAGGACGGGGCCGACAAGGAGCTCTTTGACCCCCTGCCCGACATCAAGCTCAAGGTTCAGAGCTCCTTCATGGTGTCGTTGAGTGTGGCTGAGCGGGCCGAGTTCCACGCCAAAGCCTCCGCCGATACCTTCCCCAGGGACTTGCCGGGCCGCGACTACACCAGCGGCTGCAGCACCACCGCCGACCCACGCAAGAAGGGCCTGCTCCCCCTCAACGGGCCCACAGGCACGGGCAGGGAAACCCTCAGGACCACAGGCCTGTTCGGACACCCCGGAGGGAGACTGGTGGTACCCAACACAGGTGAGCTTCAGAGGGGCAGTGGACTTTAAAGGTGAGGGTCAGCGGTTCTCGAGAAGGCTTGTTGTCAGAATCATTCAGAATCAGTGAATATCTCCTCAAAAATGCGCTACCTGTTTGTAATGTGTGAGCGCTGTGTTAGTACATAGCCTAGGTAGGCCTTGTCAACTGGTATGTAAACAAATTGTATTTAGGGGCCCACTGTAGCTAGCAGCATAACCGTTTACAGACCCTAGGCTGTGTATTAACACAGTTTTTTCAAAGCGCACACACAGTACCGAGAGGTCTTGGATTAGGAGGAGATATTCACTGATATAGAGAAACAAGCTTTATCCAGAATCTCTGACTCCCACTTCAATAAAGCCCAGGCTGAGTGTGTTAGCAGACAGAGCCTGATAATGAAAAACATCTCAAACACTGTGTGCTTGGTGTCTGGAATGAGAGGCTACAGTCACTTCTCATTATAGCGGCCATCATAAGCCATCACTGTTTTACTTTATAGGGCAGCTTTACCAGAAAGCCTCTCAACGTTTCCCACCAATTTGTTTCCACTTCCATGATGGTCGTTGTTGGGTTTTCTTCACGCACATGACAAAAGCACAGCCCTTATTCATTGTGTTGTGTGGGAAAACACAATTTATTTTATTTAACCTTTAGTTTTCCAGATAAAACATTAAGAACAGTTTCTTATTTACAATAACACTATAAGAAGTGATTTGATTTAGCTCACTAAAACCTAAAAGCTACACCCAACAAAGGAAATGTGTATCGACATAGACAATAGAATAAAACAATCACCTTAAAGGAATACTTCACCCATACGGAAACCGGCGTTCTATCATTATAAAATCGCTATTATGATATAATGAATGAGGTTTTTCTTCCCTCCGACTTTTCCTCAGTGTTCCCTTGGCCTAGCTGTCCTATTAATCCTAACCCTACATTTTCCCATGTGTGACATCACACATGGGAAAATGTAGGGTGAGACAGTGAGACTATACAACACTCTTTCTGCCTTTTCTCAGGCTAGGTTAAACCAATTTCTAAAATGTTTGCACATTTATACTACATAGGATCTCAGAGTTCAATACGCCTTCATATTTCCACTGGTGAAGTAGGTCTTTAATAATTAGGATCCAACAGTTGTAAAGAAAAAAAAGAACATGCATCAAAATGTCGGCCTTAATGCAATATCATCGACAATGAATGCCTCCAAAAAGCTTGTTTGTAGCTTATCATTTTGAACTTGACATGTGTGTGCTGCACATGCATGACACACATACAACATGCATTGTTGCTGCACAACCTTCAGGAGATACTAAATATGTAGAAACTGAATGTGCCCTTCAGTGAGAGAAAATAGAGAAACCTGTGCTAATGGTGTAACTTATCCTGCGTTCCAATCCCCTTACTTCCATACTACTTAGTATGCCAGAAAAAGATTTAGGATGTCCCGATACATGCAAGTTAATTGTAGTATGCTGAAAATACATAAATGCCCCACTAACTCCAATAGTATTTTGGAGTATTAGTCTTTATTCTTGACATTTCTCGACATAATGATAAAGAAATCTTCCGTATATGATTAGTTTCTTCTCCTGTGGCCCTAAAAGTCTTCTGTACTTCAGTATGTAGCGTAGCAAAAAGTAAGAGTATGTGATTTGGAACGCAGGGATAGATTGTACAAGTAAGTGCCTCACTAGGTAGGCAGTCACAATCTCACTCTATCACAGCTTATTGGAACAATCTACCCACTCCTTACAATGTACAGTTAGCTGCTGCTAAGAACCAGACTCTCATGACAATCACGCCAGTAGCACGTCTCGCCTACACAAATAGAGTGATTGAAGGAGTATTTCATGGACCCCCTATCACCAGGTCAACAGTCTGTACGTAGTGTTACATTTGCGTGGCTCTTCAGGGGCCCCTAAGGTATACGTCTACTCTAGTGGTGGCCATGAACTATGGAGGTGGGGGGTGAAGTGAAATCCCGGCGCTTTTCTTTAAGGCGTAGAGAGGGCTTGAGTGGAGGAGTCACTGTTGTCAAGTGTAGCCACTCGCTAAGCTCGCCTGCATGGACCACTATGCATTTGACTGAATAGCTGGCCATAAGCAGCACTTCACTGCAGATTACTGAAGCTTTCTCCTCAACCTAGAGTGATATGAGACCATATACTTTAATAGCAACGTTATTTGCATCCGTTAAGGTTCATTCGACTTTTAAGTGCGATCCTTACAACATATTTTCACAGTATTAGCATCTTTTTATCAGCAAGAGTTTGGGGTTTGGAATTGTGTGCAGTGTTCACAGATTCTTTACATCGGCCTGTGTTTGTACGGCCGTTTTTTTGTTATTTGGGTTAAAGCAGCAACGAGTAACATTTAAATATCTTTTAAACAGCCTCATGTTTCCTCTCATAACCATAAATTACCTTTAACAGCAAACGAGACCATCTGTGCAAAGAAAGACTTTTTTATATAGTTTTTATTACTGCATTTGATCTGGTCGTACACCCAGTCCGATTTTCGGTTCACGCGTGCATGCTCTATGGTCACATATCCGTATTGGTCGCAGATTTCAGTGCGGCGCAGGAACGCGATTTGAGAAGCCTATGGCTCCAGGTGAGGGAAGGGGAGCGGGAGCCTTGTTTGAGACAGTTGTTTGTTCATAATGACTGATAACGGGGCTGAACCATCAAAGAAAAAAAAGAAAATGCAATGAAGAAAAGCTAAAAGGGAGAGTGATAGGCGGGTGGGAGGGCGTTGCCAAGCAACGTATACACAATTTCACGCAGCGAACCTAGACTGCAGTGTTTACTCCTAAATGAATGAGCGGTAGCCTACTAAAACAAAGTTTACTTTGCCTCACCACATCATCAGATGACCATTATTCATCTAATATCATTATTAACATAAACACATTACTTCATCTGATCCATACTAACTAACTCCATCTCTGTTCATTGCTGAGGACGATGTCACTCCGTGAGAGTACAATGCATCAACTCATTCAATCAGGTGTGTTTAATTCTCCATTAGTTGATGCTGTGTCCCATAGACTCACAGAGCCAAAAGTCCGTCCCTCCACTTTCACACCACACCACCATATTCTTCCTATTATTTAATCTTCACTCCCTGCACGAGCTAGAAAACAGCTTCACGACAGCTGGCGTCGTTAAAATACTACCGCTTTTGTTCAAAGGTGTCGCCAACGTGCCGACTTACTCGTAGTGGCTTTAAGTGAGCCTTCAAAATGGCACCAAACCTTTTTAAACAACATAAAGTTCTATCTGACTTGGCTGAGAGTATTCACACCTGTCACTTTGCTTTGGTCACAGCAGAGAAGAGCCTCCACTCCACAACATGTGACACACAATCTTTAGTTTAATGACAACGTACTACTAAAAATGTACATTTCAGAGATAGCCCAATGTGTGTTTCAAAAAGAGTTGCTTTCAACAGAGCTGCCAAAAATCTTTTATCTGTCGTCTCCCACTCTGCCCCTTTTCAACCTTTTTTATTTATAAAGCCTTTGCTTTTATATGCACTCCTCTGTTTTCCAGTGTGCATGCCTCTCCATTCACACAGATGAATAGTGTCAGGCATACAGTGCTGCTCTGCAGACATCTCCACTTGCTTCTCCAGAGAGGTTGTATATTCAGACGTGTGGGGGAGTCTGGCTGGTCGGGAAAAAAAAACAGTATATGAACTTCATTTATGATGTGAAAGAGATAATTGTGTATTGTGTGGAATTGTCCGAAAGAATAATAATAAATAAAAATAAAAAAAATTACATCAAAGAGCAGTTCATCCATCTATTTCATTTGACTCAGTATACTTCAGGACTATAGGTTTGGATACATGGTTTCTTCTCCTTGACACTCGTGATTAAAAGTGTTCCATACAACTATAGCACATTCCATATAGAGGGTAGTTCTAAGTCAACATGGAGAAAACAATAAATGGGAAAATAAAAAAGCCTTAAAGCTGATAGAATTAAATGACTATGCATTTGCAAAAATCCTAAAGTTGAATTATAGTCATTCAAAACACATGTCTTAGGCTTCATTTAAGCTTCTAGCTCCCAGCGGCTGGAAAGTTAAAGTCTATTCAACTTCACAAATATCAAGCTTTGCAGTTGCAGGTTGGAAAATATCATATGACATACTGTATGTTTGTAATGGCTCGTGGAAGGCAATGACAAACTGTGTCTTTTGTTTTGAACAACATGTGGAGCCATTAACATGCCTAAAACCCTAAAGACAAAGAATACTGTGAACAGCCAATCACAATTTTAGAATCCCATACAGTACAGTAGAAGCTAATATGTTCCCGATCTGGTGAAACGAAACTGTCTTCATAACTGGTGCTACAGCAAATTAACAGCTCTGGTATATATTCAAGAACATCAGTCTTTCCATGTGCCGCAATAAGTGTTTAATTTTTAATTTTAATTTTTTTACATAATATTCAAAGCCCTATTATATTTGAAGGCTAATTCTGGTTCAATTGTATTTTTTCATATGCCACTGTTCATTTGAGCATACAATGAAGCTCTCTATGAATATTCCCCATAACCCCTCGCATATACATGCTACATGCTGTAAAGCCCTTATGGTGCCCACTGTTGTCAGGGCTGGCCTATAGCTGTTGATGTTGACATATCATTCTTGCATGTTTTCTTTTGTGTGTGTGTGTGTTTTATTCCAGGGGTCAGCTTGCTGGTGCCACATGGAGCCGTGGCTGAAGACATGTCCTGGGAGATGTACATGGTGATCAATCAGGGAGAAACAAGGTGAGGCCCAGAGTTTACCCAAACTTTCATTTCAAGCATCTATCCGTCTGTCAGTCTATCTCTATCTATGGGGGACTGTAGCTTAGTGGGTAGGGTGGTCGACCCGCAACTGCAAGGTCGGTGGTTTGATCCTCTGTCTACCCGCCACATGTCCAAGTGTCCCTGGGCAAGACACTGAACCCTAAATTGCTCCCGATAGTTAGCTTGCACCCTGAGTGGTACCCTGCTATCGGTGTATGAATGTATGCTCCAGTCTAAACGACATGTAATGTAATGTAATGTCTATATAGTGTCATCCATCCTCTGTGTGCACGCTGTCCTGTTTCTCCACTAATTATTTACCAGTGTGTAGTCAATAGGACCTTCACTTCTCAGCATGCGTTCGCTCAGCCAGGCAGATTGTATACAGTTGTAGGAGGATAATGTGCCTTTATCATTGGTGTCTGAATTATAGCAGAATTAGATTCAATCATGTTAATGACAAATGCATTATGTTTTCTCAATGTGATTGTCTGTGTTCTGTTTAGCGCAAGTGTTCAAGTATTCTACCACTGTACTCATTCTTTCTTCCAAGCATGACATAAAATGATTTTCAAGCCTTAGAGATAAATTAAAGGATTCATTGTCACTGTCAGTAAAAGCTGTGTTAGCATGGAAGGCCAATCTAAAGAAGGTGTTGCAGTGTGTATACAGTAGTTTAATGCTAATTTCTCACTCATGGACTGCCTTTGTAAAGCAGGATCTACAGTGCTGATACAATAGGTACAATGAATTAGTATATGAACAAATTGTAATGCTGCCCAGTAATCATTTACTACTGGTGTTCATGTTAACACAGGTATTCATTTTTTTTACATCATTTAATATTTATAAATATGCTTTTAGCACAAGTTAATACATTAATAAAGCATGAATGGTGAGAGACGGCAGGCATAAACAATGCTTTTTATTTTACTATTTTCATACCAGCATTAATCAAAGGTCCGACATGTTAATGTAGGTGTTTATTCGACTCAACCTTGTCTGTTTGCGTCTGTATATTTCTCCTTAACAACCATCTTTAAAGGACGTTATCTCAACGTGTTTTTTTTTTCAATAGCAAACCAGAAGATTTGAATTGAGGGCAAAGATTGTGACAGTACATATCTGAAACTGGGTAGGCGGCAAAATCAAAAGGAAGTTTGAGGTTCAGAAAAAGAAAGTTTATCTTCTAGCGAACTGTAATGCAAAAGGTTTTTGCTGTTATGTGTCACTGCTCTTCCTAAACCTGATATTAACCATATTCCATTGAAATGAATACATTTTTCAGGCAAAATTTAAAAAATGCAAAGGCATCACTTTGGATTGTGGTTTATGGATAAGGCTGGCGATATATTATATTCTTATCATCTGCTATAGAGTCCTTCATTTAGCCTGGCAGGGACTCGCCATTGAATAAAGTCAAACCCCCAAGCTCTCTAAGATGTCTCCGCTTGCAGTCAATATGTAGTTATGTACTCCACTCTGGTGTCAACAACAATGTGGTGTTAGTGGGAGAGAGAGAGAGTGGTGACCCGGGGGGAGGTTGTTAAAAACGCTGATGAGTGCTGAGGATGAATGGGAGCGCGGGGGGGGGGGCACTGACAGACATGCTATGGCGAAGACTATAACGTCTCCCGGGAGAGCCTTTCATCTGGGCTAGTGCGATGGTTATGTATTCCGATCACAGCTATAGGTAATGACCCTTGGATGGACTGAGCGCCTCTCTCCAGGGGGGATTTTTCTCTCTCCTCTGAAGTGTCACTGTTTATCCATGCCGCACGGCCTGAACAGAGTCCAGGAAGTAAAAGAGGAAGATCAAGAGGCTACGCATTAGTGCTAACAAATAACAGGGGAGTGTGGTTTGCCTTGACAGGGCACTGTGATAAAGAGATGCAGACAGCCTCTCTGGCATGACAGAGAGTTTGAGTATTGGATTCTATTTGAATGATCACATGATATGCTCGTTTTCAGGTTCATAATTGTAATTTGGGATTTCTACAAAAAAACAGTTTTCATTGTACATTGAAGAATTTATATTTCTCACAGTGCCATTGCTGAATCTCCTCTTTTTCAGCCTCTGTCTGAAAAACTCAGTTTTAGAGCCTGTCCCTTAAAGCCCCGCCTTTCAAAAAGCCCAGTCTGCACTGATGGGCCCTGAATTTAACTGCTCGTTCTGTGTTGCCAACTTAGCAATTTTGTCGCTATATTTAGCGACTTTTCAGCCCCCCTGGCGACTTTTTTTTCAAAACAGCGACAAGCAACAAATCTAGCTTTTTTTTCTGGTGTAATTGGGGACTTTTTCGCCGAAGCAAGTATCAGTTTTAACGCTTCTCAACGAGCAGCGGGAGACTCCCCGGCCCGTCCCCCGTCACAGAGCACTGACAGGCGGCCCGGTCCTCGCGCAGCAGGCCCTCCCAACTGCGGTCAGAGCAGGAGATACACCTCTCCGCTCGTGTTCCGTTAGCATCACTGTAATGGGAGAATTAGGCAACAGTAATACGTTAATAGTAGCATCAGGTTTTATTTCAATCTTAAGCAAGAATCTCCGCGGAGAGGTCACTAATACAGACACAGAGATTGTATGTGCAAGAGTGACCCCGTTTCGTTGAAGAGAGGGATATTTAAACACATTGCTTTCCGACAGGCAGACAGGCTAATTGTACATAACTTAACCATAGGAGGAGTTTTGAGCATAGGTCAATAGAAGAGCAGGCAGACTAATTGTACATAACTTAACCATAGGAGGAGTTTCAGCATAGAACAATGGGAGCGCAGACAGACTAATTGTACATAACTTAACCATAGGAGGAGTTTCAGCATAGGACAATGGGAGAGCAGACAGACTAATGAGGAATCTACATTTCAGTCTTCCAGCATTACAAACAACATGCAATGTATCCAAGTATACCCATAAGTCTATACAAACAATGGCCAAGCAAGCACTCCAATATCTGAGTCCAGAGATATATCATATGCAATATTTCCTACAACACTTCACTCTTTTTATCAGATATGATAACATAAAAGATAGCAAACCACAGTAAGGCAAAACATACATTAGGGGAAAAAAAATAAAAACCCCAAAACAGTCAAGAGGTAAGGCAAAATTAATAACAGGGAATAATAAAACCTCGCAAGGAAAAAAATAAACCCAGGACAGGCCAAGCTTAACACAAAATAAGAATTTTGATCAATGGGAAAAAACCTCAACAGGCGTAATAGAGGAAAACATTTAACCAAAATTGTGTGTAACTGACAAAAGTTAAGGCCAAAAATTACAAGAAGAGAGTTTAATGTGGAAAAAAACCTCAAAAAGGGAAATTCAAATGAGGAAAAACATTAAACCGAAGAATCGAACAAAATAAACTGTGACAGTCAAAGGAAACAAGTGGGAATGAATTACACTAAGTGTTCCATGTGAAAGTACTCAAAACAATCGGCAGAAAGGGGATCAATTGGATCAAGGCAATCATCAAAAGGGGGAATCCAAATTTCAAGGGGGAGAGGTTCAACAAGGTTACCGCTAGGCAACGTTAAAGTGGAATGATGGAGACAGCATTTTAGAAGGGCCTTGATAAGACAAAAGGAAATAGAGAACAGCACAATAATACCAAAATGTCCCAGAATGCCTTTGAAGATCAGAGATCCCCAAACACCTGTCCATGTCTGGAAATCATTGCGGGGGTTCCAGCCATGAGAGTCGTGTAGTTGTGTGACACCAAGGTCATTGTCAGCAATGACGTCATGAACAGGGCCACTAGAGTCAGAGATAAAACTGCAGCACTCAGACTTAATCACTTTGCACACGCCTCCACTGGAGGCTAAAATCAAGTCCAGTGCCATTCTATTTTGGATGACCATACGCTTGATGTCATACATCTCGGTTTGCATAGCGGAAAAGGCAACAGTGGATTTGTTCAGGTGTCTTTCCAGCACGGTCGACAGAGCCAAAATCTCCACCTGGCTCCGGTATGTTCCATAAGCAGGGATAAAAACACTCAGAATTCTAGAGGCCAAATAAATGCTACGTTTAGTGAGTGTATGAAAGGGAGCCAGTTCCATGGGGTCAGCAACTCTAATTAGGGGAATGAGGAAGGCTAGATAACAAATCCCAGTGATGTGTTGTCGATGCTGGCTAAGGGGCGAAGGAATGCAAGCATAAGGAAGGTTGCCGCAGACTAAATAAACTCTCTCAGGTAGGGGAAGGGTCTCAGATGAATTAAGTTAGGGGACTTACATTGTCATTGCAGCTGCTATTACCTAGGAAAAGACCATTGCTAGAGAGAAATCTGATGCAGTGGCTAACGTTAGTTAGAGGATGGACGGGGATGGGAGGGAAGAAAGAGTTGCATGCGCTGATGACTGGCTGTTTAGGGAGTAAAGGATTGGAGCAAGAATGTTTGGTCCAAGTTAAATGGGAAATAGAGAGGTGACTAAATGAAGGGATACTAAGAATGTCAACTTCGAGTCTGATGGAGGCGGTGTTAGCAATGCAGTCAGGTCTAGGGAAAACATGGCTGGATGTGCAATTGGTCTCGGCAAAAGTCAATTGTAGTTTATACCTTAAACCCTGTTGAATGTAGCGTCTAAAAAAGGTCAATCGATAGAGGGAGGTCCAATTAGTGCAGGGAGGTTTGTGTTTTTGATTAAAGGTGTCAATAGCAAAGGAAACAATGTGTTGCTTAGCGGTAGTGTTGATATTATGGGTGGTGTGTGAAGGAGGAGTGTAGCAAGCTTCATCATCATGGGCAAGTTGATTTTGAACGGAAGGCCATGACATAACAGTCCAATCTGCCAGGGTGAAAGGAATAGGGGTGAGCATAGGCGCTGTGGAGGGCGTGGGTAGCTGTTGGCAAATCCAGCAGTTAGATAATTGTCTTTGCTGGGCAAAATCGGTCATCAGGGTGATGGCTGTGTTGTCAGATGGATGGGCATGTGGAGGGGCGGGGTGTTTTGATAGGGAGGGGGGGGGGTTGCGGGGCGAGGGGCAGATCGTTCTTTAGGTCTGTACGGGTGCAGAGGGACCGCCAGTCCCTGTTGCCCTGGTATGCAGGTATATCCATGCAGCTTTTAGGACGGTTGCACCAGAGGGGAGAGTCGATGTTGGAGTTGAAAACCTTGTGGGTTTTCACGGTGCACAGCTGGGAGCTTGGCGGCTGGTTGTCGCAGGAGACAGTGATGAGACTCTTTTTGACAGCCATCAGGAAAGCGGCGTTTCTGCCGTTGGTAATGATGCCATGGATGGGGCAGTAATCTTCATTACATTGGGTGGCTGGGCAGGAGAAAAAGATGACGCCAGATTTCCAGGGCTGCGTTTCACATCCGGATGAGGGCGGGGGGCTGGCCAGACACATCCAGACAAGTGCCCAAAGCACAAATGTAAGGCCAGGGGAGGAGGGGTGTTTGGCTCTCACTGGAGCGAGGTGGTTGTCCGTCTTCTTGTCGTTGCTGGTTCTGCTGATGTCTGCTGTCCGGTCGTTGGTGCCGCTTGATCCGTCGGGCTGTAGCTGGCAGCGACTCTTTTGCAGTGGCTGGCTTGGATCCAGGTGGTCCGCTCTGCCACCTTCACTGCCGTCATGGTCGTGAGGAGGATCTGGAAGGGTCCCGTCCATCGCTTGCTCCGCCAGTTCTTCCTTCTGAGGTCCTTTACGACAATCCAATCTCCGGTTTTCAGGTTGTGTAGTTGCGTAGTGGCTGGTTGAGGGAGTGCCGCTTTCACTCGTCTGTGGAGAGCAGAAAGAGAAGAGGAGAGGGAATCACAATAACGTAACATTTCATCTTCACATAGATCAGTGCTAGGAAGGACCTTGTTGGCGGGACCGATGCCTGTGTTTGCTGGTCTACCGAATAGGATTTCAAAGGGACTAAGGCCATTTTTATGGCGGATTCTTGTCCTCATCTGCATGAGGACGATTGGAAGGGCCTTGGTCCAGGAAAGACCAGTCTCTTCGCAGCATTTAGTTAGCTTTAGTTTGAGAGTGAAATTCTCTCTTTCCACAGCGCCAGCGCTAGCTGGGTGGTACGCACAATGTTTTCTCAAATCAATACCAAAGTAGGCACTAAGTTCTGTTAGGGCAGCATTTGCAAAATGGGTACCGTTGTCGCTGCTGATTTTTCCAGGAATGCCCCATCTTGGAATAATGTCACGGATCAGAGCCTTGACAACAGACTGAGCATCTTGTTTTGAGGTGGGAAAAGCTTCCACCCATTTAGAGAACATATCAACCATAACCAAACAATGGCGCTTACCTTCACTGGGAGAAAGCTCAATGAAGTTGAGTTGTAAGTGATCAAAAGGCTTACCTGGCTGTGGGTGTGCCGCCGGTGGCATGTGAACGCCGCGGCCTACATTATTTGTGACACAGATCAAACAAGAACGACAATATTTTTTTGCATAGGTGCAAAATCCCTTAGTAAACCAAAAGCGATTGATTTGGGCGAGCATGAGGCTTTCTGAGGCAAGGTCAAGGCCATGGCTCAATTTTGCATAGTGAGGAAACAAATATTTGGGTAGACAGGGCAAACCTTTGGGGCTATACCAAGCCCCATTTGTTTTACTGCAGTCATTTTGCTTCCAAATGCGGCATTCTTCAGGCGTGGCTCTCTGTTGCAGGTCCTGTAATTCAGATAAGGGGGTGACAGTGACAGTGACAGCAGGCGTGCTTAGAAAGGTTGTTGTTGTTGTCTCAAGTTTTTCTTTAGCAGCAGCTTTGGCTGCTATGTCAGCTCTATCGTTTCCCATGGAAATATGATCTGTTTTCAGTGTATGGGCTTCACATTTACACACTGCAATTTCTTTGGGAAGAAGGATAGCATCCAGCAGTGCTGCCACTAATGTGTGATGTGCAATTGGCTTTCCTGAGGAAGTCAGGAAATTTCTGTGTTTCCATAGTGTGCCAAAATCAAAACATATGCCAAAAGCATATCTACTGTCTGTAAAAATGGTAACAGACTTGTCTTTAGCTAGTTTGCATGCCTCTGTTAGGGCGATTAGTTCAGCAGCTTGGGCAGATAACTGTCTTGGCAGAGGTCTTGCTATCAGTGTGTCGTGTGCTGTTACCACGGCGAAGCCAACTTGGCTTTGCCCTGTGTCTGGATTCCGTGAAGCTGAACCGTCTACAAACAGCTCCAGGTCTGGATTGGTCAGCGGTGTCTCTTTTAGGTCAGGTCTGGGGGAACACACCTCTGCAATCACGGCAACACAGTTGTGGGGTTCACCTTCTTCTGGGGAGGGGAGCAGAGTAGCATGGTTTAATGTGGTACAACGTTTCACAGAGATATTTGGCAAATCTAAGAAAATAGTGTTATACCTTAACCATCTTGCAGAGGACAGATGAAAAGTCTTTTGTTCCAGCAAAATCATAGACACCGCATGAGGCACTAACAGGGTTAATTTAGAATAACCCACAAAATCTCTGGAAGCCAGGACAGCTTTTTCAGCCGCCGCCACAGCTCTTAAGCATGTGGGGAGGCCAGCTGCAACTGGATCCTGCTTACCTGAGAAGTATGCGATGGGTCGTAGCTTACCACCATGTTGCTGGAGCAACACTGAGGTCATGTGTCCTCCCTTCTCATCCACTGTTTGAGTGAAAGGTCTGGTTGGATCCGGGAGGCCAAGTGTGGGTGCGGTCTGAAGTGCCAGCTTCATGTTTGTGAAACCTGTTAGAGCAGCGTCGGTCCAAGCTAGCTTGAAGCTAGCTGTCAAACCGTTTCCGTGAATGAGGGAACGCATGGGAGTCTCCAGATCTGCATAGTTGGGGATAAAAGATCTACAGAAAGAACACATCCCAAGAAAAGACATCATCTGCTTCTTTGTAATGGGCTTTGGAATGTTCTGAATGGCCGTGATGCGTTTGGGGGACAGGGATTTACCTGTTGGTGTTATAATGTGGCCTAGAAAAACAACCTTTTGCTGGACATACTGTAGCTTAGAAAGGCTAGCTTTGTGACCATGGGCAGCTAAATGTTTCAAGAGGGCAATGGTGTCTTTCTCACATTGTTCTTTAGTTGGGCCACAGACAAGTATGTCATCGATATACTGCAGTAGGGCGCTGCCAGGGGACAATATGAGGGAACTTAGGCTGTCTCTTAAAGCTTCTTGGTAGATGGTAGGAGACTCCCCATAGCCTTGACACAAACGTGTGAAAGTGTACGACTTGTTGTTAAAGGAGAAAGCAAACCAGAATTGGCTGTCCTTGTGGACTGGGACACTGAAAAAGGCATTAGCAAGATCAACAACGGAGAACCATTTGCTCTCAGGGGGAATCTGTGAAAGAATAGTGTAAGGGTTAGGCATTAGTGGGGCCCTTTGGTTTACAGCCCTGTTAACTGCCTGTAAGTCTTGGACAAAGCGCCACTTCCACAGGCTGGCCAGCATCCCTTATCTTTTTTACTGGGTAAATCGGTGTGCGTACAGGGCTGTCTGGACACGGAATGATGACACCAGCCTGCAACAGGGAGTTGAAAACAGGGGTAATACCTGTTAAAGCTTCGGGCTTTAGCGGGTATTGGTTCTGAACTGGTCTGTGTAGTGACTTTGGTGTTATAATAACCGGGGCGCAGTCTTTAATCAAGCCAACATCATACTTACCAGAAGACCACAGCGAGTTGGGAAGAGACAGCAGTGCAGGGTAGTCTGCAATGTCACAAATACTTAGACAAGATAAATGGTTAGGTGGCAATGGGAAAATACAGACAGACTTTGTTACTGGCAACTTGCGCGTGAAAACCTGTTTGTGGACCTTCAGGTGTGGTTCATAAGAGATGAGTGGGTTAGCCGTGGCGACCCATCCCTTTGCATTAACACAATCCTTTGTCCACCTTCCCATGTCCTCCCAATTGTCATTGTGATGTTTAGCTAGGGCAATGTGTGGCTGGGAGACATTTGCATTCATGGAAATCTGTGTGTTGTGGCACAAAGGAATGCAAACAGCACACTTGTGTTGACTCCAAAACAAGGTGTCTAGTGGCAACTGAGCCACTTGACCTGAAAGAGACCACTCAATATCAAAAGGAACATGGTTTTCACATGTGGACTTGAAATGTAGGTCAGTTAGGGGCATATGGCTTGTGCCATTTAGCAAGGTCATGTTACGAGCAAAAGCAACTAGCTTAGCAGAAATAGCACAGTCATCTAGCGGGGAAAACAGCTCGTTTTCGTAGTTAGGTTTATCAGTGTTCAAACAGACAAAGGTGGCGTTCTCAGGCAGGCTAAAAGCATTAAGTCTTGAGACAGATAAGCCGTTTTCGCTGGGAGTTAAACAAATGCCTAAAAGGCACATCAGGTCCCGTCCCAATAGATTAACAGGACAGCAGTCGCTTAGCAGGAATGAATGTTTAAAGGGCGGAAAAACATCTGCTGCGCTTGAAGTGCATGGGAGGGGAATGGAGAACTGTTCTTTAACGGAGTTACCAGTAGCTCCGGTCGAATGGACAAAACAGCCACTAAATCGAGGAGAAGTGGAAAAAATACCACTTTTGATAACAGAATGTGTCGCGCCAGAGTCCACTAAAAAGGTGACTGGTGTACCGCTAACGTTGAGTATAAAAGTAGGCATACGTTGGTAAGCAATGTCTGAATATTGTGTATAGGTTCCTACAATAGTAGCAGCATTTTCCTTGAGTGTCTCTAAATGAGCAATTGATTCAGCTAACAGGGAACCCGTGTGTGTGGTGTTCTTACCTTTGGCGTCCGCAGACCGCTGTGGTTGGCCGTTCGTACTCCGTACTCCTCAACTCTGTTGAGGCTGTGCTAGTCAAATAGCCACGTCCCGAAGAGGACATTCATTCCTCCAGTGTCCCGCCTTTTTGTAACGGAAACAAACATCGCGATCGACTGGAAAACGAGGCCTGTTGTTGTACGTATTTACCTTCCTACCATGATTGTGTGGGCTGAAGCGGTCATTTAGTTGCCGCCCTCTCTCATTCGGCGTGCCCTGAAACATCGTGAGGGACAAAGCTTGTTTTTGTTGTTCCCCTGCTATCACTGCGAGGGTTGAAGTCATCTCGAGGTTAGCTTTGTGCTGTTCTGCTGCTCTCTCTTCCAACGCCTCCTGATCCTGCTGCTTTAGAAGCTTCTCCACATGGGCTGCATGCTCCTCGATCAACTGAATCTTGGCAGAATCCCATGAAACACACAATTGTTTTATCATATCAGCATTTCTCCTATGCATACCGTTATAGTAAGCGTTACGTAAGTGGGCTTCATAAGCTGTAACGGGCCCTTCGTTCAGATTTTCTGGGGTGGGAAGCCCACAGAAGTCCCTATGGACTATAGTTAGACAAGCAAGATAAGAGGCTGTAGTTTCGTCATCTGTCTGTTTACATAGAGAGATTTTCATCATGTCAATTTTGGGTGGAAAAGCAGAAATGCAACGCTGGGCCAAATCGGTTATTATCTTATAGTAGAGGGCGTTGGAAGCGTGATCGTAGTCAACATGTACAAGTCTGACTTCTTTTAAAGGGTACGTGTTTGAAAGTTTGGCTCAATCGCTACCTATCTTTGCCATCAGTAACCGCCGCAACTCTGTGGTGGTGGGCCTAAATTCTCTGCAGAATTCCAAGATGGCATCAACGAAACGTTTCCCCCCGCGTCTTTTAACACGGGAAGGTGGGCCATTGTTTTTTCAATATCAGCCATATGCCATGGCCGGTGGACTAGCATGGGACCCTCCGGGCCCGCTACTCCGATCATAGGCAGAGTGTATTCAGTGTTAATGGGGAGATTAGAACTAAGTGGATTTAAAGACAATCCAGACAAGGGACCCTGTGTGTCTGGTTGAGCTAACGCAGTGAAATTTGCGGAAAAAGGATCACTACTCACGTGTTTGCGCGGTGGATGGAAGGACAAACCTGAGCGTGTTGTGTGTTCCTCTGCCACGGTCTCAGCATCGCCCATGTTGTGTATCTGGGCCCGTGGGTACAGGGGCAGGGCGTTTTCGTAAGGTGGGGGTCTTTGGTCGGCAAGGCTGAATGTAGCGGTGCTGCCGGCCGGCTCTGCGATTGCTACTGCTGAGGGAAGCACTGTGGCCGGGGCCGCCACTTGGATGGCGGGGGCAGTGGCTGTGGGAGAAGTGTGGACCGGCGCTACAATGCTTGCTACAGACGGCTCCGTGGTCGCAGGAATGGAGCCAGTGGGTCTAGTCTCCGCTGTCCGCCGGAGCAGACCAGGGCTTCTGACATCGTTTAAGTCGTCCGGTAATTTCAAACACTTGGAGACACAGTTAATCTTATCCTCCACGGCTGGCTGACATTTTGCCCGACGGTGTGTCTCGTCAGACCAATGAGAAAAAGCAAGCCAGTCCGCACGGAACCGTTTTGATTTCCTTTTGTTAACAGTCCATTGTTCTTCCGCCTGCAACTGTGCCTTTAGTCTGCTAAGTTGAACGATACTAAAACTGCCCCCAAGAGGAAACCCAAGCTCATGCCAAGCACGCATCGGTGTAACAGCCGAAGGCCCATAATTTGTTATCATGAATTGTATGTTTGGCGAAGTTGGAGTGACAAAATCGGCCCGTTTACTGGAAAAACTTCCCATTTTTGTAACGTTAACAAAACACAACAATAACCCACACAATTATCACTTACCTTTTTCCTGCGTCTTTCCGGCTAGGTGCCTAGTGACCACAAAGCACAGCAAAATGAAAAGGGATAGTTGCAACAAAGACAAAACAATAAAAGACAAGACAAATAAACACTTATGAGATCTCAAAGTCCTTGCTCTATGATTAAAATGAAAAACCCCGCTAAAACAACAGTATCTTGGTCTGTAAAAGTGAGAGTCTTCTGACTACCTCCACTGGCAAATTTAAATATGGGCTACAAAAACCCTGGCCGAAATATCTTGTTTTCAATCCGTCGATTTAACCAGTAAACAAGAAAACATTAGTGCCTACTTTCAGGATCAGCCCAATCTACAACCTTTAGATTTTAAGACTAAATTCGTCAATTTAGTGTGTGTGCTTCACGGAAAGACTATTCAATACGATAGAGTCGACGAAATGCACCCAAGCCAAGCCAAGCTGCATTCCGCGACGGCTCTCGCAGAGATTTCGCTCAGAAGTAGCTCCCTTTTACCCAATCGTTTTTGCCTTTTAAATAAAATCAATCCCTTACTTACTGGTACTTTTAGGAGGAGACGGCAGAGTTTTCACGGGACGAGCAACAGAATTCCTCTCTTTCCCGAGTTTTAAAAGGGAAGTTTTCGTGCGAGATGAATTCAAAGAATCAGGTGATCAGCCTAGAAAACTGTTGTCGGCCCCGTGTTGCTCCGGTCGTCTCTCCGTCCAGCTAACTCGCCAAAACTGTAATGGGAGAATTAGGCAACAGTAATACGTTAATAGTAGCATCAGGTTTTATTTCAATCATAAGGCAAGAATCTCCGCGGAGAGGTCACTAATACAGACACAGAGTCCATACAAACAATGGCCAAGCAAGCACTCCAATATCTGAGTCTCGAGATATATCATATGCAATATTTCCTACAACACTTCACTCTTTTTATCATATATGATAACATAAAGGATAGCAAACCACAGTAAGGCAAAACATACATTAGGGGAGAAAAAAAAATAAAGACCCCAAAACAGTCAAGACAAACAACATGCAATATATCCAAGTATACCCATAAGTCTATACAAACAATGGCCAAGCAAGTACTCCAATATCTGAGTCCAGAGATATATCATATGCAATATTTCCTACAACAATCACTATTAGCAGTTAGCAGCTTTTCCCACCTCTTCTACAGTCTACGAGTAGTGCAATTCAAAATGTTATGCAGTGCTTTTTTAAACCATGAGCATGTATGATTACTGCTAGACATAACATTACCACGTTGGTTGTTTATGCGATTGTCACGTTCATAACACTAGAACCTCATCTATTCAAATATTACTGTATAAAACCCCTGTCTACAAATATGCAAATTAGGCGATGACGTCATCTACAAATATGCAAATTAGGTGATGACGTCATCTGGTGACTTCTAGCGACTTTTTGGACAGCCAATAGCTACTTTCCTTACTGAAGAGTTGGCAACACTGTGCTGGTTTGAATGTGGGATCTTGGGATGTGCTTTATCACACGTAGTGCTAAGTTAGGTTGGTTATAAAGGGGCATGGCTTCTCCCCTTTATGACATCATAAGGGGAGAGAATCCAATGACCAAAGGATTTCAGAAAGGTGGAGGTGGGGAAAAAGACAGAGGGTAGTTTTTTTCTCATACTTTGTTAGTCTCCAGTCACACTGGACTGGACCCATATTGATGTCGAAACGCAATGAAAAAGTGCATTTTTGCATATTAGGTGACCTTTAAATGCAGTCATTCCATTTTCCCTCTGAAGGAATAACGATAAATACTTTTTTTTGCTGAACTGAAGTTGTGCAGAGCAGCTCTGCTATGCTATACTACGGTGCACATAAACCCACAAGCCCCTATAACTTTAGCAGCAAATCCCCAAACATGTTCGCATGTGTAATCCGTGATGCATGGCGGAAGGTCTAGAGCTGCCTGTCTCTAATCTCCTGCAGGCACAAAGTGTCCGGTCCCTCACACACGGGTTCATTCACCTTTCAAACCCCCTTGAAAAATATATCCAGCTCTTACCAGACTGTATTTCGTTAGCCTCATAGCATAATTGCTTAAGTCATATTTACTCTACTCTACTTTTACTCTACTCTACTCTACATCTACTTTTCGTTAGCCTAATAGCATAATTGCTTAAGTCATATTTGAAGGGTTATAGAGTAGGGTAAAGTAGATGTTGAGTAGAGAAGATGTAAAATAGAGTAGATGTAGAGTAAAAGTAGAGTAGAGTAAATATGACGTAGCCAATTATGCTATGAGGCTAACGATTTGGTGTCGACCATATATAGGTGCTTATTTTTCTCAGTCTATTTGTGTGAGGGGCAGAGATGTTTACTGCAGACAACCACAACTCTCCCTGCAGTTACATTTTGCTTGTCATTTTGACTGCTGTCAATCACTTTCTCCATCCTAGCAGGCAGATAATAGTGTCTGTTCACTTCCCGAGCCCCTTAATTCCTGTCCAACCTACTTCTCCACGCCCTGATAGTCCCTTTAGAAAAAGATCTGTGTGTGTGTGTGTGTGTGTGTGTGTGTGTGTGTGTGTGTGTGTGTGTGTGTGTGTGTGTGCGTGCGTGTGTGCGTGCGTGCGTACGTACGTGTGCGTATCTGTTCTTGGAGATTTTCAAAGACTCATCTAAATCTTTTTTGAAGGCGCAGTTTTGCTTAGGTCAGACATATTCCCTTTGCCTCCAAGCCTTTATGAGCCCCTATTGTGTTATGAGATAAATCCCTCAACCCTATTGAGGCAGTTTTGTCCTGGTAGGGAAAAGAGGCTTTAAATGATGAAAACTAGTTTCAATGTGTCTGCTTTATGAAAGAGAGAGCCCGGTATTTTTTCTAGGTGACAGGGTGCTATAATATGTGTGTTATTTATTGTTGTCTAGACACTCCCAGTTGAGTTTTATTTCATACATCAGAAGAAGAAAAACTGCTCGGAACTCGCAAAGCACTGCAGACTCTGTCTTATAGTAAGTTATATAGTTAGAGGGTTATACAACGACATCCTACTGTCAGTGTTGGTGAAAAGTAACTAACTACATGTAATTATGTAGTTTAGCTACATTTTGCAGTAGCTTGCTGGTAGTTCAACCACATTCAGGTTTGCATAAGGATTCAAGTAGTTAAATACTTTTTGGGGCATTTTGTTGTATGCTTTACTACTGAAAATACAGAATACATGGTTTGGCCATAAAGCATAAAAGGACACATTCATTATTTTAATTTGACCATTGCTCTTCTGATTGAACCCCCATTGACGTAGCCTGGTCCTACCAGACCATCGTACATCATTTCATTTGTACTGCAGGTCTGGAATCGTTCAATTGACAAATGTTAACTCACTTGGAGGCGGGTGTCTTGTTGAAGTTTAAAACTATTAGATCTGCCCAGTGCCACTCTGGATCAGCCAACCAATCGCATAACATTTGGTTGTGACGTATACGATGCGGCGGCTTCTGACTACAACTTCTGAATACAACTGAAACTGGCGCGAGACTTTGACGTCTTCGTTGTCTGCCACTCCCTCTTATTGGACCAGCAGAAATGTGTTGGAGCAGGAACCCATGAATACACCGCAGCCCCAGACTGACTACTGAAGGGAAATGAAAATAGAGTAGTAGAAGTAGGTAGGCGGGTGTTGCCAGGCTACCATTGACAAGCACCAGATAATAGAAAAAACAAATTTGATTATAACAAAAATGTGACATTCCTTCTTAATTGAGTCCTTGTGTAAAGTCCAGATGGGACTGTTTTTATCAGAGACAGGTTTAGATTTCAGGGCTTTTCACCTTCCAGGAAGCTGGAATGTCAGCTCACCTGTGACAATATGTGCTTATTGTTTTCATTGTTTTATTTAGTTATTATTTGATAATACATGTTATTTAAATTTTTTTTTTTTTTTGGTCTTACCTGTGACGAACAAATTGGCACTTTTTAGTTTCTGCAATGGTCTCTGTTTCATTTAATGTTGGCATTTGACTTTATTGTGTTACATTTTTTTCCAAGGTTCATATCACGTGTACATTGTCTATTGGAACATTTATTTCACATAGCAGTTAGAACTACTTTTTCTAAGTAACTTTAGTTAACAAAGCTAGATTTCACCCTAGGGTAGCTTTTCTGTATAGTTCAACTATTTCCGGCTTACATGCTTAACTAGTCGCTTCCCCAATGCTGTTTTATATACAGTATATCACTAGAAGTGTGCCAGTGAATGCGTGTGGCATGTCTGTGTGCTTTAACGCCGTGCCCTGTAGTCAAAAAAGATGCCAGGCTGCCCACAGTTACACGCCCACAGCCTATGTGTTAAGTTTGCCTGGAA